>OX422142.1:73648894-74334204 GCA_949129095.1 Volucella bombylans | reverse complement strand
TTTTGACCAATCAGTTTTCCGGTAGTTCCGGAAAGCTGGTTGGCTGGGGGGAGCATCACTCAGACTGAATTGGATGTATCTATGGTCTGAAAAGGAGTGTTCAGACGATACCATCCAGTTTGTTAGCCTTTGGGTGATGCTGTCGGAGACAAGAGTGATATCTACCACTTCTTGTTGGTTTCTTGTTATAAAAGTGGGCTCATTGCCAATATTGCAAATTAAGAGGTTAGTACTTAAAATATAGTCTAAAAGTGACTCACCTCTATCATTGATGTCGGTACTGCCCCATACTGTGTGATGTGCGTTAGCGTCGCATCCGATTATGAGGCCAGTTTTTGCCTTCCAGCTTGCAGTACCACTCTTTCTAGGTTATCACCAGGGAGAGGGCCCACTTGGTCGTGGCCAAGCCACAAGCTGATGCCAGCCAGTAGGAGCCTTTGGCAGTCTCTAGTCTGGCAACGGTTAAGTCGGGGTCACTGAGGTTGGGAAGTAGAAATACATTAAGGCTACGTTTCACTAATATACAAGTTATAATCTTACCTTTGTCTCTTGTATAGAGCGGATCGTATGTGGGTGTCCTAAGTCCACGAACCACGCCTTCTACAATCCATGGTTCCTGGATTAGGATTATGTCTTCTGTGTTTTTAGAAAGACGCAGAATAAGTGCGGTCGAAGCCTTTTTTGAGTGGTGGAGATTAATCTGGAGAAACCGTATCATTGCTACAGTTTTCCAGAGTCGCCTCCACCTCGGTGTTGTTGAGGTCCTCCGATTCTTAAAATGTGCCCAAGACCTCATCTTCTATCTCTGATCGTGTAGGACCTCTAATTGCTTCGTCATCGGTTTCCATTTCCGACAGGGTGTCAGAAGAGGAAACCGACGGCTTGATAGTCACCTCGGACAGATTGGAGTCGTCGCTATCCAATTCTGCATGAGTCGGAAGAGTCGGGTTACTGAGCCGGATGATTTCCAGAATACATTCTGGAGAGGAGGGTTCGGCTGGGATCCAGGTACGAGTTCGAGGTCTGCTAGAAATGTCTTCCTTACATACGACCTCGAGTTTTGCACCTGGCCAAATCTCTCCTAAACCACCGATGGCCTTGTTGAAAAGATCAAGAGATCTCTGGTTGGAACATGCGATGAGCTTGACATGGCCTTGGTGCCAGCCAGCGTCGCTTGTGATAGGAGATGTTCCTTGGTTTTCCCGCATGAGGGCCAAGAAGTTGCTCGAAAGCTTCAGCCTGACCAGCTGCCACCGTTCCGGTGTAATGGAACATTCGGTATCGTTCCTATCGATCACCGCGATCACCAATGCGTCCTTTAGGACTTCATTGTAAGACCTCAGAGATGTGCTGTTGGATGGCCCAGGGGTTGTGGAACTATATGTTTTGGGCCTCTTGGAAACCGGCACGGTTTCCTCCAACGATCTCTGGCGCTTGGAGGAGTCTGTTGACATTTTGGGAGCAGTGGAAGCAGTGGGTAATCCGTCTTTTCGGATGTTTTTAGCCCACCCAACCTTGCTCTTTATTTCCGCACTTCTCTCAACCTCCGGAATGGGTCCGAAGGTTTTGATAATGCGTGAAGAATTTCGGCGTCTTGTATAGAGCGCCTTAGATGGAGCTTGCCGATGCGGCTGAGCTCCAGATTCCTCCTTGGAGGGAGGTGTTTTGGTAGCAGCAATAAGACCGTGGCCTGCCACAAACTTGCTGCTGCTGGGGGCGGAGGAGGTGATAGGACCATGGCTTGCCACAGTCTTAACATTCCCTGAAGGAGTTTTGGTAGCACCAACAAGTCCGTGGCCTGCCACAAACTTGCTGCTGCTATGGGTGGAGGAAGTGATAGGACCATGGCTTGCCACAGTCTTAACACTTCCTGAATTTTTATTTTTAGGCTCGTTGCGTTTGCCTTTAGAGGATGGCGCACCATGGCCTGCCACAGTTTTGCCTCCTCTCGACAATGCAGGAGCCTTGCCGGTAGTCGGTGTAGTCACCGTTCTACCGCCCGGTATTGAAGGAGTAACGGAGAAACGGGTGTCCATCTGTACAGAGATCCGCTGTATAAAGATAAGGCTAGCTAATCCGAAGGTCTCCAGGTATCCGGATACTCCGTTCGCGACTGAGCTATTTTTGGAGATACTTTTTTCTTCTTGAGATTCATTGACCCTACTCAGTCTCTACAACTCGGCAAGTTCGATGCTCGCGGTAGAAGATGTGGGCTGTAGGGTATGGAAGTTAATAAAAGTACAGAAGAACAGCATTGAACGAAAATTCGACGAACAAAAGAATGATCTAGAACAAAAACTGGAAGAGCAAAATAACGTTCTACAGCAAAAGTGCGAAAAAATCGATGACAAATTTGAAAGAATAGAGAAGAATGTTGACGAAAAGTTCGATGGACAGCAAAGTTGAGCACCTGGCAAAAGAGCTCGACACAGTGCGAAAACAGAAACTCCGTGAATGTTCTTTAAGCGGTCCAAGGAGAAAAGAGCTGAAGCCTCCCTCATTCGATGGCCAGACCTCATGATCAGGGAAGTAGCATCTAAGGAATGCTCCTGCACGAGAATTAGTGCCGTGGAACGAGATACTCGACGGGATAGACGAAGAATGCCCTGCTGGGAATGTAATAAAATAGTACATTTTCAAAGGCAGTGTAAAGAACCTGTGCGACGAAAAGGCTGCCCTCACTGTGGTAACAAGCAAATGAAGGATGAAAGCCGCAGAAACGGCTATCAAGAAGCCGGTCAACCTCCCCGAAGCCAT
Source organism: Volucella bombylans (assembly GCA_949129095.1). NCBI lineage: Eukaryota > Metazoa > Arthropoda > Insecta > Diptera > Syrphidae > Volucella > Volucella bombylans. Next base: position 74,331,447 of record OX422142.1, on the reverse strand, counting down.
CAGTCGTCGGGAGTACGAGTAGAATGCCACAGGACCACCATCCAACCATCTCGTTAGCAAAACGATGCAATAAAAGTCTTTTGGTGGAAGTAGTCAGCGATAAGGAGACATGGATGGCAACAATAGACACCCGTGCCACGGCCATCAGGAGGGACCTTGGTTGTATAACACCAGCAGTTCCAGCTTACGAACAGCTACAGGAGCAACGATTAAGGTATATGGTGAATTCCGCATAAAAATCCAGCTGGCCGGAATAATATTCTCTCACGCGTTTCTGATGGCTGAGATATGTGACGAGTATAGACTTCATGAGAGAACATGGACCTGTAGTCGACTTGGGGGCACAAACCCTGAAATACGGACACATGGAGATACCAATGATATACGGCAACGCCAATACCTCAGATTTAAATGTCGTCAACTGCAGAACTCAGAGTCTAGAGCCTTCGTCGGAAGCAATTTTGTGGGCAAAAGTGGAAGATTGTCCTGGCAGTCACCGATTCTATTTGATGGAGCCAGAAAAGAGAAGAGACTTCATGGTGGGAAAGAAGAAGAACATGATCCCTGTAAGAATTCTAAATCCAAAGACATTGAGTGTAAAGGTGAAAAGGGGGTAGATAGTGGGATATAGTGAGGCTATATCGACCATAACGGAAAAAAGGGTGCAACACCGGTTGCAATAATTTAGAGCATAAAAATCAAAACCAAAATTCTCAGCCTCTATAATCTGGACGAAGATCAGCAAATTCTGGCAAAAAAACTAATCGGTAAGTCCGCTGATATATTTGCTACACAAGACGGAGAATATGGACGTACGCATATTGTTCAACACCATATTGACACCGGAGATGCTCGACCAATCCGTCAACCTGCCAGGCGTCTTCCATTGGCAAAGCAAACAGAAGTTGTCGAAGATGAAAGCTGAGGGACTGATTGAAGAATCGCAAGGTCCGTGGGCATCTCCAGTGGTCTCCGTGAAGGAGAAAGATGTCAGCACGAGGTTTTGTTTTTTGATCTTCATTTGTCTGTGAACACCATCGAAGATGCGATGGCAGCAGTAGCGTACTTTCATTTTTATGAAGACAACTCAGTGGCATGTTTTCTGGTAAGCTCCAAACGTAGAGAGACACCACTGAAACCAATATCAATATCAGATTTTGGGATCCAAATTAGCAGACGCCATAATCAAAGAACATAAGTTGACAGTTCGGAGAAATTACTTATGAAATGACTCGAGAAATTTCGGATGTTGATTGCAGTCTCGTGCTTCAAAGTTCAAAGCCTTCGCAATGTTTTGAGTAGTAGAGATCGTGAAGCGAACAAAATTGACTAAGTGGAAGAATGGTTCCGACGAGACGTAATATAGCAGATGAGGCCAAATGGAATAAGTCTCCTACATTTGGTAAGGATTCAAGGTTTTTTGGCCAACGGCCAATGTTATTGCAATCAGTGGCAACCAAACAAGAGGAGATACGCGCTAGGTATATGATGAAGTTACGGGCTAAAGTAAGAACAGTTTCAAGTACAAAAAGAACACTCACATCGGAAAAGCTTAGACGAGCGGACCGGATGGCGCAAAAAGAAAAATATAAGGACGAGGTGGTGATGTTGTCGATTAGAAATTTACTTCCGAAAACGAGCCCTGTCTACAAGCTGTTACCATATAACAACGACAGTAAAGTTCTACGAATAAAGCGAAGAATTGACAACGCATGGTGCGTCGAAGAAGAAAGAAATTAAGCGCTCTATAATTATGCCCAAATATCATAGAGCTACACTTCTTCTAGTAAGGATATATGACATCCGATTTTATTATAAGTGTCAAGAAACAACTGTGAACGAGATCAAACAAAGATTCTGCATACCCAAATTGCGTCCTTTAGTTAAATCAGTCAGATGCCATTGCTTACGAGCTAAACCTGTAGCTCCCAAGATGTCACCGTTACCAGAGGCGCGACTATCTGCCTATACTCGACTATTTACTTACGTCGGTATCGACTATTTTCAGCCTATTACCATAACTATTAGTAGACGGTTGGAAAAACAATGAGGAGTGCTCTTTACCTGTTTGGGAGTCAGGGCTATACATACTCGTATTAAGGTTGCGCACAGTTTGTCATCGCATTCCTACATCATGTGCATCCGAAACTTCATAGCTCGAAGAATACCTCTTCGAGGTATATTCAGTCAATGGCACTAATTTTAGAGCAACCGAGAGGGATCTCCGAAAAGCTTTCCATGAAGTAGAGCCACCGTACATTCAAGAAGTTTACGAGTTCGGATACCAAATGGTTTTTTAATCCTCCTGCAGCACCACATATGTGTGGAAGCTGGGAGAGGCACGTAGGATCTGTCAAGAAAGTTTCTGTAGGTGGTGATTCACAATCAGAGGGTAAAGGAAGGGTCGCTAGCGGCAATGCTCATTGAAGTTGAGGGCATCCTAAGCTCACGCCTATCAACTTATGTTCCGGTGGAGCTTGACGATGATGAAGCCATTACACCAAATCCTTTCGTGTTAGGTTCATTGGATGGAAGTAGACCCCCGGGAAGATAAAAACCTGCTTCTGCGTAAAGTGTGGCGAAAGTGTCAGCAGTTAACGAGCCATTTCTGGAAGAGGTGGGTGACAGGGTATCTACCAATTCTTACCAGGAGGACAGCTCTTCCCTGAGCATCGAACTAGTCGAGTTGTAGAGGCTGAGTAAGGTTAATGCATTTCAAGAAGTCCCCCAGATGAGTTCCGAAACCATTTCCATCGCCCTACACCTTCCCAACCTCCTTTCCTCTAGGCTGGATCAGGGTATCATACGACCCGTGCCAAGGATCAGCCTGGCTGAGGGCCAAGAGACTGACAAAGGCTCGTACTGACAGGCATCGACATATCTTGGCAACGATCATGTGGGCCCGATAACCTAGAAAGGGTGGTACTGCAAGCTGGAAGGCTAAAAACTGGCCTGATCATCAAAAGGAAACTGACAGGAAGTGCTAGATATCGCTAATGTCTCCGACAACATCACTCAAATGCTAACGAACTGTATGGTATCGTCTGAACACTCATTTTCAGACCACAGATACATATAATTCAGTCTGAGTGATGCTCCCATCGTTCCGGAACTATTGGAAAACTGATTGGCCAAAACATAGAAGAATACCCTGGAATTCACCCTGGTTCTCAATCAGGCTATGTCTACTTCCTGCCTTCTTATTCAACCTAGAGGTATGAAAAATCAGCACTGGGACCATTTAGAAACGTTTGAATAAAACTTTTCAACCTATCAAAAAGCACAAAAAAAGTGACTGACTGGGACTCATACAAAGAATCCTTCAGACTACATAAAAAAAGAACTGAGACTGGCAAAGCGACACACCTGGAGATCATTCTGTGACAAAATCACAGAGACCTCTGACGCATCGCGGCTAAGAAAAATCCTCTCTACAAATCCTATGATGCTTAGCTGTTTGACGAAAACCGATGGCTCTTGGACTACCTCAAGTGATGAATCACTCAACCTGCTACTGGACACTCACTTACCTCCCTATTCGCGGCCAGTAGCAACCCAAAAAAGACCACTGCAACCGGGACTAAAATTCATGATCTGATTACAAGAGACAAACTGCTTTGGGCGGTGCATAGGTTCAAACCATACAAGTCTGCTGGTCTGGATGATATAATACAAAGTTCCTCAGATATTGTCCGGCCTACGCTAGAGAATATTATAAGGAGCTGTGTAGAACTGATTCACATTCCACTGTCATGGAGACAACTAAATGCCGGAAAATGCTCTCATTTTGTAGCAAAGAACCTCAGACCTATATCTAAGTCTCATCTTTCCTTATACGACCTAAAATGGCCCAAGACTTTTATCAATGGCTCAACATGCCTACTGTAAACGAAAGTCGGTGGAAACTGCTCCACATTCACTGACTAGCCACATCAAACAATCCCCACAATATAGAGAGTACACAATGGTCGCTTTCCATAGAGACATTGAGGATACCTTTAACAACGCCAACACATCCGCAATCACCACTACGCTCTCAACTCTGCAAGTAGATGACTCACTTGGGGAGTTGATAAGTCTTACACTAAATAGCAGGTGGGGTTCTGCTAAAAGATGTGTCAGCAGAGGTACACCGCAATGCAGTGTCCTTTCTCCTCTTCTCTGGAACTTTGTGGTTAATTAACTGCTGATATACCTGGAAGCTGGTGATATCAGGGTGATTGCCTATGCGGATGACGTTGCTATAGCCGTATCAGGTAAGCATTAATACCATTAAAAAAACTCCTTCAGCTAAATCTTAACAGATTGACCCATTAGGCAGATCACTGTGGAAACTGATCCTGTCCTCTTTTCCAGGATAATATAAAATATAAAATTCCAAATCACATACCCTCCCTCAATAAACGGTACCAGTTTATTCTTTTCCTATACAGCAAAATATCTGGGTCTCATTTATGACAGGAATCTAAACTGGAAACCTAACATTCAAGAAAGAGTCAAGAAAGCTACAGTAGCTTTATTCTCATGCAAAAAAGCAATTGGAAACAAATGGGGCATTCAACAACGAATAAATCACTAGCTATACATCTCAGTCATAAGATCTATACTCATCTACGGGGTTTTTGTCTGGTGGATGGCCTTAGACAATGCAGTCAATTGCAGCAAACTAAGCAGAGTCCAAAGACAGGCATGTCCATGCATAAGCGGAGCCCTACCCTCTAGTCACTCCGCGGCACTGGATATTCTGTTTCACTTGACACCCCTCGATACTTTCAGCATTCAAGTACTCGTAGCTGCGACCTCAATCATAGGCCATCATAGGTGTCATCACTGGACACTGCCTTATAGACAAGCATACAAGAAGACTGGGTGCCTTTACTAACGATTTCTGTAGAAGCTTCATGGATAAGGAGGAAGAGGAGATAATTCTCCACCTATTCTGTACATAGTCAGCTCCCTCCTAAAGAAGAAAACTTCACTTAGGAGCTTTCTTCTACAATGACTTCAGCGGTCTAAAGAATATAGACGTTAACAGTCTCCTACGCTTCATCATAAGCTCAAATTGGTTCCATGAGTAAAAGAATCACAGATCCACGTGGCATCGTAATATGCCAATAGTCGGTTGGTTTTTCCAACAGCTACTTCTACCTACCTACCTACCAACCAGGAGGACAAATTGGTTCCAAGGCATAGAAGTTGGAGACATTGTCATCGTGGTAGATAAGACTCTTGGCCAGAGGGTTAAGTTGTTGGTGTGGTCAAGGCTAAATATATATATATTGGCGATGCAACTACGAACAAAGTTATTTTGTATGGATCTAACTCGATGAAAGAATTCAGAGAAAAGATAGATTTGTACTCCAAATTCAAAGAAGATTTAGCCAGTTCGCGAATGAAAGAATAGCCGAAAAGGGAAGTATCTTTTCTAAATAAAGATCAGTCACCGATCAGTAGGACACACTCATATACAGACGCCAAAAAGTGTTATAATTGCTGGAAAGTAGGTCATAAGAACTCTAACTGCACTAATGGTGCAAAATGTTTCCGCTGCATTGAATTTGGGTACAAATCGTCAACTTGTACCAAGTCAAGGTCAACAAATTGTGTTAGTATAGCAGAGTGCAACGCGAGAAAAATGATTAAGTTCAATAATCGCTGCTCTAATTGACTTATCCATTATACGGTGCGAAGATTATGTTAAGCTAGGTGCGCCAGAATTAAAATCACAGAGAATGGCGGCACAAGGCTTATCAGAGTACCGCGTCGAAGTTTTAGGTTAATTTTTGGCAATAATAGAAATCGACGGTTGTCTTTTCCAAACGTCGGAATATGTAATGTTAGGAGAAATTTTAAAACAACCTTTCACCGTAGGCAGGGATATACTTACACATATAAAGCTTTCTACAAGGGGCGTAGCTACTATCAACAAAATGAATTTAGTACCGTATTGTTGGTTAAATACAATCGAAAGATCGAGGCCTAACGTAGGCACCCCTGCTTATGCCAATGTTATCAAGAGTTTAGTGTGTGACTATATGCCTCAATATGAAAAATCAACAAATGTTAAAATGTGCATCGTTCTCAAGGACGAACAGTCTATTTGGCAAAATCCTCGAAGGCACCCCTAGAGAAACAAATTGTCGCCGCTTAGGTAAATGACTGGCTAAAGAACGACGAAAAGACAAAAAGGCTGTGCGTAGACTACCGTCGCCTAAATAGAGTCATAGTTCGCGATCGGTATCCACTACCGCTAGGTTACACCTAGTAGACAATACGAGTTCAATAAAGCGCCTTTTGGTTTATGTACATCGCCCACGATTTTTCAAAAACACATGAACTAAGTATTTAAACCATTGATAGCAGAGGACATCGTTTTGCTTTACATGGATGTCGTGGTAGTCCTAGCAAACTCGAACGATGAAGTAGTTCAAAATTTAAAGGAATTCCTTGAAGTAGCCTCTGCTTTTGGTCTCCGGATAAAATGGAAGAAGTGTCAATTCCTATGTGAGGAGATCGAGTACTTTGGCTTCGTAATTGCTTTTGATTTTATAAAGCCCTCGCACTACAAAACTTTAGCGGTAAGAAAGTTTCCGCAGCCAACAACCGCTAAGAAAATCCAAAGTTTGCTTGGTCTCACCGGGTATTTTCGGAAGTTTATTCCGAACTATTCTCTGATCGCAAGGCCGTTGACTGTTCTTCTTAAAAAGGAGTCCATTTTCCAGTTTGGGGCTGCTGAGAAAGTAGTTTTCCAGACTTTGAAGGACTGTTTGGTTAATGGGCCTGTATTAAAAGTGTACTGTTTGGAAGCAGAAACTGAAGTCCACACCTACGCGAGCAAATTTGAATATGGAACTGTTCTACTTCAAAAAAGTGACGATCGAAAATTGCACGCCGTTTACTATTACAGTAAGAAAACAACGTGTGCGGAATCCAGATATTGTAGCTACGAGTTAGAGGTCCTCACAGTAATAAGATCCATAAAGAAATTCAGAGTGTATCTGTTGGGGTTGAAGTTCAAGAATATTACCGATTGCCTGGCATTCAAGGGCACAATTAAGAGGAGAGAAATCTCATCCAGAATAGCCGGTTGGGCGTTGATCTTGGAACAATTTGACTTTGTACTTGAACACCGCCCAGGCTTAAGCATGAAACATGCGGATGCTTTGAATTGAAATCCAGTGGTCATGATTTTGGATTCCGAGTTTTTAGCCAGGATAAAAAACGCACAAGATAAAGACGAGATTATGTGAGCTATTAAAAGGGCTTTAGCATGTGGCCCTTATGTGGATTTCTTCACAAAACTGGTTATACTTTACAAGGCCAATGACAACGGAAACAAATTGCTTTGCATTCCAAAAAGTATGCAAGAGTCTGTTCACGTAGAAGGACATTTTGGACTGCGGAAAACGGAGGAGGTAATTTGTCGTGATTATTAGATTGCTAAGCTGAAGCAGAAAATCGAGATGTGTAGGAGAACTGGGAAGCAGGAAGGAGGAACCACTGAACACATACCATGTAGACCACCTTGGTCCCCTTAGAGCTACAGGGAAGCAGTATGCCTATATTGTTTGCGTCGTAGACGCGTTTACCAAATATGATTGGATCTACCCAGTAAAATCTATCGGAGTTTCCGAAGTGCTTGCCAAACTTCGGTTACAGAAAATCTGTTTTGGGAACACTTACCGCTTAATCTCTGATAGAGGAGTGGCATTCATCTCAAAACGCATTTAAAGAATATTGTGAGGAAGGGAATATTGAACACACATTGGTTACAACAAGCGTGACTAGAGGAAATGGTCAGGTGGAGAGAATAAACCAAATAATCATTTTGGCTTTAGCAAAGCTGTGCGTAAAGGATTTAAGCAAGTGATATAGCTATACAAACCAGCTACAACAGAGTCTTAACTCTACATGGAGTAGAAGTATAAAGTGCATTCCATTTGAACTCTTATACGATATCCTCAAGACGGTTTCTCGAGGGCGAGAAACAACCAGGACGGCCGTTTGTGGGCCTCTACTGTGCCCGCTAACCAAAGCAGACAGACGATTCCACACAATCTGGAAAGCTGCAGTAATACGATAGCTAGCTGGGAATGAGTTGAGTGGACCCGACGTGAAACTAACCATTGGCATATTCTTTCTTCTATGAAATAAAATTAGTGAAATTATAACAAAAGGCGCTGTCTTTTCTTTTGGGAAATCCTGCATAAACATATATGTGCAGGACTCCATTTATGCGAATTTCCAGTCGCATTGCGCTATCTTTGTTGATTTGTTTACCCATATATTGAACAAACAGACACTATATCATTCGTCTGCTAACAGTTGAAGTGAGTGCAAGTGTTCTATCCCCTACTACCGGAAAAAACATAATTACTCATAAACGAGCTCGTGACGATTCTGGTGAAGGCGATGATCACCCTCCTAGTAAACACTTAATAACAAATAATTCAAACCATATTTCTAAAATGAATAAAACCAAAATCATTACCAGCCGTTGCAAAGCCTTATGACTCGGCAGACTCGGAAGATAATATTGATAATGTAAAATGTTTGTGTGGGCACAAATGATAGAACTTAATCATTTCTCCTAATTAACACTTCAAATTCAACTGATGAACTGACTTGCATACCTTGGGCATGCTGGTATTTATACTCAAATGACATTGATCGGGAACAATCCTCGCCATCCAGCGTCCCATACAATTCCCATTTTGCTGGAAAATTCGATTCCACTCTCCAGTCACCAATGACTGAGTCTTTGCTATTCAAGTATCGAAATCTTCTGCTTTTCGAGTATCGACATCTTCTGCTATGTGAATCTAAATTACGCTGCTCACATTTAAATGGTTATCATACTGCTCCCTCCCAACAGTTGTTCGTCCCGAACAACTTCTTCATTCATCATTGCCTTGAAGTGAGACATTCTATCCAAATAGACAACTTCCAATTTTCCTCGATACCTATGCTGGATCCGGCAGACAACGCCATTAATGCGAGTTATCACCTTGTATGGACCTTCCCAGTACTGGTGCAATTTTGGTGATTTGCCTTTCTTACGCTGAGGATTATACAACCCGACCAGATCTCCTTCGTTGAAGCCGGAAAATTTTGCTTTTGCTTCACTTGGCAAACGAACTGTTGGACCAAATAAGATCTCGGATGGTGTGTGTCCTGTTGAATTATGGACCGCAATCCCGCTGGCAGTTGCTGACGACCTTAGATAGATGCTCATTCAAGGTCCTATTGATTCGCTCGACCATTTCATCAGATTGTGGGTGTAGTGGCGTTGTCCTTGTCTTTCTTATTCCCAAATATTGGCACACTTCCTGAAAGACTTTTGATTCAAAGTTTCGCCCTTGATCAGAGTGTAGATCCATTGGGACCCCAAATCTGCTCACCCTCTTGATTTTGGATGGCCAACACTTCCGAACACTTACTGAAATAATCCATGACCACGAGGGTGTATCGGTTACCATTAAAGGTTTCGGGAAACGGCCCAGCAATGTCGATGGCTATTCGTTCGAATGGTGCTCCCACATTTTATTGTTGCATTTGTCCATGTGGCTTTACTTTAGGAGCCTTGGTAGCCGCACACCTTATGCACTTCTTGCGCCAATTCTCAAAATCTTGTTTAGCGCATAGCCAATAGGAACGTTCCCTTACCTTTTTCAACGTCTTGTTTATTCTCAAATAGCCTCCTGAGATTCCGTCATGTATTTTATGCAGTACTTGGCTGATTCTGGACCGTGGCACAATTATTTGCATACGAGGTGTTCTCCCATCTGCACTTTCCCATTTTCTCTGCAGCAAACCATCTTCCACACAAAGCGAGTCCCACTGTGCCCAGTATGCCTTCAGAGTATACTCCAACCCTCTATTGGCTCAGTCCTGATCATTTGGATAGTGGCCTGTTCTTTCGCTTCTTTACGGTTGCATTTTACTACGCACGATCGAAGGTCCGAAGAATGAACTTTTGTCCGTAGAGGTACTTATGGAAATGCTTCGTAGTCGGAATTAAAGCCAGAAGCTCGCACCGAGTTCCACAGTAGTTCCATTCAGGTCTGGAGAGTAATTTGCTGTAATATGCGACCACTTTCTCTTGACCATCATGAGCTTGGGAGATCACAGATCCGACCCCAACATTGCTAGCGTTTGAGTCCTCGATGAACATTTGTCCGGGTGTGGGGAAACCCAAGATGGGGGCATTGCACAGCTGTCGCTTCAGTTCTTGAAATGCTTTTTCACATTCTCCAGACCACGTGAACTGTCGGCCTTTTTCCGTAAATTGATTCAGGCTCTTTGCAATACCAGCAAAATCCTTTACGAGCTTTCTGTAGTACGTGGCGAGTCCCAAAAAGCTTCTGAGTTGGTGTTTATCTTTTGGGATAAACCAACTTTTTACGGCTTCGATTTTGTCAGGACCCGTCCTTACTCCTTCCGCTGATATAATGTGACCCAGATATTTTACTTTCGGACGGAACAGGGCGCACTTCGCAGCCTCTCAAACACTTCTTTTAGATTTTTGCGGTGCTCCTCGAACGTCTTGTCTATGACCATATCGTCGTCCAAATACACTAGGCAGGTTTTCCAGGTGAGTCCTTTAAATGTTCATTCCATTAGTCTCTCGAAGGCGGCCGAAGCATTGCACAGCCCAAACAGCATCACTGCAAATTGCCAAAGACCGTTTCTTGTTGTGAAGGCAGTTTTCTCACGATCCGAACGATTTATCTATACCTGCCAGTAACCGCTCTCTAAGAACAGAGTTGAAAACCATTTCGGTCCAGAAAGCATATCCAAAGTGTCATCGATTCTCGGAAGTGGGTAGCTGTTCTTTTTAGTGACATCGTTGAGACGTCGGTAGTCTTCACAAAACCTCGCGCTGTCATCTTTCTTCTTCACGAGGACCACTGGAGATGCCCACGGACTTTGCGATTCTTCAATCAATCCCTCAGCTTTCATCTTCGACACCATTTCGGTAACTTCTGTTTGCTTTGCCAATGGAAGACGCCTTGCAGGTTGACGGATTGGTCGAGCATCTCCGGTGTCAATATGGTGTTGAACAATATGCGTACGTCCATATTCTCCGTCTTGTGTAGCAAATATATCAGCGGACTCACCGATTAGTTTTTCTGCCAGAATTCGCTGATCTTCGTCCAGATTACAGAGGCTGAGAATTTTGGTTTTGATTTTTATGCACTGAACTCTTGCAACCGGTGTTGCGCCCTTTGTTTCCGTTGTGGTCGATATAGCCTCACTATATCCCACTATCTACCCCTTTTTCACCTTACACTCAATGTCTTTGGATTTAGAATCCTTACAGGGACCATGTTTGTTCTTTGGCTCCACTAAGGTCTTTCCCACCATGAAGTCTCTTCCATTTTCTGGTTCCATCAAATAGAATCGGTGGCTACCAGGACAACCTTCCACTTTTGCCCACAAAATTGCTTCCGACGAAGACTCTAGACTCTGAGTTCTGCAGATGACGACATTTAAGTCTGAGGTATTGGCGTTTCCGTATATCATTGCCATCTCCAAGTTTCCGTATTTCAGGGTTTGTGCCCCCAAGTCGACTACAGGTCCATGTTCTCTCATGAAGTCTGTACCAATGATGCACTCGTCACATATGTCAGCCACCAGAAACGCGTGTGCGAATATTATTCCGGCCAGCTGGATTTTTATGCGGACTTCACCATATACCTTAATCGTTGCTCCTGTAGCTGTTCGCAAGCTACTACTTCTACTAGAAGACTTTCATTGCATCGTTTTGCCAGCGAGACTTGGATGATGGTCCTGGGGATGTCGACTCCTGCTACCAACTTCTGCCCCGCAAATTGGTGCTTAAGCATTTCCCGACTGCTGGCTTCGGGAAGGTTGACCGGCTTCTTGATAGCTGTTTCTGCCAGTTTCTTCCTTTATTTGCTTGTCACCACAGTGAGGGTAGCCTTTTCGTCGCACTGGTTCTTTACGAAGATGTCTTATTTTATTGCAATTCCAGCAGCGCACTGTTCGTCTATCTCGTCGAGTATCACGTTCCTCGGCACTAATTCTTGCGCAGGAGCATTCAATAGTTGCTACTTCCCTGACGAAATATGTTCCCCTGGAAGCCTGATTGGCTGTTTCCATCGCCAGAGCGAAGGCAAGTGCTTCAGCAAGGGTTCTTTTCCCGGCCATCCTTACTGCTGACTGTAGCTGACTGATGAATGCATCTTTTGCCCTTTCGTCGATAATTTCCTGGCCAGCGGTGTGGTATGACAGATGTGACAGTCTACTCACGTTTGCCTGGAGCTGCTGCAGTGTTTCTCCTCGTTGCTGCGTTCGGCTTTGCAATTGGACATTGTAAACCTTCTGCATGTTGCTATTCCCAAACCGTTTCTCGATAGCCTGTACTAAAGTCACTAATCTTTACGGTTTTCGATGTCTATTGATTGCAGCAATTCTTCTGCAGGACATTGCAAGGCCATTGTTAGGGCAAAGCACTTATTGTCCCAGTCGTTTGCACAGGCAGCAATTTCAAACTGCTTATTATAAGTAGACCATGAAGTCTGGCCATCGAATGAGTGAGGCGAGTTCTTTTGCCAGTTGCTCACCTTTGCTGTCCATTTGTTCCAATTTTTCGTCAACATTCTTCTCTGTTCTATCAAATTTGTTATCAACGTTCTTCTCTATTTTTTCAAATTTGTCCTCGATTTCTTGGAACTTTTGCTCCAGATTATTCTTTTGTTCATCCATTTTCTGTTGAAGACCGTCCAGATTTTTCTTGTGTTCGTCCATTTTTTGTTCGAGACTGTTCTTCTGTTAGTCCATTTTTAACAAGAGGAGTTGCATCATCCCAGCCATGTCACTGCCGGTGGTACTTATCTCTTCATCCCCGTCAGCGTCAAAGGAGTATATATCAGTATCATGCCTCCTGAAGTCGGAGCACCAAGTCACTTTTTCGTCCACTGGCGCTGAGGCTTATGTAAAATGTAAAATGTTTGTGTGGGTACAAATGATAGAACTTACTCTTTTTAATACAAATCGCTTTTTTTCTATATCGCGTCTAAGGGGTTAGATACCCTTTTTCTGTTGCCACGGCGCGGGCGGAAAGGTAGAAGGAAGAGAAAGGAAAATTGTTTTTGTAGTGGTTTGAAACTCAGATGTGTATGGTTTCGATATTCTCTCTCCAGGGGGTGGGAGTCCGAATAGGACGGAGAGTTTTTGCTTCACTCAGAGTGATTCGAGGTATAATTCACAGTATTTTTTTCTGTGCTTGAAACTCTACAACAGCCAAATCTACGTGTCAGTGTTATGCCTTCACACGCAGAATTTTTCTGTCTGAGTTCCAATTACAAATGAAAAACTGACTTGCCATGGCAGGACTCGAACCTGGACCCTTCGAGTGAGAAGCGATGTAGTACCACTACACCACGGCCACCCCTTTATTCAATACAGTAACAATTCGAAATTTAATCGTTTATCTCAATGCAATCCAATTTCTCAACCGCTTATACTTTTCTGATCTTTTACTTAAACCATTTAATCACTTCTCCTAGTTAACACTTCAAATTCAACTGATGAACTAACTTGATTACCTTGGGGATGCTGGTATTTATACTCGAATGCCATACTTCGAGAACAATCCTCCCCATTCAGCGCCACATACAATTTCCATTTCGCTAGAAAATTCGATTTGACTCTCCAATCACCAATGGTTGACTCTTTCCTATTCAAATATTGAATAGCTCTTCGAGTATCGAAATCTTCTGCTAAGTAAACATAGATGACGCTGCCCATATTTAAATGGTTATCACAATTTCTATTTCCATGCAATGATCTTCTACTGGAGCTTCAGTGTGGAATTCTTCATTGTCATCACACTTAAGATATTTGCAATCAGCTTCGTGCAATAACGATTCCGCCCCAGAATCGTCGTAACTTGAATTTTCTAACGAATTTACAGTTTAATTTCGGTGTGGAACAAAATAATTAAATTTGTTAAAGAATTTATTGTTGTCTGATAAGTATAAAGTTAAAATATCCAGAAAAAGTATGTGAGTTTCGAAATAAGTGTTTATGAAGTGTATAGACGGGTTAGTTTAAATAGAACCGTGCTTTAAAAAATGTAAACAAAGCACTTGTGAAACACGAAGAAATTGTTGTGCTGTTACTTTTCCATTAAATATTTAGTGAATACTGTGTAATATGGCGTCTCTTTGGTAGACAAGTATATCGTTAAACAAGTCAATAGAGATAGTAAAAAGCGACTGGAAATTCGCATAGATGGAGTCTTGTATATATGTATATGTATATATTCCTAGCAGAATATATCAAATTGACTATTTCGCTTGGTAGAAGTTAAAGAATGCTGTGAGCTGGTTGCAAAAACTCTCTTGTACTTGATCCTGCTTCAATTACAACTTAAAAACCCAGCCAATTTCCATCAACTTTTCACTTTCACCAACAGAAATATTCCCCTTGAAATAATATTGCAGTCGTATTAAAAGGATTCCATCTATGAAAATTTTAAGATGCATTTCACTGTCTTTATTGACTTGTTTAAGAATATATTAAATAAACACTAACTACATATATTATTCACTACGGACTTAATATTGAATAAAGAATTAATAAGAAGAACAATTTCTTCGGGTTTTACAAGTGCATTGTTTACATTTTTTAAAGCACTATTCTATTTAAACTAAGCCATCCAAACAATTCACAAGCACTTAATTCGATACTTACGTATCTTTTCTCGACATTTCAACTAAACACTTACTCCAAAACAATAATTTCTTTAAAAAAAACATCGGTTCTATATCAATATATGTAATTCCAATCAACTTGAATTTGTATAAGATAAACATTAGTAGATATATGTACATATGTATATTTACTATGAAATCAAATATTTTTTGCCGAAGAGTTGTGCTTTCTTTTCGAACATTGGTGATTTGATTGCAGTATTGGTTTGATAAAATGAGTTCATCGAATGTTTAATATAGGTTTCATACATTTCATTGAAAAAATTCTTTATTCCCTCGTCGTTTTTGTTGTCATGAACTATAATAAATCGTATTTGACTAGCCGTTACGAAGGATGTAACAAACCATTGGTTAAACTTGTCAATGGACTTCAGATGCATATTTGGCGTCTTCCACTTATGCTCATCTACAAGGTCAAGTGCAGCATGGGCAATAAACTGATTTAAATGCCTGTTGTCCTCTTTCTGTAAATTAACAACGCGACTTTGTCAATGTTTGATCGATTGTTATTATATGTATATACTTGTAAATTACTTGCCTTTAATTCTTTGCTGATATTTGAAAATTCCATCTCAAAGATAGGGTTATCATTATGCCCCACTATAACAAAATAGTAACTAGACATATTAACTATTTTTATACTTGTATTTTAAGAAATAACTGAATGTTTCTCACACTTTTAAAACAAAAATTGCTGATCTGTTCAAAGAATTTTTCTGACAGCTTTACACGTCAGTCCACAAATCATAACTGAACGAACATAAATGGAAAACTTTCCACAATTTCACGTTTTCCACAAACTGCGAACAGTGACAACAATTTCAAATAAACTGTTGAAATGTTCATTTTTACGTATCTCAAGAAAAAAAAACAGTCCAAAAACCTGAGTTTTTAAGTATACTAAATATATACAGAGTGTCTTCGTAATTTGTAATTTGGGAAATGATTCCTGAGTATATTATAAGAAAAAAATCGTTCTACAGTAAGGGTCTATCTCCAATGCTGACATCACTTATCGAGGATTTAAGGAAAGGCTTATTTTGGTATACCCTGACGCATGTTAACGGAAATTGC
The DNA here is from genome assembly GCA_949129095.1 of Volucella bombylans. Taxonomy (NCBI): domain Eukaryota; kingdom Metazoa; phylum Arthropoda; class Insecta; order Diptera; family Syrphidae; genus Volucella; species Volucella bombylans. The sequence continues at coordinate 74,315,629 of OX422142.1, read as the reverse complement.
TCAGTTAATACTAATGGCAGAAACTTCTTTGATGACTTTGTTTCTACTACAAATACTACTCTTTGTAACTGCATTTAAATAAAGTTGATATCTTGTTAGGGTCTTCAGATATCCAATTTCTATGCCTGTTCCAGTTTTTTTGCCCATGCTAATTTATGATTTTGAGGTCGCTTTTCTGCAGAAAATGCGTAATACATAGCGTTTAACTATTTTTTTTCTTATGAACGTAACAATAATAATATTTTTTATTATTAATTTAATAATAACAATTTACCTACGTTTCTAACAACAGTTGACAATAACAATGGTTTTCCAAAAATTATTAATTTTAAAATAATTTTTTTTAAATTCCATATCTATTAAAAAGTTTTAAAGCGTTCCTCAAAAGTTCTCAGAAAGAGTTAGGTGTCGGGTGTGAAGGCCATTCGGAAAATTCACCAAACAAAAATGCTATAAAAGATTAGAAAAAAAATTAATTCATCAGTTTAATTTTTTACGCTAAGGTTAAAGTTGGTTAGAAACGTTATTTAAAATGTCTGCACTTACAAAACAAGAATACGCAGACTTTATTGACGTTTATGGGCTGATCACAGGAAGTTCAATTAGAGCGCGACGAAGATAGCATGAACTTTGTCCTAACCGACAACTTCCTAATGAAGGAGGATTTGAAAATACGTATCGAAGGCTTCGAGAAACGCGATCAGTTTCAAATACACGACCTAACGCGAGAGCTCCACAAGTAAGAAGAATTTCGGCTGATTAAAGAATACTGGAATCTATTACAACTGATCCGTCAATTAGCATCAGACGCTCAGCTTTGCAATTCAATGTTTCCAGATATGAAATTTCGAATGTACTGCATGGAGAAAATCTTTATCCATACCACCATACACCTGTACAAGAACTGCTTCCCAATGATTTGGAAAAGAGATGTGAGTTTTCTAACTGGTTACTGGAGCGGAGCTTGGATGACAACGAGTTTTTTAGCAGAATTCTTTGGAAGGAATAATTTCAATTTACAAGAAATGGGATCACAAATTTTCATAATCTTCATACATGGGCTGCGGACAATTTACATATAAGGAGACATAAATCATTTCAACACAATTTCAGCGTCAATATATGGGCAGGTGTATTTGAAAACAAGTTAATCGGACACGTCAAACTAGCACCTAGGCTGAATTCTACAAACTATCTGGAGTTTTTGCTAAATGATTTACCAGAACTATTGGAGGACATTCTACTAATTCAACTAGCTTCATCATATTTCCAACAGGACGGGGCTCCAGCCCACTATGGTCTTGTTGTTAAAAATCGGCTAGATGAAGATGTTATAATAGGGTAGGGTTGAAGGTAGGAAGAAATTGGTATAAGTAGGATGACTTCGGGGGGAATATAGGATTACAGAGGGCGTTGGTGGTGAGAAGATTACAGGATGTGGCTAGGACTGGGAAAGGAAATGAAAAGAACGGAAAGGATTTCTCAGAGTGAGGAGCGTGGCATACTTGCGAAGCACGGCCAGGCTCGGTAAATGGGGCTGGTTCTTTTCCTCACTCCTTGACAGGACCTACTACAACAAAAAACATAAATCATGCCGACATACAATTCAAAATACTAACCATAATCAGGAACGGAACTTACGATGCTGAGGGGCGCTGTGGTGTTAATCAGCGCTGGCCATTTCCCTCCCAACCTGGAAATCCAGTGGGCGACTTCAGGATTTCACCAATGAGCGGACATCGTCTCACCCGCTCACATCACTCCCAAAAAAATCTGTTTAGCAGCTCATGATGGCGCCTCTCTGCATGCTATTGGTTTCCGACCAGCATACTTTCTGGCTCTACAATACTCCACGCCTGATTAGATGTACATTTAGGTGTTTTTTTTATTATGACCGGATGATCTATATGGATCATTAGGCAAAATAAAACTGTCCGGATCATCGAAAAATTTAATTCTGTGCGGTGGTAATAGTTTGATGTCTACTTCTGTCAAAGATCTAACACTTTAAAATATAAAAGATAAATTGGAAATGAAAGTAGCTGCTTTTGAGCTAAATAATCTTGTTTTTATGTATTTACGAGTAATTCAAATAGTTATTACATACATTAAAGTGGTTATTTGAAAGTGATGACGATGATGAAGAAAGTAGTTCATCTGGGGGCTTGTTGTCGGATGTTGAAGACACGGATTCCTCTGTCGATACCGAACATTTTTTAACCAGTCACAAAAGAATAAGAGACTTTGAGGAAGTAATTAAAATCTACAACAATTCAGACTTCAAAAGTCATTTCAGACTACAACGTCCAACTGCCCAAATTTTAATAGGTATATATAACAATCTTTAACAATGGAAAATATACATTGCAACTGCTTTTAGATCGTTACAAGTTAACAGAAAGGTTTCGAGGGACAATTAAAAAAGGACTACCAAAAACTTCGCCGGATATAGAAATATATATGTATATTCTTGTGGTATATGGGGAACACAAATACTTTTCGGGAAATTTCAAATTTGTTTGGGATTTCTATTTCTACTGCATGGAATGCCATTAAGAGGGTAACATATTGGCTCATATCCATCGGCCACGAGTATGCTAAATGGCCAAACGAAAATGAAGCTTTACAAAACGCAAGTTTATTCGAAGAGAAAACAAAGATTCCGGGAATAGTGGGGTGTATTGATGGCTCTCACATAAGGATCAAAGCCCCCATCACCAACAAGGAAAGCTATTTCAATAGAAAACGATTTTATAGCATTTCTATAGAAGGAGTAGTCGATGTGAAAAAAAGTTTATCAACATCTATTGTGGTGAACCAGGTAGCTTGCATGATAGTCGCATTCTACGAAAGTCTGAGTTATATGCAAATGCTTTCCAAAGAAAAATTGAACTTTTTCCACACAACACTTTTTTACTTGGAGATTCTGCGTATCCTTGCTTAGACCTGCTAATTCCACCATTTAAAGATAATGGAATGTTAATGAATGTCCAAAGAAGATTTAACGTGCTTCATGCTAATGGACGGGTCATCGTGGAACATGCGTTTGGTCTTCCGAAAACTCGTTTTGGAAGACTGATGCATTTCACTGAACAAAGGAACATAAATCTCGTGATAAATTTAGTCATAAGTGGATGTATATTGCATAACATATGTACTGATAACAACGATGAAGTCGATGACGAACTCTCAGTCGATCTTGAAAATTTTCCTACAGCTGACGTGAATGATAGAACAGTAAACAGCAGCAGGCGACAACTCTTACTAGAGGACTTGATAAATAAAAACATAATAATTGTATGAAATTCAGTTATTTTATTAAATTAAATAATAACTATAACTATTAAAATAACAATAATAACTATAAACCAAAAAAGAAACAAAAATAAATTCATTTACATTCAAAATAAAAATTATTTTTTAAATAGCTCCTTTAAAACTTGTACCTTTCTCTCAAATCTGTCCTGTTTGGCCTTTTCTTTTTCTTCTAATATTTTAACTTTTTTTTCTGCATATTCAGCCAATATTTTATTTTTTTCCTTCGCCAGCTTCCGTTTAAATTGGAACTCTTCTTTCAGGAGGTTTTCCCTAAAAGATGTTATTTTTTTAGCCCTTCTTCCTAATGGCGTACTTTCGGACGTAGATGCAGTTGGTGATACGATTGATAATGGACTTTGTGATTGAACTATAATATTAAATCGGTTAGATTAAAACAGTTCATTTAATTAAAAACGAATATTTACTTGTGCAAGCGTTGTTTGACATCGGAAATGCCTCTATTAGATCCCCCGACAAATTAATTGTATGGCTGTTGCGAATCTCGGGCTTAGTACCAAAGATGTCTTCCATCTCCTCTTCGAATGGAGCTTTAGTGGCTGACTCTCCAGTTCTCTTGCTTGTGTCGAAACTTGCTTTGTACGCTCCAAGCAAATTTTTTATTTTCACGTTCAGCATTTCAACGGTAGTTGGTTGGCTCTGGAAGTAGAAAAAAATTTATAAATGTGCAAACAGATTACGGCAACAAACCAAAGCATTTTGTGCTAGCAGGTCTTCCAGGACATTGCTCATTGCGGCCTTTTTTTCCATGTATGCTGGAATTCCGCTTTCCTGTTACCATATGCTACAAGAAAAGCCTTTGTTTCTGCTGCCGTCCAAATTCTTCTTAAACTACAATACAAGAGCAATTGTTAACTTCATAAGTATATGTGTCTATTTTAATTAAATAAATTATTATTTTTGAAGATTTACCTTTTATTGTTTGTCGACTCCATTGACACTCCGCTATTGAAATAATTTTTGACGTTTATGTATGGAGTTTACACACCAACGAAAAAATTAAACAAAAATAAAAATTTGATACGTTAGTATTTTATGCTTTTGATTTTAATTCTTATCTTAATAAGTGTAATTTAGCCGGAATTTACTTAAGGGTCTTAGAACTTTAAAGTAATTCACAAATTTTTTATTGTTATGAGTAAAATATTTCTATAAACGAACTTTAAAATTGTTTAACAAAATTCGATTTACAAAACAATATTTAATACATTTATCAGGCAATGACATACTTTGAATGATTCCATTTGTGATACCAACATCCACGAATGAAATTGAAACCTAGTAGCGAGTTAAGTGAACTAATGTTCGGATCATGAAAATTGATCCAGATCAAGAGCTGGATCTCATTGACACGGCAAAACCACACAACGAATATGTAGACTCAAATTTTTGCACTAAACTTTTTATTGCCTGTCTACTAGGGCGAGAATTACGACCGAAAATTGGAGTTAACGCTCTTAAAGTTGCAGTCACCGACTCCGAATTTGGGTAGAAAATTTTTATAATTTGCTGACGTTGCTCGTTCGTGTACTTTACCATGATGAAAATGTTGAGTTTACTGAATAAATTGACAGTGACAGTTTGATGATTAGTGAAAGAGTGCGTTCACAAATTAAATTCAAAGTTGTCAAGTCCCTATTGGAAAACCGTTTACATATGTGATTTATTATCAAAAATTTATTTGTAATTGCGCTCAAGTTAAATGACACAGAATGATTATATGGATATATATGAATACATATGTATGGATATGTGTATATATGTATATAAATGTATATATGTAGATGTATTGTATGTATACATATTATTATAATTTTTTTTACGACAAACAAAAAACTAATATCCCTTCTCCTGAGATGGATAAGTCAGTACTTCTATTGTTTGTCCTACCTAATTTGAGCTCAAATATGAAGGGTATCGGAGAAATTTCGCTGCCTTTTATAATTAGAGGTATAGATATTAATATATTTTTTTTATGAATCAATCGATAAATATGTAAATACATGTAGAGGAACTAACATACGCGCGCTAAAAAGTAATCACTTTTCTGCGTACGTCCACGTCTGTAAGTACAGACCAGCTGTTTTAGCACTTAGTGAAACACAGGTATATCCCCGCCCACACCTCTCAGATCATTATGATCTGAAGCTACCTGGCTACGAACTAGTGCCATTATTCCTCTCTCACCGCGGTCTCGCCATTTATGTGCGTAGTGATGTAGCTTACCAAACTCCACCACAATGTGATCCATGTTCCAATCCGGAATTCAACTTCATGTGGTTAAAATTCCATCTCCGTAAGCAAATTATACACTACTGCTTTATTTATAGAAGCCCCAAACAGGACAGCAATTCAACTTTTAACGAGTTTGATGCGCTGTCTGACTCCATTCAAAGAATTGTATCCCTGTATCCTCATACTGAAATCGTTATTACGGGCGACTTCAATATACACAATTCTGGGTGGCTTCGACATTCTGGACAGACAACTCCCGAAGGACGGTGTGTTGAGATCTTCGCTGCGGAAAACAACCTAACGCAGCTTGTAAATGAGCCCACGCGAATACCAGACGTTTATAGTCATACCGCCAACACCCTGGACTAGTTTTTAACTTCTCACCCTGATAAGTACACCATTGATGTGCTCTCCCCTCTAGGCTCGTCGGACCATTGTGTCATATCAGCTAATTTCTCGTACACCAACCACACAGTTAGAGAAAAAATTCCTAAAAGAACCGTATGGCAATACGAGAAAGCCAACTGGAGCGGTCTTAACAGCTTCTTTAGGAATTTTAACTGGTCGTTATGCTTCCTCGATAACGACGTGGATGCCGCTGCTGATATGATTACAGACACCATTCTCTTTGGAATGAGATCCTTTATTCCTCATCGGATGAAGAGTTTCAAACCAAAAGAAAAGGCATGGTACGACTCGAGCTGTAAAGAGGCCGTCAGGGTTAGAGAAATGTTTTTTCGGTCCTACAAGACCAACTCGACAGAGGAAAACCGAAAAAAGTTCAAACGAGCCAGAAATGACTGCAACGCCTTTCTTAAGCGTGTGAAATTCCTATACGACCAAAAACTGAGGCAAAAAATACTGCAATGTCCCAAAGGCAGTAAAAATTTTTGGTCGGTCATCAAAAACATTAGAAATTCCGCCTCATCCTCCATCCCAATGCTCATTTACAATGACATTCCAGCTGTCAGCTCTTCGGATACGGCCAATCTGCTTGCTACACACTTTGCGGCCAGCTGAACACTCCCAGATTGTGCTTTGTCTCCGCCTACACTTGAGTGCGTCGAATCTTCAATGGGACGAATCTACTTTCGCACTCGTGTAGTAGCAAGAGTACTTAAAGATCTCAACATACATAAATCCGCTGGTCCAGATGGTATAACTCCCCTTCTTCTGAAGAGGTGTTCTTCCTCGCTGGCAAAACCACTGCGTAAGCTTTTTCATCAATCCTACACTTTAGGACTCTTCCAGAGCAGATGGAAAACAGCATTTGTCCAGCCCGTCCCTAAAAAAGGCGAATCATATTCTCTCTTCTCCTACAGACCCATTGCACTTACGTCCCTTCTTTCTAAGGTCATGGAAACACTGATAAATCGTCAGCTCATGAAATATCTCGAAACACGAAAACTTCTCAATGACCGGCAGTACGGTTTTCGTAGCAACAGGTCCACTGGTGATTTGATGGCATGTCTCACCGAAAAGTGGAACCAAAGCGTACATCAATCTGGCAAAAGCAAGATAGTTGCACTTGATATTTCTAAGGCATTTGACAGAGTTTGGCATCAGGCTCTTTTGTCGAAAATGCGTGCATTTGGGGTCGATGACTCTCTTCTTCAATGGATTAGAAATTACCTTTCGGAACGTTCAATTCAAGTTGTCTTGGACGGTTTCAAGTCTGATATTCACAAAATAAATGCTGGTGTGCCCCAGGGCTCTGTTCTGTCACCGACACTCTTTTTAATTTTCATTAACGATCTCTTGTCTGCTACTTCTAATCCAATATATTCCTTTGCTTATGACAGTACTCTCTGCTTTTCATATTCGTTCCCGGACTTACGGCCCTGCTCTTCGGCTGTAGTACGAAAACGGCAGCGTATGCTAAGCTCATTAAATTCCGATATCAACAGCATAACCAATTGGGGAACTATCAATAGAGTGGAATTTAATGCTTCCAAAACACAATGCTGTCTGCTGTCTTTAAAGCGAAATTTAAACACCCAGCCAATATCTATGAATGGCACTTGCATCGTAGAAACCGAAAAACTTTCCATTCTCGGTATGTATGTCAATGACAACTTACGAGTACGTTGGAATAACCACATATTTGATGTCGCCAAAAATGCTGCGAAATGTCTAGGTTTCCTCAAGCGATGTAAGAAATATTTTACCCCCTCTCAAAATTGGAGTACAACTCCCACATCTGGTCAGGTGCTCCGAAAACATCTCTGTACCTGCTAAATAGGATTCAAAACCGTGCGATAAAACTTATTGACGATACTAATATCAGTCAATCAATGGACGCCCTCGAACACTGACGAAATGTCTCGTGTCTCACTTTGTTTTATCGCTATTTCCACCATCAATGCTCCACTGAAATCGTCAGTAGCATTCCGCCCTTTCAAATTTTCAACCGTAACACCCGTCTCGCTATGAATGCTCATCAGTATACCCTCAAGCCCATTTTCGGGCGTACTCTAAAATATCGTGATTCGTTCCTAAGCCGTACAACTCACTTATGGAATGCCCTGCCGATCTCTGTATTTCCTGGTCGTTATAACTTGCAAACATTTAAAAACAATGTACATCGGTACCTCTCTTTTCTTCCTCCCTAAATTTCCTTTGCCCGCGCTGTATACAATCACCTTAAGGGTACTCAAACCACTTGCGCGCGCTCATTATAAAAAAAAAAAAAAAAAAAAAAACAGCACTAAGTATAACAGTAGATACAATACAATATAACCACAGATAATATATCTATACAGATGTCTCATCCCTGTAGAAAAAAATGGTTAACTTTGGATCAGCTAGCCGAAAGGAGCTTTCGGAGTAATATAAAGCTTTTTTATATTCTCTATTTCTCGCTTTGTTTACTGAAAGAGTTTTTTTTTCTCGCCACAAGTTATGGGCAGTGGCACAAGAGATATGAAAAACATGTGCAAGGGGCTTGCGGGAAGGCTTGGCTGTTTGATTTCATTCAACTGCAACAGGGAATTATATAATTTTTCATGGATTGGTATTTTGTTTGAGCGTATAGTTATGTATGTAAGAAAGAACAATTAAAAGCGGAAAAAGTCGGTCGTTGTCATATCTGCACCTACAAAAACAACAGAAATACCTATGCAACACGTTGTGGAAAGTGTGCAAAGTTTGTGCTGAACAACACTTTGATATCTGTTCAAAATGTACAAAATAATTATTGAAACAAAAAAAAACATGATATTTCTGCGATTTTTCGATCTTTGTAATGAAATCACAGATGCTATAGTTTACATATATATATATGGTATATATGCACGCCGAAGGAAAAAATCTAACCAGTTTTTAATTGCCTGTTTTTACTTCGAACTTCAAGTTCTGAACAATTTGTATTAACAAAATGTATTATAAAACCGAAGTCAATTCTTGGCATGCTCATAATTATCTATAAAACTAATTATCTGTCAAATCAGACATGAGCTAAGTGTTACCATTCACGAAATAAGCACTAGTTGAAAAAAAAACGTTAGATGGCGGACCCTTTATTATAGATCACAAAGCGCCTATAAATTTTTGAGAGATAGACTTGGCTTTAAACCTACTCACATTTGCTCTTTCTGTATGGGCTCCTATAAAAGGATTACAACCAGGATATGAAAACATATCTTAAGTCAGAGTTCGCTTTATTAAACCAGCGAGAACGTTGTGTTGTCCTGATATTTGATGAAATTAGGATTCGTAAAAACCTCACATATAATATAAAAAATGATTTAATAGATGGTTTCGAAAACCTTGGTGTAGAAAGAAGTAGATTGTTTGCTAATGAAATATGTGTTTTCATGCTAAATGGTTTGTTTGATAGTTGGAAAAGTGTTTTAAACTATTTTGTGTCAGCAAACGGTGTAAATGGGGATAACCTAAGCGAAATTATAAAAAAACAATTTGAAAATCTGTCAAGAACTTGGTCTAAAGGTATGTGCTATTGTTTGCGACCAAAGGGGCCAATAATAGAAAAGCTTACAAAATGTTAGGTGTTTCTGAAGAAAACCCATTTATAATTTTTAATGATGAAAAAATAATTTGTTTTTATGATTTCCCTCATTTGATAAAATCACTTCGTAATGTTCGATTGAAATCAGATCTACGAACTCCAGATGGTAAAATGTTTTTTGATGTTATCAAAGAAATATACAATTTGGAAGTTGAGAACGAACGTAGCTAGGACATGTTTAAAATGTTGAAGTTGTCATATAGCACCAAATGCATTCGAAAAAATGCATGTTCACTGTTGCCAAACCTGGTAACACCACCTAAACGTCACCAAATAATATGCGGCGAATTAAACTCGACAGCATTTTAAAAGGCCGGTTTCCGGTTGGGGTTTTTCTTTTTCTTTGGGATTGAGGACTCGAAACAAGATGGCATGTTGAGAAAGTTGTATAAAAAACAAAATTTTAGCCTTGAAATTGTTATAATTAAAGTGTATTTCCTTTCTTTTCTTTTTTGAATTACTTACAATAAACTTAAATTAGAACAACAACGTTAAATTTTTAACTTTCACCGAACGCGGCAATAATCTAAAATTTTCTTTCTGACATATGAACATGTCATCGTGCAAGTGAGGAACTTTGCCAAAACTACCACCAACAGTAGAAGCCGAGGAAGTCTACAAATAGTTGCGAAGTTACTTGCCGAAGTCATCCCAACAAAGATTATAAATAAAAGAAAAAGACCAGCTTTAGAAAGTCAAAGTACAAGCCCGTCACTGTCAAAGGTAAGAAATTATTATGACTGATTTAAACGTATCAACAAATTGTCAACCATCCCCTCCGCCATATAATTGCAAATCATGCACTGAACCCGATAATTCCCTCATGGTCCAATGTGATAAATGTGACGAATGGCACCATTTTGCATGCGTGGGCGACACATCGGATATTGTTAACCATGACTGGATTTGTCCAAAATGTTCTTCAGGTAATTTAACCCCCAGCCTCCACCATCTAACAACCAACGCCTACAACCACCGCCACCTGTATATGTTCCTGCGAGGTCAACAAGGAGTCGTACCAATACACGTGCATCAAAAAACAAAACATCAAACGCTCACGAAACACCGACAACCAGCGCCAACGTAGTACCAGCACCTCCCAGAGTGACCATCGAGCACAATAGGCAAAGAGAAGACACTGCATCTCAACCAAAATCAAATTCTTCGAGAAGATCAAAGGCAATTTCGCTTCAACTAAAGAAATTGGATGAAGAGATGGAGCTCAAGGAGAAAAGGGACAAAGAGTATTTGGATAAAAAGTACGAGTTGATGGCACAATTTTCTTCCGACGAAGACGACGATAGCGTTTCCTCTGCAGCGAGGTCTAGTAAGATGCACAACTGGGTTGCAGATCAGTCTACAGTCTTCAAGAAGAGCAATACTTATCCTTTAGACCAAAAACAGCTACCAAATTTCAATGCGGACAAAGGTCGTGCAGGTAACCAAAGAGTTAACCTTAACTAAACATGGATAGGAGCATCAATGTATTCCTCACCCCAGTTGAACAGCACATGTCCTGAAAGGGAAAATCCACACATTAATTCTTATTTTCGTAATAACTTGCAGCAACGTTCTGGTGAACCTCCTGTGTTTCCGTCGAATCAACGCGATCCATTCGTACCTGGCAACCTGTATAGAACGCCTAACTTAAATCAACAGCAGATTGCGGCGAGGCATATACTTCCAAAGGAGCTTCCTAGTTTTAGCGGACGGGCCGAAGAATGGCCGCTGTTTATAAGTTCTTACGAAAATTCTTTAAAAACATGTGGCTTTTCAAATGATGAAAACCTAATTCGTTTGCAAAGATGTCTAAAAGGTAGAGCGTTAGAATCCGTAAAGTCGAAATTGATGTTTCCTGATCACGTTCCAAGCATTATAACAACTTTACGTATGCTATTCGGACGGCCTGAAACAGTGATCAATGCTCTCATTGTTAAACTCCGAAGTGAACCATCACCCAGGGGCGAACGTTTGGATTTGCTTATTAATTTTGTTCTCTCAGTCCAAAATGTTGTTGCCACTATGGAAGCTGCTGGTCTTCAAAATTATTTAAATAACCCGTGCCTGTTGCAGGAACTTGCTGGTAGCTGCCTCATCACATACGCTTAAATTGGGGAATGTTTAAACTCAATGCTGAGAGCGTAAACTTATCAACTTTCGCGTCTTGGTTATACCAAGTAGCTGAAGCAGCTAGCGAGGTTACGGAGATATCAGTCCCAAAAACAATTGAGAAGAATTCTGATCGCCGCCGTGCCCCTGCAACTTCACCTGTCTACGTAAATACACACCAGGGTGACAATATTTCTAACGCTACTGTGGCACGACCATGTGTTGTTTGCCAAAAGGACTGTAGAACAGTTTCACTTTGCAGTGACTTTATTAACATGAGTCTGAAACAAAAATGGGATTTTATTAAGAAGCATTCTCTGTGTCGAACGTGTCTTATCTCTCATAACCGACAAAGATGTGTATCCAGCGAACGATGTGGAGTCAACAACTGCACGTACAGACACAATAAACTGTTGCATAGATATGACGAGCCTGTAACAACAAATGTTTCCGATGAATTTAACTGCAACGTGCACCATATGAGCACAAACTTACTTTTCAAAATATTGCCAGTGAAAATTTACAACAATGATTTACAGATAGAGACGTTTGCCTTCTTGGATGATGGTCCTTCGGTTACGTTGATGGATGAACAGTTAGCTGACTTCCTGAAATTAAAGGGTGATAAGGAACAGTTATGTCTAAAGTGAACTTCCAATACCCATCGACAGGAGAGAGAATCCCGAAAGGTGAATCTTCAGATCTCCGCGCCAAATTCTCAAAGAAAATATGCACTATCTAATGTACGTACTGTAAAGTCACTAGAACTTCCGCTTCAATCGCTGAACCTTGAACAAATTACATCTGTTTTCCAATATTTGAAGGGCATTCCACTTACATCGTTCATCAACGCTAAGCCACGAATATTAATCGGCCTTGATCATTGTAGTCTGCTCAACTCACTTAAGTATCGCGAAGGAAGGATGGAACAGCCGTCGGCGATAAGAACTCGGTTGGGCTGGACTGTATTCGGACCATGTACGAAAGCGAAAAAAAACACTGATCAGCCTAGCTTTAATTACCATATCTGTGAATGCAAGGAGAAGGCAGATGAAACTCTCAACGATCTTGTAAAGAATTTCTTCGCACTAGAGCAAGTGGGCTCAACAATAAATAGACACCTTCTGAGTGCGAATGACGTGAAAGCAATAACTACATTAGAAAATACCACCACGCGAAATGGAAACCGGTTTACTGTCCCGCTTTTGTGGAAGGGAGAAAGCATTGCATTACCAAATAGTAGACCCATGGCGGAACGCGGACTTGCATGCATGGAAAAGAGACTGAGCCGTGAGCGGAAGTTGGCAGCTAATATGAATGATCAGATACAACAATATTTGAGAAAAGGATACGTTCGGAAACTTACGGATGAGGAGTTAAAATTTAGTAAAGGAATACGAATATGGTATCTTCCAATTTTTCCCGTTATAAACCCGAGCAAACCAGACAAGGTGCGCATAGTATGGGATGCTGCAGCCAGTGTTAATGGAGTATCATTGAACTCGTTGCTTCTTTCAGGGCCAGATAACTTACCACCTCTACCAGAGATAATATTCCGTTTTAGACAAAGGAAGATAGCAGTATGTGGTGACATAAAATAAATGTTTCACCAAGTGCAGGTTCGTGAATGTGATCAACACGCACAGCGGTTTCTTTGGAGAAATCAATCATCGAGGAAAATATAAGTTTTTTTAATGCAAGTGCTTACATTTGGATCTACTTGTTCGCCGTGCAGTGCGCAATTCATAAAGAATAAAAATGCACTCGAATTTGCAGCAAAGTTTCCAAGAGCAGTAGATGCCATTGTTGAGAATCACTATGTTGATGATTATCTCGACAGCGTAGATACAAAAGAAGAGGCGTTGAAATTAGCAAACGAGGTAATTTATATTCATCAGAAAGCTGGATTTGAGATTCGAAATTTTTTAAGCAATTCTGATGATGTTCTGAGATCTCTAGGTGAAAACTTGGCACAATCCAATAAGTGCTTTGATAACAGCACCGGATTGTATGACTCCGAGAAGGTTTTAGGAATGTGGTGGTCTCCCTCAACAGATATGATATCGTTTTTATACAGAACAAAAAACATTAATACAAACATTTTAAATGGTAATACACCACCTACGAAGAGAGAAGTACTCCGAACCTTAATGTGTATATTCGATCCCCTGGGACTCATTGCACATTTCCTAATTCTTCTCAAGATTGTTTTACAGGAAGTATGGCGTAGAAAAACGCAGTGGGATGAGCAAATTCACAGTGAAGAGTATGACGCGTGGTGCGAGTGGATAAAGTTACTACCAGCTGTAAAGATCATTAAGATACAACGACCGTATTTAAGCGAATTAAAATTTGATTCAACTAGCTCAGTTGAGCTTCATGTTTTTGTAGACGCTAGCATGTCAGCATACGTAGCTGTAGCTTTTCTGCGGGTTGAGTGTGGATCTGTCATTGAATGCTCCCTGGTGTGTTCCAAAACGAAGGTAGCACCTATCAAACAGATTTCGGTGCCACGACTGGAGTTGGAAGCAGCCGTCTTAGGGGTCAGAATTGCAAAGACAGTTATAAAAGGGCACTCTATAAAAATCGATAGAAAGTATTTTTGGTCCGATTCGCATTCCGTTTTGTGCTGGATAAAGAATGAAAATAGAAAGCTAAAGCAGTTTGTGTTATTTAGAGTTGGAGAAATTTTGGAGTGTTCCAGTGAGATCGAATGGAGATGGGTGCCGTCAGAACAAAATCCAGCTGATGACGCTACAAAGTGGAACACCCGAATAGATTTGTCGTCAAATAGCAGATGGTATAAAGGTCCATCATTTCTTTATAGAGGAAAGGATGAGTGGCCCACTATGAAAGCAAATATATCCTGCGCTACTGAAGAGTTTAGCATACTTTCACACACCGTGTCGCCCACCTTGGCATTAGTGGATTACCAAAGATTTTCATCATGGACAAAACTTCGGAAAGATATGGCATACGTTTACTATTTTTCGGATGTAATTCGACGTACCAGAAAAACTGAGATTCGTGGCATTTTAACCCCTAGAGACCTAATGAGAGCTGAGAATTATCTATACAGATTGTGTCATTTTCAGATGAGATAAATCAACTTAAGCTAAGCAGTGATGATTCATTCTACGAGATAAATAAAACTAGTAGTTTATATAAATTAAATCCTTATCTTGATGTTCTGCGTATTAAAGGTCGTATTGATGCTGCGAATGATGTTCCGTATAACTGCAAGAGGCCTATAATCCTACCTAAGACTCATTATATAACAGGATTGATTGTTGCAGAATACCATCACAGATATAAACATCAATATTTTGAAACGGTTATCAACGAGCTTCGACAATCGTATTACGTTCCAGCATTGAGAATGGTGCTGAAGAAAATTCAACGAAGGTGTCAAATGTGTAAAATCAAAAGGGCAGTTCCCCATCCACCACTTATGGCCGTGCTACCAACGGGTCGACTTAAAGCATTTACACGGCCGTTTTCGTATACAGGCATAGACTACTTTGGACCAATCTTAGTAACAGTCGGAAGGCACGTAGAAAAATGATGGGAGATTCCTGCATTTTAGCAATACAGCGATTTTGTGCAAGAAATGGTAAGCCAATTGAGATCTGGACAGATAATGGCACAAATTTTAAGGGAGCATGTCAAGAGCTAAAAGAAGCAGTAAAATCGCTACAGCCTACTAAAATGGCATCAAAGTTAATAAATGAAAACATAGAGTGGAGATTTATTCCACCAGCATCACCTCACATGGGCGGTTGTTGGGAGCGTTTGATACGTTCCGTAAAACAAACTCTATCCAGCATAAATCTTGGAAGAAATCCGAAAGACGAGACATTGTTAAGCATGATGGCGGAGGTGGAAAATATCATTAACTCAAGACCTCTTACATATGTACCAGTTGACGATGACAGTGACGAGGCTTTGACGCCAAACCATTTTTTACTTGGCTCATCGAATGGAACGAGGCTCGGGGGAGATTTGTGTGACGATGGAAGCGCATTACGAAGGCATTGGATAACAACCGAAAGGTTTTCGCAAATATTCTGGAAGCGATGGGTTAAAGAATATTTACCAACTTTAACAAGAAGGACAAAATGGTTTTATCCTAGGAAATCTATAGCCGAAGGTGATGTAGTCATCATTGTGGACGAGCATAATCCAAGAAATACGAATAATACAAACTCATCCCAGTAAAGATGGACAAGTAAGATCAGCCGTAGTCCAGACAGTCAATGGGATATATACACGACCAGCCGCGAAACTGGCAGTACTGGACGTTCAAAGGTTTGGCGAGTGTGGTAATCCAAATGATGCAACCGGATTACCAGTGTTGCCAAACCTGGTAACACCACCTAAACGTCACCAAATAATATGCGGCGAATTAAACTCGACAGCATTTTAAAAGGCCGGTTTCCGGTTGGGGTTTTTCTTTTTCTTTGGGATTGAGGACTCGAAACAAGATGGCATGTTGAGAAAGTTGTAAAAAAAAACAAAATTTTAGCCTTGAAATTGTTATAATTAAAGTGTATTTCCTTTCTTTTCTTTTTTGAATTACTTACAATAAACTTAAATTAGAACAATAACGTTAAATTTTTAACTTTCACCGAAAGCGGTGAACTTAATATTGAATAAAGAAATAACAAGAAAAACAATTTCTTCGTGTTTAACAAATGCTTTGTTTACATTTTTTAAAGCACGATTCTTTCGAAACATTTCACAAGCACTTATTTCGAAACTCGTGTATCTTTTTTCAACATTTTAAGCCAACACGTATTTGAAAACAAAAATTTCTTTAACAAAATTAATAATACAATATTATTTCGTACCGAATTTTCACTTTTCATACAAATTTGCTCGAGCCAACAATCTCTCAGAAATTTATATAGTCGATATAGTACAAAAAATTTCCGCAAGAATTTTCGTTCCGAGTCTCAATTGACACCCGGTAAAGCGCTTTCAGCGCCCCTTGGTGGCATTTTTTGTACCTCCACGACTGGACAGATTTTGGCTGGGAGCAAAATCATATGTAAAGTTTAATTTCGGTGTGGAACAAAATAAATAAATTAGTTAAAGAATTTATTTTTGTCTGATCAGAATAAAGTTGAAATGTCGAGAAAAAATACGCGAGTTTCGAAATAAGTGCTTGTGAAGTGTGTAGATGGGTTAATTTGAATAGAATCGTGCTTAAAAAAATGTAAACAAAGCACTTGTGAAACACGAAGAAGTTGTTGTGTTGTTACTTTTCCGTTACATATTTAGTGAATACTGTGTAATATAGTGTCTTTTTGTTAAATATATGGTTAAACAAATCAATAAAATAGTGAAATACTGCTGAAAATTCGCATAGTTGGAATACTACACAAGTGTGTGTATATGCATATACTCATAGCAGAATATTTTAAACGGACTATTTCGTTCGGTGAAAGTGAAAGAATACTGAAAGCTGGTTGCAGTTACTCTCTTGCACTTGATCCTGCTTCAATTATAACTAAAGAACCAAGCCAATTTGCACCAATTTTTCAGTTTCACCAACTGAAATATTCCCCTTGAAATAATATTGCTGTAACATTAATAGGATTCTATCTATGAAAACTTTAAGTTGCACTTCACTGTCTTTATTGACTTGTTTAACAATATATTAAATAAACACTTTATATTATTCACTACGAACTTAATATTGAATAAAGAAATAACAAGAAAAACAATTTCTTCGCGTTTAACAAATGCTTTGTTTACATTTTTTTAAAGCACGATTCTATTTAAACTATCCCATCTAAACACTTCACAAGTACTTATTTCGAAACTCGTGTATCTTTTCTCAACATTTTAAGCCAACGCGTATTTGAAAACAAAAATTTCTTTAACAAAATTAATAGTATTATTCCGTACCGAATTTTCACTTTTCATACGAATTTGCTCGAGCCAACGATCTGTCAGAAATTTATATAGTCGATATAGTACAAAAAATTTCCGCAAGAATTTTCGTTCCGAGTCTCAATAACATTTCATATGAAGAAGAGATAGCTTTAAGTAGGATTGGTGCAAACCCATACAAAATATCATAATAATAACCATGTTTGGCTGCTCCATTGCATACAAATTATATATTTTCCATACAGAGCTAAAGATATGAAAACACTCTCAACTTTGAGCAAAACTATATTGACAAATAGGAAGAAATAATTAATTTGAAAGTTTTCACAAATTATGCCAAAGAATTCTTCAGACAAAAGAGGGAATATGAATTACTTTCTCATTTCGTTCTCATCTACGAAAAGCTACGAAACTAGAGTACCCGAACTGTTTTTTTTATTGTTTTGCGTAGATTTGCACAGTACACGAACAGACCTATTGCCTTGGTTTTGGCACACAGACTGTATTATCGACTTACATTTCATTGACATTTGACAATATTTGCAAATAGATTAATATGAACCGAACTGGGAACAAATTATGATAATAAAGCGAAAAAAGCAATTCAGAAGTGAATTAAATCTTAGCTAAAAGTTTAATTATCCCGTCAAGATGCATTTCCTCCATGCAAAAGCTAGGCAACCTGAAACCATTCGAACAGTTCAAAAAGATTTAACATACACTAATGAGTTAGCTGAAGACTTATCGGATATACTTCGCATGACTGGACCACGTAATTGGATTAAATACAATAATATTTGTAAACTGTTTGCTGAAATCTCTTATCATGGTTTTGCATGCGTGAGTGACTTGCAAACTCTTGGTGAAGAGTATACTGGAATTATTCAAATTGATTCAAATTACAAGTCCGTCCCATCAAAATTGGTTAGAGAAAAGCCGAATTCTAATTGCTCTTACTATAACCCAAAAATTTTTTAGCTGCAGCTATCAGCAATAATACTTGAATTTGGAGGCGAAGCTTTATATATGAAGATTATTCAAAAACTGGAGAAGGATGTAAATAATAGCGACAAGGTGGTTCCGGAAGCTAAGGAAAAAATAAAGAGCCTGCTACATTACATGAAAAGTTCCACATCTTATATGAAGGCCTTACATAAGACAATATTTTATCTTTATTCAAATAAGTATCAGATTTCAAAAAGAATAGCCGGAATAAATTATACTTTAATAAGGCACTGGATGCAACCTGATCACTCGTTATATGGCTATAGAATACTTGGCTGGATAACTTTATTTCAATTGGCCATAACGCTTTCACTAAATTTATTTGACACAATTAAGGAAAATAGGAAAAGAACCGCCCTTACTACACGTGAAAGGCAGGATTTAAAACCAACATGCGTAATGGGGTATAGCACTGAGTCACCACAATGTATACTGTGCTTAGAACCGAGGATTTATACAAGTCTTACCTCTTGTGGACACCTCTTTTGTTGGCGTTGTATATTAGAATGGTTAGATGAACGTGATGAATGTCCTTTATGTAGAGAAATTGTAAAGAAATCAAATGTGATACAGTTGCGAAATTTTATGTAAAAATGGTTCTTATAGTCGTAAAAGAGATTTTTTTTTATATTGGTGTCGGATTACTCGCTACAATTTTTAGCAAAAATAATAAAGATATAGAAATTGTGTTAACGGTAATATGTTTATATATAAGTTAATATGCGGAACGCGAGTTTAGGAAAAAAAATATAACTATATTGAATACCTACTTAAAACTAATGAATATGAATATGAATTTCTGCTTGTTGATAACTATTGAGGCGTTGTGTAGTTGTACTAGATAGATTCCGTTTAATGTCTGAGCTATGTTGTTGATCTCAATCTCTCCTTGGTAGTTATTCAGTAAAATGACTTCGGTTATTAATTCTTCTATCACTGGTATCTGTGGTGACTATTTGTTTTGCATGTCAACCTTTGGCTTCTTAACAATCTTGGGATACATTGATCTTTACTTATATCTAACAAATTTTGTTTCTTACAAATCGATACATCGTTAACTGTTTTACACTTATCTTTTATGACATAAAAATTTTCATTTTTCTTAATTATGTTTTCATATATGATTTTATTAGTTAATTTATTTTTTTTTATTGGTTTTATGAGTAATTTTTCGTAAGTAGTTTCTTCGGTTTTAGGTACCTTATAACATAAACTAGAGACGTTACGTTTAGAGCGATATTTACCTCTGAAAATTTAAGTGCTTGTTCTATATTGACATATGAAATATGATTACTATCTATATTACTTAATAAAATTGTTAACTCTACTTTAGACAAGATATTTAAGCTTACAATATTACATTTTGCTAATTCTATCGCGTAGATTGTATTATTTATTTCTTCTTCTGTTCTTATTTTATATTGGATGCTTAATGCTTATTCATTCTCAAATCTTTTATCTTTTTTTTTATTAAGTTCAAAATGTCGTTTGTTACATTTGTGATTTCGTTTATTCTTTTGTTGTACGATTTATTTATTAAAACTTGATTGATGTTATTTCTAGTAAACTATTCATTAATTAATTCTAAGTCATAATAATCGGGATTTCCTGCGATCCATTTAATTGCAGAGCCAATGAAGTTTAAAGACCTTCTTGCTCTATGCGTTTTAATGTTATCTATTTGATTTTTTATTTGTGACAACCCGTGTTGAAGGAGTGTGAGATGTAGACCTGTTGGGATATGTTGAGTTATTAAGGATTGTGTTTCGGTGACAAAATTTTCATAGGGATCTATGTCTATTACGTGAATCAGACTAAAAATTCCGTTTTGTATTCTCGCTGTTCCGGTATTAAGCGCTATAATTTTTGAATTGGAGTAGTTGGTAATTTGAACATTCGTCACTATGGCTTTTATAAAGAATCTGTGGAATAAAGAGGAAATGGGGGAAGGGTTGGTTGCGTATGTGACTTTTATGTATTTTTCTTCCGGATTCCGTTATGATCGTGGAAGGGTGGTTTTCTTTAACTGTTTCTTTTTGATACCTTGCAGTGAGTTTGGATCCTAAACGCTTGTTATGCTTTACATAAACAGTTTGTCCTATCTCGTAATCCTTGAGTTGTTTACGGTTTTGATTATGGAAGTTAAGATCTTTAAGTCGGTCTATATTATATTGTCGAGATTGTTCAAAGTGGTCTGGATTAGTAGAGATGTTTCTGCCATAGAAGAGTTCGATGGGCTTCTTCTTCGTTGTTATATACAGATCTTTCTATTAGTTCTTCGAAAGATCGATGTATGCCGTCAGTTTTTAAGCATCACACAATCTCTGATAAGGTCGAATGGAATCGTTCGACCTGGCCGTTTATTTCGCTCTTGTAGGAAGGGGTTTTATATATTGAAATATTAAGGTGGTCTTCCATCATAAACTTAATGGAAGCTGAGTTAAGGGATTTTTCGTTGTCTAATACAACGCATTTTGGGATACCGAAAAAGTTCTCTTAGTGGTTTACTTAAATCTTCTATGGATTTAGACTTTAGCAATATAACCTGTACGAATATAGTAAGTTTACATATGGCTGTGAGGACCAAGTGCCTTTCGGTTGAATATATATCTGTATGTTTTTTTTTATAATTTACGCGCGCCTAAGGGGTTAGATACCCTTTTACTGTTGCAACGGCGCGGGCGGAAAGGTAGAAGGAGGAGAAATGAAAATTGGTTTTATGTAGTTGTTTGAAACTCAGGTGTATTTGGTTTCGATATTCGCTCTCCAGGTGAGTTTTTTCTTCACTCAGAGTGATTCGAAGTTTATAATTCACACTATTTCTTTTTGTGCTTGAAACTCTACAACAGCCAAATCTACGTGTCAGTGTTATACCTTCACACGCAGAATTTTTCTGTTTGAGTTCCAATTACACAAATGAGAAACTTGAAAAACTTTTCAATGGGTAGGATTCGAACCTTGACCCTCCGAGTGACAAGCGATTGCTAGTACCACTACACCACGGCCACCCCAAATGTAATGTATGACCGGGATATTCTGGAATATAGGAGTGGGTTTCAGGATGGGATTATTTGGGTACCTTTCATATTTGTTTTCTTTGCGCGTTTTACACTGAAACTATCGTTTTTATTTTAGAGTTCATGTTTGGAAAATAGTACTTCTCAAGAATTTAAAGCCTGTTTTCTTCTGAATTTATATGAGCTCTCTTGTGATATTCTATTATAATATTTTCTTAGTCAGATTCGTTTGGTATGTCGTCAATTCGATTTGAGTGAACCGTATCTTGTAACTACTGAAATAGAGGATATATTTTTTGGATTAGTCCCATGACGTCTTCTCTAGTTTTTATATCATTTATTGCATTTGGGTTTAGAAATCTCTTGAAAATGCCAATATTTTCTTTTGTATAGCATGGTTCTGTGAATTCGTTCTTCCAGTAAGAGGGAAAGGTTTTCGGAGTTGATATTCAGTTTTAACGCCATTTTATTATGTTTTAAATACATTTAGGGGAGTTTCAACGGAGAGAATTAAATGGTGAAAGGAGCTTTCGTCGCTGTGCTGTGTAATACTCAACAAATTAATA
Source organism: Volucella bombylans (assembly GCA_949129095.1). NCBI lineage: Eukaryota > Metazoa > Arthropoda > Insecta > Diptera > Syrphidae > Volucella > Volucella bombylans. The sequence goes on along the minus strand of OX422142.1, from coordinate 74,293,436 downwards.
GCTGTTTTTTGTGGTGTCCTAGATAATGCATCAGCAACAATGTTTGCTTTTCCCGGTTTGTAAAATAGTTCGTGATTATATTCTTCTAGAATCATTTTCCATTTCTTCATTTTTGAATTGTTGTTCTTATTATTTATGGCATAGGTTAGTGGTTGATGGTCTGTAACCTTCCTAGAGCCATATAAGAAATTACTCAACGAGTTCCGTTCCCATATTAGGGCACGCATTTCTTTCTCGTTAGCTGCGTAGGCTTCTTCGGTGCTGCTAAGTGTGCGCGAAAGAAATGTTATGGGTTGTTTTGAGAGAGGACTGCACCTATTGTGTACTGTGACGCGTCGGTCGTAAGTTCAAAATCGTCTTCTAAATTGGGATAGGCAAGTATGTCTTCTTTTGATATCAAGGCATTCTTTATGTTTGCGAAGGCTTGTAATGCCTCTTTATTTAATTGGATAGGTACCTTTTTAGACATGTTTTTCGAAATGCGCCCCTCTTCTCTTCTTAAGAGGCAAGTTAGGGGATTGGCTATTTTACTGAAGTTGCAAATGAAGCGTCTGTAGTAGTCTCCTAATCCAAGGAATAATCTTAAGTCCTTGAGGTTTTCTGGGGGTGGAAAGTTAACAGTAGCTTTAACTATCTCAGGATTAATTTTAATTCCTTCGTCGGGGACTATGAGGCCTAGAAATTCTACAGACTTTCGAAGGAATTCATAAATGAACTTGTTTTATTTGTTCCGGTGAATTGAAAGTAAGCTTATCTAATGCTCCTTGTTCACTTTTAAATGAACTCATTTACTACCACTGTACCTGGTTGGGTATAGAAAATTGAACAACTTTATGGTTTAACCGTTGTCCATCTCAAATTTGTTTTGATGATATTTGATTTTTTGTTGTTCGTTGACATGCTTACAACAAGTAGGTGTGCAGTTTATTGTAAAAAAAAAAAAACGGTGTTTTTTTTTATTGCTCCGCTTCAGGTGCGATTGCGTTTTTCCCAGTTTTTTAGTGGTTGGTCTATATTTCGCTAAAGAACAAATATTCGTGTTATCAATTTTATTTTTTTTTAGAATCAGTTCAAGAACATATAATAAAATCAGACAGAAGTGAAAAATAAAGTTTTATTTTTACGCTAAGTTAGTAAGCGAAAATTAGGAGTACCCGCTTGGGTATAATATAAAAAATTTGACAATTTGATTTTTTGAAAGAATTTCAAAGCATTCTCCACAACCTCATTTTACGGAAGGAGATTCCATAATCTTCCAAATGCGATAGAAGAAGATGATCGAAACACTGTGTTTGACATTGCTGTTATACCACCAGATGCAGATTTCAATACGGACTAAGATGACATAGACACGGAAAGTAGTTTGGATAATGATCACATGCCTAATGATGTTCCAAGTAGCACTGAACTTCATTAGGGATGAGGATTTCGACAACGAGGACGAAGATCCTTTATCAGAGATGAGAGCCTCAATACGTAGGGAATCTCAAACGCAACCACGCTGGTCCAAAAGAGTTGTCGATATGATGATGAATTGTTCCAACTATTTTGAGGTAAACTAGAAAAATATGAAAACTGATTTGGAAAACAAGTATCCAGTCGAAATATTTGAGACGCTTTTCGATGATGAGGTAATGGAATTGATTTTGAATCAATGTCACCTTAACGCTTCTCAACATAATCATCATAATCTCAATTTCAAAAAACAAGACCTGGAAATTTACATAGGCATTCTGTTTTACAGTGGTTACCACTCAATGCCAAGAGAGTCAATGTATTGGAAATTAGATGAGGATACAAGAACCGCATTGGTTGCAAACAATATGCAGCGAAATCATTTTTATTAAATCAGACAAAATGGCACAGCTCAGACCGCTCATGAATTTATTGTGTCAGAAATATCAGCAGTGGGACTTCATGCATCATCCATTGATGAAGCTATGATCAAATATTTTGGTCACCATTCTTCGAAACAGTTCATAAGAGGTAAACCTGTTCGTTTTGGTTTCAAGAACTGAATGCTAACGAGTAGTTGTGGTTACTTGTATAAATTCGATACTTATTGTGGTGCAAAAAATGTGAACGCTGATGTGGGTCACATGCATTTGGGATATCGAGTTGCACTTGAACTTTTGGAAATAGTTCCATTTCTTTGTGACCATGTTATATATAATATTTTGACAACTTTGTTACCTCTCATGAGATTTTGCGATTTTTGAGAAAGAAGAGCTTCAGAGCTACCGGAACAGCAAGAGAAACCCGAACAAACAAATTCCCACTGAAGATAAAAAAAGAATTCAAGAAAGAGAAAAGAGGACATTTTGGGCACGTATACGACGTTAACAATAATACACTTTTTGTAAAAGGGAATGATAATAGTGTTATCACCATGGGTACAAACTTCGATGCTATTCAGCATTATGTCAAACGTTGGTCATCAGTACAGAAAAAAAAATGTTTCATTCAGCAGCCAAACCTTATTGCAGATTATAATAACGGTATGGGTGGTGTTGACTTACAGGACCAGTCTGTCAATGCATATAAAATCAAAATTTGAGGCAAAAATTGGTGGTGGCCGCTATTTACGTCAATGCTGGGTGGCTTAGGTAGAATCTCTAAGCCAGTACAACTTTACTCAGATTCTTCGCAGCCGATTATCGTGGAACTTGGCTCAACTCTGGATTCCTTGAAGAACCAAGTATTTCAGTCTAGATCACTGATGGCTTCCTCCAAATAGTCCGGAGTTCCGGGAGATAACTAGGTAACTCTTCTAGTTATTAAGGTTCCGACGAAAGGGTGGTGAGACTAGGAAAATCATCTAGTTCACGATGTTAAAATGAAAACACTTTCTTCAATGTTCACAACTTAACTGAGTTTATTCTAAAATCTGTGGTTCTTTTATACAAATTTTTATCCCTACTTAATTTACAAATACATGGAAATACTAATTCCAATGTGAAATATATACATGATAATGCTGAGTCAAAAAAGAATACAATGAAAGAATTTACAGTGATTGTGCTTATCAATATTCGAGAAAGAAACAAAAGCATCCCAACGTGGTGATTCCAGAAAGGCAAACATGATTATCTCCTTATAATATTTAATCTCTTAAGGAGACCATAAAATGTGAGTTTGCATTGTTTACCCATGCTGTCAGTCAGCATATCTAGTCACATCAGATAACCGGATGTTTTGATTACAATGCTTTATCAGGCCTCTACCGACAGGGGAACATGTTTTGCGATATATTCGACCTGAACATCCTCCCCCACGTTGCGACTAGCAACCCCTAGTCTGAAGTCCTCCTTTGTAAGTGTGGCCATCTGGAGCTTTGCTGATTTTCGACGTCTGTGAGCGTACTTGGTGATAATTACGAGTATTACGGCCATGACGATTGTCATTATAAGCGCAGCATAGCTTATGGTGTATTGATGTTGATAGGGGGTGAATAGTGTTGGGAAGTTAGTCTGTTTGTTATGTATTTCCTTGAGTTTCTGCTGGAGGTCTCTCAAGTCAGCCTCGAATCGTCCTTGATCCAGGTTAAGTTGCTCTACTATTTCCTCTTTTGATAAGGTTTCGTTGAGTTCGGCTAGTAACTCTACTACCAGTTGATCCTTAATAGTTAGTTCGGTAGTTGTAACGTGATAGGCTTGAATGGTTAATTCATCGTCCTTTAATATACAGTTTTCGCCCATTGTTAGTATGCCACTGCCGCTGAGTTTAAGTTGAATCGGGACACCATCGCATACCATGTTGTAGATGCTTTCTTGATCCATCGAGAATAACCATCTGTTGTCTTCCCTCAATTCGACCCAAGTTTTTTCTGGTTTTGTGACCTTTACCTGTCATTGTTCCGCTATTTTCCGTTGAGCTAGGAGCTGGATTTCACATTGTAGTTGGGGTGTCTTCCTTGTATATATTGGACCTTGCTGTTCGCAAATGTGGTGCCTCTCCCTGATAGTGGAGCATTTCTCGAGGTCACTACCCTTTAGCTGGTATATTGAATCTCGATGTGAGTTGATCATTAGGTACTTTGAACTTGGCAGTATTCTCAAAAAACTATGTTTAGTTTTAGTCGGTATTGGTACGAGGTGCAGTAACTGGAACTGTGTTGCTGATACTAGCGGTATTCGAAGTACGAACATTGCTAAATTGGTCGATAGTTTGCCTTTGACTGCAACCAATTGGTAAATCTGCCTTGTTCGAGGGATCTAATCCTGCCGTTAGCCCTTTCCGGATTTGGCTTAGATGCTCGTTTAGTTGCTCTAATGCGGCTATCCCAGGGTTGACCTTCCCCTGGTGTGCGTCGGTAAGGATGTTTGTAAGAGTCTGTTGTGTCCTTTGTACCTCATCAATGATTAGAGCGGTGTATTGTGCTAATACTAAGGCAGTATTGAATAAGTTTTCTCTCGTGGATTCCGCTGCTATATTTTTGACTAGATAGTGCCAAACAGTAGATTATTGCCTTCTTCTACCTCTTTTAGCCTGTGCTCATATTGTGCGCAGATCATTGTGAGGTAGCCTGTTTCGTTCGTTGACTCAGTCAGCAATTTAAGCCTGTAAGTTGCCTTTTGGGCTGTCCTAAGTATCTGCCAATATGTTGACAGGTTTTGGTAGATAATAACCTTCCAATTTGTTGCCGTCAGTTGTGCTGTGCCTAAGTTCTCGAAGTATATGCCGGCATTATTGTGGACTTCCTTTATTTGGGGGGCTCCTAGTGCTAATAAGGGGAACATTAAGATTGGAGGGTTCAACTGGTAGTAATGCTAATTGATGGATCGCTCTTTTGTACGTGCCCGTTGCCGTTCTCACTAGTACTAGTAATTACTTGCTCTATTCTACACAAGTGCCATTTTAACGGCGGTGTATTTTCCTCCTTGAGGATTACCATCATGCCTGGTTGGACGTTGGCCGACTCGTCTTTCCATTTGTACCTAAGCTGTAGTCCACTAAGATATTCCTTGATCCACCTTTCCAAAGTTCTGTTCTGATGGCTGAGACCAATTTCCATCTGGTTAATCCGGACTAGTTACTTTGGACAGCGTTCGGATCGAGTATTGTGGTTAGTGGTTCTCCTATTAAAAAATGGCCTGGGGTAAGTGCGCTCAGGTCGTTTGGGTCTGACGACATCGGGGTTAAGGGTCTTGAATTTAAAATTGCTTCTGCCTCTGCAACGTATTTAGCTCCTCGAAAGTTAGAGAGGCCGATGTGAGCGTATGTTGCAGCAGTTTTTTAGCTGATTTGACGGCCGCCTCCCATAATCCCATTTTTTCTTGGCCCGATTCTTCTTTCAACAGTGTCGCCAATTCGTTGAGCTTATTTTTGGCTCCCACAAAGTTTGTTGCGTTGTCACAGTGCAGATCTCTACAATATCTACGGCGAGCCATGAATCTCCGCAGAGCACCTATAAAAACCATCAGTAGTTAGATCGGACACTATCTCCAGATGTACTGCCTTTGTTGTGAAACAGCAAAATACCGCTATATAGCTCTTCGCTGGTCTTTTGCTCCTCAGATGATAGTGTGTCGATATGGGTCCGCAGAAATCCACACCGGCTGACAGGAATGCTCTTGTGGGTAACACTCTCTCCTTGGGTAAACTTCTCATTTTTTGCGTAAGCAACTACGGTATGCTTCGAACGCACTGTATGCATTGAGCGACAATAGCCCTGGTCAACGTTCTACCTTGAAGGATCCAGTATTGCTGTCTTGCGATCGCTAATAGTGCCGATGGTCCGGCATGCAGGTGTTGCTTGTGCAGGTGTTCTAGTATCAATCTGGATACAAAGTTATTTCCTGGTAGTAGAGCTAGATTTTAGCTTCGTATCCTACCTCTGCATTGTGTAGCCTGCCGCCTACTCGAATGATTCCCTCCTTGTCTAAAAATGGCGAGTGTGTGGTGAGTCGGCTGTGTCCTTTAATTTCCGCTTCATTTGTTAGTTGCGACAGTTCCTCCTTAAACTGCATCTGTTGTATCGCTCTTATGGTTTCGATCTGTGCTTCCTTCAGTTCCAGGGTGGTAGGCCATTTGCTGTCTAGTGATTTACCCTTCAAACGTCTCGTGGCTCTTGCTACGTATGCTAATACTCTTTGCAGGAATTTGAACGAGTTGCGATGGTCTATGATGAACACTGGGTGTTGAGTGGCTTCTCTTACTTCCCTGCAAGTTGTTGGCATAGTGGTTACTCGCTCCTCTTCTTCTATCCTGTTGTGTCCCGTTTCTATCTTTGGCCATTGTTCATTGTGCCTGCTGAGGAATTCGGGACCCCAGAACCATAGCTCTGAACCTTTTAGTTTGCTTGGTAGAGTACCTCTTGATAACAAGTCCGCCGGATTAGCCTTTGTACTGACATAATTCCATTGTCCTATCTGGCTTTTCTCTTGTATAGCCGCAATTCTGTGAGTTACATAAGTTTTGAAGGTGGATGGTTCGCTTTTAATCCAGGATAGCACGACTTGCGAGTCTGACCACAGATAGGTTTCGTGGATAAGTCCTTATAGTGCCTTCCTTACCTTAGCCGCCAATTCTACCGCTAGCTGAGCTGCGCATAACTCTAGTCTTGGCAGTGTTGTTTTAACTGGAGCCACGCGTGATTTAGAGCATATAATTCTTGTTCGTATTTTTCCTTCGAAGTCTATGGTTCTGATATAACTAACAGCTCAATTTCAATTCTCTTGGCGATGCTTGCATCTCAGTGCATTTCAGTTGGTGGAGAGTGCTTAATTCCTGACGGAACTTCAGCCATTCATGTTGGAGATCTTCATCGAGTTCCTGATCCTTCCTTCCAAACCACTGGGACAATAAGGAGAAGTGCTTTGCCCTAGCGATGGCCTTACGTGGTCCTGCGGCAGAATTGTTACAAACAATCGATATCGAAAAGAATAGAGACTATATGGTTTTAGTGCAGGCTATCGAGAAACGGTTTGGGGATAGCCACATGCGGGAAGTTTACAAGGTTCAATTGCAAGGCCGTATGCAGCAACGAGGAGAAACACTGCAACAGCTCCAAGCAGACGTGAGTAGACTGGCACATTTGTCATATCCCACCGCAGGCCAAGAAATAATCGACGAAATGGCAAAGGACGCATTCATTGGGGGAATTGCAGATTTGAAGCTACAATCAGCAGTAAGGATGGCCGGGAAAAGAACCCTTGCTGAAGCACTTGCCTTCGCTCTGGCGATGGAAGCATCCAATCAGGCTTCCAAAGGAATGCATTTCGTAAGGGAAATAGTATCTGGTGAATGCTCCTGCTCAAGACCAACTACCATGCAACGAAATATCCCACGGGAGAGACGAAGGATGCGCTGCTGGAACTGCGATAAAGTAGGACATTTGCAAGGGCATTGTAAAGAACCGGTACGACGAGAAGACTACCTACACTGGGGTTTTAGGCAAATAGAAAGAAAAACCGGCAGAAACGGCTACCAAGAAACCGGTCAAATTTCCAGAAGCCATCAGTTAGGAAATCCTTACTTCGCGGGGCAGAAGTCTGTAGCAGAAGTTGACTCCAGGGTAATTATCCCAGTCTCACAGGTAAAACAATGCAACCAAAGCCTCCCAGCAGAAGTAGTCAGTGGTAAAGAAGCGAAAGAACAGGCAACTATCCAAATGATCAGGACTGAGCCAATAGAGGGTTGGAGTATAGACGAAATCCGTTCCTCCCAACAGGCAGACAATGACATCGAACCAATATTGGCCTGGAAGGAACACGAGGAAAGACCAAGCTGGCAGCAGATATCAGATCGGAGCCAAATTCTGAAGGCATACTGGGCACAGTGGGACTCGCTTTTTGTGCAAGATGGATTGCTGAAGAGAAAATGGGAAAGTGCAGATGGGACAACATCTCGTATGCAGCTAATTGTGCCACGGTCCAGAGTCAACCAAGTACTCCATGAAATACATGACGGAATCTCAGGAGGCCATTTGGGAATAAACAAGACGTTGGAAAAGGTAAGGGAACGTTTCTATTGGCTAAGCGCTAAGCAAGATGTCGAGAATTGGTGCATAAGATGTGCGGCTACCAAGGGTCCAAAAGTAAAACCACATGGACAAATGCAACAATACAATGTTGGAGCACCTTTCGAACGAATAGCCATCGACATCGCTGGGCCGTTTCCCGAAACCTTTAATGGAAACCGATATACTCTCGCAGTCATGGATTACTTCAGTAAGTGTCCGGAAGTGTTTGCCATCCCAAATCAAGAGGCTAAGACCGTAGCCGAACAGATAGTCAACAACTGGGTGAGCAGATTTGGGGTCCCAATGGAGCTGCACTCTGATCAAGGGCGAAACTTTGAATCAAAAGTCTTCCAGGAAATATGTCAATATTTGGGAATAAGAAAGACAAGGACAACGCCACCACACCCTCAATCTAATGGAATGGTCGAGCGATTCAATCGGACTTTGAATGAGCATCTATCTAAGGTTGTCAGCGACTGCCAGCGGGATTGGGATGGACACATACCCCTCTTCTTAATGGCCTACCGGAGGACATCAGCACTGGGACTGCTTAGAAACCTTGGCAGAAAACTTTGCAACTTAGCAAAATGCACAAGAAAACTGACTGACTGGGACTCATGCAAAGAATCCTTCAAAATATTGTAAAATGTTTGTGTGGGTACAAATGATAGAACTTATTCTTTTCAATACAAATCGCTTTATTCAATACAGTAACAATCCACAATTTAATCGTTTATCTTAATACAATCCAATTTCTCAACAGCTTATATTTTTCTTACCTTTTACTTAAACCACTTAATCACTTCTCCTAATTAACACTTCAAATTCAACTGATGAACTCACTTGCATACCTTGGGGCTGGTGGTATTTATACTCGAATGACATACTTCGAGAACAATCCTCGCCATCCAGCGTGCTATACAATTTCCAATTTGGTGGAATATTCGATTCCTCTCTACAGTCATCAATGGTCGAGGCTTTGTTATTCAAGTATCGAAATCTTCTGCTATGTAAATCTAGATGTCGCTGCTCACATTTAAATGGTTATCACATTATATAAAAAAAGAACTGAGGAAGGCAAAGCGACAATCCTGGAAATCATTCTGTGACATAATTAAAGAAACCTTTGAGGTATCGCGGCTAAGAAAAATCCTCCCTACAAATCCTATGATGCTGAGCTGTTTGAAAAAAAACCGATGGCTCTCGGCCAACCTCAAGTGATGAATCACTCAACCAAACAAGACTACTGCAACAGTGACCAAAATTCACGGTCTGATTACAAGAGATAAACTGCTTTGGTCGCTGCATAGCTTCAAACCATACAAGGCTGTTGGTCCGGACGGTATAATACCTCCCAGCTACAAAGGTCCTCAGATATTATCCTGCCTATGCTAGAGAATATCATGAGGAGCTGTGTAGAACTGATCCACAATCCACTTAATATATTAGGAATCCTTACAGAGAACATCGATTACACTATCTATACCCAAACTTTGGTTTGACAAAGACCTTCATGTAAGCTTTCACTCTAGATCCTTTTGGGAGGAAGATGCTTTAATCAAGGGCAAGTCAATCCACCTTTACGCAGATGGATCTAAAACTGATTGCGGTGTTTTCTCAGATAAGCTAAATCTAAGCCTCTCTTTCCGTCTTCCAAATCACTGTAGCGTGTTCCATGCCGAAATTTTGGCGATTAAAGAAGCTATGTCCTGGCTGAAGAAAATCGTGATATTTGCAGGGGATATCCGCATCTTTTAGGACAGTCAGACCGCTATCAAGTCCCTGGACCAAGTCTCATTAAATTCTAAAACCGCTCTTGAAGAAACAATCTTCCACCTACTCTGTACATGTCCAGCTCTCTCCCAAAGAAGAAAATTTCACCTAGGAGCTTTCTTTTACAATAATTTAAGCGATCTAAAAAATATAGACGTTAACAGTCTCCTACACTGCATCATAAGCTCAAATTGGTTCCATGAGTAGGAAGATCACAGATGCACGTGGCATCACAATGGGCCAATAGGCCTAAGTGGGCTGGTGTTTTCAACAGCCACTTTTACCTACCTACCTACCCATGCACGCTTTATGGAAATTTTATTTATTGGTTTCGATTTATATGTTATGTATGTTCCTCGAACTTACAATAAACATTATAAACAAAATTTTTTTGGACCTCCATGGGGTAATCATCAGTTAATAAAGTTAAAAAACTTAAACGTAGAGCTTATTCTATAGTTATAAAAGCAAACAAACCGCAGGATTATAATAAATTTAAAATCTTGAGAAAATAATTCTATTCTCTTAGTAAATTTTTGTATGGTACTTGAATACCGAAAACAATGTGAAAGCTAATAGCAAATATTTCCGGACTTTTGTTAGCACTATAAAAGGAAATCTACGGATATTCCAAATTTCATGTTCTTGGAGAATGTTAAGTCTTCAAATATTGACTCATCTCTTGAGTCGTTCGCCAATTTTTTCCAATCTGTTTACTCAGACTCTCCATTTAATAATGTAGAAAATTGCATTACAACCTTAATGTTGTACCTAAAGATACACATATGTACATATTTAACATTATATATGAGAACATCTCCCAGAATTCTTTGTTTAGTTCTCTTAAATACTCAATGTACTTACACTTACAAATTAATATCATTAACCTTGTAACGATATGTAACATACTTCTGAGCCAGTTTAATTTACTTTTAACTTCGTATGGATTAAGTTCATATAAATAAAATTGAATTCCGATTGTAAAGGAACCGGGTTTTTTTCTTTATTCTTTTTTCAAATAATGACGCGTTTTAATATTGCTACGAAGGTTGATCTCGGATATATTCAGCTGAGTACTGAATAGGTTTCTATGGCGCTTCAATCACTCAAGTCTGGTTATAAGCCTGGAGTCGACGGTATTCCTGCCATCGACGTAAAGCAATGCTTTTCCTCACTTTGTTCATCGTTGCTAAAAATATTTAATGCATCTCTGCATGACGGTGTCTTCCTTAGTGAGTGAAAAATTTATTATTTGGTTCCTATCCATAAGTCGGGACTAATATTGAAAATTACAGGGGAATTTGCAACCTTTCAATTATTCCTAAGTTCCTTGAAAGTTTAGTCAAAAGTCGGCCTGGATTTTTAACTAGTGAATTCTTGTCAGATGCTCAACATGGCTTTATATCTGAAAGATCAACGATTACCAATCTTGTTATTTTCTCCTCGTATGTCACAAATGCATAGAGAACCATATGCAAGTCGATGCCGTTTACACGGAATTTAGTAAGGCTTTTGTCTCTGTAAACCATAAAATTCTATTTAAAAAATTTCATCTCCTTGGATTCCATTCGAATATGTTATTTTAAACTGGTTGTCGTCGTACCTTACTGGTAGAAATCAAATAGTAAGAATTGATAAAACGTCATCTAAGACTATTAAATGTTCATCAGGTGTTCCCCAAGTATGAATATATGAAGTATGAAAATGACCTTCGTTTGACCTTGAAAAAGGGGCTCAAGGAAAAACTCGTGTTCACCATCTTATGTCCCCTTCAGAACCTTGTGACTTTTGTCTGAAACATTTTTCGCGATATCGCGTATTTTCCGAGTAATTTGGATGTCTCAAGTTAAAAAACTCATCCAGTATATTCAAAAATGAGATTGTACTCTGTTATTAATTCTTAATTTATTATAATATATTTTTTATATTGTATGCTTCTACAATAGATAAAAAAAATAAATTTTCTCTTTTAAGGCTTGTATTATGGGTTTTCTCCATATCTTTTGCTTCCCATCGTGAGGTGAATGGTTGCCTAAATGAAACATCAAGTCAATTTACACTAATAATTTAGTCTCCTCATAAAATGTTGGATGCCACCTATAAAGCGGAATAACCACTGAGAAAACATCTTTCTCTATCGGTTCCCACTAGATCACCGAAATCAAGCGATGTTGGGCGCGGTAAGTACCTAGATGGAGGACCTCATGGGAACTCGGTACCACCGCGTGCTGTTGACAAACGCCACATGGTATAGTAACCCGGCGTAAAATCCCGGACTTTACAAATTCATTTGTATCGATACTTTGAAAATAAAATAAAATAAATAAAATAAAATCTTTCCCTCTCTCTATGCAATTTTCAAACTTCCTGAGTACTAAGCCCTGTAAAAAAAAATTCTGTCAAATCTAGATATGCACTGAGCGGAATTAAGTTCGCCCTCTCTTATGTTCGCAAAAATGAACGAAAATTTAACGAATCGACGCTGGGTTTATTATGTGTGGGCTCATAAGTTTTTGAGTAATCGTACTTTTGCATATGCGAACATATGCGGGCGAATGTTTATTATGGTTCTCACTTTACTGAGCATACACAAGAAAAAAAAACATATTTTTTTATTTTCTTTTCTAATATTTTTATATTTTATTTGAAAGAAAAAGTAACTGTTTTCTAATATAAATAATGATGTGGTTAGTAAGGGAATACTAAAAATAATTATGTGTTTAATTAATTTTAATAAAAAAAAGTTCAATATTCACTACTTCTCCATAAAATTATATGCCATATTGAGGGAAAAAATAATTATTTCCCATTAAAGTTCATGCCGGTAGAAAATAGCAACATTTTTTTGTTCTTTTTTTTCTTACTTCCACTTACAATGTCACTTTTGTTTGCGTTATTATGCTTTTGATTGATTGCTTCTGCTAAAACATCTCCAAGATTTGGCGAGGAAGGATATTCTTCTCCAAATTCATATAACGATTCGCATTCGCTATGGTGATCAGATCTCAGCCGAGTGGAGACGGTTTCCTTTGTCCAGCTCTGGGCTTTGCTGCTGCTTGGAGAATCGAACGACGTTCCTCCTAGTGATGGCCACAACTCAGGCTTTGGGGAACCCACAGAATTAGCAACTGAAGAATATGTATTACGGTGAGAAGACCTGGATTTAATTGGTACATCTATGGGATCAGTGGGTGCTTGGTTAGAAATAGCCAGGGTTTCCTCAAAACCACACTAAAAAAAGGATTTTTAATCAAAACAAAAAAAAAAAATTATAAAAAAAATGTTAAAACTATTTACGGTTGGAAATTCATTTGAAGATGACAGATTAATATTAGCTGCACTTGAAACAAGTTTCCCCATTTGTAGATCATTAATGGCGTTTATTTTTATTTCACGTCTTTTTTCTTCTCTGTCTCTTTTTTGACGGGCCTTTTTGCGTTGAAGGATATGCTCTAAGGAAAAAAGAATTCGCAAAATTATATAAATATGTATTAATTTTGAATATAAACCTTTAAAATGCTCTAAAACATCCTCAGAAATAATTGGCGGCCCTAAATGAACTTCAACAACTTCAAAATGACACGTTAAGGGCAAATGTCCAAGACATGTGAATTTTCGACGATGATCTTCATCCATTGAGTGATGCTCCTTTTGAAGAATCTTTGCACGAATTAACAGTGGTGCTTGATCAAGTGAGCCATAACACGCTTGCAACATTTTTACATTCAATGGATGTAGAAAAATATTTTGACCGTCAATAGATTGGTAGAAATAATAACACTTTTTAATCTGTTCTAATTCTTCCTCTGATTTTGAGTCATCATTTTGTCCGCTTGTGTTTTTTTCTTTCAAACATTTATATTCAGGATGGTCACTTTCTTTGTTTATTTTATCTTCTCTTTCTTTTAACAAGTCCAAAGCTTGTTGAGTAAAAACAAATTCAGGGCAATTTTCCTCACTGTTACATGTTGATAGCTCTTGTTGTTCCCGTCCAATAATTGATAATACATCAGATTTATTAGCTATCAAAAACTTAGCAAATTTTACGGACTCGTCATCGGTTGAATATAAAGGGAGGTTTTCGCCTAAATTCGAGCTTTGATACTTTTCAATAAGCAAGGAACCTTTCTTGCGCTTCATTAGATACAGATTTATATAATCTCCAACACTAAAGTTAACCTGTTGTACAATCTTTGTGCTTTTTATGTCACTCATATGTACTGCCTCATAGCAAATTGGACATTTACGCCATGGTTTATCGGTTAATGCCAAGTAATGTAGTATACATGTCCAACAATAAGCGTGTCCGCAACGTGTCAATTTAGCCGCAATAGGCGGATACAAACAAATAGGACATTGTGGTTCCTCTGTTGTTTGTATGTTGATCTGCTCAATTAAATCCCAATCAATGAGGGTATCTGGTGATGAAGTTATTTTAGACCTTGCTTTCCAATTAACAACAAACTGAAAACTTTAAATAATAACATTATTTGACATAAATATCTAACATACGTGCATACTAAGTTATATCATAAAGTAACAATTAAAATTGAGATTAATGATAGATGAAATACATTATCTTTCTGAAAATATAGTTTTTTTTTTTCCTATTATATAAATTTGTTCTTCAAAAATGACACATGTAAGCACGTTTGTACTGGACCAATAATAAATTTAGTCCTTTACAGAGATGGATAAAATAATTTAAATCAATGTAATCGAACGCTGCAATTGCGAAAGAAGATAGGTACATATTTTAATGGTTACGAATTAGGCTTCCGTATTCGAAAATTTACTGGACGCTATTGACTTTATTAAAAAAGCTTGGAACGATGTGAGTGCCTCTATAATTCAGAATTGCGTTCGAAAAGCTGGTTTTAGACATAACAACAACATTCATATTAATGATGGCGATTGGTTACCAGAAGACGAGGTCCCATTGTCCATAATCTTCGCAACCTCAAACATCATGACTAGGACTATCGCAGAAGACAATTTATCTTTTTTAGAATATGCTATTATGGATGATAACGTCCTGAACAAGGATGATAATCTGGAAGTTAATATTGATAGACTTGATGCAAGTAATATCTATGAACTCGATTCGGATGAAGAAACAAACAACGAGGTGAATGAAGGTAACCCAATAAATATGAAGACGCTCATATTGAAATTAAAAGGCTAAGGGAATTTTCGTTAAAGAAAAAATGATCTTAAAGCATTCGCTATGCTGACAAATATTCAAATACATTTTGAAAATTAACCTGTACGGAACAGAATTTTAATTCAAAACAAAATTTTTATTTTCTTTACAACAAAAAAAAAAAAAATTTTCAGAAAATAAATATTTATTTTTAATCATTACAACGTTTTCTTATTGAATTTTTAAACTTTTTATTTTGTTTTTATGAACGTATTTATTTAATATATTTTGTTATGTTTATTCCTTTTAATTTATTTTGTAATAAAATTTAAAAATATAATGTTTTCTGTTTTTTTTTGACATTCGATTTTTTTCCTCATAAACGGACATCTCAGTTTATTTTATTTGGCAAAGTACAAGTAAGAACAAAAGTCTTTTATAGTACATTAAGGCTCAACAAATTTACATTAGAATTGCATTAATTTACACAATGAGCAAAGTAAGAAAAAATAAATAAATACATAAAAATTGAGTGAAAAATATCTACGTTTAAATAAAAAGAGGACAAGAGGGGAGAAAATTAGGATAGAAGAAAAGTAATAGAGTGAACAGAGAAAAAACAAAAAAGAAAAAAAGAGAAAGAATAAAAAAAACGAAGTAGATTACATTACTGTGCAAATAGTGCACGTTTAAATTATTCGGCTCCTATTATTTGTTTAATGGAGACAGGTAGAGAGTTCCAAAGTCTGGCAGTGTGGACAAGAAAGAGTCGTGAAGTGTTTAAAAAGTTAGAAGAAGGAGTTATTAGGTTGAATGTACGTGGTGACTGGACAAATTGCAATTTCTCGAATAGATATTGTGGTGAACGATTATTTATTATTTTGTGCATGAATACACAGCACCTAATTTGCCAAAAGTTTTGAAATGAACAACCAAGGACATGTTTGTGGTAGGCAGAGACATGGTCATATCTTCTCATTCCATAGATATATCGCACCATATCATTAAAACAAACAAGTAACTTGTGTTGCGATTGAGAGTCTAATTTAGGATATGCAACTATGGCAAAATATCCCCAGAACCATCTCCCATCTCCCATAACCAGACAATTTTCTTGGTGCCGTCGGCGTCCGGTTATGATAGAGTTCACTGTATACCATTTCTAGAAATGAAATGGGAAAAGTAAACTATATGATTTAAATTTATAAATATATTAAGTTGTACCACACTAAATGTCCGATATTTACCCCAGTCCAGCTCTCGAGTGATCATCTATGTCGAAACGTGTATTTCCTTTTTTTATAAGATAAAGTAGAGTGTTTAACGCCTGAGACTTTTTGGGTTCGCTACAAGTACAGTCTTTTTTTTCTAGGAATTGTTAGTATTGTTGTTGGTAGTTCAAATTCGGCGTCTTTTTCTTTATAAATTATAACTGAGATATTTAGCGTCTTTAGCACCGAGAAGCATTTATGACGAAAACGAGCTACGCGGGAAACTGGAAACGATAATTCACGAAGATGTCTTAAGAGCAACGGTAGAAGTAAGCCCAACGAGATTAAGTCAGAGATTTTTTCAGTTTTTATAAAGCTTGGAGGCGAATTAAATACGAGTGTGGATGACAAACATAACATAAACTTTTTTATGTTAAACTTCTAATTTAATCTGGTAACCTGATAAGGTTGGGATTCTCCCACATCCCTCAGAAATTTTTTTAAATATTGAATATTTAGTTTTGAAAACCAAACACAATAGATTTAATAGAATCGTTTGTTTTACATTTGACCATAACAGCATATATTACATTAATCTAACAGGGAATAACGGTTCACTTAAAAATTATTCGCATGGCTCTATTCTGTGAACGCTGTAATTTAAGTAACGATTATATTATAAATACTTATTGCACAAATCAATACCACTGAAAAAAACATACTTTTTGAGCTACAATACTTTCTTAAAGATATAAGTGATTAATAAATGAGAGATATTTAATTTGATTGATTTGTTCTACTCGTAAAGATTCGCTGACATATATTTTGATTTGTTTACGTTGAGTTTTAGCTTAATCAATCTCAGCTATAAGCACATTTTTGATAAGTCTTCCTGAATCGATCGTTTACACTTAATGGAGTCTTTTCCTGATATGTAGACAAGTGCATCGTCAGCAAATAGGACGAATCTGGGGTAATAAAGCTCAATATTTATGTCATTTATATTTATATACATATATGATGTACAGCAGAGCACCAAGTATTGCACTCCAATTACCGGCAATGAAAAGTGGTTTCTGCATGACAACTTTAAAAGATCTGGGCAAAAGATGTAGTAGTTTTGCCTTCAGAAAATCTTCCGAAGCGGAGCAGTCGTCATAAAACTTGTTGTTGTGTCAAAAAGTAAGAAATTTTACAAAGACGGTCAATTGATCTTGAACAACGTTGAAAGAGAGCCTATGATGCCAACGGATGCAAAATATGGTTAAATAAAAAATTATTTATGTTGGCTTTTAAATTTTTATTCATAATTTGGACATTTCGTATTCTTTTGTATATACATTTTTATTAATATAATTAATTTGGTGAGACAGTAAAAACATTAGAAGGCAGGAGGAGGGTTAATTGTATCTTCTCTAAGTTGAAAAAATATCTGAATGGTCCCAATATTTGATTATAAATAGCAATTGTAAATAGTACAAAATAATAGACTTTCAATAAACTTAGCTCGATTTCCCTAACTGGGAAAACCAATTAAAAAATATATTGGGTGCAATATGGGTTAGAAGTTAAGAAAGACATTTGAATACAGCTAAAGAATGTTTATTTTTAATAATTTTAACCATTATGGATCATAAAACTGATCATTTTTTAGTTTTAATCGTTAAAAACTTCTTAAAGGAAAACAATATAGTTGCACTCAAAAAATGAATAAGATGTTCGAAAAAGTAAAAAATTAAATAAAACAAAACAGTATACTCGTAGTTGCACCGTTGCCTAAGCTTCGGGCTTCTGGGAAAAAGATTGGATGAAGTCACAGTCGTGAAACCCTACCTGGAAAACTAGAAACCAAACCATGGAAAACTAGAATACTTAAAAAAAAATATGATCTGTAATATTTTTTCACCATTCAGTCGAACTGAATTTTCGAAGCTGGGCAATGACCGCGGCAACCTGCAGATTGATTTTTAATTGTTTTGAGAACACTAATGGAATTTCCAGCAGAACAAAACTCTCATGTACAAGTACAGCTCAAGATGTAGATGCAAAACTTTTCCCAAAGAGAGGTGTAAGCGAACCATTCGTTTGTGCGTGCTTGCCACAACATATTAGGTTGTTACAAATGAAATTGTCGATTTTCATGTTGAAAATAAAATAACACTATTTCAAAAATTAACAAAATTTATTCTTTAAAATGATCACCATTTACAACAATTGTCATTGTCCAACGAATTAACAGAAGCAAATATGCTTCTTTTGAAAAAGTCGCCATAGTTCAGCCTTGTCAAGTCTCCTGGGAGGCTCGCTTTTGTCCACGCATTCCCCTGACATTTTCCTAATATCCTATTTCCAGACGTGGGAGCATATTTGCTGGTGTTAAAAGGTGGGGTGGTATCCATCTCTCCAGTTTTTTTTACCTTTCCGATGGCTGAAAAGTCATGACTTATGGAAACTTTGAACTTTGAAGTTTGCAAGGCAAGCAACAGTTGTAGCTGGATTTTCTTCGACAGCTGTCACAAGTTGTTCATTGTAAAATAACCTCCTCTGGCCTTTCTTTTGGCTTATTTTGTAACGAAAAATCTCTTTCCATGAATTTAGTAAACCAGCAAAATCAAAAGCAGAGTTAATTTCTCGACTCACTGCAGCAGCATTCAATTTTTTATTTTTTTTTAATTGCAAAAAAAAGTTGCCCTTAGATGGATTGGTAAAATAATTTTTTATGTAAGGAAAAAAGATAACTTAAAAGATAGCAGTACAATTTTTTTATCGTTGAAAATGTTGCACTGCCCTTTTTTGAAAATATGTAACTATTGTACATATTTGTTAATAATTGTGCACAAACTCACGCCACAACGATCACTTTATGAATGATCAGGAAGTCGGCAAGTTCATATGTAAAGCCTAATATGTATATTGTATGTCTATACATACTCCTACAATGTGTTTTATAAAAGCGTGTGGCTAAGAGAAACAAAATTATTTAACTTAAAGTCTTTTATGCGCAAAGGTCTTAATACAATATGTTCTCCGGTTTAATATATTCCCAATTACCGCCGCGTATTTTTGTCGACAATTAACAACCATTTTTCCTGCATAGTCCTGCGGTAATTATCGCCAAATTCTTTTTAAATACAGTTTTTCCTTGATCCTTTGCTTCATAAGTCCGCAGACATTTTCGTTCGGATTTGCATTTGGATACTGAGGAAGACAATCTAACACAATTAGATCATTTAACTCTCTTATTCTCTTGCAGCAGCGCATCCCGGTTTTCACGTGCAAACAGCATTTTAGCTGTTCGTTGGAAGAGATTGTGCAACATGCGCAATCCACATACGTCCCTAGGAATTGTTTAAAAAAATTAAAAGAACTTAATTTTGCTCCAGTCTATATCTATATATGTGAATCCATTCAAGTCTTTTTTTAATTTTTTCCGTTAACAAAATTTTGGGGCCAACGACTTTGTTACTAAAGGGTCCGCCATCTAACGTTTTTTTTTTTCAACTAGTGCTTATTTCGTGAATGGTATCACTTAGCTCATGTCTGATTTGACAGATAATTAGTTTTATCCTTCCGCTGAACGAATATGGTTGTGTATACGCTTGAACAACGCTGGGAAATATTGCGACATTACTTTGAAAATCATGGTAATGTTGCAGAATGTATGCGAAAATTGCGTACGGATTTTGGAAGAAGAGAAGCACCGTCCTCATCGATAAACCAAAGCGTGAAAAGCCAAAAACAGTGCGAACACCCGAGAATATTGCTACTGTGGCAGAAACTGTGCGTGAAGCGCCATCAACGTCAATTCACCGTCGTTCTCAACAATTGAACATTTCGGAGACATCATTGAGACGAATTTTGCATAAAGACCTTGGTATGACGCCATACAAAGTCCAATTGGTTCAGGAGTAGAAGCCAACTGACCATCCAATGCGTTTTCGCTTCGCTAAGTGGGCCTGCGATCGACTTAGAGAAGATGCCGATTTTGCCAAAAAAATCATCTTTTCAGATGAAGCTCATTTTGATCTTGGCGGGTATGTAAACAAGCAAAACTGTCGCATTTGGGGCACAGAAAACCCGCATGCATACATTGAAAAGCCGATACACCCAAAACGAGTCACTGTTTAATGCGGATTTTGGTCCAGAGGCATAATTGGGCCATTTTTCTTCGAAAATGAGCAAGGAGTGGCCGTTACAGTCAATGGCGATCGTTATCGGGCCATGTTGAACGAATTTTTGTTCACAAAAATCGAAGGAGGATATTGGCAACATTTGGTTTCAACAGGACGGTGCTACGTCCCACACAGCCGAAGCTACACTCGATGTTTTGCGCCCTGTTTTTGAAGATCGCATTATCAGCCGCAGAGCTGATGTCGTTTGGCCACCTCGGAGCTGCGATTTGACAACGTTGGACTATTATTTGTGGGGTGCCGTAAAAGATAAGTGTTACGCCGACAAGCCAGAGACAATTGACGCTTTAAAGGACAATATTCGTGAAGCCATTGGTGAAATACAGCTGCACACAATCGATAATGTGCTTAAAAATTGGACCGATCGTGTAGGCTACTGCATGGCCAGCCGAGGCAGCCATTTGAATGAAATTATTTTCCATTATTAACTGGAAGGATTGTACTTTCAAATAAAAAAAGAAATTTGAGAAAATATTCAGTAGTTTTTTTTATAGCATTTTAAAAAAAAAAAATTTTGGCGGACCCTGTTATGAACGGAAAGATGTTTAACTGGGCGAATTATCAATCCGAATTTGGTGTGACAATACCCTCATTCAATACGTTTTTTTGTTTTTTTCAAAGTATGACTAGATGTGTTCATAATCAAAGAATTGTGGTAACTGTAAGTTTTCAAGTATCGAAATATACTATTTATAACACTTATACTTACTTGGCTTGTAAAAACTGTTCCTTGTTGTACTTTTGTTTCCTTGTATGTTGTCGATTACTGAAGTTTTTGCCAAAGACGTTTATTCCACTATAGTTATCAAACTCTCTGGGACCGTAGTGGAAATTTAATAAATGATTTAAATTCTGTTTTTTGCTGCCAGCTGCATAAACAGAATTCAGTTCGTACTCCGAGTGACTTGCTTTGCCACTATTTGCTAGATCATCCGGTAAACATTGGTCGAATGCTAGTCCGGAGCTGGAAGTAGGCATGTCTTCGAATGATGTATGCCAAGTGCCGATGGCAGATGTACCACCACGGGCCTTAGGCCTTTTGTCAACATTTGGTCTAGTTTTTGCGGAAGCAACCTTAGAATTTCGCTGGTTATCGTTCTTTGAGGCTCCACAGTTCGGATATTCCCGACGCCGTGAATTCTTCGGCCAAGGTTTGTTTGATTGATACTCTGCACAAGAATGTTATTTACACCAAGAGAAAAATAATATATGTAATTCGATATCGTACGTACCTGAACTTTTGCGTGAATCAGAAGACAGGGCCTTGCTGGAACCCTGTCGTGAATATTGTTTTTTGTCCATTACTTAATGGATTATAATAAAAATCAAAAGATATAAAACGCCTAATAAATAAGTAGACTGATGACGAAATAGGTTCGTGGATTTGTCCTCCACAGGGAGCTTTTACTTTTAATTCTTTGAGTTGATACATTTTATTGAGCCATGATTATTACGCAGACACAATATAAATAAATTCCCTTCAATTTATTTGGCAGAATTGAAATCGAATATTGTTCAGATTACGACGAAAACGTTGTTATTTGTTTTGCGTTTTCACGCTTATCGACTAATGTGTCGATTTCGGAAATATTAACAAATTTGGAAAAAAAAATAAGCGAAATATCTGTAAAACCAGCCTCCGTAGCTGATTTTATTAATGGCGACGAACAATAAGACAGGAGTTCGGAAATTGGAATGCCTGCAATGGTACGGAATTAGACATCCGAAATATTATGTAGGTTTCACACTAATGAATGATAAGACAGTTCATTTAAGTAACTTAGCGGCCACATGTGCTACGAGGATATGCAAGTTCGAAAAACTGAATCCATTGGCACTTTTTTAGTAATCACTTCCACTTTTGATACTTGCAGCTCAACTGGCAAATAAATTTCGAAAAAAGTAAACTGCAAGTGAAATGTCAGAAATTATAAAAAAAAACTAAAAAAAACGTTGAGTAAAGTAAAGTGCGGTAAAACTAAAAAAAGTTTTGAAATAAAAAAAAAATCATTTTAAATTGGCAAATTCGCAGTTAATAAAATTAATTATGTTTTATGGTCCCATGGCTTTTTATGAAATATGAACTGCAAAGCGTAAAGTTCTTAATTTTGGTGGGGGCTAATGCCCCCATTTATTTTGCTTAATACAAGCTTAAAAACTATGACTTAAACTAATAAAATAAGGTTTAGCTATTAGTAGAACTTAAAGCTAAGGATGGTGAAGGAGATCGAATTTTAGAGAAAGTGTGCTGCGACTAAAATCGAAAACGGAAAGGTTGGAGTTTACCTTACTCAGCATACGGGAGATTGGTTCGTTAGAGCCTTATGTGGTGCGGTGGATAGGTAGATAAAAGAGACGGGTGGAACGTAGATTACGAGGGTTAGTGTTAAAGATAATGGAGTTGCAAAGAGGCATGCAATCGACGTAGCCTGAGAGGAGTCAGTGAATGAACAGAATGTCTGCTGCGCCCCTTCGTTCCTCAAGGGTATTCAGGTTAATGAGTTTGAGACGGTATCGGTAGGGAGGTACGATTAGAGGATCGTTCCAAGGTAGACCTCGAAGAGCAAATCCAAGAAAACGACGCTGGATCCTCTCAATACGAGATACATGAACTCGTTGAAAGGGATACCACGCTTGGCTAGCGAACTCGTGAAGGGGGCGAACGTACGAGTAAGTGATGTATAGTGATCTGGTTACGTACGGGTTGCAGAATTCTTTGGACCATCTTTTAACGAAGCCGAGTGATGAGTTTGCTTTAGAAATTATCGGAAATTAAGCTGCCTCTCGCATAATATGCCAAGGCCGCGGATAGATTCAACAAGGGGTATAGGTTGGCCGTGGAGATTGTAAATTCGTTGAGGAGACTTCTTGCATTTACGTGAGAAAGTAATCGATTGACATTTGGAGACATTGAGTTCTAAGCAGTTCTTGATGCACGAGGTGGAAAAACTATTTACATAAAGAGAAAGTGTTGAGTGTTGAATGAGCGTTTGAAGGTTGTTAATAGTTAGGATGAAGAGGAGTGGACCTAGGTGACTACCTTGAGGAACACCTGATGTGGCCAAGAAAGGGGCCGAGAGGACAGACCTGAAACGAACACTATAAAAACGATTATACAGGTAAGAAGATATCCATTTAAGCAAAATGGGTTCAAAGCCCAGGACGGACAATTTGAACAGGATTAGTTTATGAGATATCTTGTCAAAAGCCTTACTGAAATCAGTTGTTATAACGTCAACTTCTTTACCACTTTCTAAGACTGAGAGAACAGAGGACACGAATTCTACGAGGTTAGTGGTAGTTGATCTACCCTTCAGAAAGCCAAATTGATTGGGTGAAATAAAAGATTTACACTGGAAGCTTAAGGCTTCATGCAAAATGCTTTCGAGGAGTTTGGGTATATGAGAAAGTTTAGCTATAGGGCGGTAATTAGTGACTTCGCTCCTTAATTCCTTTTAGTGGGGGAAGTTAAGTAGGTATCTGAAATAAGAGGGATCCGGTACGAATGAATTATCGACAAAAGATTACTCAATCAAGGCTTATATGATTGCGCACTATCAAGGTATCGCTGATAGAGAAACTTATAGAGCTGGGCGAATTGAAGGTATGACCCGAGATAGTTTGAATAGTCAGCAAAAGAGTTGGATCGGAGGAAAACTGCCAATAATTTGTTTCTTTTGTTACGTAAAGAGCGAAGTTTGCGATTATACCACGGGGGGCTCGTAGAAGAGGTCCTATTACGCGAAAAGGGGACATAGAGAGAAATAGAAATGAATAATTCTCTGTAGAAAACAGAGAGAACACCTTTTAGGGGCATATTGGCGAAATCAAAAGAACACTTACTAAGATATGCGTTTATTTTGCGGAAATTCGCTTTATGAAAGTCGTAAGAAGAGGTGGATGCAGATGGGGTGGGGTGGTAGGGAGAGTGGTGGAAAAGAGAAAGAAGAAGTGGTGGGTGAAAGTTATCAATGGTCGATAGTGAAAGGGGACAGAGGAGTTTATGGGGTCAGTGGTGAAAATGAGGTCTAATTGCCTACCCATATAGTTGGAGACTCTACTAACTTGGCATAAGCGAGAGTCTGTGAGCTCATCCAAGGAGAGAAATTCTTTACTCGAGTTAGGGTTAGCGATAAAAAAAGATTCATCATCTGATTGAGTCCAGTATAGCTGAGGTAGATTGAAATCGCCGAATACGATGATATTGTAAAATGTTTGCGTGGGTACAAATAATAGAACTTATTCTTTTCAATACAAATCCCTTTATTCAGTACAGTTACAATTCACTATTTAATTCTTTCTCTCAGTACAATCCAATTTCTCAACCACTTATACTTTTCTTATCTTTTACTTAAACCACAAAATCACTTCTCCTAATTAACACTTCAAATTGCACTTTAGAACTGATTTGCATACCTTTGGGATGCTGGTATTTATACTCGAATGACATACTTCGAGAACAATCCTCGCCACCCAGCGTCCCATACAATTTCCAATTTGCTAGAAAATTCGATTCCACTCTCCAGTCGAGACTTTGTTATTCCAGTATCGACATTTTCTGCTAGATGTCGCTGCTCACATTTAAGTGGTTATCACAATATTGTAAAATGTTTGTGTGGGTACAAATGATAGAACTTATTCTTTCATTACAAATCCCTTTATTCAGTACAGTTACAATTCACTATTTAATTCTTTCTCTCAGTACAATTCAATTTCTCAACCACATATACTTTTCTTATCTTTTACTTAAACCACTTAATCACTTCTTCTAATTAACACTTCAAATTCAACTTTGGAACTGATTTGCATACCTTTGGGATGCTGGTATTTATACTCGAATGACATACTTCGAGAACAATCCTCGCCACCCAGCGTCCCATACAATTTCCAATTTGCTAGAAAATTCGATTCTACTCTCCAGTCAATGACTTTGCTAATCCAGTATCGAAACCTTCGAGTTTCGACATTTTCTGCTAGATGTCGCTGCTCACATTTGAGTGGTTATCACATTGCTCCCTCCCTACAGTTGTTCGTCCCGAACAACTTCGTCATTCAGCATCCCGTTGAAATGACACATTCTATCCAAATGGACCACTTTCAATTTTCCTCGATCCCCACGCTGGATCCGGTAGACAACGTCATTAATGCGGGTTATCACCTTGTATGGACCTTCCCAGTCCTGTTGCAATTTTGGTGATTTGCCTTTCTTACGCTGAGGATTATACAGCCAAACCAGATCTCCTTCGTTGAAACCGGAAGATTTCGCCTTGATATCGTACCTAGTCTTCATGCGGCTGCTTGCTAGCTTCATCTTTTCTCTGGTGTCTTCATGCAATTTACGAATCCTGCTGCGTAAGTCATTCACGTACTCGTTCACCTCTTTGGGCTCCGTCGGTGGGGATCCGAATTTTGCTTCACTTGGCAACCGAATTGTTTGACCAAATAAGATCTCGGATGGTGTGTGCCCTGTTGAGCTATGGACCGCGTTTCGGTAGGCCATTAAAAAGAGGGGTATGTGTCGATCCCAATCCCGCTGGCAGTTGCTGACAACCTTAGATAGATGCTCATTCAAGGTCCGATTGAATCGCTCGACCATTCCATCAGATTGAGGGTGTAGTGGCGTTGTCCTTGTCTTTCTTATTCCCAAATATTGGCATATTTACTGGAAGACTTTTGATTCAAAGTTTCGCCCTTGATCAGAGTGCAGCTCCATTGGGACCCCAAATCTGCTCACCCAGTTGTTGACTATCTGTTCGGCTACGGTCTTAGCCTCTTGATTTGGGATGGCAAACACTTCCGGCCACTTACTGAAGTAATCCATGACTACGAGAGTATATCGGTTTCCATTAAAGGTTTCGGGAAACGGCCCAGCGATGTCGATGGCTATTCGTTCGAAAGGTGCTCCGACATTGTATTGTTGCATTTGTCCATGTGGCTTTACTTTTGGACCCTTGGTAGCCGCACATCTTATGCACTTTTTGCACCAATTCTCGACATCTTGTTTAGCGCTTAGCCAATAGAAACGTTCCCTTACCTTTTCCAACGTCTTGTTTATTCCCAAATGGCCTCCTGAGATTCCGTCATGTATTTCATGGAGCACTTGGTTGACTCTGGATCGTGGCACAATTAGCTGCATACGAGATGTTGTCCCATCTGCACTTTCCCATTTTCTCTTCAGCAATCCATCTTGCACAAAAAGCAAGTCCCACTGTGCCCAGTATGCCTTCAGAGTTTGGCTCCGATCTGATATCTGCTGCCAGCTTGGTCTTTCCTCGTGTTCCTTCCAGGCCAATATTGGTTCGATGTCATTGTCTGCCTGTTGGGAGGAACGGATTTCGTCTATACTCCAACCCTCTATTGGCTCAGTCCTGATCATTTGGATAGTTGCCTGTTCTTTCGCTTCTTTACGGTTGCAGTGTTCGCATTTTACCCCGCACGGTCGACGAGAGAGAGCATCAGCATTTGAGTGGAGTGTTCCCTTGCGGTGTTGCACTTCAAAGTCGTAGTCCTGCAACTGCTCGATCCATCTTGCAACTTGGCCTTCAGGGTTCTTAAATTGGAGTAGCCATTTCAGAGCTGCGTGGTCTGTCCGGAGAATGAACTTTTGTCCGTAGAGGTACTTATGGAAATGCTTCGTAGCCAGAATTAAAGCCAGAAGCTCGCGCCGGGTTACACAGTAGTTCCTTTCAGGTCTGGAGAGTACTTTACTGTAATATGCGACCACTTTCTCTTGACCGTCATGAACTTGGGAGATCACAGCTCCGACCCCAACATTGCTAGCGTCTGCGTCCACGATGAACATTTTTCCGGGCGTCGGGTAACCCAAGATGGGGGCATTGCACAGCTGTCGCTTCAGTTCTTGAAATGCTTTTTCGCATTCTCCAGACCACCTGAACTGTCGGCCTTTTTCTGTAAGTTGATGCAGGCTCCTTGCAATGCCAGCAAAATCCTTTACGAACCTTCTGTAATATGTGGCGAGTCCCAAGAAGCTTCTCAGTTGGTGTTTATCTTTTGGAGAAGGCCAACTTTTCACGGCTTCGATTTTGTCAGGATCCGTTCTTACTCCTTCCGCTGATATAATGTGACCCAGATATTTTACTTCCGGACGAAACAAGGCGCACTTTTCCGGGTTGAGCTTTAAATGAGCACTTCGTAGCCTCTCAAACACTTCTTTTAGATTTTCGCGGTGCTCCTCGTACGTCTTACCTATGACGATAACGTCGTCCAAATATACTAGGCAGGTTTTCCAGGTGAGTCCTTGCAATGTTCGTTCCATTAGTCGCTCGAAGGTGGCCGGAGCGTTGTACAGTCCAAACGGCATCACTGCAAACTGCCAAAGACCGCTTCCTGTAGTGAAGGCAGTTTTCTCACGGTCCGTACGATTTATCTCTACCTGCCAGTAACCGCTCTTCAAGTCAAGTGTTGAAAACCATTTCGCTCCAGAAAGCATATCCAAAGTGTCATCGATTCTCGGAAGTGGGTAGCTGTCCTTTTTAGTGACATCATTGAGACGTCGGTAGTCTACACAAAATCTCGTGCTGCCATCTTTCTTCTTCACGAGGACCACTGGAGATGCCCACGGACTTTGCGATTCTTCAATCACTCCCTCAGCTTTCATCTTCGACATCATTTCGGCAACTTCTGTTTGCTTTGCCAATGGAAGACGCCTTGCAGGTTGACGGATTGGTCGAGCGTCTCCGGTGTCAATGTGTAGCAAATATATCAGCGTACTCACCGATTAGTTTTTCTGCCAGGATTCGCTGATCTTCGTCCAGATTACAGAGGCTGAGAATTTTGTTCTTGATTTTTATGCTCTGAACTGTTGTGACCGGTTTTGCACACTTTTTTTCCGTTGTGGTCGATATAGCCTCAACAGGTACGCATTTTCCCACTATCTCCCCCTTTTTCACCTTTACACTGAATGTCTTTGGATTTAGAATCCTTACAGGGACCATGTTGTTCTTTGGCTCCACTAAGGTCTTTCCCACCATGAAGTCTCTTTTCTTTTCTGGCTCCATCAAATAGAATCGGTGGCTACCAGGACCACCTTCCACTTTTGCCCACAAAATTGCTTCTGACGAAGGCTCTAGACTCTGATTGCTGCAGATGACGACATTTGAGACTGTGGTATTGGCGTTTCCGTATATCATTGGTATCTCCATGTTTCCGTATTTCAGGGTTTGTGCCCCCAAGTCGACTACAAGTCCATGTTCTCTCATGAAGTCTGTACCAATGATGCACTCGTCACATATGTCAGCTACCAGAAACGCGTGAGTGAATGTTATTCCGGCCAGTTGGATTTTTATGCGGACTTCACCATATACCTTAAACGTTGCTCCTGTAGCTGTTCGCAAGCTGCAGCTGCTAGTGTTATGCAGCCAAGACTTCTGCACAAGATTCCTCCTGATGATTGAGGCCGTGGCACCGGTGTCTATTGTTGCCATCCATTTTTCTTTTCCACTGACTACTTCTACTAGAAGGCTTTCGCTGCGTCGTTTTGCCAGCGAGACTTGGATGATGGTCCTGGGGCCGTCGACTCCTGCTACCAACTTTTGCCCCGCGAAGTTGGTGCTTAAGCATTTCCCGACTGATGGCTTCGGGAAGGTTGACCGGCTTCTTGATAGCTGTTTCTGCGGGTTTCTTCCTCTATTTGCTTGTCACCACAGTGAGGGCAGTCTTTTCGTCGCAATGGTTCTTTACACTGCCTTTGAAGGTGTCCTATTTTATTGCAATTCCAGCAGCGCATTATTCGTCTATCCCGTCGAGTATCTCGTTCCTCGGCACTAATTCTTGTGCAGGAACATTCGACAGATGCTACTTCCCTGACGAAATGTGTTCCCCTGGAAGCTTGATTGGCTGCTTCCATCGCCAGAGCGAAGGCAAGTGCTTCAGCAAGGGTTCTTTTCCCGGCCATCCTTACTGCTGACTGTAGCTTCGAATCTGCAATCCCCCTGATAAATGCATCTTTTGCCATTTCGTCGATAATTTCCTGGCCTGCGGTGGGGTATGACAGATGCGCAAGTCTACTCACGTCTGCTTGGAGCTGCTGCAGTGTTTCTCCTCTTTGCTGCGTTCGGCTTTGCAATTGGACCTTGTAGACCTCCTGCATGTGGCTGTCCCCAAACCGTTTCTCGATAGCCTGCACTAAAGTCACATAATCTTTATGCTTTTCGATGTCTACTGGCCATTGTTAGGGCAAAGCACTTTTCCTCATTGTCCCAGTCGTTTGCACAGGCAGCCATTTCAAACTGCTTCTTATAAGTAGACCATGAGGTCTGGCCATCGAATGAGGGAGGTTTCAAATCTTTTCTCCTTGGACCGCTTAAAGAACATTCTCGCAGTTTCTGTTTTCGCACTGTGTCGAGCTCTTTCGCCAGTTGCTCAACTTTGTTGTCCATTTGTTCGAATTTTTCGCCAACATTCTTCTCTATTCTTTCAAATTTGTTATCTATTTCTTCGAACTTTTGGTGTAGAACGTTATTTTGTTCTTCCAGTTTTTGTTCTAGACTATTCTTTTGGTCGTCGATTTTTTGTTCAATGCTGCTCTTCTGCTCGTCTAGATTTTTCTTTTGTTCATCCAGCTTTTGTTCGAGACTATTCTTTTGTTCTTCCAGATTTTTCTTTTGTTCATCCAGCTTTTGTTCGAGGCTATTCTTTTGTTCTTCCAGATTTTTCTTTTGTTGGTCGAGACTGTTCTTCTGTTCGTCCATTTTTTTGTTTTGTTCGTCCATTTTTAATAAGAGGAGTTGCATCATTGCAGCCATGTCATTGCCGGTACTTGTCTGTTCATCCTCGTCAACATCAAAGGAATATGCATCAGGATCATGTCCCTCGTTGTTCAAAGCCTCCTGAAGTCGGAGCACCAGGTCACTTTTTCCTCCACTGGCGCTGAGGCTTCTCTTGTTCAACTCGGATTTGAGTTGGACGAGGGTCAACTGCAATAGTTTTCGACCCATTCTAGCCTTTTCAAATAGTCAGAAAACACTTTTTTTTTTTTCTTTTTTTACACACAATAAGTCCTATCCCACTTCTGACACCAATGTAAAATGTTTGTGTGGGTACAAATGATAGAACTTATTCTTTCATTACAAATCCCTTTATTCAGTACAGTTACAATTCACTGTTTAATTCTTTCTCTCAGTACAATTCAATTTCTCAACCACATATACTTTTCTTATCTTTTACTTAAACCACTTAATCACTTCTTCTAATTAACACTTCAAATTCAACTTTGGAACTGATTTGCATACCTTTGGGATGCTGGTATTTATACTCGAATGACATACTTCGAGAACAATCCTCGCCACCCAGCGTCCCATACAATTTCCAATTTGCTAGAAAATTCGATTCTACTCTCCAGTCAATGACTTTGCTAATCCAGTATCGAAACCTTCGAGTCTTCGAGTTTCGACATTTTCTGCTAGATGTCGCTGCTCACATTTGAGTGGTTATCACAATATCATCGAGAGGATCAGATAAGTTAATTATTTGATCAATTGCATCGATGGCGAGTTGATAGCATTCGATTGGTTGGGCCGGTAGGATGTAAAAACACATAACGACCTGCAGGGGAGTGTTATCTTTATTGAATCGTAGTTAAGCTTAGAAGAAGTAGTAACAGCGATTGGTGAAGAGTTTAGGTCATTGCGGATGGCCAATAGGACACCTCGACAGGGAGCATCATCATTTGGACGGGTAAGATCGTCGTCTCGAAAAACATTGAAACTAGTGGGGAATAATTCCTGATTCTTTATATCGAGAATTAGATTAGTTTCGGTCAGAGCGTAGACCTCAAATGGGAGAGCGTGAGATTGGCGCAAAACGGTACGGGTCTTAGATCGCAGTCCTCTTACGTTTTGATAGTAAAAGGTAAGAGGAAGGTTATTACGAGAGGGCGTAGGAGTGGATGGTCGAAACACTGGCAATGGTAGCACGTTAGGGACGAAAAAATTTGTCGTCGTCAATTCTGCTCCGTTGGAGGTGTGAGATCCTTTTTGAGTGCACATAGTTACCGAAAGCAGCAAGGTCGTCTGAGACTTTTTGCGGAGACATATTAAAAATCTCGTGGAACTTAATATATAAGTTCCTCAGACTTGTAAGATCAGTAGGGAGACCATGACGCTTGTTTTAGTTTTCCCCTCATAACAAACTGAGTCTGATTTGTCACGCAGATACGCTAGAAAGAGACGTATATTCTCGTACGTCTTTTTTCTCTAAGCCTAGAAAGTGCATAACGACATTCTGTTGTGCCAAAAGTTTGTTGGATTATTTTAACTGTGGGAGGCAGAAGGGCGTCAAAAATGGTGCTGGTGGACGAAGATTTTGAAGGCGATGCAGGGGTGATTGAAGGGGCATTAGACACATGTTCAGGTGAGGGATTTATAATATGGGACCTAACGAAATTGGGATATTTAGCTCCGGTTTTAAGGTCAAAATTAGGGAAAGAAGTGCTAGTGGGGGCACGTGCAGAGGGGTTAGGTATTTCAGAGGAGTTATTGTGAGCGGTTGGTGCTAATTTGAAAGAGACGCGTTGACGCGGTGGCTTGGGTGGAACGGAGGCTGTAGGTGCAATATAATTAAAGGACCGATGAAGTCGGTTCGGGATGTGACTGGGAGGGGCGAAAT
Source organism: Volucella bombylans (assembly GCA_949129095.1). Classification (NCBI taxonomy): domain Eukaryota; kingdom Metazoa; phylum Arthropoda; class Insecta; order Diptera; family Syrphidae; genus Volucella; species Volucella bombylans. The sequence continues at coordinate 74,261,531 of OX422142.1, read as the reverse complement.
TGGGGAATATATTAGTTTTAAATCTCCAATTAGAGTCAGATTTGGAACGGAAGTTGGAAACGGTTTTCGGTACAGAGTCAGATTTGCGACGGTTTGGGACGGGTTTCGGTATTTTATTAGAGTCCGGTTTGGGACGGGAGTTGGAATCGGGATTAGGTAACTTAGAATTAAACTTCATTTTATCCTGTTTCTTGGTAGGTGTTTCGATCCATTTACAGATGTGCATCTTTCCAACGTTGAAATTAGTATTGCAGGGTTTTTAAATAACCATTCGTATCTAGCAGGGATGTCGAATTTAAAGCTTCGATTACCTTTGTGGTGAGATGGCAGGAACATTTTACATTTGCTGATGATGATGCCGTATTTGTCCGCGAAGAATTTCGTGATCCAAGAAATATCAGCGTTTACGGGGGTGTGTTTGATGAAAAATGTACTCATATCGGTTTAAATTTTATCCAGTCTACGCCTCCATTCGGAAGGTGTCCATGTAGTACCAAAATGTTTGATTAGCTTGCGTGGGGCGGCGACGGGAGGAGTTGACAGTAAAACAGTTTCGGTCTCCTGGATTGAAGGGGCAGCGGGAGAATTTATAGATATAATTAACCGTGATGGACGAGGAGGTGGTGGAAAAGTGGGTCGACTTCGGTTTCCAGTAATTCACCCAAAATTGATGTATTGTAGTGGACATTCTGATGGTGTTGTGTATGGATTGGTAAATCGTCAATTTTGCTGCTTACCGTTTCGATATGATTCTCAATATCGAAAATCGAGCATTGGATCAGGCTGCATTAGAGATAGTTGTTTCTTTGAGGTAGATTGAAAATGAGTCTCAAGATCTTCACGCAGGTTGTTTATCGATTCGCACAATTTAAGGTTAGAGATGTTTTGGGCGAAACAAACTGCTTTGAGATCATTGATCGTAGATTTGCAGATTGTTTATCGATGTTGGTGAGCTTGGACTTAATTATATTGGTTGAGGACGGAATCAAGTTGCCTAATTCATCAACATAACTGGCACTACTTTCTAAATTGGACTGATTCGTCATGATCATTTTTGTGAGATTTTTTTGGAATGAGTCATTAGAGTCACTGAGGCACTTTATAGCAAGCAACACGTGCGAAAGCGAGATTATCTTGCACTCATCACAAAAGAATAGGAGGTTGTCAGAGAACTCTTTGATGAATACACTATTCCTTTTATTTAATCCGACACAAATTGCATGGAATGATTTTACACATACCCTTACAAGTAACAAAGACAGCATTGAAATCAAAGATTGGGCAGTTAGTTAGTAAACAATGAACTTTACACACTTAGAGATATGGAAGGGGAAGAAATAAATAATATTTAAAAGTTTAATGCGGAGCAAAAAAAAAAACACGTTTGAACACGACGAGAAGAATGTAAGTTCTCAAAACAAATAGTTGTGCAAATGCGTATCAATATCAAAGTCAGGCTTTTTTTATTAGAAGAGGTTTCACCCAATATTTTCTTTTACTTTTTTTCTCCCTTTTCAACATTTACTTTTTTATTTCTATAATTCGCGAATAACCGCGATTGTAGAGAGAATCTCTACCTTCGACGACATTTCCTAAATGAACTTGCGAGTGCATGGTTGGCCACTCAATTTACTTGCAGCTGGGGTTTTTTAATTTTTTGAAATTTTCGAAGATGGTGGTCAGGTATGAACTTGTTGTACGACGATGCCTACTGGCATTTTCGCCATTTTTCATTTCATTTCAGAATCAAAATTTCTCTCCTGGATTTTATGACAAAATGTACTAACCCATAAATATGTAAATATAAATATCAAATAGTATTGTGTGTCAAACTAGATTTCTCTTTTCGTGTAATCGGCTGTGTTTGGCCAATTTATTATTCTGAGTGTTAAAATTGATTCGCAAGCAAATATGTTTAATAATTAAAAGTTCAACGAAGTTTTTAGTGTTCCTTTCGAATCAAAATCAGAGTACACAAAAGAAAGCCTTCTGACTACCCAAACGAAAACGCCATAAGAGTAACTGACACAAGAAAACTCATTGCCCCCATGGGGCGACCGCCGGGCAACGGTGTTTTTTTTCACGGCTAATAAATTCCCTTTGATATTGCGGACTGCGTATGCTCTATGTACTAATCAACTCGTAGTATTGAAGGGTTTTCTCTCTGTGCACGTGTCATAACACTGGCAAAATTGAGTGACGAAGAGGAGCTAATCTCTTTAAAAAAAACTCTAACTCTAAGGTGGAACAGCAAGCGTCAAGGAATTCATGGTGAAGAGGGTGCTTAGTCTCTAGTTTTCGAACTTCGGATACTGAAGGTAGCGACTTTTGGGTGGGCTCTGGGTTTTAGTTTTTTTTTAGTTTTATATGCATTTTATTTTCTTAACACTAACTCTTACATTCTAACAAAAAATGCTTAAATGCTAGCTTACAATTACTTAATAATCTTACACTAACTTACTGGCCCCACACAGGCACTCTAAGCTACTCTAAATTCTTATAACTATGTCTTTCGACTTCATTTACATTTTCTTAGAACTATTTATTTTGTATACTTAAAGCTAAGAAAAAAATTTGTTAACAAAACTTAGCATATGGACATAATTTTTTATTTTTAATAAAAACTTAGTATCTAACTTAAAATAAACCTTAGCCTACCTAAACTAAATGTACAATACACACATAAACACACATAGACGTTATACACAATCATATACATATATCAGTATACACCTTTGTATACACTGATATATGTATATGTTTCTTAAATGCTAACCTAAACCTATGTAAGCCGGCCATCGCTGTAGGGTGGGCTCTGGGCTCTGCTGTTAGGTGACCTTCATATCTCGATTACTCGTGGGAATCAAAATTGACCCAACAAAAGTTTCAATTTTAGAGACTGGTATCTCTTTAAAAGCATCAACTTATAGGGACGCACCTGTGCTCCCTGCAGCAGAAGCTGTTAATTGGACATCTGCTACCTACTCTGACGCTGAAATGAGAAGCGTGGAAGGGAATGCGTCTCTCCTGAGCGACTCAGTGTGTGAAAATACAATTATCATATTATGGTAAGTTCTGTAAACATGTCACAAAAATCTACCAGCTCCATTAAATGATGATCTTCGGAGAGGAGAAGGTTCAAACAAGCTTTGAATCCAGGAAACTCAAGGGAAAGTGCTCTAGAGATTGCCACTGCCAAAATCGAAATCAAAGGCACAGAGATCAAACGAATCCGTTTTGACGACTCGTGTGAGGTCAAAGGTCCACTCCCTTGACGAGGTATACATACAGAAGAGAGGCGACAATAAACCGAACCGCAAACAATGATGAGTACACTAAATCGATGCGCTTGTTGATTTTTATAGAGACATGCACAATGTGCAAGGAGAAATAAAAAAAAAATGGGCAGCCTCATAAAGATAGTTTTTAGAGAAGCTGAAACAGAAGTTAAAAGTTAGCAGGAACTGGAAAAACGAGTGTTTGTGCGCGAAAAAAGTCAAACGACGTCCTCACAAACGGCGGATAGGTGAAAGATTGCGAATGCAAAAAAACACGTGACGCATAAACTGTTTCCAGCAATTGAATCGAGTAGCGAAGGCAACAGACCAGCAAAACGAAATAGAGAAGGTGACGGTATGAACAGCAAACTCGATGAGCAACCGTACAAAGCTCTAACCCCGAAGAAAAAGCCGACCAGCGGCAAATATCAGAAACTTTAGCGATTAAGGTTTAACGGAATCGGTCACTTAAAGCGGTCAGACGCGAATCGCTAAGAAACAACAAAACCCGGAACTCAAAACTCGGTATGCAAAAACTCAACAGAAGGTTGAGTCGAGGTTAGCCTCCAAAGACAGAGTACGAAACCCAAGAAACCTCCTCGTCCTGACACTATTGTTATTAAGAAAGCCTGTGAACTTTTGGAAAGTGAAATCGAATCCTACTCTTAAAGATGTGGGATCGAACTTAAACCGTGTCCGAAAAACAGCTTGTTGTTGACTAGAAATCAACAACAAGCCCAGTGCCACTAATAATTTAGTCTCCCCATTAAATGATGGATGCCACGCATGGAGTGAAATAACCACTGACCCCAAACATCTTTCCTTCTCTCTCTATCCCATTTTCCAAAAAAAAAAATTAACTCGTGCTCAGGCACTTTATGTGTATTCATACCCACTTCAGTGTGAAGTTCCGAATAGGTTTGAGCGTAACTGACATACGAGGGGCGTTCAATATATTCTCGGTATCGATATGAATGAAAATGCGAATTTAATTTAAATTGTTCTTATTTTTCAATATAATCTCCCCTAACATCAATGCATTTGTTACATCTTGAGATAAGCTTTTTTAAACCCTCAAAAAAATAAATTTCCTCTTTCTCTGCAAAATGCCCATTTATTGCCGACTTGAGTTCTTCATCATCCGAAAATCTTTTTCCACGAAGACATTTTTTCAAATCCGGAAACAGGAAATAATCACTAGGGGCAAGGTCTGGACTATAGGGTGGGTGTTGGATTTCTTCGAAACCACAATCTCGCGCAGCAGCCTTGGAAACTCGCGCCGTGTGAACAGGAGCGTTGTCATGAAGAAGCAACACACCCGCTGCGAGTTTACCCCGTCTTTTCTTTTTAATTTCCTCCCGCAAATTATGCAAAGTGGAAGCGTAGGATGTGGCGTTCATGGTTTCACCTTTTTTTTGTACTCAAAGATTCCCTTTGAGTCCCAAAAAACTGTGGCCATGAGCTTCCCGGCAGACGGAGTGACTTTGAACTTCTCCGGGGGGTCTGATCCTTTTTTATGCCACTGCATGGACTCTTGTTTGCTTTCAGGGTCATAGTGGTGGACCCATGTTTCGTCCCCAGTAAAAATTCGATCCATAACACCGTCCGCGTTTTCACTACACATCTCCAAAAGCTCTCTACAGCATGCGATTCTCATTTTTTTCTGAGGCGCTGTGAGCATTCGTGGCACCCACCTTGCACTGACCTTTGAAAGGTTAAGATGGTCATGAAGAATGGTGTGAATGGTACCAATTGAAAGCTTGGTGATCTCTGCCATCATTTTCACCTTTATTCGGGCATCCTCAAGAACAAGTTTTTCGACTTCTTTGATGCTTTCTCCCGTACAAGCAGTAGCCGGGGCGCCAGAGCAGGGGTCGTCTTCAATGCTTTCTCTGCCTCTCTTGAACTCACTTGACCACTTTTGCACAGTTGATAATGAAGGTGCGGAACCCTGGTAAACAGCCACCATCTCTTCATGAATAGTTTTTTGAGTTCTTCCTTGATTAGTGAGAAATTTAATTACAGCGCGATGCTCAATTTTCACCATCATCGTCTCAGTTGCCATTATGATTCTGTTTAACTAGAGATAAAACGCGAATTAATAATCACATTGATAACCACAGCTTCACCCCGATACCGAGAATATGTTGAACGCCCCTCGTAAAAACTCCAGTAAAATATTTTACAAGCTTTTTTGACACCCCAGACACCTCAAATGGACTAGGAATATCTCCGAACGTAAGCTTTTATCTAGCCGCTATTCTTCCTAAGCATCAAAATTGCAAGTTGTATTTCCTTACAGACTTCCAAAGCTATTGGGATATTTGCGACCGGTACTGTCCGAAAAATCGGATTGGAAATTGAAGCAGCCAATGCAACAACCGGATAAATCCATTTTTTGAAATGTTGAGAAAATTAAAAAAAACTATCTCAAAAATAAGTTATCAAAATAATTGCAAAATATTAGTTAATTTTAAAAAGAAATCATCACAACTAATTTGATTAACCATATCAAAAGACATATCAAAAATTTGTATATTAAAGTAAAAAAAATAAATTTGTTTTTGGACTTGTCCTGTTTTTGCACCGATTTTGGTGAGAATTAAAGGGGGCCCTCGTTGTCATCTTCGTAGTCTAAGTTTTCAGCTTCTTGAACGGACTGCTGCGACATCAAATTATTGTAAAAAGTCATACCCGCTGGAGGAACATACCTTTGCGTCAAGCTTATGACATCATCATATTTCTTAGGGTTGGGGGAGAGATTATTTGTATATATATAACAGTTTTGGCGTAAAGGGGTCATCATGCCGGTTTGCTTTTATTTCTATGTCGTATGTTATTAATGGCCCATGGTGACTAATTCTTTCTATTCTTTCCTATAGCAAAATCTTCGATACTTCGATATGGACCACTTAAAACGATCTTTGTTGGCCACAGTTTTAAAATCAAATATGTCCTTATTGGTTACTGATATCACATTAAACTTTTTCGAACACTTTTCCATTAAATTCCGCCAGTCTTTTGGTAGATACTCGTCGTTTTCGTTTTTCTATAACGCCAAAAGAGCGATAGCAGGGCAAAAAACTGTGTCCCGATTCTGGGAAGTGATGTTCAATAAGGCTTATATTTTTGTGTTTTACAAGAGCATATAAATATTTATTACCCTTTTGCACAGGTAAAGTATCAACACTACTCGATGTCTCCTCATCATCAGATCCATTTTCATATTCGGAGTCCGATATGGAAAAATCTGATTTACTTTCACAAATTTTTTTAAATTATTAAGCACGTATCCTCGCACTAAAAAATAACTGAACCAACTGATATATTTCAAAAGATTACAATAGATTCTAAGCGTATAAATCGATTGTGATCAAAGCACGAACGTTGAAAAAAAACTAAAGTGAGCACTCGCCTAGATAAAAAGTCAAGAGAATCGCATATACAAATTAATTAATAATTAATTAACAATACATGTTGCCTTTGGTTTACGAGTGAAGTGCTGCTGAAGTTTATTGATCCAGCTAAACTTAAAAATCTAATTTTCCGTCTTGAAAAATTTGTGATTTTATTTCTCCATTGCCCTGCACAGTAAAGTTTCTCTCCTCTCAAGAAATCATGTCAGCTGTAAAACTACGCTCAAAAGCTGCTAGTACAAAAGGCCTTCCATCTACGCCTACAAGTGTCTCTCCCTCCCATGAAAACGAGAACACACTCACTGCCAAATTATTGGAGGAACATCTAACTAAGCAAGCGGAGTCAATTAGACTTGGCTTTGCTGAAGAAATTTCCAAAATGCGGAGTGAATTTCTTCAACGGGTTGAAGAAATTAAGGAGAGTTGGGGTCGACGATTTGATGATGTCAACAAAATAATATCCCACCTTACTGAGGAAATTCAACGCATTGAGGAAGACACCAAAAGAGCTGTAATAGTGCATAATGTCGAGACTGCAGCCATGCAGCAACGAATAAACGCGTTAGAGAGAAAAGAAACCGCTCGTTACGCTGTGCTCTTTGGAGTACCAACACTACCAAACGAAAATTTAAAAAGCCTATTCAATCACCTCTGTCACACAATTAATTGCAAGCCCCCTGCTTCAGTTACTGCATTCCGCGCTCACACGAAAAATCAGCACAACAATGATACCACACCATCACCAATCATGTTAAAATTCGGCAGCCCGCAAGAGAGGAATTCTGTGCTTGCCTCTGCTGCAATTTATCGAAAACAAAATGCATCACAATTACGTCTCAACGATCTTGGCATAGAATCGAACGCTAACTGCTACCTCAATGAAAGCCTAACAAAACGTACTCGCTTTCTCTTAAACAGTGCCATCGAACTCCGGCGAAAAAATCAGCTGTTTGCGGTACACACAAAGCGTGGGTGTGTCTACGTGAAAAAGTTGGTGAATTCGAAAAGCTTTCTTATCGAAAGCTCTGATGACCTGCTTGCTGCTGCTTAATAACAACATACCTATTCTATGTAACTATTTTGTATTCTTTTTAATTTTTTCTTTCGTAATTCCTTTTTATTTATTATTTATATTTTCAACTCTCAATTTAAATATTCAAATAACGTTTGTAAATACTTTCTGGCTAATCAATTTCTCTAATTTTTTTTGTGACTTGCTGTTTCTGACTCTTTTTTTCTTTTTTTTTGATTAATGAACAACCATATAGATAACACTAATGGGAGTGTCATGGGTGTGGGTAGGAACGAGAACTTGCATAATATGATCCGTGTGCTCTGTGCACAGAAGAATGGGTTAAAAATCTGTCATCTGAATGCACAAAGTATACACAATGCATTGAAACTCGAGGAATTCAAATATCTATTTGTAGGATCTCAGGTTGATGTTGTTTGTGTGTCTGAGACTTGGTTTCACTCGGATGCCGAAAACAAATTGTATGAAGTGCCTGGTTTTAATGTTTTTCGTGGTGATCGAGTGGGTCGAGTGGGTGGAGGATCTGCTATTTATGTACGCGAAGGGTTGCAGTGTACACCTGTTTGTAATTCTATGCAAGACACAGGGCTAGACTATTGCTTCGTCAAAATTGTATGTGAGAGTCAAAGAATTTTATTAGGTACTGCTTACAGGGCAAATCAATCTGTAGACTATATGCCGTTAGTAACCATTCTAGAGCAACTTTCCTATAGTAGCTCCCATGTTGTTCTATGTGGTGACCTTAACTGCAATTTGTTGGATGTGAACGTTTCTTCTCATTTGCTAAATAACCTTAAATCGCTGAACTTATTCCCTGTAAATATAGAAACTCCTACTCATTTCCAAGGTGATTCAAGTACTCTGATTGATCAATTTTTTGTTAGTGATGTTAGTAAGATCCTACTTTATAGTCAGCTTCAAGCTTCTGGTTTCTCGAGACATGATCTCATTTATTTAACCTTAGATTTTAAAAACAGGCCAAAAGAGATAAACTTCCAGTTTCGTGACTTTAAGAACGCGAACTACAGTGAGTTGCTGTATGACATTCAGTGTACTGATTGGAATAGTCTGAGGTGCATGCAGTCTGTTAGCGATAAAGTTGTGTTTTTTCAAGAGCAGATCAGATACCTTTTTAATAAACATATCCCACTAAAAACAAAAGTTATCCGTAGAACATCGCCACCCTGGCTTTGCAGCGAAATTAAGAAGCTGATGCTGCAACGTAATACAGCCTATAGTCTTTGGAGACGATATAGAGTCGAACCGCTTTATCGGGAGTACTGCCGTTTGCGGAACAAAGTGGTGCTAGACATAAGGTCCGCAAAGACGCTTTACTATGAAAATAGGTTAAGCCATAGTTGTTCGTCGAAAAATAAATGGAAAGCTGTTAAGGAACTTGGAGTTGAAAAAGAGATTCCAAAAATAGACGATAACATTGACTGTGAACTCTTAAACGCTAAATTCGTCACAAAACCATCCTCTTTCACAAATGAAAACGTGTGTAATACTTTTGATCCTTCAGACAACTCCGTCTCCAATGATTCGTTCGGTTTCATATGTATTAGTGATCAAGAGGTTGTCGAAGCGGTTCTATCAATAAAGTCAAACGCAACCGGAATCGACGGTGTTGATCCCAGGTTCGTAAAACTTCTCCTTCCTTACATTCTTCCTTCCATTACCCATATTTTCAACAGTATAATAACAGCTTCCGATTATCCACGTGAATGGAAGAGGGCAAAAGTTATCCCAATCCCTAAAAAAGGAAATGACGACTATAGACCCATAGCGATTCTCCCGTTTTTAAGTAAAGTCTTGGAAAAAGTAATTTTGAAACAAATGCAGGCATATTTGTCTATAAATAAGCTAGTAAGCAGTTGTCAGTCCGGTTTTCGTCCCAAACACAGCTGCAAAACAGCATTATTGTCAGTAGTCGATGACATTAGGAAGTCGTTGGACAAAAAATATGTTACTTTTCTAATTCTCTTAGACTTTTCAAAAGCGTTTGACACTGTTAACCATGTTCTTCTTTGCCAAAAACTTCAGACCATGTACAATTTCTCCAAAGAATCGGCAAAGCTTATTTATTCCTACCTAGTAGATAGGCAGCAATGTGTTGTGGTCAACAATAAAACTTCGAGCTTTCTGAGGGTATCGAGCGGAGTTCCTCAAGGATCAATACTTGGACCTGTTCTTTTTTCTTTGTACATCAATGACTTGTCACAAATTGTCCAACGGTGTTTGATCCACATGTATGCCGATGATGTCCAATTAGCTTTGAGTGGAAATATCAATGCCTTAGATCAAGTCGCTGCTTCGATAAATGAAGAATTGGACAATATTTTTCACCGATAAAACTTGGTGAAGAAATCGTCCCCTTTGTTCATACTGTAAGAAATCTCGGACTTATTTTTAATGACTCCCTAACATGGACTGACCATATAAACACTACTATTGGCAAGGTTTATGGAGGCCTTCGTATACTTTGGTCAACGCAGATGTTTTTACCTACAGCTATTAGAACTATGCTGGCGAAAACGCTCATACTACCAATTTTACTGTATGGATGTGAGGTCTTTGGCAAAGTTGACTCAATTTCTAATAGGAAGCTTAATGTTGTATACAACAATATTGCTCCGAAATTATGATCACGTGTCCGTTTACTCAAAGTCTATTGTCGGCTGCTCGTTCGATAACCTGCTAGCGCTTCGATCCTTATCATGCCTGCATGACATCATACAGACACATCAACCTGAGTATCTCTATAGCAGATTAGTTTTTCCCCGGTCGCAAAGGACTCTGACCTTAATGCAAACTCCACATTCTTGCCTAACATCGGAGCGGCAATTCTTCGTTCATGCCACTCGCCTATGGAACTCCCTGCCCCGTGAACTAAGAGGAGTCAGAAACACAAAAAGATTTAGGAATCTACTTTTGAGGTACTTAGCCAGTGAGTATAATTAGCATATTCAATTAGCAATAAATTTAAATTGTTAGTTATTTATTTATTATTTGTTTTTAGTTTCAATTAAATTTTTTTTTCTTTGTTATTCAAATATGTATTTTTTGTTGTTCAACCATTTCTTGTTCTTATTTTTATTTTATTATGTTCAATTTGTACACTTAATTTTAAGGCTTTCACTATCTTATAAGATTTATCTTACTGTGATAAGCAATTGCAAATAAATCAATAAATACAAATACAAATACAAATACAAAAACTTCGTTATACCCTCATACCTGTAAAGCTCTTTTACTGTTATTAGTGTTTGAAAAGCGATGCAAAAACAAGACAACTCCAGGAGATGTCTTATTCTTGCTCCGTTTTGAAAACAGTGATAACTCTAAAAGCGAGTTTCCTTACCCAAGAGTCAACGTAAATGACTTTTTTGTACACCGAACGACGCCACTCAGGATTTTTTTCCGTATTTCTGCATTAAAAAAAACATATTTCGCAAAAAAGTGGAGTTACCTGGTTGTTGCACTGGGTGTTTCAATTGTGAGTTATTCTCAGATGCTGAATTGAAAAAACGAGTAAGACGGACGCATGCACAAGAAAAACCCTTTCTGGATATTCTAAAGCCGGCAGATGCCGTTTCCGCCATTCCTAGAATGGGTGTTGTTGATCTCTTTGATATACTAATGGAACTGATGGGACTGAATGAATTGCTCAAAGAAGGGGCATATAAGAATATTTTACTGGTGCCTAGGTACATCCGTTGCACATGCTTGGCTTCTCTAGCGGAAGTATTATAACTTGCTTGAGCAAAGCATATGCCATTCGAATAATATTTGAATTCGGGATATGGATTTCCATCTTTTGTTTTGGCAACTATTGTATGGCAACGCTCAATACTGGCTTTAGCAATTGGCGGTCCCGCTTTGATCCTTATTTACTTCCTTTTTCCTCTTCCATTTCCTTTCCACTTTACTTTTTGACTTTTGGTAGCTGATTCGTATTTTTTCATTGGCAATAAAAAATAAAAGTCGTAATTTTGTAAATAAAACTGAGTTATTTAATTCTACTTTTCAGAACATTTTTTGGTGCCTCCTGTGAGGACAATATATACTCGTACTATTTGAGCTAATAATTTTTTTTAATTTTTTAATTTACAGATGGCTGCAAGTAATGCAATAAAGTGAATCTATGATCGTATGAAAGGTTCCAAGTACAGTCAAACCTGTTTTTCTGCGGTGCTTTTTTTTATGCGGTATATGAATATCGGGATTCTATACATTTTGTTCCATGGGTGGCATCCAACATTTAATGGTGAGACTAAAGTATTAGTGTAAACTGACTTGTTGTTGTTCAGTTTTTTTTTTTCAGTTTAAATGCATTTTTATTTTTTCAACTTAAATTACTCTTAAATGCTAAACAAAAAAATGCTTAAAAATTAGCTTAAATAACTTACAAATAATCTTATTCTAACTTACTGGCCCCATGCGGGCACTCTAAGTTAAACCTAACACTTAAACTATGTCTTTCGACGAATCTTACAGTCTAATTTTATTTTATTTTTACATTTATTAATACTAAAACTAAGAAAATAAATTTTAATCAAAAAAACTTAGTATCTGGACTTTTTTTAAATTTTTTAAACTAAAAGCCTACAATCTACCTAAAAATAAATCTTAACCTACTTAACCTACTTACACCTAATGCATACATAAATACATATATATACATACATAATATATATATACATAATATATAAATATATGTATGTATATATATATTTTTTTTCATTTTTTTATATTTTTTTGTCTTTCTTAAAATCTAACTTAAACCTACCTAAAACTATGTAAGCCGGCCATGGCTAAAAAAAAAAAAACAAAAAAAAAAAAAAAAAGGCTGGCCCACCTTGCTTCACATGAAGCTAACTATCACTGGGGGAGTTCGACGACGAAGCATCCTCCCCTTCAACAAGCCACCAAAAGTGTTGGTGCTGCCGAGCAAAATCCCTCATGTGGCGACTCCCTACCGCCCTACTGAACCGGAGACGCTCCGCACTGCCGTGTGCGACGTCTCTATCGTAGTTGAGTCGCCTGTCCGCAGCTGTTCGAGCGACGTGGAAGATAAGCGGCACCGCCAATCTGTCCTGGATCAGACCTTTGCTATCTAAATAGAGGAACGCTTCTGGAGGAATAAAGCCGTCAAAGCGAACTCTCTCGTGATACATATAATTGGGGTAGTAAGCCCCGGAGATCAGGTTGTTTGATGAGGCCATTGCTCTTGCAACGTGCCTTCGAGTCAACTTAATGACGAAATTGTCCACTCTTATTAGGTTCGCTCTATTGTATAAGACCTCATTACGATAGAATTTTATGTACTCAGACTCTGGTGTTCTGTATAAGCGAAGACAAGTCCTAAGACAAGCCCTCTCAAACACCCGAATCTTTTCCAATAAGCTTGCTCTCACGTTGAACCACACGGGACATCCAAATACAAGCATGGGCCTGATAAGGGCCATGTAGCAGATTACCTTCACCCTCGCATCGAGTTGGCTGTTATAAAACAGTCTCTTTGTTAGGGCAAAATCACCTTTAGCTCTGGCCAGAGCAACATCTATATGTTTGTTAAAATACAGAAATTGATCTAGCCAGATCCCAAGGTATCTGACTACATTTCGATAAGCAAGTGGCTGCCCTTGCTGTCCCACGATCGAGAACTTTCGCCAATTCTTTCTGGTGTCCCTAGAGGCCCCAGACAAAGGCGTCCTAAACAGAATGGTTTCCGACTTCTGAAAGTTGATTTTCAACTTCCAGTCATCGCAATATCGTTTAATTTTGTCGAAGTCACGCTGCAAAAGTATATTAATGACCTCAATCTTTGGACCTGATCTGTACGCGATTATGTCGTCTGCGTACGCTATGGCATGGTGAAGTGAACCCATCAGATCACTCGTGTAAATGTTGAATAGGATCGGCGAATTTACCGCACCTTGTTGCAGACCGTTTTTAATGTTAAATGTTCCAGCAGAAGTCACATCGCCATTCTTCACGATGAACTGTCTACTGGAGAGCATATCGAAAAGATTATACAGCAGTGGTTTACTAATGCCCAACCTGTCCAGCTTGAAAAAAAGTCCTTCTAACCATACGGTATCGAAGGCTTTCTCCAAGTCAATCAGGCAGGCACCAGTGCACTGGTTCTTGGCTTTGTTCCATTGGATATCAGAAACCAGTTTCGACGCAGCATGAATGATATCATGCCCCGCTTTGAAACCGAATTGATTATCTGGAACTATATGTTTGTCCTCAACCCACTTAGTCAGGACTCTATTGATCACCTTCTCGAACACCTTACTGATGTTTGGAAGAAGACTGATCGAGCGGAGATTCGCCGGATTGGAAGTGTCTTTATCCCTTTTAGGGATGGGATGTACCACCGCAGTTTTCCAATGCGCTGGATAATGTGCGTTATTCATTGCATTATTAAACAGGATGGTATAAATGTCCACCGCTTCTAGAGGGAGATGTCGAAGCACAATGTTCGGTATTTCATCGGTTCCCGCTGATTTCTTACTTCTAAGCGATTCGAAGATCGTTTGGAGCTCTTCCTTCGAAATGAACGGGGGTAGTACCCTATCGTTGGTGATGGCATTATTTGCCATATTTTCGTCACTGAACTGGGTGAAACCCGAGCTCTCGAATCGCCAATTCACAATTTCATTTCGAAGGTAGAAATTGTGCAAAAGGACTCGATTCTCCAGATCGTGGTTCGGGCCAATGATAGCATTTGCCTTGTACACTTCCTGGAAAGTCGCTCCTATAGCCTCTACCTGCTCCTGCGGATCCTCGATCACAAAGAAATTGTCATCATCAACAGCCTCATTTGGATCTATGCCCGCTGCTACCAGTATTTGTTCGTTGTTCGTCGTTCGGGCGATTTTAAGACATGGAAGGTCGTTCTGATTATTTCTCCGAAATATTTTATTTATTTGCGGGAACATATTCGGGTTGCTGGTGTTTACAGCCCGAATTTTATTGTTCCAATACAAACTTACAGCTGCTCTGTAATTTTCCTTTATTAATGTTTGGAGGTTTTTAATCGACGACTTCAGTGTCATGATCTCCGGGTTATGTCTGTCAGTAAACTGTCTGTACAAGGTTTTGACTTGTTGTTGTATTTAGGGAAACATTCATCTCACAAGATTTTAGTTGCTCGAAAAATAGTCTTTGAGCCATGGCTGGTATTGACCTCCGAATCATCCGTTTGGAAAGCCAATACACTACCACTTGAGCCACGGCCACTCAACGGTGGCTATTTTCATACCTATTGCATCATCCAATTTCATTAGGTATGCTCAATGTTCTTATAGACATATTGTTATATATTGCATCAGCCAATTCCAATACATATTGCACCATTAATTAATGTTTGTTAATTAACGACTTTCGAAGGGCGTACATACCTTCGACCAATAATAGGATTAGTTTTATAGTGAGATTAAAAGTAAATTAATTATATTTTCTATTTACACATAATTTTTATGATTTTTATTTTATTTTTAGACATATGTAAGTGCTCCCTTAAAATGGATAACTCAACAAAAAAAAAGTGAAAAGAATGAAAATTACATTAAAAACTAATATTGCAATATTATATAGACTAACAGACGGTGAAGGATCCACATAAGAGCCATACCTACAAAAACCCGGAAGTAAAATAAATGAATCTAATAATTGTGCAACAAACGAAAGTGGTAAAAGAGCATCATACTCGTATTCAAGAAATATTTTAATAGAGAAAACGGAAAAGGCCCTCATATTTTGGATTAAAGACTCAACTCGAAAACGAATCCCCATTGACGGAGATTTGATTAAAGAGAAAGCTAAACAATATTTCAATGAGCTGAAGAATTTAGAATCGTCTAGTTCCTCATCCGACTTTAAAAACCTGAAATTTTCTGCAAGCAGTGGCTGGTTAGCTGGATTTTTACGACGACACGCAATTCACAATGTGAAGCTACAAGACGAGGCCGCTGATGAAACAGCTGTTAAGAACTATTGTAAAGTGCTAGCAACAATTATTGATGACGGCGGATATTGCCCAGAGCAGGTATTTAATGCAGATGAAACTGGGTTATTTTGGAAAAAAGGCCCAGCCGAACGTTTAGTCTGAGAAAACTGCAAGTGGTTTTAAGGCTACAAAGGATCGAATTACATTCCTTCTTTGTAGTAATGCATCTGGTGCAAGAATGTTAAAACCACTTATTATATAATAAATAACGCTTTGCACAGATGTGCGCTAAAAGACATAAAATTAGCTGAACTTCCAGTACGTTTCATGGCCAATAAAAAAGCATGGCTCACAGCAACTGTTTTTACAACATGGTTAAACGATTGCTTCGTACCGGAAGTTGAAAACTATAGTCTTCCTTTTAGAGTGTTGCTAATTGTTGACAATGAACCTGCCATCCTTGTTTAGAGCATCCTAATGTACAAGTAGTCACCCCTATTCCGCAAATCAAATACGACAGTTGATTAGACTATAGTCGTATTTTGTTATTCCCAAAGTCGAATTTTCGAACATTGTCTTTTTCATTTTTGATACGAATGCATAGCAACGCTTACGACTGAAGGCCAAGGCCCATAGAATCCGTTGCGTCCATTGCGTCGACTGACAGCTTGATATAATATATACTTTGTTATGGAAGCAGACCCATAAACAAAGGATATGACGGAACGGACGGATAAAGTAGATTTACTTTCTACTTCAATCCGTTGGCAGTTCACATATTCACACATTGAGGACCATACTTTCACATATTTAGGTTCACGCATTCAAAAATTGAGAGTAAGCACTTTCATTGGTGTAGGCATTGAGAGAATGAAGAAAAATTGTCATAGTTTGAAAAGAAAATATTGAGATTAAATGACATTTAAATTTTTTTGTTTCGTTTCGTTTGTTATTCTGCCAATGTATGCCTCGGATTCTATGGGACTGCTATTTCCGTCAAAGACGTCAATGACAACCTATCCGGCATCGTAACGGACGCAACGGATTCTATGAGCCGAAGCCTTGAAGTCGTTATCGGCTATTACGGTGTCGTCTTTGTTTCGTATTTGTGTCGTATTTGGGTCGTTTTTCTCAAGTACACATATTTGTTTACGACTTGATGGAAAACAGAAGTGCAATGGAGAAAAAAAAACATGTAAGTATTTTGTTTTTTATAAAAAATATAATTTTTTGTTGCTATTTTGTTATTTGGGTATGTTTTTATTTGTTTTAATGGAAGATTACGAATCGTAATCAATTTGAAGCGTTAATATCAGCTTTGGAGGAAAATGTTGATGTAGCAAGGGGTCATGGCAAGAGTGGCATTCATAAAGTGGACACTAAAACTTTTTGGAGCACTCTTGCCATAAAACTAAACAGTCTGGGACCACCTAGGCGAGACGGTCCTGGCTGGGCCAACGTACGGTTTCGTGTATATATATACGTTCATGTACAATTTATAAATCTTTTATTTATTTTTAGGTGTGGAACGACCAGAAATACATCGTGAAACATAAATTGAAGTGTAATAAGAAAGAATTTAAAGGGACTGGAGGTGGCCCAAATAAATCAATTTCTTTAAATAGTTTCGAAGAGAGTATAGTACGAATTCACCATTTAGATTCACTTCTAAATGAACAGACTGGTATCCAAAAAAAACATTTTAAAGGCACAAGAAGACACAAACAGGCACCTTCGGAAAATTTACAAAATTAAAGAAGAAAAATTAAGTCTGCTTAAACAAGACGTGAAGAATAAACAACTCTTTAGAAAAGAATTAATAGAAATGAAAAAGAGGAAAATCGAAGCTTAATAAAAAAATGAATTAAAAGCTAAAATGTTAGATTTAGAACAAATTATCATAAATAAAACCACGGTTTTTTTATTTAATTCTGTTTTACATGTTTATTATATTTTTTTCTCAATTAGAAATAATAGAATTCATAATATTATTACGTATCCCAACAGCACTTTCAACATCTTCAGCAGCATCCGCATAATTTTCTTCCCTACTGAAATTCTCATTTTCCGCATCAAGGCGGTTTCCCTGCGCTTTAAAATGAAGGCATATGTATATTATGTAGAGCGCAACATATGTATATTGCGCGTTTTTGAGTGCACGCTGTTAAAGGCGACTTCTCTCTTAGTTATTTCAATTTTAACACAGAAATCACACTTTAATTTACTAGCATTGTATTTATACTATGAAAGCCTTTCCTATTATAGAAAAGGTGTTGTATTTCTTTAGCTGGAGAGATGATTCTAATGTGCGTACCATCAATGCATCCTATAACTCCCGGAAATCCAGTTCTCTCGAAAAACGACAGCTTTGCTTCTCCCTTTTCCTGCTGCGTCATCTCAAACTTGATCCACCTTGGACAAATGTGCTGTTCTAACATCTTCAACACATTTGTCAGGATTTTGGAAAATTTTGGTTGAGAAATACCCAAACTGAATTCGTTTCCAACGCCTGTTTGGTAGCTCTCTTCTGCACAAAACCGTAAAAAAGCAGCCAACTTAAGAATAGGTGACACTGAGTTTGAACGTACACATCTTTTAAATAATGGGTTAAGTTCTTCCAGCAGGTACATAAAAGCATCCTTCGATAGCCGAAATGATTTCACAAGACTGAAATTATGTTTTGAAAAATTTAATTAAACCTAACAAATAAGTAATTAGTAAATTCTTACTAACCAAGACAATATTACAATATTTCTCCATGTGACTGATAAATTCTCAACCACTTCTTCTTCGTCACTAAAATATAAATCGATTGAATTCATATCCAGGTGGGTAAGCTTTGGAAACAACTTGGGATAAATTAATTAAAACACAAAACCTCGAACAAATAGATCTTTATAAAGGCTGAACTACATTCGGCAAAAAGTAAAGTGTGTGCACGAAAATGTCTTGTCTCTTTTTTCACAATTACAAATCTGTAGTTTTCTCTCAACTTTTCAAAAAGTAATTTACTTGAAAGTTGGAGTACCCCTTAACTTTCAAGTATTTTACTTTTTGAAAGCTCAGAATGAACTAATACATTCACAAAAAAAAAATGTATTAGTTCCTGATTTCATATTGAGAGGGCTGTGATTCACGCAGATTTTAAACAAACGACCCTAATTTTTGTCAGATTTTCAAAGTTTTGTTGTCATTGCACGTCACATCAAAGCAAATAAAATTCTTTTTGTTTATGATTTCTAAAAGCTTTCAAATGTAAAAAAAATAGCTTTTTGGGTCAGTTTTTACTACCAGGAGGCAGATGCGTATGTGTGTGAGCTTTCACGTAGTTCATACATGAACTGTGGGGGGTTCTGATACGTCTCAACACAAAACACAAGTATATTTCCAGTTTCGAGAACATCTATGCTATCGATCATTCATACAAATTTCCATTTTGCTAGAAAATTCGATTCCACACTCCATTCACCAATGGTAGAATCTTTGCTATTTAAGTAAATTTCAGCTATTGAAATGTAGCTGGCGCTGTTCACATTTAAGGGATATCACAATATAATACTTGTTCGATGATTTTTCCCATCATGTCGAGCATACAAAGCGGCATATAAGATGAGTGTTCACTATGTGAACGTTGACGGTATACCGTCAACCCCCGGCGCCTTTCGGTCTCGTCTTTTATCACATACTTCGATCAGTTCTTCGCTTCGCTGGAATTTGCGCACCATCGCTAACATTTTGGTTAATTTATGTATTTCGCTTAATACAAGCTTAAACTAACTTAAAAACTAGGACTTAAAAACTAACAACAAATAAGGGTTAGGATGTAAGGGAATGGTGGAGGAGATCAAGTTTAAGACGAGAAGTGCTCAGGTTAAAATCAAAAAGGGGGAGATTGGTTCATTGGAACCATAAGAGGTGCGGTGGGTTGGAATATAGAAGAGATGAGGACAGCGTAAATTACGAGCGTTACTGTTGAAGGAAAGAGAATTGTAAAAGGAAGCGCAATCCACAGAACCAGAGAGCAGTCGATAAATGAAGAGAATGTCAGCTACGTCTCTGCGTTTTTCGGGGGTATTTAGATTAAGAAGTTTGAGGGGGTCACGATAGAGAGGTAAGATAAAGGGGATCCTCCCAGGGTAATCCACTAAGGGCAAATCGAAGAAAACGACGTTGAATGTTGTCGATTCGGGATATATGAACTCGCTGAAAGGGGGACCACACTCGACTGTCATATTCGAGAAGTGGCCAGACAAGTGTAATGTCACATAAGGGTTGCAAAATTCATTAGACTAAAAAGTAAATATTATAAGTAGCTGTTGCTCCATTTTTGAAAATAAAAAACTTTAATTTTTAGCGAAAAAGAAGTGTTAGTTGGTAAATTGCTTTAATAGCAAGGATGTAGGATTCGATAGGTTGAGCTGGAAGAATGTAGCAACACATAACGTACAGGGACCTATTGAGAAGCGTTGTTTTAATTGAAACAAAGTCAAGTTTGACAGAAGAAGAGATAGTGATGAGAGAAGAGTTGAGGTTATTGTGAATGGCAAGTAGGACACCTCTGCATGGAGAACAAACTTTAGGGAGGGCAGGATCATTAACCATAGTGAGAGCGTGATCGTAGTATCGGAAAAGATTTTAAGAAGATGGGAATAGCTCCTGGCTCTTTATGTTGGTGATCAGATTGGTGTCTGTAAGAGCATAGACACCGAAAGAGAGGCCATGAGATTTAGACAAAACAGCACGAGTTTCAGAGCGCAAGCCTCTTATGTTTTGGTAGTAAAATTGCGTAGAGGAGTAGGGGAATGTAGATGAGATGCAGGAAAAGGAGGCAAGTTAGGAACGAACAAATTTATCATGGTTAGCTCGGCTACCCTGAATATGAGAAACACTTTTAGAGTGTACATAGCTGCGAAAAGCTGAGAAGAGCATCCCATATTCGTGCCGAGGAAAAAGTTTCTACGGGACATGCCGGCGATTGCAATCGGGGGACTCTTAGTCTGCTGTTGACAATGTTGTACACCTTACCCCATACATCTTATTAACTCGGTCGTAGAGGTCTCTAAAATATTGTCGCTGTAGGGAACGCTGGTAGGTTCTTTACGTCCGATGACACGCCGATCAAAGTTCCGCGATCTCAATAAACCGATAGTCTATGTTTTTTGTTATGAACTCCATTGCGGTGCTTGCTTCTACTACTGCCTCGCCAATAACATAGCTCCACCTGGATACTTTTAATGCAGCCAGGTTACTGGTACCGGTCCTTAACACCGAACTCACATCAACTAGGATATCCCTGTGATCGCTGTGCGTGTAGTGGTCCCTGACGCGCCTGTTAGCTCTTCTTAGCAGGCTACTGCTCATAAAGGTTATGTCAATAATGGACCTCGTTCCAAATACGTGTACGTATTTCCTGTGTTGGCTATTACAACGTCTAAAGAGAACATCTAGAACAATGGCTCCTCTTCGATTCGTTACCGTGCTTCCCCATTCGGTAGCCCAGGCATTGAAATCGCCTGCAATTAAAAGAGGGGTGCGGCCTGTGCCATCGGAGACTAGGTTTAATTGCAAAATTTTCGTATTTTCACGGATGGCTCAGTAGTTATTTCGTTCCATGGATGGCATTAAACATTTAATGGGGACAATAATTCTTAGGGGAGGTTAGCTTGTTGTTGATTTCTAGTCAACTACTCATCTTACTTTATTTTCGTTAACTGAAAAAAATTAACATGTCTTTCGGGCGAGGCTGGGACTCGAAAACCGAACCTTCCAATTTGGAAGGCTGTCCACTACCACTTGAGCCACGGCCACTCTGGTACAAAGGAAACACTTAGGTTTGGATTGACAATCTTTGGCTTGCGACCGTTTTCCCAACATCGAATGCACGTGGTTGATCAATCGCTGGAACTGTTGCACGCTCTTGCCTGGTGTCCGAGTTCAAGGCATCTGAAACGCCTCTTCGGCGACAGCAGTAAACCCAACCAATTCGCACATTCCGATTTCCAGTAGCTTGTTCGCGGATTGTGCTGGAAGGCTGAATGTTACAGTTTGGGTTCCACCGTAGACTTTGCTCACACTTTTAATTGTTGACATTGCTATTTCAAAGCATTAAGTTCATTAAGGTGGCGCAGACTTCTTCTTTCGACGTTACTTCATCTATGTCTTTGCACTCAAGCATGAGCTCGTGGGTTAAGGCTGACACATTAGCGTCTTTACCACGCACCTCCTTTATTGTTATTTTGAATTCCGCGGTCGTAGAGTTAGCAGATTTCCTTAAAGGAAATAAGAAATCTCCGGTTGCTGTTTTTCCGATACGGTTTACGTTCGCTTCCACATGTTTAACAGTGGGATTCGATTTCACTTTCCGAAACATGACGGCATTCTAAAATTCAGCAGCGGAGGAGGTTTCTGGGGTTTCGGAGGCTAGCCTCCGACCTTATGCTGAGTTTTTGCATACCGCGCTTTGAGTTCCGGGTTTTGTTGTTTCTTAGCCATTCGCGTCTAACCGCTTTGAGTGACCGAATCCGTTAAACCTTAATCGCTAGAGTTTCTGATATTTTCCGCTGGTACTAACTTTGGCGGATTCGTCCGCTTTTTCTTTGGGGTTAGAGCTTTGCACGGATGCTCATCAAGTTTGCTGTTCATACCTCCACCTTCTCTATTTCGTTTTGCCGGTCTGTCGCCTTCGCTACTCGATTCAATTGCTGGGAACAGTTTATGCGACATGTGTTTTTTTGCATTTGTAATCTTCCGTTTGTGAGGACGTCGTTCGACTTTCTTTGCACACAAACACTCATTTTTCCAGTTCGGATACTCTTTCCTGCAGACTTTTAACTTCTGTTTCAGCCTCTGCTGTTCATACCTCCACCTTCTCTATTTCGTTTTGCCGGTCTGTCGCCTTCGCTACTCGATTCAATTGCTGGGAACAGTTTATGCGACATGTGTTTTTTTGCATTTGTAATCTTCCGTTTGTGAGGACGTCGTTCGACTTTCTTTGCACACAAACACTCATTTTTCCAGTTCGGATACTCTTTCCTGCAGACTTTTAACTTCTGTTTCAGCCTCTCTAAAAACCGTCTTTATGATGCTTCCCATTTTTTTTAATTCTCCGTGCACATTGTACTTGTCTCTATAAAAATCAATAAGCGCATAAATTTTTATCATTATTATGCAACTCACTGCATCCTAAAATTTTCTCCTCTCATCAAACTCTCCATATTTAGTTTTTTTTGTTTTTTTTTTATAATTGGCGTGCGCACAAGGTATTTTGTGTACCCTTAACATGTTTACACATAGCGTTGGCGAGGGGAAGTTAGGGAGGGAAAAAAGAGAGATACTGATGTGCGTTGATTTTAAATGTTTGGAAGTTGTAGTGACTAGGAAATAAAGAGCTCCGCGAGGAATTCCATAAGCGAGTTGTACGGCTTAGGAATGAATCGCGATATTTCAGAGTACATCAGAAAACGGGCCTGAGGGTATACTGATGAGCATTCACAGCGAGACGGGTGTTACGGCTAAAAGCTAGAAGGCGTGGAATGCTACTGGAAATTTCGGGGGAGCACTGGTTGTGAAAATAGCGACACAACAAGGTGAGACAGGAGACATTACGTCTGTGTTCGAGGGCGTCGTATGGCTGTGTAATATTGTCATCACCTATGAGTTTTTATTATTATTATTATTTATTGTGGCATAATGTTTACAATATTTATAGTCATAATGCTCGTATTACAGAGATTCGGTTGAAGCACCTTACTACTAAAATATTATTAAAAATGCTTAAAATAATATCACAGAATTTTATAAATTTGAAGGAAAAGCCACTAAAAACCTTCACTAAAATAAGTTATATGCCCGATATCCTTGGAGGGAAAAGAGAAGTGGTTGCATAGCTTAGTTTGAAAGTACAAACTTTAGGTACTATTTAATTAATAGTTTGGAAATAAATAAATAAATAATAAATAAACAAATGAATAAGTAAATAGTTAAATGAAGAATTAGTAAATAAATAAATAAATAAATAAACAACACAATAAATAAAGCAAAAAACAAGGAAAAATAATAAATAAATAAATAAGCAGTAAAATAAACAAGTAAATAAATAAATAAATAGATAAATAAACAAACAAAATAAGTAAAGCACGAAATAAGACAAGAAAAAATTAATAAATAAATAAAGGGTCCGCCATCTAACGTTTTTTTTTTTCAACTAGTGCTTATTTCATGAATGGTAACACTTAGCTCATGTCTGATTTGACAGATAATTAGTTTTATCCTTCCGCTGAACGAATATGGTTGTGTATACGCTTGAACAATGCTGGGAAATATTGCGACATTACTTTGAAAATCATGGTACGAGGGGCGTTCAATATATTCTCGGTATCGATATGAAGGAAAATGCGAATTCACTTTAAATTGTTTTTATTTTTCAATATAATCTCCCCTAACATCAATGAATTTGTTACATCTTGAGATAAGCTTTTTTAAACCCTCAAAAAAATTAATTTCCTCTTTCTCTGCAAAATACCCATTTATTGCCGACTTGAGTTCTTCATCATCCGAAAATCTTTTTCCACGAAGACATTTTTTCAAATCCGGAAACAGGAAATAATCACTAGGGGCAAGGTCGGGACTATAGGGTGGGTGTTGGATTTCTTCGAAACCACAATCTCGCGCAGCAGCCTTGGAAACTCGCGCCGTGTGAACAGGAGCGTTGTCATGAAGAAGCAACACACCCGCTGCGAGTTTACCCCGTCTTTTCTTTTTAATTTCCTCCCGCAAATTATGCAAAGTGGAAGCGTAGGATGTGGCGTTGATGGTTTCACCTTTTTTTTTTTGTACTCAATGAGCAAGATTCCCTTTGAGTCCCAAAAAACTGTGGCCATGAGCTTCCCGGCAGACGGAGTGACTTTGAACTTCTTCGGGGGGTCTGTTCCTTTTTTATGCCACTGCATGGACTCTTGTTTGCTTTCAGGGTCATAGTGGTGGACCAATGTTTCGTCCCCAGTAACAATTCGATCCATAACACCGTCCGCGTTCTCACTACACATCTCCAAAAGCTCTCTACAGCATGCGATTCTCACTTTTTTCTGAGGCGCTGTGAGCATTCGTGGCACCCACCTTGCACTGACCTTTGAAAGGTTAAGAAGGTCATGAAGAATGGTGTGAATGGTACCAATTGAAAGCTTGGTGATCTCTGCCATCATTTTCACCTTTATTCGGGCATCCTCAAGAACAAGTTTTTCGACTTTTTTGATGCTTTCTCCCGTACAAGCAGTAGCCGGGGCGCCGGAGCGGGGGTCGTCTTCAATGCTCTCTCTGCCTCTCTTGAACTCACTTGACCACTTTTTCACAGTTGATAATGAAGGTGCGGAACCCTGGTAAACAGCCACCATCTCTTCATGAATAGTTTTTTGACTTTTTCCTTGCTTAGTGAGAAATTTAATTACAGCGCGATGCTCAATTTTCACCATCATCGCCTCAGTTGCCATTATGATTCTGTTTAACTAGAGATAAAACGCGAATTAATAATCACATTTATATGAAATTTTACATGAATGCACTAATATACTCGTAATAGTATTACTTGGTAAATAAATCAATTTATATATACAACCACAGCTTCACCCCGATACCGAGAATATGTTGAACGCCCCTCGTAATGTTGCGGAATGTGTGCGAAAATTGCGTACGGATTTTGGAAGAAGAGAAGCACCGTCAGCTCCGTATGTTCGTTATCTTGTGAAAAAAGTGAAAGAAACTGGCATCCTCATCGATAAACCAAAGCGTAAAAAGCCAAAAACAGTGCGCACACCCGAGAATATTGCTGCTGTGGCAGAAAGTGTGCGTGAAGCGCCATCAACATCAATTCACCGTCGTTCTCAACAATTGAACATTTCGGAGACATCATTGAGACGAATTTTGCATAAAGACCTTGGTATGGCGCCATACAAAGTCCAATTGGTTTAGGAGTTGAAGCCAACTGACCATCCAATGCGTTTTCGCTTCGCTAAGTCGCCCTGCGATCGACTTAGAGAAGATGCCGATTTTGCCAATAAAATCATCTTTTCAGATGAAGCTCATTTTGATCTTGGCGGGTATGTAAACAAGCAAAATTGTCGCATTTGGGGCACAGAAAACCCGCACGCATACATTGAAAAGCCGATACACCCAAAACGAGTCACTGTTTGGTGCGGATTTTGGTCCAGAGGCATAATTGGGCCATTTTTCTTCGAAAATGAGCAGGGAGTGGCCGTTACAGTCAATGGCGATCGTTATCGGGCCATGTTGAACGAATTTTTGTTCACAAAAATTGAAGAGGAGGATATTGGCAACATTTGGTTTCAACAGGACGGCGCTACGTGCCACACAGCCGAAGCTACACTCGATGTTTTGCGCCCTGTTTTTGAAGACCGCATTATCAGCCGCAGAGCTGATGTCATTTGGCCACCTCGGAGCTGCGATTTGACACCGTCGGACTATTATTTGTGGGGTGCCGTAAAAGATAAGTGTTACGCCGACAAGCCAGAGGCAATTGACGCTTTAAAGGACAATATTCGTGAAGCCGTTGGTGAAATACAGCTGCACACAACCGATAATGTCCTTAAAAATTGGACCGATCGTGTAGGCTACTGCATGGCCAGCCGAGGCAGCCATTTGAATGAAATTATTTTCCATTATTAACCGGAAGGATGAAACTAATTATCTGTCAAATCAGACATGAGCTAAGTATTATCATTCACGAAATAAGTACTAGTTGAAAAAAAAAACGTTAGATGGCGGACCCTTTATATGATTAGTTGAACTAAACTACGAGTAAGAACAGAAAAAGTGTTGCAGTCACTATGATGCTAAGTTTATGATTAAGTCATTGTCAGAGGATAAACACGATATATTATATTGGTACCAAAGCTTTTCAATTCTATTTTCTACCATTTCTATATTTGCTATTTCATGTAGTTCTTTTGTAGAGAAAAACCAAGGTAGATTTAGGATCATTTTAAATAATTTGTTTTGGGTTGTCTGAAGTTTGCGCAAGTGACTTTTCGCACACCTACCCCAGACTGGAGATCCGTAGAATATAATGGCTTGAAAGATAGCCTTAAAAATTAGTAATTTATTTGGGTCATTCAATTTCGAATTTCTACATATGAAAGGGTAAAGAATCCTTATGGTTGTGTTGACATTTTTAATTACTTCTTGCACATGAAGATTAAAAGTTAAGTGTTTGTCTAAATATATACCAAGGTACTTTCCATTCGATTTCCACTCAATCTGAACACCGTTCAATAGAAGTCTGTTGCTTGGTAGTAAACAAGCTTTCCTTTTGCGAGTGAAAAAGATAGCTTGAGTCTTAGAAGCATTAATTTTGATTTTCCAGTTAACACAGTATGATGCGAAAGCATGTATAGCTGATTGCAGGTTCGTTTCAACATTGAAACCAATTGCAACAGATGAGTAAATGCAAGTATCATCTGCGAACAGGGCGATACTACAGTTTATCAGATTGGGGAAATCGGAAGTGTATACATTATATAAGACTGGAGCCAGAACGGACCCTTGTGGAACTCCAGCGTTAATTAATTTATTGCCTGAAAAGTAACGATTAATGGACACTTTAAAACTTCGGAATGATAGGAAAGCCATCATGCCATACGGTGTCGAAAGCTTTTTCAATATCTAAAATTATCATACCGGTACTTTTACCATCTGATAGATTGTACCTTTGTAATACGATGTTGTCAATGAGATTGATGAGCTGTCCTTCTCTCTCCTGAGGCGGAAGCATGGGGCATTAATAAGCACATCCAACAAACATATGTGTGCTATGTGTGATTATCAAAGTAGTAGTAGTAAATACATCAATGTATTCTATGTCAATTGTTAAGGAGTATAAATGTATTAAAACAGCATGTAAAAGGTAGACTAGTGTAAGTGGTAAGGTCATCGACATTGAACAATGTAAAAGAACAGCTGTTAGGTTTTCTCTTAAAGACCAACAGACTGTTCTTCATTCTTGCATATACATTAGCCGAGACAGGTCAATAAATTAATTATAACGATTAAACATTGTACGCTTTTTTTACTTTATTTCAAACCACAAATTCTTCCTGACGACACCTCAGTCAGGAACAATGTACTTGGTGAGTAGTACTGTGAAAAGCTCTAAAACCAAATTGTTCAGAAGGCAGAATAGAGTTGTTCTCTAAAAAGGAAATAATTGTGTTCTTTATGATTTTTTCTAGGCATTTACTCAAAGAACTAAGCAAGCTAATTGGTCTATAGCTACAGGTTAAATTCGGATCTTTTCCAGGCTTCAAAATGGGAATTACTCGTGTCTTGGCAGTTCTCCAATGTATTGGGTAATATCCATATCTTAGGCAGCAGTCAAATAACTCCGTTAATTTCGTAAGAGCAAAAGGTGGTAGGTTCTTAAGACATACATTCATAATACCATAAAGGCCAGCAGATTTTCTAGTTTTTAGTCTACTTATAAGATCTTTTAGTTCTTTAATAGGTATGCGATTAAAATCATTAACTAAAGTTTGAGAATTAACGAAATCTACGGACTGTTTGACGGGAGCTTCAATGTGCATAGGTGGGGTAATATTATTGGCAATCGAATGATTGAATGAGAAAGTTTTTGCTAGCGCATTAGCCTTATCAACACAAGAAAGCATTACAGAGTCCCCTGTTGTAAGGGGAGGAATGTAGATACGTTTTTTCTTAATTACTTTGATTATATTCCAGAATGGCTTGCTACCCTTGTCTAAACATTGGAGCTTTTCGTTCCACGATTGGTTTTTGAAATTAGCAATAGCGAATTTGACTAAAGAATTCATTTTCTTATATTCGCTGAGATATATGGTCAGAACTGAGTTCATTAAGTGTTATGGGAGGAGTGAAAAGGTCAGGCATATTAGTTAAAAATAGATCTAATGTAGATTGGTTCCTGTTCCTGTTCCTGTTAGCTGGAATATAGGAAGGATTTGGTGGATAAAGAATATCAAAAGAATGCCTTGAGTTTAAGTCTGCAAGAATGTTTCCCCAGGCGTTGGCTCTGAGACAACCACAGCGTCTATGCCTGCTGTTGAAGTCACCACCAATAAGGAATAAATCATTTGTATTAAGTAATTTTAAAAGATCATTGCGGAGATCTCGTCGTTTTTGTGGTGAAGTTGACCCACCTGGAAAATATGCACTATAAGTTTTCAGAGATAGACCATTAGTAAAGGGGACTTCAATACCTATGGTTTTAATTAATTTTGTACTTATGATGGGAAGTACTTTGTGTTCAATCAAACGTTTTATAACTACAGCAATACCGCCACCACTTCTCTCTTCCCTATCCAAACGATAGCATTTATAAATAGTATTAGACAAATAATCGGTTGAATTTAGCCAAGTTTCTGATACTAATGCTACATCAATATTACATGAACTAAGAAGAGAAAAAAATTCGAATTGTTTACCTCGAATGCTTCTAGCATTCCAACAAATTATATTTAAGCTACAAGAGTTCAAAATTTAGATTTATATAAGTATTTAATCGCAAGTTGCGCAATAGTATTAAATTGCTCCGCTCTTGTAGTACAATTACCAAGCAAGATGATCATCTCAGAAGTGAGTGCATTTATTTCCTCCAGGGTAAAAAGCTCTTGACTTTTCTGCATATAAATGTTGTTAGTAGACTTGGACCACACATTCAATGTCTTGTGGATGTCTGTGTTTGCAGCTTTTGGTGCTGTATTACCTGATGATGCATTGCGTTGGGATGGTAGTGATGGAAAATCCACGATGTTAGGTACAAAAGACATCTGTGCTCTTCTAATAGGTATGGTTTTGTTTTTGGCCGAAAGCTTTTGCCTCATTTCAAGGAAGCTTTGACGCATTTTACGTTCTTGGAAGTGCATTCAGTTGTTTTATGGTGCTCGGAGCAGGTGGAACACTGAGTTTTTACATGGCAATTTTTCTCACCATGACCGTACATATGGCAGTTATAACACTGCGTGATACGATTATGTTGTCGTCTTGCGGTGAGTCGTATAGATCCAATCTCAAGAAACACTAAGTAAAATATTTCGACGAAACGTTCATAATGTTTTTTAATTTGTTTCACGTTTTGGCATTTTAAGCCAAGTGAAATTAGTTCATTTTTAAGTTCATCGGCAGACAACTCATCTAAACCGTACAGTATGACTTTAAGTGACCTTGATGTTGGTAGGTCATGAGTAAAGAACTGTGTGTTTTTTATTTTAAGCAGAGTTTTTGGTGGGAATCGACACTTTCACAGATTATTTTAATGCCAATACTCATTTTCTTTAATGTGTAATTGTCAATTTTTAATTCGCGAAGCAAAGCATGGATTTCACTTAAAGTTTTCTGTAACACACACACTTTTTTTTGCTTTTGAATTAGAAACTGTTGAATTTAAAATTTCATCGCAGTTTATGTCTCCGTTGTCCGAATCCGGTAGGCGTGATAAAGGTTCGAAATAATTGGTTCTAGAATTTTTATTTCTAGAATCCATTTTAAGTGAGTTTATGTTTGAAGACGTATAGTCTTCAATATTAGGCGACCGACCACGTTTGGGAATTTTTGTATGTACGTACTCTTGAATAGAGAAAACTTTCTCTCGGTTAAAGCTCCGAACAGAAGTCGACCTATGAGTTTTATCGCGCGGTTTTGGATCCTATCTAGCAAGTGCAAAGAAGTCTTAGGAGCATCTGACTAGATGTGAGCATTGTACTCCAATTTCGGGCGGATAAACGCCTTATATATTGAGGCCTGATCAGAAGGGCTGAAATATTTCTTACATCGCTTGAGGAAACCTAGACATTTCGCGGACATTTTGGTGACATCGAATATGTGGTCATTCCAACGTAAGTTGTCATTGACACACATACCCAGCATGGCAATTTTTTCGGTTTAAACGATGCAAGTGCCATTCATGGACAGTGGCTGAGTGTTTAAATTTCGCTTTAACGACAGCAGACAGCATTGTGTTTTGGAAGCATTAAATTTGACTCTGTTGATAGTTCCCCAATTGGTTGTGCTGCTATTATCAGAATTTAATGAGCTTCACATACGCTGCCGTTCCCGTTCTACAGCCCAAGAGCGTGAGTTTGGAAACGAATACGAAAAGCAGAGAGTACTATCGTCAGCAAAGGAATATATTGGATTAGAAGTAGCAGACAAGAGATCATTGATGAAAATTAAAAAGAGTGTCGGAGGCAGAACGGAGCCCAAGGGCACATCAGCATTTATTTTGTGAACATCAGACTTGAAACCATCCAAGGCAACTTGAATTTAACGTTCCGAAAGGTAATTTCTAATCCATTGAAGAAGAGAGTCATCGATCCCAAAAGCACGCATTTTCGACAAAAGAGCCTGATGCCAAACTCTGTCAAATACCTTAGAAATATCAAGTGCGACTATTTTGCTTTTGCCAGATTGGTGTGGACTTTGGCTCCACTTTTAGGTGAGATATGGCATCAAATCACCAGTGGACCTGTTGTTACGAAAACCGTACTGCCGGTCATTGAGAAGTTGTCGTGTTTCGAGATATTTCATGAGCTGACGATTTATTAGCATTTCCATGACCTTGGGAAGAAGGGACGTAAGTGCAATGTGTCTGTAGGAGGAGAGAGAAGAAGATTCGCCTTTTTTATTGACGGACTGGACAAATGCTGTTTTATATCTGCTCGGAAAGAGTCCTAAAGAGCAGTATTGATGAAAAAGCTTACGCAGTGGTTTTGCCAGCGTGGAAGAATACCTCTTCAGAAGAAGGGAACATATACCATCTGGACCAGCAGATTTGTAAATGTTAAGATCTTTAATTACTCTTGCTGCTATACGAGCGCGAAAGTGGATTCGTCTCATTGAAGTTTTGACGCACTCAAGTGGAGACAAAGCACAATCTGAAAGTGTTGAACTGGACGCAAAGTAAGCAGATTGGCTTTGTCCAAAGAGCTGACAGCTGGAATGTCATTGTAAATGAGCGTTGGTATGGAGGATGAGGCAGCATTTTTAATATTTTTGACGAACGACCAAAAATGTTTACTACCTTTGGGACATTGTAGTATTTTTTTACCTCAATTTTTGGTCATATTGAAATTTCACGCGCTTGAGAAAGACTTTGCAGTCATTCCTGGCTCGTTTGAACTTTTTTCGCCTTTCCTCTACCGAGTTGGTCTATAAGGACCGAAAAAACATTTCTCCTAACGCTAACAGCATCTTTACAGCTCGAGTCGTACCATGCCTTTTCTTTTGGTCTGATACTCTTAATCCGATAAGGGATAAAGGATCTCATTCCAAAGAGAATTGTGGCAGTGATCATATCCGCAGCGGCATCCACGTCTTTATCGAAAAAACATAACGACCAGTTAAATTTCCTAAAGAAGCTGTTAAGTCCGCTCCAGTTGGCTTGTAGGTTCTTGTAGGAATTTTTTCTCTATTCTGGTATTCGCGTGGGCTCGTTTATAGGCCGCGTTAAGTTGTTTTCCACAGCGAAGATCTCAACACACCGTCCTTCGGTTGTTGTCTGTCCAGAATGTCGAAACCACCCAGGTTTTTGTATATTGAAATCGCCGGTAATAACGATTTCAGTATGAGTATACGGGGATACAATTCTTTGTATGGAGTCAGATAGCGCATCAAATTCGTTAAAAGTCGAATTGCTGTCTTGTTTGGGGCTTTTATAAATAAAGAATTAGTGGATTATTTGCTTACGGAGATGAAATTTTAACCACATGAAATTGAATTCCGGATTGGAACAAGGACTACATTGTGGTGGAATTTGGTAAGTTACATCACTACGCACGTAAATGGCGAGACCGCGATGAGAAAAGAATATTGGCACCAGTTCTTAGCCAATTAGCTTCAGATCAGAATGATCTGAGAGGTGTGAGCGGGGATCTATATGTGTTTCACTAAGTGCCAAAACAGCTGGTCTGAATTTACAGACGTGGACGTACGCAGAAAAGTGATTAATTTTTAGCGCGCGTATATTTGCTATGTTCACTCTAAATTTCCGAGTCATTAAATTAACAAACACAAAAGACACAAGCACTGACGATGCTAAGCAAGGCTGGAACGTGAAAATTCTAAAGTTCTTAAACATGTTGAAACAGTTTACCAACAGAATTCACACTCGCAACCCGCTATTCATCAGTTGTTACATGAACTCAGTCACTGCCTCTGCTGCATAACAGAGTTATACAGTAATGGCAGCGGCCGAGTGCAAACAACAGCACTCTGACAAGGGGCAGCAGATGTGGAAGTGCCGGCACCATGATTTTTTTTCCCCGATTCACCAAACCACGTCACTAATTTTTTTGTTGCTCTATTTTTTTTTTTTTTTTTTGCACAAACCCAGATGGAGAGTACGAGTGCACTTCTCGTGTGCACTCGTCGGAGGTCAGCTCGTCTCGGTATATGCTCTATATACTGGCCTCTTGTCAGTTTTTGGCCCGCTGGTGGTATTTAGTATTTCCACCAACCCTATGCGTGTGTAGGTCATGTAGGCTAACACACACTTGGGCCCTCCATTCCGCCACCTGAGGTGCCAGTCTATTGACGCTGCAATGTTTCTTCGCGTTCCTGCATTCGGCTATGTGGCAATCATCAAACTGTTTCTCAATAGCCTGTATTAAAGTCTTGTAATGTTTATGCTCGTCTATGTCGATTGTTTGTAATTATTCTGGAGCAGGACCGCACAATTTTTAATTTTAATTTTGATGGGGCCTAAGGCCATTATTTATTTGGTTCGTTGAAATCATAATAGGTGAGATGGGTTGGAATATAGAAGAGACGAGGACAGCGTAAATTACGAGGGTTAGTGTTGAAGGAAATAGAATTGTAAACGGAGGCGCTATCCACAGAACCAGAGAGCAGTCGATGAATGAAGAGAATGTCAGTTACGTCCCTGCGTTTTTCGAGGGTATTCAGGTTAAGAAATTTGAGGCGCTCACGATAGGGAGGTAAGATAAAATGGTCATCCCAGGGCGGTCCTCTAATGGTAAATCGAAGGAAACGAGGTTGAGTTTTCTCGATTCGGAATATACCTCGCCAAGTCCCCCGGCTGGTATATTCGAGAAGGGGCCGGACAACCGTAATGTAAAATGACCTTATCCCAAATTTTTTGAACTATCGTTTGATAAAAACAAGTCAAGGATTATCTCATTATTATGCGAACGGAAGTTTATAGAGAGTTATATCGTATAATATTCCAAGGTCGCGAAGGTATTGAACTTCCTGTATAGATGGGAATTTGGAGACATTAAGCTCTAAGCAATTTTTTTAGAAACCAAGTGGAAAACCTATCGAGGTCTTCCGGAAGGACAATAGAGTTTTGAGGTGAAGAAAGTTTTAGAGGACTTTGTCGTCGGCGTAAATGGATGGCAGTGTTCAATAATCCTCTCAAGATCGTTTATGGTTAAAATGAAAAACAGGGGACTTAGGACAAGGCAGCCGCTTCGTGGGACACCAGAAGTGTCTAAAAACGGGGTTGGGAAGGCTTACCTAAAACAAACGCTATAATAACGGATATCCAGTTAAGAAGATACCCATTTTAATAATATGGGGTCAAAACCGAGGGAAGACAATTTGGGAAGGACCAATTAATGTGATATTTTGTCGAAGGCCTATAGAAAAATCTATCAATAACATCGATTTCGTTGCTGAAAGAGCAAAGGATACGAATTCAACTAAGTTTGTAGTAGTACATATCAGAAATCCATGCTGACTGGTTGATATAAGCGATTTGAAATGAATGCTTAGAACTTCTTATAAAAACTTTCGAACATATTTTGTGCGAAAGCTAAGCAATGGGACGGTAGTTAGTTACTTTATTCTTTGATCCCTTTTTGTGGATCGGGGTTATGAAAGATGTCTTCCAAACTTGGGAGAATTCCCCTTGTGTGAAGGACAGATGATATAGGGAGGTAAGTGGATCAGAGAGGTTGGTGCACCCTTTTGGAGAAATATTGCTGGTAGCCCGTCTGGCTCCGGTAAAAATTCATCATTGAGATTGAGAGAGATAGGGGCCAATGGAGAAATTGGGAAGGTTCTTGATATATATGTGGTCGGGTACGAGGAAGTTGTCTGCAAATGATTGTTTAAAAAAGTTTGAAAAATAGTTGGCAGTAGTATACTGGATCGGTCGATTTTATATTATTGAACGAGAGAGAGGGGGGATAACCGTCTGATTCTCTTTTGTAGTTAACAAATTGGTTGATAGATAGGTTGGTAAAATCAAAAGAAGATTGGCTAAGATAGATATTTATTTTGCGAAAATTATGGAAATTGTAAGATTAGATAGTAGGGGAAGAAGTGGACGTTACTGTGGAGTTAATGGGATCGCTAGTGAAAGTAAGGTCTAGTTGCCTACCGATGGATTTAGGGACACCACTTATTTGGCATAGGCTTGAGTCTGTTATACGATAAATGAATAGGGTAATAGACATTCCTTAGATGAACTAGCGTTTGACACGGTAAAAAAGAAGTGATCATCCGATGTAATCCACGTCAGTAGAGGCAGATTAAAGTCACCAAAGATAAACATAAGGTCGATAAGTTGGTCAATTGCTTTAATAGCAAGGATGTAGGATTCGATAAGTTGAGCTGGGAAAATGCAGCAAGTTATTTGAATTGAAACAAAGTCAAGTTTGACAGAAGAAGATATTGCGATGAGAGAAGAGTGGAGGTTATTGTGAATGACAAGTAGGACACCTCGGCATGGAAAATCAACTATAGGGAGAGCAGGATCATTAACCATAGGGAGAGAGGGATCTTCATCTCTGAAAACATTATATGCGCCTCGCTCTTATAAGATATGCGAGAAAGAGACGTATATCTTTTTATCCCTTATCATAGGAAGCACTTAACGGCATTCCGTGATATCTATATCTTTTGTTTCACTCTAAAGTTCCGCAGCGAAAGGAGACCAAAAATAGGGGCATAGGTCCATGAAACCGAGGAACAAGGCGAGTTAGATGCGATTTAAGATATTCGAGCTAATAAAGTTTGGATATTTGGCTCTAATTGGGAAAGAAGTTGTTAGTATTGAAAGGAAGGGGTGTGGGCGGTTGAGCAGTGACAGTATCAGGGGCAGTGTTTAAATCAAAAGAAACGCGTTGATGTTGGGACTTGGATGGAAGAGAGGCATTTGGTGCTTTTGTTGGGAGACGTGAAGGTTGTTGCCAGGGGTATTCCCACGAGGGGAGAAATTGGAAAAAGGCTCCAGTTGGTGTCAGGTTTAGGATGTGAATGAGGAATGGATCTGGGCGGAATGGATGAGACGTTGCCTCGTGGTTGGTGTAGGATGGGTTAATAAATAACCATTTATATCTAGTCGGTAAATTTAATTTGAAATTAGGTTTGTTTTCTTACCTCAAGATGTTGGGAATATTGTGCTTTTGATGACGCTGATGTCATACCTTTTTTAAAGAATTCAGAAATCCAAGCAACATCTGCGTAATTTGGGGCACCTTTGACGAGAAGGATCGTGAATATCTGATTCGTTGTGCGGAGTCGGTCTACTCGTAGCCTGCTTTGCCACTCTGAATTTTGTCCATGTCGTGTTATATTGTGTGGCAAGTTTCCGTAGAGCAGCGACAGGAGGAGTTGACGCTAGAGCAGTTATATCATCATACGATTTTTGGATCGAAGGGCTGGTGCCGGAATTTAGAGATTGGGTTGTAGGCCCTGTATGTGGCATGATTCGCCTTCGGTTTGTAACAATTCAGCCAAAAATGTAAGTATTGTATTTGTTGTGCTGCGGGGATAGGTGGGAGGATCATCGATTTCGTGACATACTGTTTCAATGAGTTTTTTCCAAATCACTCAACACTGTCCTATTTGACGTCATTAGAGTCGATGATTGTATATTGCAGATTGGATATGGAGATTGGATGTGATGATGAATATCTATGTCTTCCCGGATAGAGTTGAAAGACACGTTTTCTTGTTCGAATCCATTATTCCGGAACCAATAGATATAATTTCACGTAACACTATATGGAGGTGGCGCTTAGATGTTTCTTCAATTCTAGATCTTGTAGTTTACAATACATTTAAACGCGATTTTTTTCCGATACCCTGACCAAAGTCTTTCAAACATCTTACACTGTGTTCGAAGATTGAGAGTTTGTCCGATATCCGTCTGACCATTGAGTTATGATTGGATTCATTGGAGTCACTGAGACACTTGATTGCAAGGAGCACATAAAATAGAGAGATACTGATACACTCGTAGCAGAAGAACAGCAGATTTTCCGAAAACTCTTTAACGAAGACCATGTTTCTTTTAGTTAGGTCAACACAAATAGCATGGAATATTTTGCAGTTGGTTAATCCATAAGAAAACATGAAGACCAGGAAATCAAGCAACTCAAAAATAATTGCGGGGAAAATAAATAAAATATGGAGTAAAGTAAGAGGACGACTAAATACAGTGGCGGATTGAACTGAAGTACAAGGCATTGGTTAGCGCAAAGCACTTTTTCTCTTTGGCCAGTTGTTTGCATAAGCAGCCGTCTCGAATTGCTTCTTATACGTAGACCAAAAGTCTGGCCATCGAATAAGGAAGGATTCAATCCCTCCCAGCTTCGACCTGTCATTCTCACCGTTTCTGCTTTCACACTATCTCCAGCTTTTTTCCCAATTGCACAATTGTTGTTCATTTGTTTGAATTTTTCGTCAACATTCCTCTGCATTTTTTCGAAATTGTCATCGATTCTCCGAACTTTTGCTGTAGAATGTATTTCAATTCTTCCAGATTTTTCTCTTATTCGTCCATTTTTGTTGAAGATCGTTCAGACCGTTGAGACCGTTCTTTTGTTCGTCTATAGCTTTCTTCTGTTCGTCCGATTTTTATTTCAAACTGTTCTGTTTATCCAGATTTTTCTTTTGTTCGTCCATTTTCAGCAAGAGGAGTTCCATCATCGCATCAATACCATTGCCGGTACTCAACTGCTCTTGTTCGACAACGTCAAAGAAGAATGTGTTTGGATCATGTTCCTCGTTGTTCAATGTGTCTTAAAGACGGAGCAGCAAGTCGCTTTCCTCCACTGGCACTGAGGTTTCTCTTCTTCAACTCGGATTTGAGTTGAACGAGTTGGGCGAATTCGTAAACTCACGACTTGCAAAACAAATTATCTGCAAAACACATGTAATAGGAAAAAAACTGAATCTACTACGTTTTAGAACTGTTTGATTTGCAGTAATTTTCCGTTGTGCGTTTGCGAATATCCCGCTTTGCACATTTTGCGCAACATATGCGTTTACGAATTTGGCCAGTATCAATATAGTTTTCGACCCATGATAGCTTTAACACAATCACAAAAACCCTATGTTTTTCATGCACCCAATAAGATCTATCCCACGAATTGTGAATCTTACGTAAAAACTATTCGAACATAATTTGATATAATACTTGTAGAATAAATAACACTAAGATTTTCGCATCGAATACCGACCAATGACAATGCAGTGGAGTCGTCGCATGATTTTTAAATTTGAAAATAACTCAACGAGGAGTCCATAAAATATTTATAAAAAATTCAGATCTGCCACAAGCAACAAAAGAACAAATAAAAAGCAGTATACTACTCATTATTTTTATTGCCATCTTCGTTTAGGTACGATTTCCAAAATCATAACATACCAAAAATATAAAATGAATTTAATTTTGAGAAGGAAAGATTATCAAACCAGAAGAGACATTTATTAGCCATTGGCATCCGTCATTAGAGATCCTTGTGGGTTAAAGTTTCTCCTTATGCGGATAGTATTCCAGAAATTTTACCACAAAAATCGCTTCAGAACATTTTGTATACCCCTATGCAAGTTCTGAATATCTAAGCAGAAATTGCAAAAATGATTCAAACTGTAGAAGTTTTGTGTTAAGATTTTTAAAAACTTCCCTTTAACAAAAAAAAATGTAATAAAAACATGAAAATCTTAGTTTTGTTCAGCTATAACATCAAACATCTTTATTAGTTACATTTTGTTCGCCTACGCATCTGCTTCCGCAACATCAATCGCATACATTTTAACAAATTCGAACGAATTTGATTTTTAGTTTAGGTACATAGCTTAAATATTTCCGATTTTCGAAGATTACCTTTTCGAATTACAGAGTACCGATTTTGAGTTCAGAATCGCAATAGAGAACAGGACCTCTGAACCATTTCTCATTAGGGATGGTTTATTGTGGAGTTCGACTTTTACTTGTTTATCAGTAATAACTAAATACATAGTCACATCTATGTGAGTTTGTTAAATATTTATTGCATTTTATGTAACTAAATTGTCTACATGCTAAAAAAGCTTAAACTTCCTTATTCGTTAAATTGAATGTTTTAAAATCCAATATCCAATATGTAATTGTGCACAATTTAAACTATAAATTGTTTTATTTTTAAAGGATTGTCACAACGTCACTTCCTTCACGATTAGACGTTGCGGAGGCTCCTGAAAAATTTTTCATGTTTATTTCCATTGACGTCAGAGCGCTTGATACCTGATAAAGATTTTCTGATAAAATCCCATATACTTCAATCAGCTCAGAACTTGTTTTTGAAAATATAAAGGCATCTGCAAAAAATTATTTTATATTAGAACATTTTGTTTCTAGAAATTTATTGTACACGTACCTGTGCGATCCTTTAAAAGTCTTTGCGAATAGATATTAAGTATAAATATAACGTCATCATATCGAAGACGACTATCCAAATTGGTATAGGAAAATATCGAAAGGTTCGAATTGGATATAGACAGTGTTGATATCCTTTTGTGTTGCCGCACATGGGCGACAGCATCTGACCATTTCTGGTTGTCCATGAGCTCATGTAAAGTAGTTTCAAATTCAGTGTTTGTC
The DNA here is from genome assembly GCA_949129095.1 of Volucella bombylans. Classification (NCBI taxonomy): domain Eukaryota; kingdom Metazoa; phylum Arthropoda; class Insecta; order Diptera; family Syrphidae; genus Volucella; species Volucella bombylans. Next base: position 74,221,969 of record OX422142.1, on the reverse strand, counting down.
ATTGGTAGCCCCGGTGAAGGAGTTGGCGTGTGGTCCCCTTCTGTTGAGGTAGACGTATCCAACGAATCTTGCTCAGATTCATTAATAGAACGCATTAGTGCCTCACGAACCAGAATAAATAACTCCGATATGTCCAACATCTAAAATATTAAAATAAAATAGTGTACTTGTTACTTTTTTCACTTCAAAATTGGTATTACCTTCTCATTATGCCGAAAATTGTTGACAATATTTAAAGCTATTTTATGATTTGATTCAATTAAAAGTAGCAGTTGAAACATTAACTTATAGAGTGCTCGTCCCAAATCTAAGACAATCTCTGCAGTAGCTGGATCGAATGGCATAAAACTGCCTGAGCTTAAACCATCTGTCCCGATTTGATCAACAATTTCAGTAAACAGGGATAATTTGCAAGACGTTTTTACGGAATCCAGACACTATATTTTTTTTTTTGTAAATTATCAATTTCTTACATGTTATTATATTAAGTTAACTTTAAAGTACGTACTTCTAAAACTTGATCCTTTCTGTCGAAAAAAGTCTCCAAATGTTCCTGAATTTCTAATACATTAAAACGTAATGTTTCAATCAGACGTGGAGTGGTTGGTTGAGATTGGTTACACCAAATCATTGGAGGATCTGCTTTATAGCTTAACATGTCTGTGAATTGAGAAATTTGGTTTCCCAGTTGAACTCCGATACCAGAGAAAAATTTATTTGACTCTCTAGTTATGCTAATGGATTTAAAAGTAAGTTCCTTAATCAATTTATGAAGTTGAAGAAGCAAATCAGGAGCATCTGCAGACGGCTGGTTAAAAAGCATCGCTTGAAGGTGTTTTCTCCAATTTTCTTCAGCTTCATCTCGTATAGGTGCACCGAAGCGAATAATACCTGGCAGGTGAGGCGATGCATTGCATGGGGTGATATCCCCTAAATCACCAGCACTGGAACCACTTGTATCGCTGCGAGAAATTGAATTTCGTCGGTGGCGTTCCCTCAAACTTAATGAAGTTGGAGGTCCTATATGGAATGGTGACTTAAGGAATGGGTGGCGATGATCCTCGTCTAAAGGAGATTCCGATTCGACTTCCTCATCCGAAGAGTCGTCTGCTGTCTGTCGCTTCCGTTTACTAAGTATAGGAGTTTTGTCACTATAACTCTCATCAAGATTAGAGTGACTTTTAGATCCCACTGCTCCGACTGCATCACTATCACCTTCGAAAATTGGACGTCGACGAACACCCCAGTTGAAATTATCTGTTGATTCTCCTGCTATACTATCTTCGTACTCAAGGAAATCAAAATCTTTAAAAACTGTAAAATCTGGCTGTCCGTCATCTCGCCGTGAACCACTACTTAGATCGCCCTGTGGTCCTGATGTCTCTTCTGTGCTGGACGCCGCTGACGATTGTCGTTCCATGAGATCTGATGATTGACTGAATATAACCTGTTCAACGAAAATAATTGAAAAAGATCAGAGAACATTATAATTACTAGTAATTAAACTATTTTTTATTACAACTATATACAAATAACTACAAAAAAGTGATATAAGTTTAAAAATTATATTTTACATATGTATGAAAATAATCTTACACTTTGCTTGGATTTCATTGATCCTGATAAAAGAGTCATGCTAAATGTCTAAAAAGTAAAGGACATGCATTTGATTTGATTTAAAGAAAATATTAAATACTAACGTGCAATCAAAAGAATTTCGTTTTCAGAAACAATTTAAAACAAAATATATAAGCAATAACTAGAAATTGAAGGGTAAAATAAAATCTACTATTGCAAGGGTTTTTATGTACGTATGTATGTATATACATATATTGCTTTTAACATTTTATCAGCAATTACAAAAAATTTAATGTTTTAAGGATAGCGGTAAAAAAATTGTTATTGAAATTAATGTGCCAACTCTATTGAATTGAACGCAAATACTGAAGTTGAATTTTATTTTTCATTTATTGTAAACTTCGTTGCATTGACTATTTTGTAAACTGTTTAAAATTTGTCAAGGATACTCCGATTAAACCTATATAATTACATTTTCCTGTCGCTTCTATTTGATTTCTATGCTATTTGTATGGCAGAAAAATATTCTGTACAAGGATGAGCGAACTCGATAAATTGTTACTCGTAAGTTTTTGTTCTTTTTTAATATAACGCATTATGAGTACTTGTTATGAGTATTATAACAGTGCGTGTGAGTTTTTCTTTTTTAACCCATTTACGCCCGGTGTCCCCATTCGGGCCATCTCGTTTAAGCGCAGATACCTTTTTAAACATATTTCTTAATTAAAAAAAAACAATGCAAGGAAACCTTTTTTTTATTATTTGTTTTAATATTATTTAATAAGCAAATTAAATTTGTGGCAATTCAAATTCATTTTATTTTTTTTGTTAATTTATTTTTTTACAAAAGCAAAATGGGAGGCATGTTCGTTTAAACACACTCACGAAATCTTTAAAAAATAATAAAGTTAATAACTTGCAGATTTTCCATCCTTTTGGATCAACTCGAAATTCCTGTTTGGCATCGATTTAACAAGGTTTTGGAGGATTTCGCTACTAATTTCATCCCAAACTTGCTTTATTTTGGTTTTAAGCTCATTTACTGTTAAAAAGCTTCAGGTTTTTTGTGTTTCCGCGTATATTTTGCGCACCACGATACCCCATAGATTTTTTATGGGGCTTAAGTCAGGACGGGATATTTCGCTCTCTAAACCACTCCAAAGACGCCTTTGAGACATGGATAGAGGCGTTGTCCTGTTGGAAAATGAAGTCATCTTCCATTTTATTTTCAATAAAATTCATGAGGACGTCATCCAACATATCCATGTAAGTCTACGAATTCATTTTTGTGGGTACAAAGCAAATTGTTACCTTCCCTCGGGCAGAGAAAGCCGCCCACACCATCACACTGCCACCTTCAAAATTTCGCTTGGACATACGGACCTCTTTATTTCGCAAATCATGCCAATAACTTGCCATCGAGTCGGGACCATCTTCGGTCGGAATTTCTTCTCGTCCGAACATATAATTTTGTCCCACTGAAATGTCCAGTGCATGTATCTGCGACCTAATTCCAGACGGGCTGCAATATGATGCGATCTTAAAAAGGGTTTGCACTTAGGCTTCTTATATTTGATGTTAGGAGTTGATCGGAGAATATTTTCGATGTGTTTTTTTGTAAGAGGAAGATTGTGTTTTTGATTTATTTGACTGGAGTTAAGTTTATTTTCTGTTGCCTCTCGTCTAATGGTTTCAATTTGTGGTTTGTTGAGTTTTCGGTTACCTTTCGTTGGCTTTTTAACTCCATATTTTACTTTTTTCTTCAAAAAATTACGAATAACACATTCTGATCTGTTAATGCGACGCCCAATTTCTCGATTAGAATTATTTTCCTTATGCAGAAGATCAATTTGAGCTTTTTCAGCATCGGTAAGATACTTTGCTTTAGGCATTTTTCCAATAACCTTAAAAAAGAAATAAAACTTATTTCTAATGCATCTTAAATATTAAACAAGACTTAGTACGCACTGTTAAGTTATTAACCGGCAGCAGATCAATTTCCACAATCAAAAAATTACTAAAAATTGAATAAAAACTTCCTACGTTTAAATGAATATGCCGACAATTCTTTTACTATAAAGCAACTTTGTCTGTTTTCTTTCGTAACAACAACAGCAGATGCCACGTCCTCTTGGCAGCTAAAAACCGTTACTCCGTAGATACAATTTATTTTAACAAAGTTGTCAATTGCGAAGTATTTTAGTATTAAAAAGTGTAAAATCGAAAATCATAGTTGTGGCTTAAACGAATATGTACCAGCGTAGTACCTGCAGATTTTCAAAGTTACAGTTGTCAATTGCGAAGTATTTTAGTATTAAAAAGTGTAAAATCGAAAATCATAGTTGTGGCTTAAACGAATATGTACCAGCGTAGTACCTGCAGATTTTCAAAGTTACATTTTTTTTTATTCAAATGCAAATTCTAAGTGTAAATGAGAGTGAGAGTAGTGGAAATTTATTTTTTTGTGATAAACGGTACAAAGTAATTAAAATCGGTAGTTTTATTTAGTGCATCGATTAACAAAGTAGTATATTAAAGGTAAGTCATTATATTTTTTATGTACATCAGAATTTTTTTATAATTTGTTAGTATTTTTCTCTTGCTTATAGTTTTTACTAGTGAATAATACTATTATATTGTGTATTTTCTATAAATTGACCAAAAGAGAAGATATTTTAGTTGTAGGTCTCCAAAGGTCCAATGGGTTAATTGCACATGGTTTTTGGTTTATTTTCCACAGTCTTAGTTTTGGAGTAAGCAATGTCGAAGCGAATGTTTAATTTTGCAAATGATTATCGAGGGCTCGTGAAGCCGTAGAAAGTATTTTAAATGAAGAGGACGATCTCGACGTCAGCTACGATTTAGTGGCGATTCTCCCAGACCCGAGTATTCTCATGGATGAAGAAGAAGGCGATGACGATGATGTGCAGCAAAACATATTTCTACGTGATATTCCAGGGAGAGTTGAAGTGTTTGAGTCTAGGAATGACGATGAATGGGATAGTAGTGATGATGATGATGAGTTGACATCCAGGATACATGTTGGCGTAAATGTGACGGTTCCTACGTTGACTTACGCTCAACGAAGAACAATGTTCAGAATCGAAAGGCAAATGTTGAAAACGAGCTCAAAGACTAAACGCCAGTCAGCATTTTTAAAGAGGTTTTTGACATGGTCGTAACGAACACAAAGTTATATGCTGCACAACATAAAAACCATGAGTTTCAAGTAACTGTTGATGACCTCAAAACTTTTTTCACTCACTTCCTCGAGAACAATTGTACTGGTCTCTTGTTGAAGAATGCAATGTTGACATTATTTCAAAAGAAATGTCTAGAAATCGATTCATGGAAATAAAAAAAGTCCTGCATTTCTGCGACAATGAAGATGCTGCCGGATCCGCGGATAAGATGTTCAAAGTACGACCACTTTGTGACTTGCTGATCAAGAAATTTCTTCAGTGAGGTGTATTACACGATAATCTATCGACAGATGAGTCTATGATAAAGTATTTTGGACGTCATCCAGCTAAGCAGTTTATAAGAGGTAAGCCAGTGAGATTTGGATACAAAAACTGGATAATTGCAGATGGTTGTTACGCTTTCGATGTATACTGTGATAAATCAGCAGGAGAAACCAGTAATGATCCTTTGGGATCAAAAGTAGTGAAGAACTTATTGCAAAAAGTAAACACCGTTCCCAATGAGCATAAGGTGTATTTTGACAACTTCTTCACCAGTCACGCTCTGCTGCGAGACCTACGTGAAGATGGTTATCGTACGACTGGCACTGAGAGGGAAAATAGGACAAAAAATGTCCACTACTAACTGTCAAAGAGATGAAGAAGAAAACCAGAGCAGCCAATAAAATTTTGTTTGTGCGATGGCTTGATAACAGCGTTGGTGCGGTACAAACTATGACTTTGTTCACCCTCTGGGCAAGGTTAAAAGATGGAGCTCTGCAGAACAAAAACGGTAGATGTAGACATCCCCTTTGTTTTTCAAAACTATACCAAAGGCATGAGTGGAGTCGATCAAACTGATCAGTCAATCGCAGTATACAGATCAGCCATATGAGGAAAAACTGGTGGTGGGTACTTTTTACCTACATGTTGGATTTGGCTGTAGCTAATGCTTGGGGTCTTCATGTTCTGGCCGCGGAAGATAAATTAGATCAGCTCCAGTTTCGCCGAAGTATCGCCCGATTTTACTTAAACCATGTACGCCCTGAAAGACCCGATGGAAAACGTCGTAAACCTTCCTCGTCAGTGCCAAATATGAATTTAGATGGTGATGGACACTTCCCTCAGAAACTGCGAAACCAGCTGCGATGCGTCGAATGCCACATGAAAGCCCGCTGGCAATGTAAAAGATGCATCAAAACATTATGCATCGAAAAATATCACACATACGCCCATTGGCCCCAATTGAGGACGGTTTATTTTTATATGTAAGGAATTTTTCTTTGTTTTTTTTTGCAGAAAAATATATAAATAGCCTCTAGTGGTACGTTAATAAAGTTTTTTTCGAAATGTTTTTGATAGTTTGTATTTAGGTGCAAATGGGTTAATTAGCTGTATATAGTGTACTTATTATTATTATTTCTTAATTTATGTAAAAATTGGAGAATGAATTTACAGACTATTTTTGAAAATTAATTGCTCCTTGGAATTACTGGGAAAATAAATTTACAAGAGTGAAATGATTATTGGGTCCTAATTTTGTAGCTTAGAACAAATGAAAATATGTTAAAAATTACCATATATACTTGGATGATTTATTGGCAGAAAATAGAATACAACAAGTTTAAATTGATGTGCATTATCAAGCAGTCGTGACGAATATAGTTTTTTGTTAATTTGATATTGTCATATATTTTTTGTATGCATTTGATATTAGTCCATATAACACTTTCTTAAATTATAACTTTTATGTTTACTATTGTTGTTGATCATATTTTTTTTATCTAAGACTCATAGCTACTAGCTCGATAGTAACAACTGGTGTTCTTTGCATGGTGCAAGCAAGAAATATTTTTCGCGACATATGGGGCCATTCCGGTAAAAAATCGAGAAGATACAATTTTTTTTTGCAGAAAGAATATTTACGGATGGAGATTCATTGCATTTAATAACTTCTAATTATAATAATGAAAAAATATATTGATATAACATATAAAACGAACAAAAAAATTATCAATGGCTGACTAAATTATACCACAATTATCTTTTAAAGCTTGTTTATTTTTATGTAAAAATGATCTGTTTAAATGAAAAAAATAAAAAAAAATGAAAAAGACATACTGAAATTTTACTTGTACATAATAAAGTAATTTTTGTCTGTACATGGACCTTTTTTCCTACAGCGAAAATAAAAGAAAGAATCAAATTCAGATACGGAAAAGGTAGCAATTGTATAAACATTGTATAATTAGTAAATAGTTTTCGTTTTTAATTTGTCTGTAACGGGTAGGAGCTCGGCTTTTTTTTTATTACTCCTTACATTCGATTTGCCATTTCAATTTTTTGTTTTAGATCATCAAAATTCTCCACTATATTCATATCTATAACCAATGATCAATCTAAGATATTAACATTATTATCTAAGATAAATAAATAATAATAATAATAAAAAATTTCACAAACTTTAGCCTATGCACTGCAATCTTATTTTGCTGAAAGATTAGGGGAAATCTGGTATTTTGTCGAGTTACTTGTGTTACTTCGTTACTACTGCCCACCAAATTCAGATATTGGTTACTATTATTTTTTGTGGTATGAACTTTTATGCAGTCATAGTTTTACCGTAGTAAAGGGTCCGCCATCTAACGTTTTTTTTTTTCAACTAGTGCTTATTTCGTGAATGGTAACACTTAGCTCATGTCTGATTTGACAGATAATTAGTTTTATCCTTCCGCTGAACGAATATGGTTGTGTATACGCTTGAACAACGCTGGGAAATATTGCGACATTACTTTGAAAATCATGTTAATGTTGCAGAATGTGTACGAAAAAGCCAAAAGCCAAAAACAGTGCGTACACCCGAGAATATTGCTGCTGTGGCAGAAAGTGTGCGTGAAGCGCCATCAACATCAATTCACCGTCGTTCTCAACAATTGAACATTTCGGAGACATCATTGAGACGAATTTTGCATAAAGACCTTGGTATGACGCCATACAAAGTCCAATTAGTTCAGGAGTTGAAGCCAACTGACCATCCAATGCGTTTTCGCTTCGCTAAGTGGCCCTGCGATCGACTTAGAGAAGATGCCGATTTTGCCAAAAAAATCATCTTTTCAGATGAAGCTCATTTTGATCTTGACGGGTATGTAAACAAGCAAATTTGTCGCATTTGGGCACAGAAAACCCGCACGCATACATTGAAAAGCCGATACACCCAAAACGAGTCACTGTTTGGTGCGGATTTTGGTCCAGAGGCATAATTGGGCCATTTTTCTTCGAAAATGAGCAGGGAGTGGCCGTTACAGTCAATGGCGATCGTTATCGGGCCATGTTGAACGAATTTTTGTTCACAAAAATTGAAGAGGAGGATATTGGCAACATTTGGTTTCAACAGGACGGCGCTACGTGCCACACAGCCGAAGCTACACTCGATGTTTTGCGCCCTGTTTTTGAATCTCGCATTATCAGCCGCAGAGCTGATGTCGTTTGGCCGCCTCGGAGCTGCGATTTGACACCGTTGGACTATTATTGGGTGCCGTAAAAGATAAGTGTTACGCCGACAAGCTAGAGACAATTGACGCTTTAAAGGACAATATTCGTGAAGCCATTGGTGAAATACAGCTGTACACAATCGATAATGTGCTTAAAAATTGGACCGATCGTGTAGGCTATTGCGTGGCCAGCCGAGGCAGCCATTTGAATGAAATTATTTTCCATTATTAACCGGAAGGATAAAACTAATTATCTGTCAAATCAGACATGAGCTAAGTGTTACCATTCACGAAATAAGCACTAGTTGAAAAAAAAAACGTTAGATGGCGGACCCTTTATAATATTCCACCCCATATCAATACAGTTCCTTAACCATGCTTCCGATAACTCAATATGAACCCCTTATTTATTGCTTTACTAAATCCTAAATCGCCGTTATTATATGACAGACTATAGGAGCCGTCGTGATTAAAGTTCTTTTTATCCGTAAGCAACAAAACTTTCTGTTTTCTGGAATATTGCTTTTGCGTATAAGGGATCGTTACTCTTGAGTTAAACATTCATTTAAATGCAACAGCGATTTTGTGCGATAAAATATTAATTAGATACTTTTTTGATAGGTTTTGTTGGCTAACGGTAAGACACGATTATTTTAGTTGTTCTTAGTAATTCAAAAGAATACGACGAAGAGGAAAGCGGTTAACAGCTGAAGAAATTGAACAGATCAAATTTTTAAGGTCACAAACCCAGATCAAACTTTCTAATCGACAAATCGCAAATTTCTTGAAGAAAGAAGAAGATTGTGGGAAAAAAAGAAAACAAAGGGTAACACAAAGCCAAAAATGTCAAATATTTGAGGAGGCAACAAACAATCGGCTAAATTGTAGGCAAATTATAGGTAATTTAGATTTACCAATCACAAAACAACACATTGCCAGAATTCTGCATGCATCAAAATCCGCTAAATGCAGAGCTGTAAAGTAATGAAATACATTTGTACTGCAGTACGGTGAAAGTACTAAGTAGCCTGTAATTGTACTTGTACTTAAAAATTTCAAGCACAATGTACTCCTTAATTGAAAATAAATAAGTACCAGTATTTGCCTAAGTACTCTGTTCCAAGTACATTCACTAGGTACTTGAGTATACCCCAGTACATTTTCAAGTACATACAAATCCTTCATACCTATTAATATACTGTATATAATTTGCAACATTAGTCTAACAACACAAAGAAGATCTGTTTGGTTAATTGATGTTATTACCGTTATTCTCAGTATTTAACATTAATGTTCCTCATTTAGGAATCGGAATGAAAATATTGGACAAATATCCGATATTTAAAAAACCAATCAATTAAGCTTAATACTCCTTTGACGTCACCGGGCCCTGTGGATAGGTTGTTTTCCTTTGCTGGCCTGATTAACACTCCAAAACGCCATGGTTACTATGTATTTAAACAAGACGATTTAGCTTTCAAGGATGGCGTATTTAAAAGAAAAAAAAATTCTTTCCATTTTAGAAGCTCTGCTCCACAAACCTGCTCCACATTCCATTAGCATTGCAAACATCGCGCCCTGCACTCATCTTTTAAAAAAAAGCAGTAAACTGCTGAAAGTATTTACACGAAATGCAGATGCATTGGTACATGGATATGTCTTATAGGCATACAACGAAAAAACCTTAATTGTTTTACGAGTGAAGATAAATAGAATATAGGGTGGTTGTGCAAAAAAGAGATGGTTTAAAGCAGAGTTGCAAAAGCTTAAGTCATTTTTGGCTTAAATCTGTCTTTAATTCACAAGCCAATTGGTGGAATTTGAATTAAAAAATTTTAATTCATAAGCTAGTCGGTGAATTATGAATTACACCAATTTCAATTCATAAGCTAGTCGGTGAATTATGAATTACACCAATTTCAATTCATAAGCTAGCTTATGAAATTGGTGAATTATTAATTATTAATAATAATAATAATTATTATTCAAATTATTGAATTGAAATTGGTGTAATTCATAATTCACCGACTAGCTTATGACTTGAAATTGGTGTAATTCATAATTCACCGACTAGCTTATGAATTAAAACTGGTGTAATTCATAATTCACTAGCTAGCTTATGAATTAATTCTTTTTCAAATTATAAGTCAATTGTTAGCTTATGGCTTAGTGTTTTTTTAATTCCTAAACTCGCAACTCTGGTTTAAAGTTTTACCCCGGTGTAAAAAAAAAATAAGTTTTTTAAGTTATGTTATGGTATTACCTGTATGAAAAAAGGAGTTTAGTTCCAGTATAGACATCACTTTTACTCAAATTGTAGAACTCGATGTTATAGACAATAACGGGCGGTGTGTACTAAAGTAGGAAATATAGTGGCGTGTTTCAAGATTATCGATGTGCCGGGAGAAAATGGCATCAATACAGGTTGAATTATGAGTTGTTGAGATGGCAACATTATTGTTCATTTATAAACCAAGTTCGCTATGCATAAATTCTACAAACTTGGCACCATCAGGGCTACGTAGATCTAAATTGAAATCACCACTGAGAATTATTGGCATATTGCTGTTCTAGATTTTCAAACAAACCCTAAACTTCGGGCTATAGGCGAGCAAATTCAGAATAAAAATTATCGCATCCTTTCTTATAATTATTTTTTTTCCATCCACCCCTGTTCCGGCAACCCATTGTACACACAACACAAGGTAGGAATGTACGATCAATCGAATAAAAGAAGAGAAGCAAAACAACTATGTACTGACTTTTATGAGTCAACCCTTAAACCACCTGCATTACACATAAACAGCGCATCATACTACATCTTTTCCCACAATTGGATGCTTCCTTCCAGTTTCCAACAATAAATCGGTGTGAAAGATAAACTTATCCGCACACAGAGTACGATCACTGAACGGTAGAAGGAAAGCAAAACAGATATGTATCTGGGAAAAATCTAATAAAATCCAGCATCATCACTAAAAATGATATAAGAACCGCCAAAGTAGTGGCAGCCGTGTCGGTGGCAGTACCAGCATTGGGCCAAAGGCTAAAGGAGGAAAAAGAAAACAAATATGCACGAAGGATGAAACGTACATTTGTAACACACACAAAACGTCGACAAACAGAGCGACGACGATTCATGTGTCCATGTACAGACTGTTCTCCAATATCCCATTCCTTTGCAAAGTTGATTCGTTGCGAAGCACACAAACCCAAGAACAACACCAAATACGCACACGATTACGATTACTGAACGGTAGAAGAAAAGCAAAAATGGGACACATTTTGTGACGGACACATTTTTCAGAAAGACAAGCGGTTAGACATATACATGCCAAAAACCACGCAATAATCCACGAAAAACAATACGGGTGCCAAAAAAGGAAAAGTATGGGGCAGCTCCTTGATGAATTTGCGAATACCATCAACACAAGCCTTAATACGTTGTCATACATTCGACACTTTAAATGATGCAAAGCTGATAGAAGCATTAAGCCGAGTTGGAATTAGAGGTACATTAGCCAAATTAAAATGAAGAATGCTTTCAGTGAGGAAAGAGTCAATCAAAAATCAAAGCTAGCAATTTATAAACTTCACAAATGATTTGACACGTGTCTTTACAAATAGTATTCCGTCTTGTACCTTGGATACTACTCGACGATTGAAATATGAAAGCAAGTGTACTACGCTCCTGTGGAGTCCAAGCTGAGATACGGCATATTAGTATGGGGCAACGCCTCAACCACGCACATTAATAAGCTGCAAAACCTTCAAAACTCCATTGTGAAGATACAAAATCGAAATCCCAACAACGCAAGCACTGAGACTTCTATGTCCAAAAAATATTCCAGATGACCCTAACTCTTGAACATTACGATGACACCCGTTTTAAGGACCCTATAGATCATCAGAAACATATGTATAAAAAGAAGAGCCCAAGGTAGATAGGTAAAAGTGACTGTTGGAAAGACCAACCTACTTAGGCATATTGATAGCTTGTGGATCTGAGAGAACTGGACATGTAGGTGGACGGTTATATCATAGAGCGATTCAGATCCAGCTTTAGCCAGATCTGTTTGGTCCAACAGTCCACCTAAGGTCTGCTCTTTTATTAGCATCCAGCACGTAGCGATAGGTATATCTATGCCACCCTTTTCCGGTAGAATATGTGGAGTGGTTCCAATTTTGGCGAGTTCGTCGGCCCTACAATTACCTGGAATGTCTTTGTGGTTCGGCACCCAACAAAGGTGAAGGTTGAACTGCTCTGCCATAAGAGATGATCGGCATTCAAGGGCGGTTTTAGAATTCAATGAGACCGAGTCCAGGGACTTCATAGCGGCCTGTCTATCCGAAATGATCCGGATATCCTTTGCAAATATCACGTTTTTCTTCAGCCAGGACAGAGCTTCTTTAATCCGCAAAATTGCCGACTGGAACACGCTACAGTATAATAAGTATATTTCACCGATGAACCGTGGTTAATACCTTGTTTAAAGATGTAGACAGATTACAACATCTGTATAGCCTTTTAATGCAGGATTATCAACTGGAATGCAATCACCATGCAATGGAATGAAACTCTTATTTAAGTAAAAAAAAACAAGGCACCATCAACTTTTAACAAAAAACAAGAGATCAAAATGTGGCTTAATAAAAATAACATACCCTTCGAAGCTGCTATGTTGGATATTATAAAAGATAAACTGGCTCAACTGGTAGGACATAAAGTGATACGATTGCTGGCTTACCACTGCGAGATTAGTAATATAAAATTAATAGGGACCCAAGTACAAGGTTTATTAGAAAGCCAAAGCAGGACTTTTAAAATAAAAGACGCTAATCCATTGTTAATAGAAGCGTTGAGAAGGTGAATTGTGAAAAACAGTTTAATTGTATCGAAAACGTTGAGCGTAAGATGTGTATGTATTTCAAGGTAACCAGAGTAAGCGACAAGTCCAGAGTCGACCATCGACGAGTGCACACGCTAACTAATGCACTCGTAAATTTTCCTTGACGTGTTATTCCAAGAAAAAAAAGCGACGCGTTGGGCAGTTAAGAAAAAATAAAATAAAAAACCACAGGGCGCGGCGTGTGGAAAAAATGAGTGCAGTGCAGCGAAGAAAAAAAATATTACACAGTGCGGGTATCCCACATCTCCCGCTCCTGGTCATACTACGTGTATTGTTGCCTGCACTCAGTCACTCCCGTTCCTGTATTTGAGTGTATGTAACAAATGATGGATAGCGGATTGTGAGTGTGAATTTTGTTGGTGCACTGTTCCCTATTATTGTAAGAGCATAACATCCACAACAATTTGATTCGGTAAGCCAATGTCAAAATTTTTACTTTGGAGCCTTTGTTTGCATGTATACAGCAGTCGTATTTGTGCCGACAGCGCACGCCAATACATAGGTATTGAAAAAATGTTCCCTACTTCTACGACTCATGAAATTACAAACCACAGCAAAGGCAAATATGTTGACAAGACCGATGCAACCAATACTATAAATGATCTTGAGAATCAGAACAAGCTTCTGAAAATATGAATTTTATGCCGCAATACAACTCAGCACCTTAACAAATATATGGCACTTTTCTTTTACCGGAAACACTGCTTTGAAAACAATTATAAGGACGACATGGGCTCCCAAATCACGGAAATTTTAATTGACGTAAAAAAAGTGTACCCAGGTTTTGTCAAAGGTCAAGAAAGTTTGGATTTGCAACTGAAAGACTTCGACCCTCCGACCGTTCATAATGAGCACTTAGAAGATATTTTACCACCAAAACAACCTCGGCTCTTCACCATCATCGACGAACTCAACGAACTCGACATTGACATCAGTACGGACGAAACTTACATACCTTTTTAATATATACTCGTACCTTGAACATTTAATTGACTACTCTTAACTAACACCTAACTTACTCACAAACTGACTGACTGGCACGCGGAATGCAATGCAAATCTACCTCCTCGTGGTGCATTCTGGGTCACGCTAAATGATTTGCTGTACTTTACTTACAAAGATGACCCTATCATCAATATTAATCGTCAAAGTGAGATCACCATAAATACGAGTACCAAAAAAACAAAACGTCTATATAAAAAATAGCTTTAGTAATTTTCAATTTTCTCAAAAACTAGAAGATATAAAGCCATGCGGTTTTTTGTGTTCGATTCAGAATTGATATGCGCATTAATACAAAAAAACATGTGGGCACATCATCTCACAATTTTGAATAATATTGATGTAAAAAAAAAATCATTTTTTACCAAAAATTTAAGTTTGAATGCGCATTATTCAAAAACTATTCACACGAATAATTTGATGTAAATTTTATTTAAAGAGCAAATTTTAGGCTTTCAAATCCTGTATAGTACTTTATTGTAAGTGTTGCAATTTTTTAATAATTTCTTTCCCATTTTAAGTATTTTTTTTCTAAAATTGCCCCCAACCTTCTAAACGGGGCGAGATAGACCGCCCCCCCCCTCCCATAGTAAAAAATGCTGGTTTCTAACCCCTCTACAAAATACCGTTATCAATTCTTGGCGCCAAAGTTATCGTACTCTCCCCATATGTCGCTGTATTCAATGTTTTGTCTATTTTCAGAATATATAATTTTTGTTTGCTCTTATTTGCTCCTTTTCGTGTAGTATACATTTTTGGTGGTGAAGTCATCCTCGAAAAAATATAATTTTTTTTTTGTAAATTTTTTTTTTATAATTACATCTTAGGCCGAACGACAACCTTGCCTATAACAAGGCAAGGCCTTTACAATATAATGAAGAGTTCAAATTGCCAAGGATTGGATAGACAAATAGAATTTTTACGGCAAGTAGTTGAAAAACGGGTCCAATGCAGTGCAACTTTTGAAGACGAAAATAATGCAAAAATTAGCGATTTTAAATCAAAATTTAAATCCCGCTGGGATAAGGCGAGTAGAACCACGATTCTTAAAAAATAAAAATGCTTGGCTTAAAACGCCATGCTCTGCAAACTTTAAACGTGGTCGTCTGAACATTGTGTTTGAAGACGGATCAGACAGAACAAAACGACAAAAAACTGAAGAGCTGAGAAAATCCACTGCTCTTGCCAAGTTCACATATGCGACTGGAATGAGTTTGAGAGCTTCTGGACAGTCGGGGGCGGCAAAATTAACTGGCGAAGTTACCACCATTCCAGTTATAACAGTATAAAAGAAACGTTAAATGAGTCTATCGAACCAATTTCAATGACTGGAGAAGAAGCATTGGCAATGATTCTTGAAGCAAACCTGTCCCCATTTCAGTATGAAATCATAAGGTCGAAAGTTCCCAAAATTTTCCCTTCTTAGAAAATTGTTCGGGAGTGTAAAAAAATTGCTACCCGGAACTTCAAAAAATAAGTATTTCGGTGACTCCTGTAAATACAGATTTACAAAGTTTGCGTAACATGACAGTTGAACGTTTAATAAATGTCCAAAACGGTGTGATCGATTTCCTAAGCCCCGAAGAATTGACAAATGTGTGCTTTTACTCTAAATGGAGCTTTGATGGAAGCTCCGATCCCAGTTGGTATAAGCAAGCTTTTCATGGATTGGACGCAGATGATTCAGCTGTGTTTATCACATGTCTTGTTCCTCTTCTTTTAGCTTCCGGGGCAATAGTCTGGCAGAATCCTCGTCCAAGGTCAACCAGATATTGCAGACCTCTTAAAATTGAATAAAGAATCTTCCTAAGTATCGGTCACCGAAAAACAAAGAGTAGATAATCAAATTAAGGACCTCCAGCCTGGCATTGTAACAGTAAGTGGAAAAACTATTTTCATTCAACACAATTTGATCTTTGCCATGGTTGATGGAATGCCATAGCCGAAAACTCTTCCACACAAAAATGTCACATTTAAGAATTTAATTCGATTGAAGAGACGATACAAAGGCCAGGTAAAACTGAAAATTTGCAATTTGATTTGTCTTCTTCGTCTTTCTTATAAATTAAAAATAAAACAATGACAAGCTAGGGGAGATGACAAGTCGTTACCGAAACAAAGAAAGAAATTCAACGGCAGTTTCGAGATCGTTTGGGTTTGGGCATTGATAAACCGAAGAACGGTTTTGGAAACTCCAATGACGGAAATATGGTCAGGAGATTTTTCGAAAATGCTGAAATTTCAGCTGACATAACAAAGATAGATTTATGTTTAATTAAAAAAATGCATATACATAATAATGATTGTTGTATCATGCGGCCATGGAGTTGATGCTCCAAAATTTAGAGCATTTGCTTAGGTGTTAACAAACATGCGAAAGATTCCGAAAAAAAATTGCAACATCTACCCCAAGAAGCTATCGATTTGAATAAGTCCCCATCTGTACCATCACCAAACCAAACTTTTTGTGAATTTGAAATCAATGAGAGTGATGAAGATTTGTAAACTGTTCTATGTCTCATACTTGCGAGTATACCTATTGCGTTTCTTTATTTAAAAAATACATGAAAATACTGTCATGTGTTCTTTATTAAGAATCGTTGGCTTTTTAATCAATTAAATTTAATTTGATTTTTGAAACTCATGCATTATGTAATATGTATAAAAAATGTTTTTTTTAAGTGGGTGTTTTAGTGGACGTTGCCGTACGTAATTTCGACAATCTATTTACAATGGCACCAAGAACAATGATGCCAAATTTCACCTTCTTAACTTTGTTGGTAGGTTTAATGAAAACTTTAAGGGCATTCTGCCTCACTGTGCATCGCTTAGATCACTCTGACCTGAAGCTGCCTGGCTACGTCGTAGTGCCATTATTTTTTTCTCTCCGCGTTCTTGATATTTAGTCCACCACAATGTAGTCTCGATTCCAATCCGGAATTTAATTTCATGTGGTTAAAATTCCATCTCCGTAAGTAAATTATCCACTATTGCTTTATTTACAGAAGACCCAAACTAAACAGCAATTCGACCTTTAACGAGTTTCCTAAAATTTAGGAATTTTAACTGGTCGTTATGTTTCCTAGATAACGACATGAATGCCACTGCTGATATGATCACTGGCACTATTTCCTTTGGAATAAGATCCTTTATCCCTCATCGTGACTGGTGATTTGATGGCATGTCTCACCAAAAAGTGAAACCAAAGCGTTCATCAATCTGGAGAAAGCAAAATAGTTGCACTTGATATTTCTAAGGCATTTGACAGAGTTTGGCACTTTTGTCGAAAATGCGTGCATTTGGGATCGATGAATCTATTCTTCAATGGATTAGAAACCATCTTTCGGAACGTTCAATTCAAGTTGTCTTGGATGGATTCCAGTCTGTTATCCACAAAATAAATCCTGGGCTCCGTTCTGTCTCCGACATACGTTTTAATTTTCGTTAAAATAAATAATAAAATAATATCTTGTTTGCTACTTCTAATCCGATATATTCCCTTAATGCTTCCAAAACATAATGCTGTCTGCTGTCGTTAAAGCGAAATCCAAACACCCAGCCATTATATATTAATGGCACTTAGATCGTTGAAACCGAAAAACTTCCCATTTTCGGTATGTGTGTTAATGACAACTCACGCTGGAATCTGGTGACCAGATAAGATTGATAGGAAAAAAATTTAAATGAAACAGCAAAACAGATATAAAATTGATTCTGTTTTTATTTTGAAGCTACGTTCATGCCATTATGTGTGAAATAGTACATCATTCAAATGCCAGCCCCGTATTCGTTGGCAGTGCTTCAAGCGGTCGGTCGAATTTTTGATGACTCGGCCCGATATGTTATTCCGGCAATAGCGTGTTGAATGTTCGCCTCGAACTTGTCCAAAGTGGTTGGCTTGTTAGCGTAGACTAAGGACTTGACGTAGCCCCAGAGAAAGTAATCGAGTGATATCAAATCGCATGATCGTGGCGGCCAATTGATAAACGCTCGCCGTGAGATGATGCAGTCGCCAAAATTCTCCTTCACAATTTTGAGCGTTGTGTCACTTGTATAGCATATAGCGCGGTTTTGTTGGAATCACAGCTCGGATATCGATCTAGTCAAGCTCTGACCACAGAAAGTCGGTTAACATCGCTCTATACCTGAGACCATTGACGGTAACGCTTTCACCTTCCCCATTTGGAAAGAATTAAGGTGCGATGATGCCGCCATGCCATAAACTGCATCAAACAGTCAATCTTTGTGGATGCATTGCGCTCCAATAATGGAAGTTTTGCTTGTTGACACAGCCAAAGCTGGGACTCATCCGAGAGATGATTTTTTGGTCAAAATCCGGATCTTCGGCTAACATTTCCAGCGCCCAATTTGCGAACTCACGGCGTTGTATACGGTCGTCCAGTTTCAATTCTTGCGTCAGCACAATTTTATACGGATGTGGGCCCAAAGCAGCTGATCGGCGCCGAATCGGCATTTTTAGGTCTTCTTCGATACTGGCCGCTACAGCGGTTAAACTCATAGGTGATGCTAATATCATCCAGCCAATTGATAAATCGAACATCGATGAAATGCCTACTGTCTCACTTTGCTCTATCCTTATCTTCACCACCGGAACTTCATTAAAATTGCCAGTAGCATTCCGCCCCTTCAAACCTTTAACCGTAACACCAGTCTCACTAAGAATGCTTATCAGTTTACCCTCAAGCTCACTTTCGGACGTACATTGAAATATCGTGATTCTTTCCTAAGCCGTACATATATAGCTTATAGAATGCCCTACCGAGCTCTTTATTTCCTCTAAACATTTTAAGGGTACCTTAACCCCTTGAGAGCGTGCTAATTGGAAAAAAAGGAGGTGAGGTGCGTGCATCGGGATTGCGATGTCCTTAATCGGAGAAGGCTCAATGTGGCCTTCAACAACACTGTGTTTCAAGATGTCTTGGGGAGAGGCTCAGTTTCGGAAAGATTTAGATACGACTTCATTTTATTGTACAAACAATAACAAGATATGTAACTTGTCATCAACCAAATTTCTGAACTAGTTTTTTTCTATTAACGGTTATTATTATATAATGGAATTTTATTTATAATTACTTCCTACCTGGGATATATTGGCGATTAATTTATTTAACCTTATACCAGGAAAACTGTAAGCCCCAGGTAAAAACCTTGTATGGTGAATTTGTAGGTAACATTATGGCGCACCAAAATAATGAAAAAAAAAAAAAATTATGAACACATTTTTCCGAGATAAATCCGATTTTTAAAACAATTTATTAAAAAAAATTTTAACAAAATTTGTGTTTGGATACCAATATGTTATCTGAAAAATGAAAGCATAGATGGTTATAGTATTTAAATATGAATTAGCCACTAATCAATTGGCTATCAAACGAGCCCAGCTAGGTTGCTCTAGGTTTAATACACTAGAAGTTATAACTAAATAATTGTTGGTACTAACTTCTCTGGAAGGAAATTTTTTAAACACCCTGTATCTCAGCGGGTGTTGAAGATAGACGACCTATCATACGATTTTTTTCATAACATGAAATAATGAATCAGATTCCAAATTATCTGTATCCCAAACCGGACCATCCTATATAATAAAAAATTGTGAATAGATGATCGTCTGGCGTAGGAGTTCTTAATTTTCTATTTTCTTTGATTATAAACGACTACTTCCATTTCAAAGGAGTACTTTAAATAATATTAATGCCTTACAAATAATGTGAGACGATATAATTCAAATATTTGATAACGTATCGCCTTAATCAAGATCAGTTGTCTTCTGATGTGATCAAAGAAAAGTTCTAGCAGAATGAATGAGCATTGTATGCCTATATTTACACGTTTTAAGTACTTTTAACTGATCAAACCACTAAGCATAAAACAGGTAGAGCGCTCAAGTCGATAGAAGTGGTACAGAGACTTTTATTTCTCTCGTTCCAAATGAATTATTTTCGTTTCACTTGTTTTTTTAAATCAAAACCTTCAAAATGAAAGACGTTAAGCTACGAGTACTATTAACGGAGGCAATTGAGAAAGTAGACAGTGAAAAATGGCTTAATTGCGTCAAAAAAGTTTAATTAAAATTTGAGCCTCAGATATGGGATGTAATAAACATGTTATAAATTTAAATGACGAGAACGGCAGCAGCAGTCAATTTTCTTCGGATTTGCTTTTATTGGATTAATATTGAATGTCTTACACTGTTTGGTACAATAAATAAAAAACGTAACTTATGTAATTTATTTTTATTTTTTATAAAACCATAATATCATTTAAGCAGACAGATGTAATTATCTTCGGAAATTACTGTCGAAAAATATGCATATCATGGTATGCCTATGAGAGGTTTCAAGAGTGAAGGGTTTATGCATTTTATTGTAACCAATGTGAGAGGCAAATATTCCTATCTTCCATGTACCGCAGATTTTTGTTGAACAGGGTATTTCACCAAATGAATTAATAAATAGATAAAACTGTCACACAAAAAACAAGACCCGATATATTTGATTTGATTGATATACAAATGTGTAGGTACAATACATATATGCCAAAAATTAGCAAGCAGTTTTCTTGGTATAAAATTTTGTTAACCTTTGCAATGAACACGTAATTTTGTTAACAGTATGCATATGCAAATAAGTCCACTTACTTTCCTTTTCTTTTCCATCATCATCAATCATCAAACCGTTGCTCTCATTTTAGTTGTTCCTTACGCACTACACTCCAAATTTAGTTCATATACAATCTGGGTACCTGGTGAACAAGTAGTGCGAGTACCTTACCACGCGTCCGAACACTGAAATATGCAATAATTTTTTTTGGCCACGTGCTTTAACTTTCTATTGGTATTCAATGGCATTGCTAATCATTTTCGAGGAGCACGTAATGAGTTCTTGAATTTTTAATAGCTCTGCATGCACGTTATTTACCTTATTAACAGTTTACTACAAGTTGATTTAAAACATAAAATATGTTAAAAATTTAAAATTAAAGTAAAAATACAGCTTTAATAGAAAAAACTACCACTCCTATTATGTTACTCTCGTCAAAAAGTACCTATGATTTTCGCAGGAGAAACACAGCTTTTCCTGGTTCAGCTCAGCCGTAATAGCTAACTAGATGGTCTAAGGAGATTTAAATACCTAAAGTAGCAGTCTTCTCACTAGGAAAAAGTAAAAACGATAAGATCTTTTAATGAGTTTACTGCCGAAAGTTAGGGGACGCCGCTAAAAAGAAGAAACCGTCCAAACCCATACGATAGATTTGCATGCATGCACCGTATACATACCTTTCCCTTGTAGGAAGTGGTTGTATATGATCTCAGTCTATATAGTTAAATGGATTAAGTAATAATAATAATAAATAAGATTAAGCGATATTGCGATGACTGGAAGTTTATGTTTCAGAAGTTGGAAACCATGCTTTTTAGGACGTCATGGTCTGAGATCTATACGGATATCAGAAAGAATTGGGAACAATTTTCGATAGTGGAACCATTTGCTTGTTAAAGTGTAGTCAGGGATACCTTGGTATCTAGCTGTATTATGTATGTATGTTATGTATGTATTAAATTGTACTTTAGTATTTCTCATCTCTAATTCTCTTAGCTCTTTCTTAATGTTATACTCACTCTAGACAAAGCTTTTTTTGTTCAATAAGTAGTCGTTAAACAAAAGTCAATAGTGTTTGTCGTTCATTTATTACACTGGCTAGGTCAATATCTAGAATTTTTCAAACACATAGATTTGATCTGACAAGAGTAAAGAGTGCTTATAACCTTACAAAGCCATTATAGCAGCCAATTTGATGCGAGTGTGAGAATAATCTGATACATGGCCGGTGAGCAAGTTCTTCTGAAAATATTTGGATATTTGAGAGGGCTTGCATTCGCTTCTAGAGAATACCAGAATCTGAACACATACAGTTCAATCTTAATTGGGTTTTGTACAATATGGCGAACTTAGCATTGACTGCGACAAATAACTTGATCTCAGATGCTTATTATCCCAGTTATATGTATATCTTAAGAGAGTGTGTGTTTTAACGGCTATATTCCTCGTGAGAGGTTCCACTATTTTTATACTAAAGAACTGATCGATCCATTATAAATTAGCGGGCTGATAATCTTTCACGTCACTCAAACAGCTGCGACTCAACTACAATAAAGACGTCGCCATAGCGGTGTGGAACGTCTTCGATCGAGTAGGGAGAGAGAACCACCGTATGGGAGATGTTGCTGGGTAGAACCAGAAACTGGGGGGAAAAAATAAATAAATAAAATAGTCCAAGTTTTGAACTCCGTTTCAAAATGAGATAAGGGGACCTTAAATCGCTAATAAACTTACTTACAAGGTTAGAGACGGAATCCTTAGCACTTAAGATTATTACCATACGAGTATATGACCGTTATTACGAGAAAATAAATTCTGCGTGTAGTTACTTTATTGCCTTTAATTTGTTTTTCATCTTTTGCTTAGTTGGCCCCTAATATTGGATAAGCGTCACTGTGGACGGTGAGGTCTACAGAACCATGATCAATGAATTTTTCATTCCTCAATTCAATGAATTGGGACTAGTGTGCATGTAGTTCCAGCAGGAATGAGCAACGGCACATACTGCACGAGCCACAACCGACATTCTAAAGCAGGCGCTTTTCGGTCGTCCAATATCGCATTTTGGCCAATTACGCTGACCCGCAAGATCACCCGATTTGACGGCTCTAGGCTTCTTTCTATGGGGTTATTTAAAGTCACAGGTTTATGTGATAAAGCCACAAACTATGGCAGCCCTCAAGAAAACATCCATCCAGAAGGGGAGAATATATCGCCCGAAGTTCTGAAGAAAACCATGGGAAATCCCATAAAAACAGACCACATGGTAATTAACAATGGCGGCGGCCACTTAAGCGATATCATTTTCAAAGCCTGTTGAAAAAAAAATTAAATGTCCAAATAAACATTTAAAAAAAACCCACAAATTTTTTTTTATTCTATTCCAAAGATATAGCCTAGGAAAAGAGGGTCATACATTGTGGCCCACGTTGTAGATACATGAGTAGCTCACTCACAAGGAAAAAGAAAATCAACAAAACAAGTTTCGGTTTTCAATGCTCACTGGCTTATCATCGGTTTCAATAAACTTTGCTGGGTTGTAAATAAATTTTTTTTAGTTTAGTATTAATAACGTATAGAAATAAATGATACAACAATACAATTGACACAACGAAATAAAATTGAAGTAAATGTAAATGTAAAAAAAATGTAAGACTATTTAATAGTTTGACCGCTGTGGGGAATAACGGGATCGTTTATGTATTTGAATAAATGCATCCGGCCTCCCTGCACATGAACTGAAGTTAAAAGTTGGGGCATCTATAATGTTCATGCGCAACTTGAATCCCGTGAAACATAAATTAAAAGGATGTATGCGTGGATAGAACGTTTTCCTCTCGCGAATTGCGCGAACTCCGCTGATTCCGCCTAACTTCCGTTTCCAGTTCAAATGACTCAAATTCCCCATCGCCCTCTGCTTCGCCACAACGGTCAACAAGTCTCGAGGCTAGATGCTAAAGACGGTCGGTGTAGACTTCCGAACACTTTGCTTCGGAACCGGGCAACTTTATGTTGCATGCTCGAGGGTCAGGGGCTCCTCGAATCTCACCATTTATGCTCCCGAGAACCAAACAAATAATGTAGTATACAGAGATGCATTGATTTAAAATTATTCTTTATTATATTTATTATTTGAAGTTAGTGAATTCACTTCACTCCCAGCGTCTCTGTCCACTAAACAATGTAATCTGGCTATTAGTGGCACTAAACCAGAAACCAACGAATTAAAAATACAAATGTAAATTTAATAGAATTTAGTTAAACATTTCCTTTTGATTTACCTTTGCAAAACATGAAATTAATTTTTAATTGGCTATCCACCGAACAGTGAACATCGTTTTCTTCATCGGTCTGAGCTTAGAGCTATTGTATATTTTCTAAAGAATTTAATTAAATCCCCATATCGGTATTCTCGTCGTTGGGTATAAAACCTACTGTACTAGTGAGTGTTATAGTTATATCGTGAGTTAAGTTTTACCGCGTTTTAACACATGGCACCGGGATCAAAGAAAAAACTTTCGGACTTATCTCACCTAAATCTCCTTATAAGCGTTTTTCTGCTTAGAAAAGCCATAAACGGAAATAAGCACTGAGTATGACCATATATCCAAACTTAGGGACGGGAACATTTTGATTTTAGCTAAAAGCCAAAGAGTCGCTGACAAATTTGTTTCAACTAAAACGCTTCTCAACACATACCCAGTCACTGTGTCTTTGCATCAACAACTTAATTCATGTAAGGGAATAATTTACGCCCCTGCTTAAGCAATGTGAACGAGTATGAAATCAATTCTGAAATGAAAAAAACAAAAAGTGATCCGCGTATTTAAATTTACAAAAAAAATATGATGGTATCGATCGACCAACGGGTTTAATTCTCCTTACTTTCGACCTTTTCCAACTTCCTAGTACAGTTGAAATCGGCTGGTATACCACAAAAGTAAGAGAATACATACTCAATCCCATGCGCTACCGTAACTGCCAGCTTCTGAGTCACACCACCAAGAGATGTGCCGCTAATCCTGCATGTGAAAGCTGTTATTTTTCACCATATTCCCCTTCGAAATGTACTCGTCTCTTACGTGCAAACTGCTTTGGCCCTCAATCTTCATCAGACAAAAACTGTCCAAGCTTTGTACAAGCAAAAAAAAAAACGTTTTTATTAAAACCAAACCAAACAAATGCATTATGGGAGAGGCAAAGAACGTACCGCGAACAAAATCCAACAAATATAAGTCGCTCTCTAAGCACTTTCGCAGTCGTTATGTCTTAAGTTACCCCAATCACACCTAGATCATACAAACCTTTTTTCCAATTTCCCACACATCAAGACCTCCAAGCAAGGCATTGATCTATTAATAAATAACAATGTACCTTATAAAGAATTGCACATACATTCTAACATTTTGACCCTTGCTTTTGAAATTCTTCTAGATCCCAAATTCACCATTGTTGTGCTATATATACTTCCCGATCAACAATTCACCAAATCTATTACCACTAGTGGTAATAGAGGCGCAGTGTGGGAAGACTTAATTTTAGAATCTAACCTCATGGTACTTAACGATGAGTCACCGACACATCTTTCCACTCACGGCACATTAACTAATATTAACATAACACTGTGTTCCCCGGAGTTATTTCCAAAAATATCTTAGCTTGTTCTGGACGACCCTTGGAATACTGTTCATTTTCCTATTATCACCTCGATTAATTTGGGCACAATGGCTTCCAAAAGTTCAATAAATTTAAAATTTTAACAAGCTCATCTTGGACTATTTATCAGCTCACCCTCCTCGACCTAACATCAACCAAGAGGCTGCTATACAGCAAATATTGCGATCCCTCAAAGCAACCCTTGTTCTCATATCTTAAGAAAAGAGAAAATGGCAGCTATTTTAAAATATCTCCCATAACATCATAGTATATAAAAAGGCAAATGCAAAATTTCGTAGAGAGGCTAAAAACAGTAAACTTCAATCCTATCAATACCTTACTTCAATTCTTTCTCCCCACTCCACACCAAAATATTTCTTACATCTTACTTTGCTCCTATATCCTATATACTACTTCTCTCGAAACTCCCCAAGGTACGGTTATTTCTTCGACAGACATCTGTAATTATTTTGCTTTTAACTGTTCTAACCATTCAAGGGATGAACATTTTTCACTATATTTTAACAGAAAAAAAAACAGCTTCATTAAATTTATCAGTTAACCCCAATAACGTATCTCCAGAAGCTGCAATTCACCCAGCTCTATAACTGCCTCTATCAGCGCTTTCTTGACACAGCGCCGACCAAACTCATCAACGATCCTAAGACATTTTATCAATTCGTCAACTATAAAAGAAAATCAGACGGTTATCCCCCCTCTCTCTCGTTCTATATTATATCATCGACCGACCCACATATTATTGCCAACTATTTTGCAAACTTTTTAAACAGTCATTTGCAGACAACCTCTTTGTACCCGACTCCATCTATTTCAAGTACTTTCCAATTTCTCCATTGGCCCCTCTCTCTCTCAACATTTTGATCCCACCCTTATCGAAGAAAAGTTACAAAATCTCAATGATGAATTTGTATCCGGTCCAGATGGGCTCCCAGCAATATTTATCGAAAAGTGTGCCTCCAATTGTTCGCACCTTTCCTCCCTCTTTCATCTGTCCCTCACACAAGGGGAATTCCCCCAAGTTTGGAAGACCTGTTTCACAAAAAGGGATCAAAGAATGAAGTAACCAACTACCGTCCCATTGCTAAGCTTTCTGACATACCTAAAATGTTCGAAAGTTTTTTATATGCAGTTCTAAGCTTTCAGTGCAAGTCACTTATATCACCTAGTTAGCACGGATTTCTAAAAGGTAGATCAACTACTACAAACTTAGTTGAATTCGTATCCTTTGCCCTTTCAGCCCTAGAAAATGGCAACGAAATTTACGTTATTACTAGAGATTTCGCTAAGGCCTTCGATAAAGTATCACATCAACTGATCCTTTTCAAATTATCTTCCATCGGCTTTGACCCCATATTGTTAAAATGGATATCTTCTTATCTGGAGAACCGTTACTATAGCGTTCGCTTTAGGTCAGCCTTCTCAACCCCGTTTTTAGCCACTTCTGGTATCGCACAAGGCAGCCATCTAGGTCCCCTCTTTTTTATTCTAACTATAAACGATCTTGAGAAGATTATCAAACACTACTCCGTATCCATTTACGCCGATGACACTAAGTTCTCCAAAACTATTTCTTCAACCCAAGACTCTATTCTCCTTCAAGAAGACCTCGATAGATTTTCTACTTGGTGTCTAAAAAATTGCTTTGAGCTTAATATCTCCAAATGCCAATCTATGACTTTGTCTCGTAAGTCCCGAATCGAGAACAACGTCGTTTTCTTCGGTTTGCTCTTCGTGGACTATCCTGGAGTGACCCATTTATCTTACCTCCCTATCGCTACCGCCTCAAACTTCTTAACCTGAATACCTCGAAAAATGCAGAGACGTAGCTGAAATTCTCTTCATTCGACGACTGCTCTCCGGTTCTGTGGACTGGGGTTCCCTTTACAATTCTATTTCCTTCAATACTAACCCTCGTAATTTACGCTGTCCTCGTCTCTTCTATATCCCAACCCACCGCACCTCTTATGGTTCTAACGAACCAATCTCCCGCATAGTCCGTAAGGTCAACTCAAACCTCCCCCTTTTTGATTTTAACCTGAGCACTTCTCATCTTAAATTTGATCTCCTCCACCATTCCCTTACTTCCTAACCCTTAACTCTTGTTAGTTTTTAAGTCCTAGTTTTTTTAAGTTTAGCCCCCACTAAATTAAAAATTAATTAATTAATTAAACTTATCGAAATACCGATCGCTGCATTAGAACTTGAATCCTGTTTATCCAAGCTTAAAGGGAAAATTCATTCTAGAGATAGAGTTTCATACCCTATGTTAAGGAATCCTTTTGTTCCTCCAAATCCAGACTCATAAAACTTTACAATAATATTCTCGACAGCAGCCGCACTATTCCTCAACATTGGAAAGTTCCTACTGTCCTTCCACTCCCAAAACCAAATAAAAATTTAAATTTCTCAAATAGCTTCCGCTCAATATCTCTTATACCTTATATTTCCAAAGTCCTCGAAAAAATTGTCGCTAATCGTCTTCTTTGGTTCATCGAGTCAAACAAACTTATTAGCCCAAATCAAGTAGGTTTTCAACGCAAAAAACGCTGCACAGACGCTCTCTTACACCTGGATTTCTATGTATCAAATGTTTTATCTTCCCGTAACTATGATACGAGTACTATAATCTCGTTGGACTTCCAAAAAGATCGGGATACACTTAACCATCGAAAATTTAATTTCTTGGAATGTTGGTCCTAAAATTCTTAGCTTTATCAAATCCTTCTTAAATAAAAGAAAAATGTGCGATAAAGCTAACAATACTTTTTCCTCAACGGTTCCTTTATGAAATGGAATTCCCCGCGTATGGCAGCATCTATAAAGACGAGCTATACAGAGCATTTTTTTTTTTTTTAAAGAACTTAACACTCAAGTGGGTATGAATACACTTAAAGTGCCTGAACACATGTTAAGTTTTTTGGAAAATGGGATAAAGAGAGAAAGAAAGAGCCCAAACTCAGTGGTTATTTTGCTCCATGGGTGGCATCCAACATTTAATGGGGGTTGGCTTGTTGTTGATTTCTAGTCAACTACTCATCATACTTGATTTTCGTTAACTGAAAAAATAAATATGTCTTTCGGGCGAGGCTGTGATTCGAACACCGAACCTTCCGATGTGGAAGCCAGTCCACTACCACTTGAGCCACGGCCACCCACATGTCTAGTTTCGGCATCCCTGCCAAGCTCGTCCGTTTGTGCAGGATGACGATGGAGAATGCACGTTGCTCCATCAAGGTAGGTAAAGATCTCACAGAGACCTTTGATGTCCAGAAAGGATTTAAACAAGGCGATGCGCTGTCATGCGATTTCTTCAACATCATACTTGAAAGAACAGTGCAAAACACAAGAGGCACTATCTTTCAAAAGTCCGTCCAACTACTCGCATACGCCGACGATATTGACATAATCGGGAGAAAGCAGCGTGATTTCAGTGGCGCTTTCGCGAGTATTGAGACGGAAGCGGCGAAAATGGGCTTAGCGGTCAAGGAGGGTAAGACTAAGTATATGCTGCCAAGCAAAGAGGACAACCAACACCGACGTCTCGGGCAGAACGTCACCCTCGACAGGTATAACTTTGAGGTAGTTAAGGACTTTGTCTACCTAGGCTCCGCTATATATACAGACAACGACACCAGCGCTGGGATCACACGAAAAATAACTCTTGCCAACCGCTGTTTCTTTGGGCTAAGAAGGCAATTCAGTAGCAAAGCCCTCTCTTAGACAACAAAATTCACCCTTCATAAGACCTTAATAATCCCGGTCCTGCTCTATGGCGCAGAGGCATGGACATTATCAAAAATGGATGAGGGTGTTCTTGGTTGCTTCGAGAGAAAAATTCTTCGGGCGATCTTTGGTCCCGTCTGCATTGACGGTGAATGGAGGAGGAGATACAACAATGAACTCTACGGAGTGTACAGCGACATCGACCTAAGCAGAAGAGTGAAGATCCAAAGACTGAGATGGCTGGGTCATGTAGAACGTATGGACACCAATGTTCCGGTCCGAAAAGTCTTCGAATCCGCTCCCGAGGGACAGCGCAGTAGAGGAAGGGCAAGACTTAGGCGGCGCACGCAAGTGGAAGGGGACCTCAGCCAATTTAGCGTGCGAAACTGGAGGCAGCTAGATAGGGATCGAGCTGGCTGGAAACGCTTGTTGACTGAGGCCCAGGTCCAACCCGGACTGTAGCGCCACTTAAAGTAAGTAAACACCAAAATAAAGGCACAATTGCTCCCAGATTGGTCCCAATACAGACACCATTACACTTCAATTAATTCCGACAGGTCCTTCCATCACTACCCTGCTAAATCAAGACCATCAATTACGACTTTATCCGAATACGCCTAGGGTATACCTGCACAACACATTAGCATCTCTTAAAAAAGGAAACACCACCAACCTGCCCCTAACGGTCGACTTGACTCACCTACTTGGGCTAGTAAACTGCCCATCCAGCAAACTATTTAAACATCTTTTAAAAAATAATGCTACACTACACGAATCATTACGAGACGTTTCACTGGAAAACATTAACCGTATCTGTAACATAGTTAAAATATGTAATTTGAATATTTAAACTGCTAAGTGCTAAGAATTAAATTAAAGCCGATAGCCCTTGCGGCTAGTGCTTAATAGTTTTAGTTAGCATTTAGTTTGAACTAATTCTTAATAAATAAATAATAAATTTTTAATTTTTATTAAAAACTTAACTCTCAAGAGGATATGGGAACTCATTAAACTAAAACTAAACACCTCACACGATTTTAGTTACCTGTTTGTGTTTGTCTTTCGGGCCCCGTTCGGGATTGAACGCCAGACCGTCCGATTGAGAAGCCAATACACTACCACTTGGCCACGGACACCCACTAAAAGTCTTATTCATTCTTAAATCTATGTAATATTCAACCGTCAGAGACCTTTTATTAATTATTCACTATACCAACGCGAACGTTGCTTTAAGTAAGGTGTTGCAAAAATTCATTGGTTAATTAAATATACTTTTTTTTAAATATATTTAAATATTTTTTTTAAAGAAAATTGTGTTCAAAATCTTAAAATTTAATAGCGAATTGATTAGTAAAAATTTGAGAAAAGCTAAAAAATTGCTCTTAATTCATACACTTTATAATTTTATATTTATCTCACCCAAGCATTGAGTTAATTTGTTAATTAATTAATTAATTAATTTGTTTTTAGTTGTCTACCGGAAAATTGATTATACTTATTGGAAATAAGAACTAATATGAATATTAAATACAAAATGGGAAACATGTCTTATAAAAAGCACACTCACGGTTTTAGACATTTCATATTATTAAGTATTGTAATCCAACTAATAGAAACATTACAAAATAAATCATTACAAACTCTTATATTGCTTCTGGTCCATGATTACTAAAGTGTTTACAATTAAATTCACAGCATTACTACCTACTCAACAAACTATTTTTGTCATTTTTGCCATTATTTGAAATGGATGATAAAATATTTAGCAAGGAATAACAATAAAATATGATTTGTTGCAATGTGTGTTTCACTATTTTTGAAAAGAATTGAAAGAGAGAAAAGAATTAATCATCTTTAATATTATTCTTTTCGTATTGGTGCTCATTGGATAGATTGACACAAGTGGATTTCATTGCAACAATAATACATAAGCAGTCAACATAGCCACCCACACATGGAATTCGATATGAAACGTACTCGTACACTTTGATGTGCATTTTGATTACATCCCCCCGAACAAAACAAAACAAAAAAAAACAAAGAAGAGGAAATGCTGCACGCACTCACTTTCCTAAAACAAACAAGCTGACATACACTACGACGAAATTAAAATTAAAACGAAATAAAAGTAATTTGGGTTATTACCTTGGAGCATATAGAGTTAATGAAATCATCCTAAAACAATTTAAAGGGAGGAAAAGACGAGCATGAAACGAAATGAGAAAATAAAGAATCTATCAACAATATAAAGTAAGAAGGATATAGAAATTAGGATTGGCCATCTCACCCACGGTGAGCATGCAGCAGGATGTTGGGGTTTGAAAACAGCAATTAAACGGTCTAGAAATCCTGTATTCAAAATAAAAAACAAAATGAACAAGAAGCGTTTACTTACCGAAGGACTCTTTGGTAGACCCACTCTCTGGCCACATGTTGTTAAAAGATTGACAAGGCACTCACGTACCCGCCCTTGTGACATCCATGGTCGTTTCCAGCCACTTAATGGGGCTGAGTCCGCGGGCGATAGACTTGCACTTCTCCTTGGTGAATTTGGAGTGCCAACATGAGGCAGATGCGAAAAATTTCCCTGCCCATTCTTACCCTGTTGTACTACAGATACAATTGAAGAAGAATTGATCATAGTAGTCGTTGCATGAGTAGATAATTCATCAGATTTTAGAAGAATTCGTCTTCCAATCAGTGGTGTTTGTGAAACATCAAATGTGAATTCCATTGTTCTTCCAGCAAGTTCCTTTTTGCAGAACATTTCTGAATCCGGATAAGCCCCATAAAAATTAAAAGAAAGTCCACCAGATCCACCTTCAGTTGGTGGAACGACTTGCAAACTTGAACTTCTTGTAACAATGAGTTTTAATATTTTCAAAGACTCTTTCCAGTTTGGTGTCTAAAAAAACATACAAATAAGTTTTTTTTTGCATTTGAATCTTTTAAAATTAAAGCGATTGCCTAACATTTAGTCTTAAAAATCTGCAGAATAATATAATATGTAAAATCTATTCAGAAATTCTTTATTATTATTTATTATAAAATTTGTGGTAATTTTAATAATCTAAACTATGTTAGCGGGTACTTACATCAAGGTATTTTCCAATGGCTCTTAATAAATCAGCATTTATAGTTTGAGCTTGTGGAGCTGAAAGGTCGACATAATGAAGCATACAATGAATGACATTTAAAACCGGAATTTGAATTTGTTGCGGTGCTTTTTCAAGAACTTCAATCAGAAAGGCAAGCATGTGGAGACCCATATGTGCATATGTATCATAGAGATATTTAACTACACATTTAGTCCATTGAAAAGATTCTTTGCAAAAAGTTTTTCTACTGTATAGAGTCATCACTGTCCCCAAGTTTTCCAGTTTAGCTCCTAACTCTGAAGAAACTTGAGCAATATTTTCCGCGCTTCGGATACATATCTCATTAGCATCTTCGTAATGAAGCAGCATATATGGCAAAAGAGAAATGACATTCATCGGAAAGGCACAACTTTGTGTCGGATCAATGACAGGTAAATTTAAAAGTGGAGCTAATTGAGATAAAAGTGTAATAGTGGGCTCGTATGTTGTTGTATGTGTACAGCCCTGTAAATAAAATAAAAGTAACGCTTTTATTTATATTTATTATTTCTGTGTTTTTGAAATTACTTTTAATAAAAGGGCATGCACTCCAGGGTAGCCAGTCCATTTTAATTGCTGTTGAAGTTTCTCCACCTTATCTCTTGCATCTGGTCGATCTAGGGGAAGACGATGCAAAACGCGACTTAAAAGGCGAAGAGCTAGAAGGAACTCATGCTCATAATCACTCTCAAGTAGTGAAACTGATAACCAAAAGAGTTGTGCTAAAATAGTCATTTTATCATCCTGTTAGCAGATCAAAAAACAAAAAATTAAGTTATGGTGCCGGCTATATTAAAAAAAAAAAACTCACCTGAGTTGCCGTATCTCCTAACATTTTTAAGCTCTGTGCACTTCTTGAGCGTGAAAGGGCTGAACCAAATTTTGAAACATTACGTTCAATATCTATGCCTGCGGATCTGTTACGTAGCTCAACTAAAAATATATTTTTAAAATGAGACAAAAATTTCGATTATGTCTAAAATACAAACCCTGCTTGTCACATGGAGAATTAGTGGCTTTCCGCGTACAATAAGAAACTGAGTAGCTAGTACTGCGGGCATGACTTGGCATTGAAAAATTTGGTGATTGTGGTGTAGCACCTGATGGTGATTTTTTGCCGGGAATAACTGAATTTGGACCGCCATCTTTATTATTTAAGTTTGGTGTGCTCTTAAAAATGTCTTTCATTACGTCTAGAGGTCTAAAATCAGAATCTAAGCTAT
This sequence comes from Volucella bombylans, assembly GCA_949129095.1. Lineage (NCBI taxonomy): Eukaryota > Metazoa > Arthropoda > Insecta > Diptera > Syrphidae > Volucella > Volucella bombylans. Next base: position 74,188,426 of record OX422142.1, on the reverse strand, counting down.
CGACAGCTGCTTCCAAAGTTAGAAGTAGCTCAGTAACATAGCCTTGCATATCTTCTCCCTGTTCGGCAACAGTTTCAACCAAACGCGAAAGAATATCGGATAACATTCGTGAATTAATTGGTACGTTAAGAGCTCGAAAAATTTGCAGGCATCGTCCAGCATAGTGCCTCGAAGAACAGCTTAATCCAAGTTGTAGCGCGGTTTGAGCCCAGCGCTCTGCTATTCGCGCCTGAGGGTAGCTATCAGAAAATACTTTAACCATGTGTTTAAGAAAACATGTTAGCTGTTCCGCTGATTTAATAGACCAGACTAGTAGAAATAAAAGATATAATAAAAAAATAAATAAATCAATGATAATAACTTTCTGTTACCTTTAGCAGTGATATCTTCATAATTCCACAAGGGCTGCGAACTGCTTTGTGACAAAAATTTCAACAAGCTTTTTATAACATGAGCTATTGGCATTGTTGGTCCCGGCAGTGGTGGAGTGTTTTCATCAGATATAATCAGTGGAACCTCGGAATTTTCCGATGTGTTTGGGTTTATTTGAAGATATGTCAAATTAGTGCTCTGCTGCAGTGATGTTGTTGGTATATTGCAGGGTCCAAAGAGATAACTATCAAACTCTTGGTTTGTTTCTATAATGTTACGCAATATGATTGTTAAAAAGAGAGATTATATAAAAGTCTTTAATTTCATCAAAAGGAAGCGCTTTTAATTTTTTTTACATTATTTTGATCTTTAAAAAATAATTCTTCATTTATTCTTTAAAGGTTGCAATTTTGTGAAGAGTCGATATTATTTAGTGAATAATATTATTACTAATATATCTTTTTTTTTTTATTTATATTATTAGACTGTCGGTTACTGAATACCCTCATTTTTGAATTGCGAGTATGTTGTAAAATAAAACGCCTTTTTTTATGAATTTTTATACAATATTATTACTTGCTGTTCCATACTGCAATTTAGGTAAAAGAAAAACAGACCATTTCCATTATTTCCCATTTTTTCAACTTATTTAAATTTAAATACAGCCACTTGATTATCTTCACAACAAAATCTATATGAATAATAAAATGATAACGATACTCGTGTCTGCGCGCGTATATTATAGCTCCGAAACTATTCATTTGTCGTAAAGTTCTTGAATTAACAAACATTTTGGGGTATATTTCATTTGCATTCGCTATTTTTACCATAGAAATTAAAAGTTATATTTTACCTTGTACAAAATTTAATCATACCCGTAAGTCTCGATTTATACTACTCATTTTGTGCTGGGTATTCCCTAAACTTGTCGGTAAGAAGGGTGATAAATGGAGGGCCGCAGGTGTTCTCAACTATCATTAAATCTATGGGTGTTTTTCCCAACTTGTTGATGAATTTTTTTGTTATTATTGTTACTTTCATAAGCAAAAAATAGTAAAACATTATGTTGATTTCGAATTTTCTGGAGAAAAGTGACCTCAAAGTCAAAAATTAGCATGGGCAAAAATATGGAATAGGCTTCGAAATTGGATATCTGAGACTCAAACAAGATATCAACTTTATTTAAACGCAGTTATAAAGGCTAATATTTCTTCTAAAAATATGGTCCTAAACGAAGTTTCTACCATTAGTATAAACAGAGCAATTTCTGTTAACATGGGTCAGGGTACACCAAAGTAAGACTTTTCTTAAATCTTCGATAAATGATGACAACATTAAAGATAGAGCCTTACTTTAGAATGATAACACTATCTGTATAACACTGTCATACCGAAAAAGTAATAACTGAGTGCGCGCAACAACTGATGGATAGCGGGCTGTGAGTGTGAATTTTGTTGGTGCATTGTTTCTTATTGTTGTAAGGGCATAACAATAAGTTGACTTGGTAAACCAACTTTGTGTTTCTTTCCTTTTTTCTTTAAAGAACATAATAGTCAAGTGGGTATGACTACAGTTATGATGCCAAGCATGTATTAAATTTTTCGGAAAATGGGACAGAAAGAGAAAGAAAGATATTTGGGCTCAATGTTTATTTCGCTCCATGGGTGGAATCCAACATTTAATGGGGAGACTAAATTATTAGTGTAAATTGACTTAATGTTGTATTTCGGCAACCATGCATCTCACGAGATTATAGTTGCCTGAAAAAGTCTTTCGGTCACGGCTATTGAACCCCGAACCGCCCGATTGGGAAGCCAGCCATTACACTACCACTCGAGCCATGGTCTTTTGTGATTGTTAATTTGTAATGGCCCGAGAATTTAGAGTGGACATATCAAATATACGCTAAAAGGCTAAAAAGTATCACTTTTCTGTGTAAGTCCAGCCATTCAGACCATCTGTTTTGGCACTTAGTGAAACACAGGTAGATCGCCGCCCACACCTCTCAGAAGACTCTGATCTGAATCTACCTGGCTACTACCTAGTTCCATTATTCTTGTCTCACCGCGGTGTCGAAAATTACGTGAGTAGTGATGTAGTTTACAAAACTCTTCTAATCTGGAATTCAATTTCATGTGGTTTAAGTTAAATCTCCGTAAGCAAATTATCCAATATTGCTTTATTTACAGAAGCCCCAAACTGGACAGCAATTCGACCTTTAACGAGTTTAATGCGCTGTCGGACTTCATTCAAAGGATTGTATCCATGTACCCTTATACTTAAATCGTTATTACGGGCGATTTCAATATACACAATTCTGGGTGGCTTCGACATTCTGGACAGACAACACCCGAAGGACGGGGGGTTGAGATCTTCGCTGTGGGAAACAACTTGACGTAGCTTGTAAATGAGCTCACGCGAATACTAAACGTTGATAGTTATACCACCAACAGCCTGGACTTATTTTTAACTTCTCACCATGATAAGTACACCGTTGATGTGCACTACCCTCTAGGCTCGTCGGACCATACAAAAATTACTACAATGTCCCAAAGGTAGCAAACATTTTTGATCGTTCGTCAAAAATATTAAAAATTCTGCCTCATCTTCCATCCCAACGCTAATTTACAATGACATTCCAGCTGTCAGCTCTTTGGACAAAGACAATCTGCTTACTTTTCGGCCAGTTCAACACTTCCAGATTGAGCTTTGTCTCCGCCTACACTTGAGTGCGTCAAATCTTCAATGAGACGAATCCACTTTCGCACTCGTATAGCAGCAAGAGTACATAAAGATCTTAACATTCACGAATCTGACGGTCTAGATGGTATATGTTCCCTTCTTCTGAAGAGGTGTTCTTCCACGCTGGCAAAACCACTGCGTAAGCTTTTTCATCAATCCTGCTTTTTGGGACTCTTTCCGAGCAGATGGAAAACAGCATTTGTCCAGCCTGTCGCTAGGAAAGGTGAATCTTCCTATCTCTCCTCCTACAGACCCATTGCACTTACGTCCCTTCTTTCCAAGGCCATGGAAACGCTGTTAAATTGTCAGCTCATGAAATATCTCGAGACACGACAACTTCTCAATGACTGACAGTACAGTTTTTCTAGCAACAGGGCCACTGGTGATTTGATGGCATATCTCACCGAAAAGTGGAACCAAAGTGTACATCAATCTGGCGAAAGCAAGATAGTTGCACTTGATATTTCTAAGGCATTTGACAGAGTTAGGCATCAGGCTCTTTTGTTGAAAATGCGTGCATTTGGGACCGACAACTCTGTTCTTCAATGGATTAGATTCAAGTTGTCTTGGATGGTTTCAAGTCTGATATTCAGAAAATAAATGCTGGTGTACCCCAGGGCTCCGTTCTGTCTCTGACACTCTTTTTAATTTTTATCAATGATCTCATGTCTGCCACTTCTAATCCAAAATATTCTTTTGCTGACGACAGTACCCTCTGCTTTTCATATTCGTTCCCGGACCCACGTCCCTGCTTTGCGGCTGTAGTACATTAAATTCTGATAAAGGGTTTTCCAATAGGGACTTGACAACTTTGAATTTAATTTGTGAAGGCACTCTTTCACTAATCATCAAACTGTCACTGTCAATTTGTTCAGTAAACTCAACATTTTTATCATAATGAAGTACACGAATGAGCAACGTCTGCAAATTATAAAATTTTCTACCGAAATTCGGAGTCGGTGACTGCAACTTTAAGAGCGTTAACTCCAATTTTCGGTCGTAATTCTCGCTCTAGTAGACAGGCAATAACAAATTTAGTGCAAAAATTTGAGTCTACATATTCGTTGTGTGATGTTGCCGTGTCAGTGAGACAACGGGTTGGTCAAAGTGTCGCAAATATCGCTGCCGTTCAGGCATCCGTAGCAAACGATCCAAATCAGTCAATTCCACGGCGTTCTCAAGAATTGAGCATCGCTCAGACCACATTATGGTGTATTTTGCGTAAGGATCTTGGTTTACACCCATACAAGATCAAGCTGACTCAAGAATTGAAGCCGATGGACCATTTGAAGCGACGTACGTTCTCCGATTGGGTTCTGGAGAAGATGCGCCAAGTTGATGAATTTTATCGCAAAATCATCTTCAGTGACGAAGCTCATTTTTGGCTCAATGGGTTCGTCAATAAGCAAAATATGTGTTATTGGTCGGGTGAAAATCCACATGTGCTTCATGAATCACCACTTCATCCACAAAAAATAACTGTTTGGTGTGGTTTGCATGCCGGCGGCGTTATTGGGCCATATTTCTTCGTCGACGATAACGATCGTCACGTTACTGTGAATGGTCAGCGTTATCGCGCCATGATCACCGATTATTTTTGCCCCGAATTTGAAGATATGGACTTGGACGACATGTGGTTTCAATAGGATGATGCCACAAGCCACACAGCGCACGCTACAATCGATTTATTGAAGAGTAAGTATGGTGAGCGTGTTATCTCAAGAAATGGGCCAGTCGATTGGCCGCCTTGTTCGTGCGATTTAACGCCGCTTGACTATTTTCTCTGGGGCTACGTTAAGTCATTGGTTTATGCCAACACACTGACGACGTTGGAAGAGCTCAGAGCCAACATTGAACGCGAAATAGCGGCTGTTCCGGCCGAAATGCGTGGCCGAGTCGTTGAAAATTGGGTCCAAAGAATCGAGCGCTGCAAACGTGCCCGCGGTGGCCATATGAACGAAGTCGAGTTCCATTCATAAATGTCTTGATTGTACTTCAAGCCGATAATAAAGTTTTTGAAATATCTCAAATGGTTTGCGTTTTAAAAAAAAGTCCTTATTTTAAATTCAAGTCCTTATTGGAAAACCCTATATTAGCAGCACTACCAATTGGGGAGCTATCAACAAAGTGGAATTTAATGCTTCCAAAACACAATGCTGTCTTCTGTCGTTGAAGCGAAACTTAATCACCCAACCATTAGCCATGAATGTCACCTGCATCGCTGAAACCGAAAAACTTTCCGTTCTTGGTATGTGTGTCATCATTCCAAGTTAGGAATGACCATATATCCGATGTCGATGACCACATATCGCCAAAAATGCTGCGAAATGGTTAGGTTTCCCTAAGCGATGTTTATTAGCCAAAAATTGGAGTACAATGCCCACATCTGGTCAGGTTCCCCTAAGACCTCTTTGCACTTGCTAAATAGGATCCAAAATCATGCGGGAAAATTTTATAGGTGATGCCAATACGACACAGTTATTCGACACTCTCGAACACCGGCGTGTTCTTGTCTCACCGTGTTGTATCGCTATTTTGACCACCAGTGCCGCCTTTTCAAATTTTTAACCATAACACCCGTCTCTCTATGAATGCTCACCAGTACACCCTCAAGCCCATCTTCGGAGGTACTCTAAATTATGGTGATTCTTTCCTAAACCGTACAACTCGATTATGTAATGCCCTCTTGAGCTCTTTATTTCATAGTCAGTATAACTTGCAAAGATTTAAAACAGTGCGTTGGTTTCGGTATCTCTCTTTTTTCCCTCTCTAACTTCCTTTTACCTGCGCTGTGTGCATAAATATTAAGGGTACATAAAATCCCTTTTATAAAAAAAAAGGAAATGTAAATAGTTAATGGCAAATTTCTTTAAAAGTATCTTCAATGGCTGATTGGGTCGCTACGGTTTTTTTTTTGAAATTGTGTTCGTTTTCGCTAAATATTTGCTTGAAAACCATTCCTAGACATTTTCGATTATGCTTAAAAAAAAAATCTTGGAGGGTATGCATTTCCGAAACCCAGCTCCCCCACCCATACATTTTTGTTCTCAAAATATATCAAGGAATCTCGCCTTAAAGTCTTCGGCACATTATCCGGAACAACCTGCATATACGATTATAATATTAGTGACCTCTAATTTAAACCTAGGAACAGGCGGCTGCAGTCAAAAATCAATTTATGAAAAAATAGTTAAATATTTCAAACCTGTTTGCGGGAAACTATTGTAATATAATTTTGCCATATTGACTAACATTTTGGTACATAATTCAACTAATATCGAAAATTCAAATGTCGCAAATAGAAAGTTAATGCTAAACAAATTTGCCTTTAAAAAACTTACCCATGAAATTATTATTAATTACAGGCAAAGATGGGACCGATAATCCAAGCTCCAGTTTTGTTGTTTCACTATTTAATAATATTTTAGCAACCGTGAGGTGATCATTATGTTCCGCCAAGACAATCTTAATAAGTATAAGAAATTAAATTTACTCTTGCACATAAGCGACCACTTAACAGCTTACCAATAAATTGACGCACAACTGTTTACAGTGTTCTCGAACAATAATACGATTATGATCCAATCCAAGGAACAAGATGTGTAGCATCAGGGGTAGATGAAGTGTCCAATCTACCCCCGGTATTCCATCAACAACGATGTCAGTCAAAAGCATTACTGCCACGTTACATCTAAGCCAAAGTATAAATCATGCTATAATTAATTAAATATTTTCTACTAGAAACTCACCGATGAAATCCACTAATTGGCAAACTAACGTCCGGCAGAAATTCAGTAAGAGGGGCAAAATAACCACCATATTCCGGCATTGGAAGGGGATGGGGTGCAGCTGGTGCCTCTGAACGCATTTCGACATTTTCTTCTTGACGCAGCTTCAAAAATATTATTGCAATAGCTTATAGGCAAAACTTAAATTAATATTACCTCTGGATCATTAATAGGAATATCTTCGGGGCGAGGCATTATTGATGGACCAGATGCAGCACGAATCTTATCAGCTCCTCTGGGCGGACGAGTTGTTTGTGTAAATGCTCGAATGCCACTATCTGACTTGCACGTTCTATATGACAAATATAAAAAAAACATAATAATACATATGTACATATGTTCATATTTATATAATTTAAAATTATGTAACCTATAGGTACATATAAATGAATGTAAGTTGTACATATATGCGGTGTTATACATATGTAGGTACTGTTAAAGCGTTAAATTAAAATAATTTACTAGTACGAGTGGGTGGCCGTGGCTCAAGTCGTAGTGTATTGGCTTCCCAATCGGACGGTACAGGGTTCAATACCAGCCGTGATCGAATGACTTTTTTCAGGCAACTAAAATATCGTGAGATGAATGGTTGCCAAAATACAACATCAAGTCAATTTACACTAATAATTTAGTCTACCCATTAAATGTTGGAAAAAAAAGTACATATTATAATATGCAAATTCAGCTAAAATATTACAGTACATTTTTGTACAAAATTTAACACCACTTATGTATATTGAGTTTATGTCACCCAGTTTTAATACATACAAATTATGTAAATCCTCCAAAAATCTTGTCATTTTAGATTTGGCTGAAATTTCACCACCTTTTTGTATCAATCAAAATAAAAACAAAAATCTGGATATTTATTTATACTCGTATTTACTTTTTTAAGTATGTATGGTTTAGTTAAATGTGTTACCTTCTCTTCTTATACATAAATTGACTAGCTGTTCTCGGATAAATAACTAGCGGATACGTAAAGCGTGGACGAGTGAAATGGTAGGCGATCACCTATGTATTTACCAGTAAGAAGTCTTGATTTTTGGGTATATACGAGGGTCATTTTAAGCATAATACACACATAGCAATACTTCTACCTCAATTTAATACTGGAAGAGTGGACACATTTTTATCTGTTTGTATAGTCCTAGCATTTTTTGTTGGGTTCAGGTGCCTTGAGCACTGTGACAGTTGAAGTTTAAAAATTGTTAATTAAAATAGAGATTTTACGAGACAGAATGATGACCTACCCCTAGGTGAGCTGACTGGCATATTTAACCTGGACTGGTGGACTACATTGAGGGGCTGTAAAATAACACTACATAAAATAAATGTTGCCTTTGTATAAAATAGTGTGCATTAATTTTGAAATTACGCACGTAGATGAACTTCTTATGACAACACGCAATTAGTTGCATTTCACTAGCAACGCCTTTAGTTCGGTATCGACACTTATAATGGGTGATTTTTTAAGCGTTTGGTTTTTCATTGTCAAAAAAAAAAATACAGGAAAATTGCAAAACTGTATACAATTTTTATTTGAGTTGGAAAATCAATGTTTGCCATGTACTTTTTGAAATTATTTCATGTAAATGTTGACCACGACTACTCTCAATACGGAGAGTCCAATTTCGAATTACTTTTTCGAATATTCCGAGCGGCCAATATTTTGGTTATCGTCAAAGCTTGAATGCATCCGCAAATCAAATATCGTCAAATAATCTTACTGTGGTAAGATTAGAGATTGCTAAACGCTATCGGAACATTTCTCAACCAGTGGTTACATCGTTAGCAATTCATTAAAAGCTTACACCAGGTTTGATGGACTTCGATGAAGAATGTTAGCTCAGACATAACGCGAAACAGAAAAAAATTAAAACAAAGAAATGCTACAGTAAGAAAAAACCCTCAAAATTACCAGTATCTGCAAAAAAAAAGTACCAAAAAAGATATGTTGCCGGAGTCGATCAATAAATCACAGTAGTAGAAAACTAGGTGGAAACACGATCTGGGCATGGTGACGCTCAAGTTGGCAGTTTATAGACAACACTTCCATTCATTAAGCTTGAGAAATATAGGTAGCAATGTTCTCACATACATTACTGTAAATTACGGCTGGCCCTCGCAAAATTACACAGGCTGCGCCTTTTCAATTTTGCAGTCTGATAATAAATGGGAGTAGAACCTTATGTAAAGGACATGAGAGGGGAGGATCATGTACAACGCATTTGACCAGCAACATTTTGAACGCATTTCAGCGACCAGTCGATACATGGGATCTGTAAGCGTCTTATTGGTAGCCTGGCCAGAATTAAATTTAAAATAATTTTCTCCCAATAATGGGTACTTAATTAAATTGCGTTATTATTCGGAGCGAACCTGACCCTCCCCCAATAAACTTTTCCAGTTGGAGTGGTCTTCAATTAACTGCCTCCAGCTGAGGACTTCAAGAGAATTTAGGTCTTCGACCAGCTGCCTCCAGCTTTTCCACTTGTATGTGCCACCTAGGGCGAGGTGTTCATCTACGCGTAGGAATCCAAGCCTCTTATGGACAGTCCGTTAATATCCATTCATTTCTCTTGTTCTATAGTAGCCATCTCAGGCGACGGTTACGCATTTTCTTTGACTATGTTAATGTAGCAAAAAATTGTTGTTATATCCCCTTGCCCAAATCCATAATTTTTTTTTTTAATTTTTTAAAAATCTACATATTTCCTTAGCGTGATATTGTTTTTAACGCAATATAGGGCTAAGAATTCAATTGTTTATATTTGTTGGAAACGAAGAAATATCACATTTAGTCACTGAATATGGTACATGTATACCTACATGCCTATACAACTGTACATGTAAACCCAACTCCGGTTTAAAATTATTTTACAGGATGCTACCCGTAGATATAAGTAAGAAAAAAAATTATACAAAGGAAACGGTTTGGGTGAGTTCATAAACGTCAGCATTTCTACCTAGTACAATAGCACATCTTTCCTCATGTGTTTTTGAACGCATTCACTGTGCGGTCATATGTATGTTATACAGGGTGTCTCCACTAATTAGTCAACGATAATTTGGGAAATGATTCCTGGGTATATTCTATGAAAAAAAATCGTTCTATAGTAAGGGTCTGTCTCCAATATTGACAGCATTTATCGAGGATTTAAGAAAATGTTTACTTTCGTGTACCCTGATCCATTGTAATAGCAATTGCTCTATTAGTATTGATGGTAAAAACTTTTTGTAGGACTTCATTTTTAGAAGAAATGCAAGCCTTTTTAGTAACGTTTAAATTAAATTCATACCTTATTTGAGTCTTTAGATATTCAATTTCTAAGCATGTTCAATTTTCATTGTCCATGCTAATTTTTGACTTTGAGGTCACTTTTCTCCAGAAAATGTATAATTAACATAACGTTTTACTATGTTTTTCATATGAAAGTAATAAAAATAAAAAAAAATCATCTTCCAGTTTGCATAAAAGCCCATAGATTTTATGATACTTGGGAAAACATGCAGCAGGTAAAAAAAGGAATTTATGATTTTTTACCAACGTTTCTAACAGTTGACAATACTCCTAAGAGTGGTTTTCCAAGAACTACTAATATTCCAATATTTTTTTAAAATTGCATAGCTACTAAAGAGTTTTATAGCGTGCTCTTTTATTTGACTACTTGTCGAAATCCAGATTTCCTTACTTTGTTCCTTAAAAGTTCTGGGAAAGAGTTTGGTTTGGGTTTGGGATTTGAAAGCCTATTTTGAAAATTTACCAAATTAAAATGGTATAATTCATCAGTTTAATTTTTTACGGTAAGGTTACAATTGCTTAGAAACGTCTGCACTTACAAACCAAGAATGTGCAGACATTATTTACGTTTATGGGCTGTGCAATAAAAGTTCAACTAGTGAGCGACAAAATACTCGTACCATGAACTTTATCCTAACCGACGACTTTCTAGTAAAGGAGTATTTAGAAATACGTATCGAAGGCTTCGAGAAACGGGATCAGTTTCAAATACACGACCGAATGCCGGAGCTCCACAAGTAAGAAGGATTTCGGCTGATGAAAGAATACTGGAAGCTGTTACAACTGATCCATCAATCAGCACCAGACGCTTAGCTTTGCAATTCAATGTTTCCAGACATAAGATTTCTAATAGATGGGATCAAAAATTTTCATAACCTTCATACGCGGACAATCCACATACAAGAAGACATAAATCATTTCAACACAAATTCAACGTCAATATGTGGGCAGGTGTACTTGGAAACAAGTTAATCGGCCTCTTCAAACTACCACCTAGGCTGAATTCTACAAACTATCTGGAGTTTTTGCGAATGATTTACCAAAATTATTGGAGGACATTAAACTGATTCAACTAGCTTCGTCATATTTTCAATAGGACGGTGCTCCAGCCCACTATGGTCGTGAGGTTAAGAGTTGGCTAGATGAAGAGTACAGTAACCGTTGGATAGGAAGAAATGGACCTGGTCACTGGCCAACAAGATCTCCTGACCTTGCAGTATTGTATTTTTTGTACAATATATGTTCATTTAATCGAAATAGCAGCTTTAGATGAATTGGAAGAGCGTATTCTCTCAAGCGTCATCAAAAGTGAAGCAGCAGCTAGCATCAATAAACATTCGAAGTGAAATCCAAAAATGGGCTCTTCTTTATAAATTTTACCTGGTGCAGGTTGTCCAAGTATCGTAAAATCTGTGGGTTTTTCTGCAAACTTATTCATGATTTTGTTTTATTATTGTTACTTTCATAGCAAAAAAAATTTAAAAAAGAAAAGTGACCAGTCAAAAATTAGCACGGACAATGAAAATGGAACAGGCTTAGAAATTGGATATCTAAAGACTCAAACAAGATATCAACTTTATTTAAACGCCGTTACAAAAGCTAGTATTTCCTCTAAAAATAAGGTCCTACCGTTAATACTAACAGAGCAATTTCCGTTAACATGGGTCAGGGTACACCAAAGTAAGCCTCTTCTTAGATCCTCGATAAATGATGTCAATATTGAAGATTGACCCTTACTGTAGAACGATTTTTTTCTTAGAATATGACTAGGAATAATTTCCCACATTGTCGTTGACGAATTAGGGGACACCCTGTATACAATACATATATATCTGAGTGCGATCGTCATTTGTTTTGTGTTCAAAACTGTTATGTCAATGCAATCTTAGATTTACTTCTGTCAAAAAAAAGGGTTATTTATTTTTATTACATATTATTTTAATAGTTCTTACTTCAAAAAAACAGAAAACTATTCCGCACCAACATTTTCTAACTCTTAACGTAGTTAAACTTTTTCTGATGTCACGATTTAAATGCCTAACTAATCTGCACAAGTATGACGACGTAAACGTATAACAACACAGTTTGACTAAGTGAGTTCTGCAGAAAATCTGCATTATTGAACGCAAGTAATGCAATTCTTTGTTTGTGTGACTTTTCTAATAACATCTTTTATCTATTCTTCTCACGGAGTAGGGAGGCGTCAAGTAATTTTTTTCCGTTCCTTATGTTTCACTTATATATGTATCACCTTGTAACGCAAACTTTGTCACCCGATGTTCTTTGCTGTATTTTTTTTTGTGGATGAAAAACTTTGGTTCTGCTTTTGAATTATGTTTATTTGATGTCTTAAATTTTTTTCCATAAGTCGAGAAAATGATATCGGCTAAGTGGCCGCCGCCAGACTTGATGACCATTTTCCATCACTCTTGCCAGAACTTCCGATATGTCCTCGCATTCTTGACAGAGGAGCGCGCTAAGAGATTCTCATCTCTATTCGCTACTATTCGCGAAATAGCAAAGAAATTGAACTGAAGACTATAGTTAATAATCTCTTGAAGGATCCTGAAAGGCAAGCGATAACGAAGAGACCTGGGGCCCAATTCCGCAAGCGTGAGTTAAGGTGTGTAAACGAACAACTGTGTACACAGTCTTTTACCGATTCCGCAAGCGTGAAGCGAAATGAATGTTTTTTTTTTGACAGATACTGTGTTACTGTATACACAGTTGAATAAATTTATTTTCTCTTGTTTTGAGCGTTTAAGTTGAGAAAGTGAGAGTGAGAAAAGAAGTAAGAAAATAAAATAAATAAAAAAGACAGCTATGCAGAAGGAATTTTGCTGAGGTAAATGGAGGAAAGTATGGAATTCGCTCACGGTAGGTAGGTATGTAATCATGGAAAGATAGACGCCGCAACAATGATTTCAAATTGTTGAAATTCATTTCTAAAATTGAAAGTAATACGTGATATACGACCAAAATTGCTAAAAATTTGGTTGAAAATTGGAGCTCTGGAATGCGCTTTGTTACAAGGCAGCCATGTTAGACATATTTATGCCCGAAGCTACAATATTTATATAAATTTTATGGCGTGAAATACTATTTCCAATGAATTTAATAAATTTTCATCAAGTTAATTTCTGTGTTTTATTTAAACAAAGAAGTTTAGACATTAAAAAAAAAAACACACTTTACAAGTATCCTCATTCTATAGGGTTTTCCAATAAGGACTTGACAACTCTTTTTTTTTAAATAAAACGCAAACCATTTGAGATATTTCAAAAACTTTATTATCGGCTTGAAGTACAATCAAAACATTTATGAATGGAACTCGACTTCGTTCATATGGCCACCGCGGGCGCGTTTGCAGCGGTCAATTCGTTGGACCCAATTTTCAACGACTCGGCCACACATTTCGGACGAAACTGCCACTATTTCGCGTTCAATGTTGGCTCTGAGCTCTTCCAACGTCGTCGGCGTGTTGGCATAAACCAATGACTTAACGTAGCCCCACAGAAAATAGTCAAGCGGCGTTAAATCGCACGAACGAGGCGGCCAATCGACTGGCCCATTTCTTGAGATAACACGCTCACGTGACGTGACGATCGTTATCGTCGACGAAAAAATATGACCCAATAACGCCGCCGGCATGCAAACCGCACCAAACAGTAATTTTTTGTGAATGAAATTATGATTCATGAAGCACATGTGGATTTTCACCCGACCAATAATGCATATCTTGCTTATTGACGAACCCATTAAGCAAAAATGAGCTTCGTCACTGAAGAGATGATTTTGCGATGAAATTCATCATCTTGGCGCATCTTCTCTAGAACCCAATCGGAGAACGTACGTCGCTTCAAATGGTCCATCGGCTTCAATTCTTGAGTCAGCTTGATCTTGTATGGGTGTAAACCAAGACCCTTACGCAAAATACGCCATAATTTGGTCTGAGCGATGCTCAATTCTTGAGAACGCCGTGGAATTGACTGGTTCGGATCGTTTGGTACGGACGCCTTAACGGAAGCGATATTTTCGACACTTCGACCAACCCGTTGTCTCACTGACACGGCAACATCACACAACGAATATGTAGACTCAAATTTTTGCACTATACTTGTCATTTCCTGTCTACTAGGGCGAGAATTACGACCGAAAATTTGAGTTAACGCTCTTAAAGTTGCAGTCATCGACTCCGAATTTCGATAGAAAATTTTTATAATTTGCAGACGTTGCTCGTTCGTGTACTTTACCATGATGAAAATGTTGAGTTTACTGAATAAATCGACAGCGACAGTTTGATGATTAGTGAAAGAGTGCGTTCACAAATTAAATTCAAAGTTGTCAAATCCCTATTGGAAAACCCTTTATATAATTTCTTATACATTTTGGACAGACAACACTCGAAAGACGGTGTGTCATACTGTCAACGTATTAGACTTGGTTTCAACTTCTCATCCCATCTAGGCTCATTAGAATACAGTGTCATATCAGCTGATTTCTCGTATGCTGACCACACGATTAGAGAAAGAATTTCTTAGAATATCATTAGGCAATACGAAATATGTAGCTAATTGGAGCGCAGCGGACAGCTTCCTTAGCAATTTTTGTTGGCCGTGGTATTTCCTGTTTTGATCACAAACACTATTCTCTACTGGAATGAGATAGTATATCCCTCATTGGAAAGGTGAAACACGACCCCAACCGTAAAAAGACTGTCAGGGCTAGGGATGTGTTTTTTCGGTCTTACAAGGTACACAGTGTTTTTCCGATGCTGCAAGCGTGAATGTGAGTGTTTTTTGACATATACTCGTATTGCGTTGATGAAATTTGTCCACCACTTTGTTTTTAAGCTTCTACCGCGAGCATCGAACTTGTCGAGTTGTAGAGGCTGAGTAGGGTCAATGAATCTCGAGAAGAAATTCTCCAGACGAGTCCTGAAACCAAAGGATGCTCCCCCCCCCTCCCCAACTCCCAAATAACTCCATCATTCCCCTGGGCTGGATCAAGGTGTCATACGACCCGTGCCGAAGATCAACCTGGCTGAGGGCCCAGTATCTCCAAAAATAGCTCAGTCGCAAACGGAGTATCCGGATACCTGGCGACCTCCGGATTAGCTAGCCTTATCTGTATATGGCGGATCTCTGTACAGATGGACAACCCTTTCTCCGCTACTCGTGGGACTATCAATGGAAAATAACCATAAAACAAAAACCGAGGCCGGTACTCCTTCATTACCGGGCGGTGGAACGGTGACTACACCGACTACCGGCAAGGCTCCTGCATTGCCGAGAGGAGGCAAAACTGTGGCAGGCCATGGTGCGCCATCCTCTAAAGGCAAAAGGAATAAGCCTAATAATAAGAATTCAGGAAGTGTTAAGACTGTGCAGGCCATGGTCCTATCACCTCCTCCGCCCCTAGCAGCAGCAAGTTTGTGGCAGGCCACGGACTTGTCGCAGCTACCAAAACTCCTTCAGGGAGTGTTAAGACTGTGGCAAGCCATGGTCCTATCACTTCCTCCGCCCCTAGCAGCAGCAAGTTTGTGGCAGGCCACGGACTTGTCGCTGCTACCAAAACTCCTTCGGGGAGTGTAAAGACTGTGGCAAGCCATGGTCCTATCACTTCCCCCGCCCCCAGCAGCAGCAAGTTTGTGGCAGGCCACGGACTTGTTGCTGCTACCAAAACTCCTCCCTCCAAAGAGGAATCTGGAGCTCAGCCGCATCGGCAAGCTCCATCTAAGGCGCTCTACATAAGACGCCGAAATGCTTCACGCATCATCAAAACCTTCGGATCCATTCCGGAGGTGGAGAGAAGTGCGGAAATAAAGAGCAAGGTTGAGTGGGCTAAAAACATCCTAAAAGACGGATTTCCCACTGCTTCCACTGCTCACAAAACGTCAAACGACTCCTCTAAGCGTCAGAGATCGTTGGAGGAAACCGTACCGGTTTCCAAGAGGCCCAAAACACACAGTTCCACAACCCCTGGGCCATCCAACAGCAGATCTCTGAGGTCTTATAATGAAGTCTTAAAGGACGCATTGGTGATCGCGGTGATCGACAGAAGCGATACCGACGGTTCCATTACACCGGAACGGTGGCAATTGGTCAAGTTGAAGCTCTCGAGCAACTTCTTGGCCATCATGCGGGAGAACCCAGGACCACCTCCTATCACAAGCGACGCTGGCTGGCACCAAGGCCATGTCAAGCTCATCGCTTGCTCCAACCAGAGATCTCTCGATCTCTTCACCAAGGCCATCGATGGTTTAGGAGAGGTTTGGCCAGGTGCAAAACTCGAGGTCGTATCTAAGGAAGACATTCCTAGTAGACCTCGAACTCGTACCTGGATTCCAGCCGAACCCTCCTCTCCAGAAAGTATCCTGGAAATCATCCGGCTCAGCAACCCGACTCTTCCGACTCATGACTGGAAAGTCGCGAAACTGGAGGAACTAAGGGGTTCTTATAGATGCGCGTTAATTGTGATCAATAAGGAATCCCTTAATCCTCTGGCGCAGACGAAAGGCATGATTCGGTTCGGATTCGAGTCAATTCACTTAAGGGTGTACAAAAAGGATGAGCTGGATGCTGATAAGCAACCTCCTCCTCCTTTAACACCCGATATCACAACCTTGGATCTTGGAGCGTCGATATCCTTTCCAGAATTGGATAGCGACGACTCCAATCTGTCCGAGGTGACTACCAAGCCGTCGGTCTCCTCTTCTGACACATTGTCGGAAATGGAAACCGATGACGAAACAATTAGAGGTTCTACACGATCAGAGATAGAAGATGAGCTCTTGGGCACATCTTCAGAATCGGAGGACCTCAACACCATCGTGGTGGAGGCGACTCTGGAAGACTGTAGCAATGATACGGTTTCTCCAGATTAATCTCCACCACTCAAAAAAGGCTTCGGCCGCACTCATTCTGCGTCTTTCCAAAAGCGCAGAAGACATAATTCTAATCCAGGAACCATGGATTGCAGAAGGCGTGGTTCGTGGACTTAGGACACCCTCATACGTTCCGCTCTATACAAGAGACAAAGGTAAGATTAGAACTTGTATATTAGTGAAACGTAGCCTTAATGTATTTCTACTTTCCAACCTCAGTGACCCCGACCTAACCGTTGCCAGATTAGAGACTGCCAAAGGCTCTTACTGGCTGGCATCGGCTTACCTTGGCCACGACCAAGTGGGCCCTCTCCCTGGTGATAACCTAGAAAGGGTGGTACTGGAAGCGGGAAGGCAAAAAACTGGCCTCATAATCGGATGTGACGCTAACGCACATCATACGGTATGGGGCAGTACCGACATCAATGATAGAGGTGAGTCACTTTTAGACTATATTTTAAGTACTAACCTCTTAATTTGCAATATTGGCAATGAGCCCACTTTCATAACAAAAAACCGACAAGAAGTATTAGATATTACTCTTGTCTCCGACAGCATCACCCAAAGGCTAACAAACTGGATGGTATCGTCTGAACACTCCTTTTCAGACCATAGATACATCCAATTCAGTCTGAGTGATGCTGCCCCCAGCCAACCAGCTTTCCGGAACTACCGGAAAACTGATTGGACAAAATATAGAGGAATACTGTCGGAAACGATATCCTCTAAACTATCAAGTCCCCCGCGTGATACCAATGAGCTCGACATGAAAGTCAGGGAATTTACTCTGACTCTCAATAAGGCTATGGCCGCTTCCTGCCCTCTTATTCAACCAAGAGGCAAGAAAAAGCCACATTGGTGGACATCGGCACTAGGACTGCTCAGAAACACCTGCAGAAAACTTTTCAACGCAGCAAAAAGCACAAGAAAAGTGACCGACTGGGACTCATATAAAGAATCCCTCAAATTATACAAAAAAGAACTGAGGAAGGCAAAGCGACAATCCTGGAGGTCATTCTGCGACAAAATCACAGAAACCTCTGAGGCTTCGCGGCTAAGAAAAATCCTCTCCACAAATCCTATGATGCCCAGCTGTTTGAAAAAAACCGATGGCTCTTGGACAACCTCAAGTGATGAATCACTCAACCTGCTTCTGGACACCCACTTTCCAGGTAGCTCCCATCTCGCGGCCAGTAGCAGCCCAAACAAGCCTACTGCAACCGTGCCCAAAATTCATAGTCTGATTACGAGAGACAAACTGCTCTGGGCGTTGCATAGCTTCAAACCATACAAGTCTGCTGGTCCGGACGGTATTATACCTGCCGAGCTACAGAGATTCTCAGATATTATTCTACCAGTGTTGGAAAATATTATGAGGAGCTGTGTAGAACTTATCCACATTCCACTGTTATGGAGAGAAGTCAATGTAGTATTCATTCCCAAAGCTGGAAAATGATCTCATGTGGTCCCAAAGGACCTCAGACCTATAAGTCTATCATCATTCCTTCTGAAAACTTTAGAACGACTGATTGATATCCATATTCGAGCTAAAGTTGATCCAAGACTTCTGTCTGCGGCTCAACATGCCTACTGTAAAGGGAAGTCGGTGGAAACGGCTTTGCACTCTCTGACTAGCCACATCGAACGATCCCTACAATATAAGGAGTACACAATGGTTGCTTTCCTAGACATAGAGGGCGCCTTTAACAACGTCAACACATCCGCAATCACGACTGCGCTGTCAACTCTGCAGGTAGACGGCTCACTTGGGGAGCTGATTAATCTAATGCTAACAAGCAGGATAATCAACTCCAAACTGGGTGAGACTTCTGCTAAAAGATATGTCAGTAGGGGTACGCCGCAAGGCGGTGTCCTCTCTCCCCTTCTCTGGAACTTAGTAGTTAACGAACTACTGATATACCTGGAAGCGGGTGGTAGCAGAGTGATTGCCTATGCGGATGACGTTGCCATAGCCGTCTCAGGAAAACATCTAAAGAGTCAATTAAGCTACAATAGCTTTATTCTCTTGCAAGAAAGCCATTGGGAACAAATGGGGCCTTCAACCTCGCATAACCCACTGGCTATACATCTCGGTCATAAGACCGATACTTACTTACGGGGTGGTTGTCTGGTGGACGGCCTTGGAAAATGCAGTCAACCGCATTAAATTAAGCAGAGTCCAAAGAACAGCATGTCTATGCACAAGCGGCATTAGATATTCTGCTTCACTTGACACCCTTCGACATTTTTAGCAAGCAGACTGCAGCTATTCGCCTTAAAGCGACTAAACAGTGGACAAATAATTCATTTGGCCACGCCAACATTCTTAATACATTAGGAATCCTCACAGAGAACACCGATTACACCATACCTGAACTTTGGTTTGACAAAAACTTCCATGTAAGCTTCCCCTCTAGATCATTCTGGGAGGAGGATGCTTTCATGGAGGACAAGTCAATCCATCTCTACACAGATGGATCTAAAACCGACAGCGGAGTTGGTGGCGGTGTTTTCTCAGATAAGCTAAATCTAAGCCTCTCTTTCCGCCTTCCAAATCACTGTAGCGTGTTCCAGGCGGAAATTTTGGCGATTAAAGAAGCTCTGTCCTGGCTGAAGAAAAACGTGATATCTGCAAAGGATATCCGCATATTTTCGGATAGTCAGGCCGCCATCAAGTCCCTGGACTCGGTCTCATTGTGTTCTAAAACTGCCCTTGAATGCCGATCATCTCTCATGGAGATGGCAGAGCAGTTCAACATTCACCTCTGTTGGGTGCCGGACCACAGAGACATTCCAGGGAACTGCAGAGCCGATGAACTCGCCAAAATTGGAACCACTCTACCTATCCTACCGGACAAAGGTAGTATAGGTATACCAATCGCTACGTGCAAACTAACATTAAAGCTAGATGCCAATAAAAGAACGGACCTTAGGTGGACTGCTGGACAAACATGTCTAGCAACCAAACAGATCTGGCCAAGGCTGGATCTGAGTCGATCTAAGTGTCTGATCCTTTTAGATAGGAAACATCTCAGCGCCATAATAGGTGTCATTACCGGACACTGCCTCATAGGCAAGCACGCAAGAAGGCTTGGCGCTTTTACTAACGATTTCTGTAGAAGCTGCATGGACGAGGAAGAGGAGGAGACAATCCCCCACTTACTCTGCACATGCCCAGCTCTCTCTCAGAGAAGGAAGCTTCACCTAGGAGCTTTCTTCTACAACGACCTAAACGATCTAGAAAAAATAGACGTTAACAGTCTCCTACGCTTTATTAAAAGCTCAAACTGGTTCCAGTAGTAAGAAGATCACAGATCCACGTGGCATCACAATGGGCCAATAGGCCTAAGTGGGTTGGTATTTCCAACAGCCACTCTTACCTAACCTAACCTTGTTTTTAAGCGTGGGTTGAGCAAGAGACAGTGAAAAAAGAAATTAAAAAAAAATAAACACTAGCAGAAGGAATTCATGATGATCTATATAGGAGAAAATCTGGTAGTCTCTTAGGATGGGAAGAACGATTTCAAATCGTTGAAATTTATTTCCAAAATCGAATCGAAGAAAGAGAACAGTGCGTTCGGTTCAGTTCAGTTTATGGATTCTTCGTCGTTCGCAACAATTTTATCCATCCACTGTCTGGAAAATTCTGCGTAAAGAACTTAGTCTCAAGGCCTATAAGATCCAACTGGTGCAAGAGCTAAAGCCGCATGTCTATTTATTGCGTCAGGCGTTGAGGGATTATACGAGTACTTTAAATCAACCGGATGTGATAAGGTTAATTTTTGGTTTAACGGCTAAGCAAACAAGCAGAATTGCCGTATTTGGAGCGAGAACAATTTTCAAGAAGTTCACCCACCAGATGTTATAGCATCCAGAAAAATGTACCGTATGGTGCGGTGCGGGTTGTACTTCGGTTCTTATTTCTTCAAACTGAGGATGCCAATATACACCGGTACAATGCGATAATCTACGATTTTTTTTTTTCCAAATGTGACATGAATGTGGATGAACTATGGTTAGAATAGAATGATGCTTCACCCCTCACATCGCTTTATTGAAAACACAATTTTGTAATAGAGTCATTTCAGGAAATGGACCCGTTAGGTGGCCACCAAGGTCGTGCGATTTGACGCCATTGGATTCAATTCCGTGGGGCAACGTCAAGTCACTAGTTTATAAAGATAAACCAACAAGCATTAACTGTTTGGATCAAAACATTGCTCGCGTAATACGTGGTATATGCCCCGAATTGCTTGAAAAAGTGGACCTCTAGACTGCGCTTTATACGAGGTAGCCGTGGTGGACATATGCCCAAAGATATTTCCAAATATTAAATGGCGTAAAATATTCTTTCGAATGAATTTAATAAATTTTCATCAAGTTAATTTCTGTGTTTTATCTAAACAAAAATGTCTAATTAAGTATTTTAAGAAAATACCCCTCACCTCATTGAGATATGATTTCTTCGTCATTCTGGACAGCCTACACCCGAAGGATGGTCTGTCATACTGTGATATTAAGTGTTTGATAATGTTCAGTGTAGTAAAAGATAACAAAAAGAAAACCTATAGTGATATAATTTCAATCGAAACAGACGAATATAGAAATATTATGAAGAGAAAAAGGATCAACTTAGGTTGGGAAAGGTGTTTTGCGTACGATTCAATCTCGGTTACAAGATATTATAAATGTTGGGGATACAACCATAAAGCAAAGGACTGTAGAAATGAAATAGTGTGTGCGAAATGTGGTGATAACCATGATGCAAAGAGCTGCGAGAGTGTAACCTTTAAATGCAATAATTGTGTTGTGGCTAACTCAAGGCTAGGTCTTAAATTTGAAATAAATTATGATTGTATAAGTGATACGTGTGAAGTCTACAAGAAAAAAAATTGAAATCCAAAAACAAAGAACGTTTTATTAACAATCAAAAGTTGTGAGAGTGGCTTATTTTAATATTTAACAGCAATCTTGCTGGGTTACAAATAACTATTTCAAAGCCCTAGTATTATCGGAAACCCATGTGACTAAAGATGTTCTAAAAAGTGAATTGAATGTAGACGGCTTTATTTTAGTTGACAAGTGTGACACAGAATCATACCACACCGGTGGAATTTTAGTCTACGCGAGAAGTGATCTCAAGGCCTCAAATATTAATCAATTCATCAAAAACAAAGAATTATATTGGTTTGTAAACACCTTACATTTTAGAAACTATTCATATGTGATTGGTGGTGTGTAATACACACTGTGTAGATGTAGAATTTTCTGTGACAAATTCGGTAAGTTGATGCTTAATAAAAGCTTGATGCTAAATAAAGCTTTCTGATCTTAATAAAGAGGTTGTGATAGTCAGTGATTTCAATATTGACTGATTGCCACATAGTAGTATTGTAACTATAAAAACGATGTTGAGAAAATTATAAAAGATAATGCGTGTCGTCAAGTCATGGATGAGCCGACCAGAATTACGCGAACTTCAAGTATGTTAATTGACTATGTTTGTAACAAATAGTGAGTTAGTAACTGCAAAACAATATGAGACATAAAATTAAGTGATAACGAATTAATAATAAATAATATAAAATGTAATAAAACCGAATGACAGAATAGGGTGTTCCCCATTTTAAATAAAAACAAAAAAAATATTTAAGCAGGTCCTAGATATGAATTTTATTCATATTCATAGCATATATGATAAAAAACTATAGCGAATTATTTTCAGAAAAAGATGAATGAAAGTGTTTCTGTTTTTATAACGAAAAAAGTGGTAAAGTCTTGTAAAAATAAGAGGTTTAATAGCTTTTTGAATAATTAAAAAATCAGAAAATTTTAATGTATTCCAAAGCAATGTTAAGTGGCAAGAAAATAGATTGGAGTAATTATGCTGCCCTTCGGAATAAATACAAACAAGAAATCAATAAGCTTAAGGGGTTACATACGTTTCTCCCCTCAAAAACCGAGCGTTTTTCAAGATTTTTTTCGCTACGATATTAAATTAATATAAAAAAAGTAAAATATACTTTCTGTAAAGTATTCCATAACGAATACAAAATTTTATTGACAATTGAAGAAAAACAATTATAAAGTATACATTTCGCCCATCCCCGGAAACCTCTCTTCAAAAACGTGCTGGCCGGTACCGGGAATATCTCTGGTAGGTTTCATTTGAAACCAAAAAACCTGTTAAAGTAGATGGATAAAACTAGTCTCTATCATAGCCGTTTTCAAAACTTTTCATTTTTAACAAAATGGCAGCTTTTTGAACGTACGAGGCTATTTTTGACTAAAAAACGACTATATTTTTATTCATAACAAATCCAAAAATTAAGATATCAAAAAAATCCTACGTAGGAGACTAGATAATGGTATTAAGAATATCCGTGCGAAATGGCATGCAAATCGGTCGAGTGGTTCAAGAGATATTTCTGGTACCGACTCGGAAAACACTGTTTCGAGAAAAACGCAAACGAAATGCAAAATCTGCAGTGTGTCTTGCCTGCGTGGCTCCGAAGGCAAAACTGAAAATGTGCTCGAGTAGTGCCTTCTGGAATATTCTGAATCCTAATATTCTTATACAAGGTTTAAATCTATTGCTAAGCAGGTATAAATATTTGCGAGGGTACTGACCCGTCATTAGAGAAGATAGGAAGGCAGAGCAGGCACGCAGCTGCTTATGTCCCTATTGAGCGCTCCGCCCGGTCCGAAGTCTAACGGTCATAACTTTCTTAATTATTGGAATTTTTGAAAAATTCATGCGGCATTTGAATTGCAAAAGAATATAGAATTTTTTCATGCAAAAAAAAATCGATTTTTTTGAGCGGAGAAACGTATGTAACCCCTTAAGTGTGAATATGTAAAGATAAATCTGAAAAAGATAAAAAGGTAAAATAAAGAGTGTAATATTTAGTAAGATCTGTGAAAAAAAATTAATAATAGCTAATAACTTCAATAAATATTTTTGATCAAATATATTATTTCAAAGCTTGAAATGTCATTACCGAAGCAGAATCCTTAAAGAATCTGTAACGCGTTTGGAGGCTAATCTTAAGTTTGATATAACGCTAATGGATTGTGTTAATCATATTACTAAAGCATGGCATGTTGACGTTAGTAGTGAATCTATAGTAAATTGCTATACAAAAAGCTGGATTTGGTCAGAATTCTATTTGGGATGAAGAAGATGATATACCCTTAATTTTAACAAAAAGAGCCATTATTGAGGAACGATGTTTAATGCAGAAAAAATACGACACCTGGTTTGGTTGGCTAATGAAACACCTAATGCTACTCTTGATGAGTATATTGAAGTAGATATTAGCAATGTTATTTGCACAATATATTTTCCTACCGATAACGAAATTGTTGAACATCATAACGCTAAATCTTTAAATTTGCATGTTGATGATGATGACGATGATGATAAATCAGATATAGAGGTTGTAAAACAGCCTTCTAGACAAGAAGTTATAAATTGCTTAAAAATGTTAAACATGTATTTGAAAACCAGAGATAATGCAACTGACAAACACTTTGAAGCCTTATATAAGTTAGAGTCTTTAATTGAAGAAAATAAGAAGAAAGCAGATTTGCAGCCTTTAATAATTAAATATGTAACAAAACCACAGTATTTTTTTTATATATAATACATACATATTTAAATAAATAGAAGATAAAACTGCATGTTTTATGTTAAATTACAAGCTTTCTTATTTTTCTTCTATAAGTCAAAGGTCTGTCTCGGCTGCATGGAGGCTTTCCTTAGCACGTCTGGCTCCGCTCTAGATAAATCTCCCTCTCATGGATATTCATATTATGGGCTGCATTCTCGAAGCCATCTTCCGTTTAAAAAGATGTGGTGTTTTGTACACCACGTACTGCAACTTTGACGACTTTGCGCGCCGACTGTCTTATGACTCTGATCTTATGGACATGCCACCTGATTCAATGACACTAGAACTCCTCCTGTCCAAGACTGGTTTCAGCCAGAATCTGAGTCAGGATGCCTGACTTTTCCTGACTCAGGAAAGGAATACAGTCGGGTCTTCACGGACGGCTCCATAACCAATATGGTATAGGATGCATTAAATGTTGAATGGCACACATGGAGCGAAATAACCACTGACCCCAAAAATCTTTCTTTCTCTCTCTGTCACACTTCCTAAAAACTGAGCACATGCTCAGGTATTTTAAGTGTATTCTAGTAACACCCACTTGAGTATTAAGTTTTTAAAAAAAAATGATGGCAACGAACTACAACTGCGATCACTAGGATGAGGCCATACATTATGCAATTGATTTTCACTCTTTATACCTGTTGGAAATTTTGTACCTGGAAACTGTTACTACCTGTGAACAGGTACATATTTTCTCAAAAGGAAGTCATAAAATTAAAGGGTAAATAAGAAACGACCGTTGGAATTCCCAAGACCAATCAATGAACTACTCGAAAAGCGTAGAGAAAGATGCGCCACAGATTTGCATCTGTAGCGACAGTTAAGCTGCGCTTAAAGCCCTGTTAAACCCTCTTACGACTTCCAAGCTAGTTCGAGAATGCAAAACATCACTAAACGCAATCGGGATCACGGAGAGTTTTTCAGGACCCGAACCTACGTTGGGTCTGGTTGCGTCTTCCGTCAAGGCTTCCGTTGAGAGTTGGTTTTGATATGAGCACAACTGCAGATGGCATGACTCCCCAAAGACCATACGAATGCTGCCCGATGTCTCAAGGATGTCAGCGACCTTCCTGCTGCACCTCAGTAGGAAAGATTGCAGGTTGTTTACTGGCGTCGTGACGGGGCACTACACTTTTGTTAAGCGCTTCTTCGAAAGACTGAAAGCTTCCATTGAAAGGAACTTACAAGGGGTACAATAGACTAGTTCTTTATCTGAGTGCTCTGTAACGACAGAAAAAAAAATAATAAAAAATAAAACATTGCATGGTAAAAAAATGGTTGAACTCATAATTGTGAGTACTTTAATTGTTTCAAGGTAAATGTTGCCATAAAATTAATTCTTCAAAAGAAGATTAAAAGTGGTCTTTTTTTTAAACTTAAAATGTTGATTTTGCATTCACTTGAAAACTACTGACCTGAGGTGAAATACTGAATTCAGTAGTTTTCAAGATATGACTCAACTTATTGAAACACGTAAAACATTAAGCTTAGAATTGTTAAAAATGTTAGGAAAACAAATACAAATATTGATTGCATTTATTTTTTATTTCTCTCATTAAACCTTGCATCATAGCAATTGCTCAAAGTGTAAACTATTGCTTTGCATGTACACCGGAGCTTGGTTTTTAAAGGCTCTAACAATGTCCATTATTTTCAATTCTTCTCGCACTTTCGCAGGTGCCTTGTCAATCCTGTGGTTCAAGTCATCCAATATTGTTTCTTCTGATGAGTAAATAATGTCCTTCATCCGTCTCCATAAATAAAAGTACATTGGGGTCAAGTGCGGAGACCTTGGAGGCAACAGAATAGATCTATCCCACCCTATCCACGAATTTTCATAAACACGATCTAACCACTCTCTAACTGAATGACCATAAAGTGCCGGGGCGCCATCCTGCTGGAGTACAATGGCTGTTCATTGGTTGAGATTTGAATTACGCTTAGGAGGAAGCCGATAGTGTACGATCAGCTTGTTACCAAACAATGACGTTGAGCTTATGCTGAAAAGCTCAGTGCTTCATGGAGTGAGGGTTGTGTGCTGTCCAGGTATGTAAATTGCGAAAATTAGTGATTGCATCCCTGGTGAATTGGGATTCATCCGTTCATAGAATCTGCACAATAAAGTTGTCTTACTTAAAATGTCTTTCCAGAATGTAACTGCGGAATTTCAAATGCTTCTCTGAGTCCCAGGGATGTAGCCCCCGTACTGGTATATGATGAAATGCATGCATACCTCCTGAGTGTAGAATTCTTTAGATGTAAGTCCTACTTAGATTAAAATGCCTGCTTAGTTGTCTAAGACTGCTATTTGGCTGGTGCCTGACGTAATGTAAAACGTCTTCGTAGCTGCGAGAGCATTCTGCTAAAGCAGGATGTGATTCTCTTGATGATTTGCGCTTTGTTCCCGTCCCCCCAACTTGGAAAATGTTCCGGGCATTTGGGGCATCCTGACTCAGATATTCCACTTTCGCTCGTTGGCCGTTACCATTCATAAACCGTGTGTGCGTATTCTTATATTGAAAACACCATCATCGATGATATTATGAATTCAACGTCAACCAGGTCTATCATCGCAACCGATCGGAGAAAAGTTCCGAGTGAAGAGAATATGTCAACTAAGTTGGGTTGAGCGCTGCTTTATTGGAGAGGTAAAAAAAAGAGACTTAGGATGAAAAACTATAAAAAAGGCATGACTCTTGACCAAAAATAACACAAAACATTGCTTTCGGACTGGGGTTTTTTTTGCCCTACAACACTTCACTGAGCAAGTTTGATATAATATACTACGAGTATATTATATATGATTGAGCTAATCAAAAATTAACGAATATTTAAATAACGAATTCATGAACTCTATGTGTATTGTACTAAACATGATTAGGAAAATGAATTATTAACGAGCGGATTATCAACTCTTATCAATTGCATCTCTCTTTGAATTTTGCATTAAGTTTATGTGTCCTATCTAAGACCAATTCAACTTTAGTTCTTCTGTGCAGATCTTGCGTAGAGTGATGCCACGGAAGGTTAAACATAATTTTTAGCAATTTCTTTTGCGCGATTGACAATCCTTTTGCACAATTTTCCCATACCTGACAACCGTAAAGCAGAATTGCTTGAAACACTACTTTGTGTATGATTACTTTGTTTTCTGGAGATAATAAAAAAACGTTATATTAATTAGGCATTTTCTGGAGAAAAGTGACCCCAAAGTCAAAAATTAGCATGGACAATGAAATTGGATATCTAAAGACTCAAACAAGATATCAGCTTTATTTAAACGCCGTTACAGAGGCTTTTTCTTCTAAAAATAAAGTCCTACACGAAGTTTCTACTATTAGTACTAATAGGTCAGGGTACACCAAAGTAAGCCTTTTCTTAAATCCTCGATAAATGCTGTCGACATTGGAGATAGACCCTTACTGTAGAACGATTTTTTTCATAGAGTATACCCAGAAATCATTTCCCAAATTATTGTTGACGAATTAGGGGACATCCTGTATATCACGGTTATATCATTATAGCAAGAATACGGTTTCCTCATTTCAATATACACAAGACTCCGAATCATTAAACGCTAAATCAAATTGATCATTACGATAAACGTAAGGCATGCTTCCAGTATTCTGAATGTCCGAACGTTTCGGGCAGCCAACATTGGGAAAACATCGGCTTCTCCAGGAGAAGTAAAAAGAGCATAAGGAGCGCGCGACGAAGATATTGAGAGGTTGTACTCCAGGAGTAACGTACGGAAGTTTTACAACAGGCAAAAAGAATGTGTCAATGCAATAAGACCGTCACAGAAGCCTGTAGAGATGAAGAAGGAAACCTTGTAGTTGAGTCACAGTCGGTGCTGAGAATATGGGACAACTTTTTCTGAAGATTGTATAACGGCGAAGAAGCAAAAGCTGCAGCCGTCAGGCATAATAGGCTATTCAATTTAGACGATAATGATGATGCCTGATGAATGGAATCTCAGCACCGTATACCCGATCCACAAAAAAGGAGACCCCCTCAACTGTGCCAACTATAGAAGTATAAGTCTCCTTAACATTGGAAATCTTATCTAATCTGCCATTGATATTGTGTGATGGTGCGGTTTCAGACCAGGAAAGTCCATAATCGATCAAATCTTCACATTCCGGCAGATCCCAGAAAAAACTCAAGAAGTCCAAAGCAATACCCACCATCTTTTCATGCATTTTAAGACCGCACATGACAGCAGCCTTTACAGAGACGAACAATATAGAGCCATGTCTACTTTCGGCAACGGCAATGATTTAACCGAGTCCTTTGATGTCAAAAAAGGTTTTAGACAAAGTGACATTCTGTCACGTGACTTTTTTAACATCATATTTGAAAGAATTGTGCGAAACTCACAAGTGAACACTGGAGGCACAAAAGTGTGTGCAACTACTATTGTACGTCGATGATATCGACATATCTAATTGGGAGAACTCAGTGTTCGCTAATACATATTAAAACGGAAGCTGCCAAAATGGGTTTACAGGTAAATGAGGCAAAACCAAGTACTCGTATATGCTGTCAACATAAACGGACACACAACATCGACGAATTGGACAGAACGTCACAATCGACTGCTACATATAATTTCGAGGTTGTCTACTTTGGCTCTGCTATAAATTCTCAGAACAACGCTTCAGCAGAAATAAAACGAAGAGACGAGGACAGCGTAAATTACGAGCGTTAGTGTTGAAGGAAATAGAATTGTAAAAGGAAGCGCAATACACAGAACCAGAGAGCAGTCGATGAGTGAAAAGAATGTCAGCTAGAGCTCTGCGTTTTTCGAGGGTATTCAGGTTAAGAAGTTTGAGGCGGTCACGATATGAAGGTAAGATAAAGAGGTCATCCCAGGATAATCCACAAAGGCCGAACCGAAGAAAACGACGTTGAATGTTCTCGCTTAACTCCCTATCGTATAATATTCCAAGGTCGCGATGGGATTGAACCTGGGGCACAGGTTGGTCATGCAGAAAATAAAGTCGAAGGGAGATTGATTGGACTTACGTGACAAAGTCATTGATTAACATTTGGAGACATTAAGCTCAAAGCAATTTTTTAGACACCAAGTGAAAACCTATCAAAAGTTTTGAAGAACTTAGTGTCGTCGGCGTAAATGGATAGGGGCAGTGTTTAATAATCCTCTTAAATCGTTTATAGTTAAAATGAAAAGGAGACGACCTAAAACGGGGTTGAGAAGGCTGACCTAAAACGAACGCTATAATAACGGTTCTCCTGATAAGAAGATATCCATTTTAACGATATGGGGTCAAAACCGAGGGAAGACAATTTGAAAAGGATCTCTTGATGTGATATTTTATCGAAGGATTTAGCAAAATCTGCAGCAATAACATCGATTTCGTTGTCATTTTCCAGGGCTGAAAGCTCAAAGGATACGAATTCAATTAAGTTTGTAGTAGTTGATCTATCTTTCAGAAATCCATGCGAACTAAGTGATATAAGCGATTTGCACTGAAAGCTTAGAACTTCATATACAAAACTGTCGAACATATTAAGTATGTGAGAAAGCTTAGCAATGGGACGGTTGTTAGTTACTTTATGCTTTGATCCCTTTTTGTGGACCGGGGTTATGAAAGATGTCTTCCAAACTTGTGGGAATTCCCCTTGCATAAGGGACAGATGAAATAGGGAGGAATGTGGGTGCGAAAGATTTGAGGCACACGGGCCAATGGAGAAATAGGGAAGGTACTTGAAATTTATGGGGTCGGGTACGAAGAAGATTTCTGCAAATGATTGTTTAAAAAAATTTACAAAATAGTTGGCAATAGTATGTGGATCGGCAGATGACATATAATTGAACGAAAGAGAGGTGGATAACCGTCTGATTTTCTTTTGTAGTTGACGAATTGATAAAATGTCTCAGGATCGTTGATAAGATTGGTCTGCACTATCAGAGGCAGTTATAGAGCTGGGTGATGTTTTATGCCGAGAAAAGGGGACGTAAAGAGAAATGAAATTAAATATTTCACTGTAAAAAATGAAGACAGCATCAGATGAAGAGTGGTTAGTAAATCAAAGGAACATTTGCTAAAATAGATATTAATTTTGCGAAAATTAACTTTATGGAAGCTGTAAGAAGAGATAGTAGGGGAAGAGCTGGACTGGACTGGAGAGTTATGGAAAAATGAGAGAAGAAGAAGGGGTGAAGTTGTCAATAGATGATAGGGTTAAGGACAAAACGTAACTGTGGAGTTAATGGGATCGCTAGTGAAAATAAGTTCTAGGTGCCTACTGATGGAGTTAGAGACGCCACTTACTTGATAATAGATATTCCTTGGATGAAAAAGAAGTGATCATCCGATGGAATCAACTTCAGCAGAGGCAGATTAAGGCCCCGAAGATGAGGATATCGTCGCTGGAATCACATATGTCAATAAGTTTGTCAATCGCTTTAACAGCAAGGATGTAGGATGCGATAGGTTGAGCTGGGAGGATGTAGCAACACATAATGTACAGGGACCTATTGGGAAGTGTTATGTTAATTGAAACAAAGTCAAGTTTGACAGAAGAAGTTATTGCGATGAGAGAAGAGTGGAGGTTATTGTGAACGGCATGTAGGACACTGTATGGAGAATCAACTTTAGGGAGGGCAGGATCATTAACTAGGGAGAGAGTGATGGTCATATCGGAAAACATTATAAGAAGAAAGGAATAGCTCCTGGCTCTTTATGTCAGGAATCAGATCGGTTTCTGTAAGACCATAGAAAGAAAGGCCATGGGATTTAGACAAAACAGCACGTACAATAGTTTGTTTGTTGTGATTAGTTTTTTGCATAGAGGAGTAGAAGAGTGTAGATGAGATGCAGGCAAAAACGTTAAAAATGACAAAATTTATCATAGTCAGCTCGGCTACGAAGAAGGTGACAAACTCTTTTAGAGTGTATATAGCTGTGGAAAGCAGCGAGGTCATCCGCAACCTTTTGGGAGCTGTGTCGAAAATGTCGTGGTACCTGTTATAAAGTTTCCAGAGACTAGTTACTATATATCAGTAGGAAGGCCTTCCTATTGGATGGAGACCATGACACTTGTTCTGGTTTTTCCCTCAAAGCAAAGATGGTCGGATTTATCGTAAAGATAAGCGAGAAAGAGACGTATATTTCCGTATATTTTTTATCCCTTAGCATAGAGAGCATAGACAGCGCATAACGGCATTCTGTGGTGTCTATATCCTTTTGGTTTAATTTAACGTTAGACGGCGAAAGTGGATCAAAACTAGCGGCAGGGGCCCATGAAATCGAGGAACAAGGCGAGGTAGAAGCGGGATTTAACACTAGAAAGACCAGAGTTTTTGTCCAACTATAAAGACCAGAACCTTCAATTTGACGGTTATATTGAAAACGCATTATTATAAGTGCAATAATATCAAAAGAGGTGTAAAAAAGTCTTTTAAATATTACTTTTATCTTTAAAAGATTTATTTTACATAGGTTGACACATATTTCTTACTTTTGACATATTTTCCACACATAACTTTATTACATTCTCCACAACTTTCTGATCGATTTTTCGTACAGTTTGCATTGATTTGATACTGTATTCTTTTGTTATTTTGAATGATAGAGACAACAGGAGTGGCTTGCGATGGTCCAGCAGTTGCTAGTTCATGTTCTGCTGCAGATTCACTTACTTTTGTCAATTCTTGAACAAGTTGGAAAAAGAAATTTTGACGAGAAATATTATATTTCGTAATTTCCTTATAAATTATGAAGGAATTGAGGGCGGTTATTATCTAATACATTGTACAGAACATGCATAGGCTTCTTCTAGTGCTAGCTCAGACAGAATATTGTCTATGCATTTGATCGAACACGTCATCTCCATATTTTGTGTTGTTGTAGAAGGTTACTGATTCGGGTAATTTCTTCGGACCAGTTTCAATTGTCACATCTGGATGTAAAGTGCTTAAAACCTAACGTTCTTTTCAGGTTTTCCTTGGCAAACAGTCAATGTTGTGCTGTTACTGCTTTTTGATATAAAAGATTCTTATCGATGGAGACGAATTGATTTGTACTCTTCTGGATTTTCTCTTCGAGCCTTTCGTATGGTTCCAACCAGGCTAGGCATTTAATTTTTCTCCTAATTTGTTTGAAGTAAAAAAATTCTCCATTGTAATGTTACGTCGTTGATTCAAAAAGAGTTCTGCTAATTTTAAAACTACATAATCGGATAGTGACTGCTGATTTGTTCGAAAAATTTTTCGACCCAAATACGGAAATCCATTACACGAGTATTTTGAGTTTACATCTACCAGTAACCAATATATGATACCAAACTTTTCTGGTTTGTTTGCCATGTATTGTATGAATGAATGGACATCGTGTTTTACAAGGGTAAAGTTGCACATCAGCACTGATCTTTTCTCCTGGTGTATAACTTAGTTGACAATTATCGATAAATGTGTTCCAAATGGTTGATGCTAGAGCAAATTTATCCGTCTGTAGGCGAGATGATCTAGTGCGTAAATATTTTAAAAATTTCCTTGAATCTGTTCTTTGCCATTGTCTTATGAAAGATTGGTGGGCCCCATTGTGTTGACCACATAAGATCTAAGTCTAATGAACTTGCATTACAAGCACCTCTAACATAGACTAATCCCAAGAAATTCTCTAACTCTTCAAAAGACAAGGTCCAGTTCTCATTATTGGTTTTTTGCCTGGCTTAAATTTCTGTGCAAAGCTTTATATGACGTAAAATTGGTTCGTCAATGAATAATTTCCGTGCAGTTAGTAATTTGTTAGTTTCGATGTTCCTTTTAGCATGAATCCAGGATCCAGGAATTACTATACTGTCAATATATTCTGCTGACTTCGACGTCCTCTTTGTCCAGATGTATTTGGCTCAGAACTGTTTGATATGCAAATCCATTCAGTCTTATCCACACCAACTGCTTTGTTCCCAACAACAGGAAGTGTAGAAAATCTCGAGCGTCGTGCTTGAGAAATATCAGGAAGACTGGTTATCTCCAGCTCAGCCTCCGATTCTTCACTCGAATCACTTGCTGTAACTGTAGGTAAAAAAACAGGATCCTGTACTGGATCGTTACAAACTTCCTCAGTCTCACTGGCAACTTCTTCAATAGATTGAAGTCTGCTGAGTAGTTGTACTAATTCTGATTCAGTACAAAAATGTTGGTGGTGGGCCATCATCAAGTCAAAAAAAAACTATGAAAATATAAAAAAATAAACAAAATCAAAAATCCACATATAAAAATTCGAAAATAATTTTACCTGTACAACACGTAAATCCACAATAAAATTTCACGAAAAAAACTGAGTTCAGTCACTGATATCGTAATTCAGAACAACATTTCAAATAACATTACATTGTATATAGCCGTCGTCTTGACGGAGGGGGTGTGGGCGGTTGAGCAGTGACAGTATCAGGGGCAGGGGTTAAATTAAAAGAAACGCGTTGGGGCGTGAATGGGAAAGAGGCAATTAGTGCTTTTGTGGGTAGACGTGAAGGAGGTTGTTTAGAGATATAGATAGGAGGGAAAAATTGGGAAATATTTTGGTTTTAAGGCTCCAGTTGTGGTCAGATCTAGGATGTGGATGAAGAATAGATCTGGGCAATTTATAATTAGCTTTATATGAGACATTGCTTCGTTTTGTTTCTATTTTTTTATTGGTTGGTTGATCCGACCATTAGGAGACCCGCATCTTTCCGAGCTTGAGGTTGGTGTTGGATGGGCTAACAAATAACCATTCATATCTAGCCGGTAAGTTAATGTTGAAATTACGTTTGTTTTTGCAGTGAGATGTTGAGAATATTGTGCATTGGCTGTTGGTGATGAGACACCGCTTTTTGAAAAATTCAGAAATCCAAGCAACATGTGCGTGATTTAAGGCACATTTAACGAGTAGGGTGGTGAACATCTGATTATTTGTGCGGAGTCGGTCTAGCCTGCTTTACCACTTCGAAGGCGTCCACTTCGTGTTAAATTGTGTAACAAGTTTCCGTGGGGCGGCGATAGGAGGAGTGACGTTAAGCAGTTATATAACCATAAGATTTTTGCATCGAAGGGCTGGTGCGAGGATTTGGAGATTGGATTGTCGGCACTGGATGTGACAATGATTCGACTTCAGTGTTTTTTTTTTAATTTAGCGAATATTCAAGTATTGTAACTGTTGTGCGGCAGGGGATGAGTTGGAAGACCACAGATTTCGTGACATACTGTTTCAATGAGGTTTTCCAAATCATTCAACACTGTTCTATTCGTAGTGAGTTCATCATTAAGCTCATTGATTTTATCGAATATAACGTCAACGGATGAATGTATGTTGCAGATCGGAGATGGAGATTGGATGTGAATGACTGGAGATGAATATCTATGTCTTCCCGGAGAGAGTTGATATAAATAGATATAAATTCACTGAACAGTTTATCGAGGTGGCGCTTGGATTTTTCTTCGTTTCTGGATCTTGCACTTTCTAATTCAATTAGAGACGCAATTTTGTTTTCAATGCTATGACCAAAGTCTTTAGCACATCTTACACTTTGTTCAAAGATTGATAGTCTGCTCGTTATCAGTTTGACGAGTGAGTTATGGTTGGATTCATTGGAGTCACTGAGGCACTTGGTTGGAAGGAGCACATGTGAGAGAGAGATACTGATACACACGTCACAAAAAAACAGCAGATTTTCCGAAAACTCTTTAACGAAGACTGTGTTTCTTTTATTTAAGCCGACATAAATAGAATATTTTGCCGCACATCCCCTTATAAACAACAAAGTCAGTATTGGTGTCGATAATGGGGCACTTGGTTAATCCACAAGAAGACATGACGAAAAACAGGTATTACAAAAAGAAACACAAAAAATAATTGCGGAGAAAATAAATATAAAATGCACTAAACGCACTGTCGCGAAATGAACAGACTATACCTTATCCAACAAAACATGTCAGTACAGGGCTTATGGGAAAGCCCTGGCAGTATTGCCTGTAGGTGGACTCAATGGCACGTTACCTCTGAAACACAAAGGAAGCCACTGAACTTTGTGTACAATTGTTGTTGTAATTATTTTCAGATTTAACCACAGCCACCCTATGACTTGTTTGCCCGATAGCCATGGGCAGGATGATCATAAAATCACCATTGGCTATTACTGCTGGCTGTGCGTTGAAAATAATTTCATCAAAGCAGTGTTACCATTATCAAATGTTAGCACATCGTTACTGATTTTTCAGTGTTATTGTTACAGATTTGAAGCTTTTGAGAACACAAAAATGAATTTGTGTGCAAATATATGTGTGGTGGTGTTGTCATTTGCGTTTTTTTCTCCTCTTTTTGAGAAACCGTTAAGATGTAGTCAAACCATTTTTTTCGACTTTGTATTTTAAATTTTATTCGCGCGCTATTTTAATGCATTGCAACAAAGCAGTGCAATAAGTGATCATGTTATTGTTGGACTATGTGCGTTTTAGTGATATTGTGTTAAATAATAGTGGTTCAAATTACTCTGTTGTGTCGGTGTTAATGTTGTGTTTAAGAAAAAAAGGATTATTTTCGCGGTGTTTCGAAACTAGAATTCATTGACTGTGCAATTAGTGATATATTGTGATAACCACTTAAATGTGAGCAGCGACATCTAGATTTACAGAGCAGAAGATGTCGATACTCGAAGAGCAGAAGATTTCCATACTTGAATAGCAAAGTCTCAACCATTGATGACTGGAGAGTGTAATCGAATTTTCTAGCAAAATGGAAATTATATGGGACGCTGGATGGCGAGGAAAAAGATAAATGAAATTTATATCGTTCAGCAATATTTTTATTTGTTTATTTTAAATGGGGAGATGGTAACCCTTAGCCAAATGCTCTTTCTCTTTGTGGTGATTCATCATATACACCGTGGCGACCCTATGAGAGCTTTAAAGAGGGACACATTTATGCATGTTATTGCAACCAGACTAAGAGGCATATGTCCTATCTTCCCTGTACTGACATTTATTCTTGGATAAACTATAGTAGCTCAACAATAAAAAAGGCGCGTCAGCAATAATAATTTTTAGGTGAGAAATTAGGTTATTGGATTGATTAAACTGGAATAAGCGAAATAAGAATTCACATTTATGAAGTAAAGTAAGAGGACGACTGAATACAATGGCGGTTTGAACTAAT
Organism: Volucella bombylans; assembly: GCA_949129095.1. NCBI lineage: Eukaryota > Metazoa > Arthropoda > Insecta > Diptera > Syrphidae > Volucella > Volucella bombylans. Next base: position 74,151,494 of record OX422142.1, on the reverse strand, counting down.
TGATTTGCAATTAGATGCACGTGCGTGTTATTGGTAAGACAAAGCACCAAATACTTAAAATTGTTTTGAAAACTATATGTTATATCTCATGTTATATGTTATGTTATGTTATAATCAGAATATAATGCTCTTCATAACCAATAAATATTTTTGATTTACACTTAATTCCTATCGTTATTGTTCAAGAACAAATGTCTGTAGCTTTTAAAAATAAACACACATTATCTGCCAATAATTCGATATTGGGGTGATAGATACTCGTATGTAGTTGTTTATATGTTTTGTTTTCTTTACCAAATACGAGTGGACAATTTAGTCATTAAGGGGTTACATAGGTTTCTCCGCTCAAAAAAAATCGATTTTTTTTGCATGAACAAATTCTATATTCTTTTGCAATTCGAATTTTTCAAAAATTCCAATAATTAAGAAAGTTATGACGTCGGACCGGGCGGAGCGCTCATTAGGGACATGAGCAGCTGCGTGCTTGCTCTGCCTTCCTATCTTCTCTAATGACGGGTCAGTACCCTCGCAAATATTTATACCTGCTTAGCAATAGATTTAAACCTTGTATAAGAATATTAGAATTCAGAATATTCCAGAAGGCACTACTCGAGCACATTCTCAGTTTTGCTTTCGAAGCCACGCAGGCAGGGACACACTGCAGATTTTGCATTTCGTTTGCGTTTTTCTCGAAACAGTGTTTTGTCATAAAAAAAAACTGCTAGCGCGCTCCTGCATTCCAGCAACCAAAACACAAAAGTAATCCAGCGCGCACATACACTTTACAAATGGCGACCACGACGACCACCCTTCCTGCGTGTGGAATCTGATGGAATTGGTGTTACATCCTCAATGCGACCAATCTCCATCGATGAACGAGCCAAAGCACGAAGTACCGATTCGGTACCAGAAATATCTCTTGAACCACTCGACCGATTTGCATGCCATTTCGCACGGATATTCTTAATACCATTATCTAGTCTCCTACGTAGGATTTTTTGATATCTTAATTTTTAGATTTGTTATAAATAAAAATGTGACTCGTTTTTTAGTCAAAAATAGCCTCGTACGTTCAAAAAGCTGCCAAATTGTTAAAAATGAAAATTTTTTAAAACGACTATGATAGAGATTAGTTTTATCCATCTACTTTAAAATTTTTTATTTTTTTTGTTGAGATACTCCTGGTACCGCCCAGCACGTTTTTGAAGAGAGGTTTCCGGAGATGCGCGAAATGTATACTTTATAATTGTTTTTCTTCAATTGTCAATAAAGTTTTGTATTCGTCAAGCAATACTTTACACAATGTATATTTTACTTTTTTTTATATTAATTTAATATCGTAGCGAAAAGCAGTCTTGAAAAACGCTCCGTTTTTGAGCACAGAAACGTATGTAACCCCTTAAGCTGACTGGAAGACACATCGCCAGAACAATGAGCTCGACGAACACCCTAATCACTGGGATTTACTTCTAAAATCATATGTACCACATGAGTGTGCTTTGTGAAGGAGATGAAATTCTTTCCTTCAAATTCGGAGTAGTTATGCTATGGGACAGGGTCGGTAATCCTTTTTTTATAGGTGGCATTCAATTTAAAAAAAAATTATAACAGCATAAAAATAAAAAAATAAACAAACAAATAAACAATTCAAAACAAAATATATATATACAAAAACAAAAGATCATTTTTAACTATGTAACAGGTGGTTTGTTCTCTTATATGAAATACTATCCATTCACTAATAGTTCACATATTATTATATAAATCAGAAATGTTTAAACAACAATATTTAATCACAGTCAACATTTTGGAATTTGTAATTTGTTTTTATTGTTGAAAGTGGATTTAAATATCTTAAAAGGAAAATTTCAAAACTTACCCCGTTTTAATAGGATCTTCTCCACTATGCCGCTTAGTATGAATAGTTCCCTTTTCCACAGCTAAATCTTGAATCCGAGAATCATTAATTCCTGGAGCTTGACCTATAGAATATAAAAAGCACTCAATAAAAATAAAATAAAAGTCCACAAACGATTTGACTGCTAAGCCCATTGATATTAATGAATTTATTTGTGAAATGTTCAATTATTTAAAACATCCCATATGCGGTATAACGTTTTAGTATTTATATTTAAAAAAAAAAAAAGATTTTCATTGAATCTTATTTTTAAACCCATCAAAACAGATACTACTTTAGTACTTTTTTAAAAAGTTACCTATGTTCAATTGCTCTCATATGGGATGTTTTTATATGACATTTATATTCAAAAATATAAAATAAGAACACAGTCTCTAAGAAGTAAGTTTTTCTAGCCCGAGGTTTCGTCGTCTAACAAGAGTGTTTGAGAGGGCTTGCATTAAGGCCTGTCTTCGCTCATATATAACGTACTCTGTACTGTACATACAAAAATTTAGTCCATTTACTAAGTTTATACTGTTAAAAATTGTTTTTTGAGTTTTAATTGTAATAAATATAATAATAATTATAATAAATAAGTACTGCAAGAAATGTCGAAAGACAGAGTTCAAATCTCAGGTTTAATTCAGGGGGCTCGCATGGGGCCAATTTTAATTTTAAATTACCGGGACACACCATTTACAATACAAGGCACAATTTTGTGATATATTTTTGTTTGGCTTATTTGATTTTGATAATGTCTAAGAATATTATCTCCAAATATTATGAAGAAATTCAATATAGTTTTTTAAGACGTAAAAATGTATAAAAGTATAAAAGTAAATATTAAGGCGCGCACCATGAAATATTTCGGAGCCCTCTATGTTATGATTCTTCTATTCTTATTATTTACCGTTACTTTTAACAAAAGATATTTTTATTCATAAGTGTGAGTTATATATATGTATGTATAATAGATATACAATACCTGTCTATGTTTGGGCTTAATTCAAGGTAAGTTAACATTTTGTATTGCCAAAACTCAACAAAAGTACTTTTTTGAAATTGGTGGGCATGATTACTTTTTTTTTTTTTTAATCTTTTAATTGAAGTCAACTTTATATTCCAACAAGATAATGCTGTCTCTCACTCCGGAAAGATAATCTACGAGTTGTTTTCTCTTAAAAATATTGAGGTTTCGGTCTGGCCAGCAAGAAGTCCGAACCGCAGAACAACAGAGAATTTATGGGGAGCACGGTTTTAGAACCCAAAGAAACCATTCAATTTTCCAGGAACTCCATTTCAAATACGACCCTCCAAAATTCGATTAATACCATTGCAAATAGAATAAATTGTTTTCTAAATAGGCGCGCTAAAGTGGTTATGGTACCCTTAAAATGTCTGCATATAGCGCGGGCGAAGGAAAATTAGGAAGGAAAGAAGGGTAGGTACTTGTAGGTGTCTGAATGTTAACAAAGACTAGGAAATAGATAGGGCATTCCATAAGCGAGTTGTTCGGCTTAGGAACGAATCACGATATTTTAGTGTATGTCCGAAAGTGGGCTTGAGGGTATTCTGATGTGCATTCATAGCGAGACGAGTATTACGGTTGAAGGTTTGAAGGGGTGGAATGCTACTGGCGATTTCAATGGAGCTATGATGATGGAAATAGCGATAGAAAAAAATGAGACAGGAGACATTTCGTCAGCGTTCGAGGGTGTCCATCGATTATATTATTATCACCTATGAGTTTTATCGCATAGTTTTGAATCCTATCTAGCAAGTGCAGAGATGTTTTAGGCCCACCTGACCAGATGTGTGTATTGTACTTCAATTTTGGCGGATAAATTCCTTATATAATATATTGAGGCCAGATCAGAAGGGAAAAACTATTTCTTACATCGTTAGAGGAAACTTAGACATTTCGCAGCATTTTTGGCGACATCGAATATGTGTTCATTTCAACGTAAGTCATCTCTGACACACATTCCGAAAATGGAACGTTTTTCGGTTTCGACGATGCAAGTGCCATTCATGAACAATGGCTGGGTGTTTAAATTCCGCTTTAACAACAGCAGACAGCATTGTGTTTTGAAAGCATTAAATTCCACTCTGTTGATAGTTCCCCAATTGGTTATGCTGTTAATATAGGAATTTAATGAGCTTAACGTACGCTGTCGTTCCCCTTCTACAGCCGAAGAGCAGGGACGTGAGTCCGGGAATGAATATGAAAAGGAGAGAGTACTGTCGCCAACAAAGGAATATATTGGATCAAAAGTGGCAGACTAAGGAGCATTGATAACAATTAAAAATAGTGTCGGAGACAGACAGAACGGGGTGGCCGTGGCTCAAGTGGTAGTGGGCTGGCTTTCAAATCGGAAGGTTCGGTGTTCGAATCCCAGCCTCGCCCGAAAGACATATTCATTTTTTCTGTTAACGAAAATCAAGTATGATGAGTAGTTGACTAGAAATCAACAACAAGCCAACCCCCACTAAGAATTTAGTCTCCCCATTAAATGTTGGATACCACACATGGAGCGAAATAATCACTGAGCCCAAACATCTTTCTTTCTCTCTCTATCCTATTTTCTAAAAAACTTAAAGTGTATTCATAACCACTTGAGTGTTAAGTTCTTAAAAAAAAACAGCATTTGTTTCGCGAATATCAGACTTGAAGCGATCCACGACAGCTTGAATTGAAGGTTCTGAAAGGCAGTTTCTAATCCATTTAAGAAGAGAGTCGTCGATCCCAAATGCACGCATTTTCGACAAAAAAGCCTGATGCCAAGACCTGGCGAATGCCTTAGAAATATCAAGGGAAACCATTTTGCTTTCGCCAGATTGATGTAAGCTTTAGTTCATTGAAAGTATTTTGATATTTCACGAGCTGACGGTTTATCAGCATTTCCATGACCATGGAAAAAAGGGACGTAAGTGCAATGGGTTTGTAGGAGGAGAGAGAAGATTCGCTCTTTTTAGGGACTGGCTGAACAAATGCTGTTTTTCCTCTATTCGGAAAGAGTCCTAAAGAGTAGGATCGACGGAAAAGCGTACGTAGTGGTTTTGCCAGCGTGGAAAAACACCTGTTGGGGCTGAGAATTTACTCATCATCATCATCATCACCACCATCATCTTAATCATTATTTGACACATATATATGTACATAAATTTAACAAATAACGTACTATGTGAAAAAACTGTAATTAAAATCTATAAATACCATCGCAACAATAAAACGAAAACCTTTTTTGCATTCACAACCCTTAGGCGAAGCGTTGCTAGTTTTTTACTTTATCGTTCGCAACAGTTCGCTAATTTCTTCGGTGTTGTTTCCAAAGCGTAACATATATTTCGTCGTGCAATATACATGCTTTACGACATTTCGCATTTTTTCGCAACCGCTGACAATCGGTCAACGCATCAATCAGGACCTTCCTATCCTGATAAGAAAGAGTTAATAAAGATCCTCCAGTTGACGGTCTAATCCCTTGATCGTTCAACACCTATTCAGAAGAAGAGGAGATATACAATCCGGAGCAACGTATTCATGTATTTTAAGATCTTTATGTACTCTCGATACTACACTTGCTACACTACTCTACTACTACTCTTGCGAAGGTGGATACGTCTCATCGAAGATTCGACGCACTCAAGTGTAGGCGGAGAAAAATGCAGATTGGCCATGTCTAAAGGGCTGACAGCTGGAATGTCATTGTAAATAAGCATTGGGATGGAAGATGAAAGAGAATTTCTGATGTTTTTGACAAACGACCAAAAGCTTTTACAACCTTCGGGACATTGTAGTATTTTTTGCCTCAGTTTTTGGTCGTATTGAATTTCACACGCTTAAGTAAGTCGTTGCAGTCATTCCCGGCTCATTTCAATTTTTTCCGGTTTTCCTCTGTAGGTTCGGTCATGTAGGACCCAAAAACCATTTCTCTAACTATGATAGCCTCTTTACAGCTCGAATCGTAAAACGCCTTTTCTTTTGGTTTGATACTTTTCATCCGATGAGGGAGAGAGCATCTCATACTAAAGAGAATAGTGTCTGTTATTATTATGTAAGCAGCGGCATCCACGTCGTTATCGAGGAAACATAACGACCAATTGAAATTCCTAAAGAAGCCGCTCCAATTGGCTCTCTCGTATTGTCATACGGTTCTTTTAGGAATCTTTTCTCTAATTGTGTGGTGGATGTACAAGAAATTAACTGATATGAAACAATGATCCGACGAGCCTAGAGGGGATAGAACATAGACCTTGTATTTGTCAGGGTGAGAAGTTAAAAAACATGTCCAGTGTTGTTGGTATGACTGTCAACGTCTGGTATTTCTGTCAGCTCATTTACAAGCTGGGTCAAGTGATTTTCCGCGGTTTTCACAACACACTGTCCTTCGGGTGTTGTCTGTCCAGAGTGTCGAAGCCACTCGGAATTGTGTATATTGAAATTGCCGTAAAAACGATTTCAGTATGAGGCTATAGGGATGCAATTTTTTGTATGGAGTCAGACAGCGCATCAAATTCATTAAAGGTCGAATTGCTGTTATAGGTGTTATGCCCTTACAACAATAGAAAACAGTGCACCAACAAAATTCTCACTCCAACCCGCTATCCTTCAGTTATTACCTACAACCAGCCACTGCCTGAGCCATATGACAAATGCAGCAATGGCAACAACTGAGTGCAAGGCAAAGTACTTACGACCAGGAGCAGGAGAGGTGAGATACCCGCACTGCGTAGTATTTTTTGTTTCTTTTTCACTGCACTGCGCTACTTGTTTTTTTTATTACTTGTTTAATTTGTTTTCCCACACGCTTTGGTGGTGTTTTTTTTCGTTTTTGCAACACAGGACTGGTTAGCAAGTGCACTTGGCGGTGGTCGACACGGTACTACCTAGAAAAGGAGGTTCTACCCACTATTAAAATCATTGTTTTAAAAAAATAATATTCTTAAAAGCATTTTAAAACATGTGTTTTTATAATAATTTCCCTTCTATTTTCATGGATTTTTAGGACAAAGAAGTTCAATTTAATTAATTTCACATTCTGATATCAGTTTTGAGTTAATTATGTAACATAATTAATTTTCTAAAAAGAATAAAAAAAACTTCTTTGAGGTAATAAAAAATTAAAGTGTTTTTATAAGAATTTCGCTCAGTGTATCTCAAAAATGCATTGAACATAAGGGAATTGTATGTTATTGAATACCTACAATTACGAGTATGTATCAACTTTTAGTATTAGAACATCGTATCTGATTCAATACAGCAACTATATTAGGTATATGCATCAATGTATGTATATATGTAGAAGAAGACAAATATTAATACTACTCAAATAATTGGCTAACTACATTTAATTTGAGCATTTGAAAATTTAAGTTCAGAAAAATCATTCCACCACTAGATACATTTCTAAGATATGCGATTATATTTCCTGTATAAAGTAGTAACGTGAAGAAGTATTATATGTACGTACTCGTTGGTATGTATTTATATTCGTAAATACGAGTAGTTCTTATGACTTTAAATTCATCAATACATTAAAGGAAAAACGTTTAATACTTTACCATCCGAATGACTTGAGGCCTTCCTCATGCTCGTTAGTCGATAAAATGGGGGTGTTTCCGTTCGCTCAATCAAACAATTAAGAGTTTCCACTGTTTGTAACTCTGCCATTAACTCGTCCAATAACCGATCAGCACAAGTCCTAGCGAGGTAGAGAGCGACACGTTTTGCCTATAAGGGATAATGAGAATTAATTAGTTGAATGGAAGCTATTAGTATTAGAAGAAATTTGCAAATAATGAAAATTTTACAACGCTAACATTCAACTTACATATGGAAGCAATTCCGTCGGTGCCATTCCAGACATTATGACTAAATACCGAAGAATGACCTTAAGATTATTCGGCCAAAACTGACATAAGGTTCCCCATAGTTCCTCTATATCTCGAGGATGTAAGTCAGAAAACTATAAAATAAAATGTAAAAATGCATTGTTAATTGAAGGCAAGTAAATATGTACGAGTATTTATCTAAAAACGGTTGTTTTACTACTCCGTTTACTGAATGCGAATATCTAACAAAGTGGGTTGGCAAAAAAGTTGTCTAAATTTTTTAGTGTGAAATAAAACTCTTTTTCTATACAAAGAATTAACTTTAGTCAATTATTCAGGGTGGTCCGGTTTAGGATATAAATATTTTGGGATCTGTTTCATTGGTTCATGTTATGGAAAAAATCGTATGGGAGGGCCTATCTTCAACGCCCACTGAGTTATAGGGTGTTAAAAAAAACTCCTTCGGAGAAGTAGGTTCCAACAATTATTTAGTAATAACTTCTAGAGTATTGGTAAGCAAATAAAGCCGCTATAGTATTTTTTTTATTTTTTTTTTTTTATAATTTACGCGCGCCTAAGGGGTTGATACCCTTTTACTGCCAGGGCGCGGGCGGAAAGATAGAAGGAGGAGAAAGGAAAATTGTTTTGTAGTGGTTTGAAACTCAGGTGTGTTTGGTTTCTATGTTTGCTCTCCAGGGGTGGGAGTCCGAATAGGACGGAGACTTTTTTCTTCACTCAGAGTGATTCGAGATATAATTCCCAGTATTTTTTTCATTGCTTGAAACTCTTATAACAGCCAAATCTACGTGTCAGTGTTATGCCTTCACACGCAGAATTTTTTTGTCTGAGTTCCAATTATACAATGAAAAACTGATTTTGCCATGGGCAGGATTCGAACCTGGACCCTCCGAGTGAGAAGCGTTTGCTACTACCACTACACCACGGCCACCCCATAAAATTTCATAAATAAAATTTCAGCTGTAACCTACAACTTCGTTCGGGAGAATTTATTACTAACTCTAACATTGTATTCTACCAACCGATCGAGAACTTTAACTACATTTAATCGGCATTCATCCTCGATCTCCCCACTGACTAAAATATCATCAAAATATGCGTGGACTTCTTCTAACCCTCTTAAAATCTGATCCATAATCGAACAAAATATGTGTGGCGCAGTTTTAAGCCCAAAAACTAGTCGTGTAAATTGAAATAACCCCACATGCGTATTAACTGTAAGAAACTCTCTTGATCTTTCCGAAACAGAAACTTGCAAATAAGCACCCCTTAAATCAAGTTTTGTGAAGATTTTCCAACCACACATTGAAGCCAATGCGCGGTATAGCACTATACTCTATTTAGACAAACCTATTTTTCGTTCGCTTGGAGTTCACACACAATCGTATTGATCCATCACCTTTGTTTACAACCACTAAAGGACTTGCTCAACGGTTTCGTTTTACCGGAACCATAACGTTTTCCTTACATAGTCGCTCAATTTCAGCTTCCACTCTTGCCTTTAATCAATAAGGTACCGTATTCGCTTTGCAAAATATTGGAAAAGCACCATCCTTTAACATGATTTCCGCCTTAAAATCTTTAATCACTGCATCATTTGATTTGGAAAAGATTTTGTCGTACTTTTTTAAGGATTCAAGTTTATGCAAATTAATATCTGAATCAGCCCGAGTTACATTATTACAATAGTAATCAACAAAAAATTCTTTCCAATTTTTAAATATTACCTCTAACCAATTTCTTCCCATTAAGAGCGTAAAATATACATGAGTATTTACAACAACTAACTCTAATTCAAATTGTATAGATTTTTGTTCAACACTGGCAACAAATTTGCCTATTGTTTTAACTCTCTCATCTTAAATCAATTTGAACGCCTTTTCTTCATACAAAATTTGTGTCTCAGAAAATATTTTAGAAAATTATTCTTATGAATAACAGTTACACACGCTCCTTTATCTAACTCAAACTGTAAATCAATTTTAAGCGGGTTGATCTTAGGAGATTTTAAATTATTAATATTATTACATAATTCATATCTTCCCTCCTCTTCATCCTCATCATCAATTTTACTCATAGCACCTCGGAAAGCTCTCTGTCTGCAAAATTTCTAGAAGTGTCCCTCTCTGCCGCAGCGAAAACAAACCACTCTTTTACGAATTTTGCCCGTTGCACTCGTGCCCGCTACTTCACCACCATCATTTTTGCTATTCCACTTTTGGTTGTACGTTGTTAGATCATTCACTCCTCCCTGTTCTTCTTTTATCATTACCACATTGTTCGACGTCATCTCTATTGCGTTTTCAATATGTCTCAAAAGTTTTCAATTCGCTTTCACCAAGCAATCGTTGTTGGATTCTTTCATCTCCTACGCCACACACAAATTATATCAACATTGCCTTGTCTAGGAATTCGCCGAATTCACATTTCTGCGCCAATTGTTTTAATTTAACAAAGAATTCCGCTATCTCTTCATCAGCTTTGCTATTGCGCTTCATTTTTTTTTTAAGTCTATATAAGGAAAATCATTTTATGTCCTTGGACTTGTTAATGACACAATAACTTTGTACAATTCAGGTCATCCATACTGGACAAAAATTCAACCTTCTCCTCTTCTTTCACTGCGTTTAATGTGAACAAATTATCTATCGCCGCGCCCTACATATAATTCAAAACCTTCATTTAACACAAACGCTTCAACTGAGCCGATAAATGGTTAATTAGAGAATTAGAGATGAGAAATACTAAAGTACAATTTAATACATACATAACATACATACATAATACAGCTAGATACCAAGATATCTCTGACTACACTTTAACAAGCAAATGGTTCCACTATCGAAAATTGTTCCCAATTCTTTCTGATATCCGTATAGACCTCAGACCATGACGTCCTAAAAAGCATGGTTTCCAACTTCTGAAACATAAACTTCCAGTCATCGCAATATCGCTTAGTCTTATTTATTATTATTGTGATAACCACTCAAATGTGAGCAGCGACATCTAGCAGAAAATGTCGAAACTCGAAGACTAGAAGGTTTCGATACTGGATTAGCAAAGTCTCGACGGGAGAGTAGAATCGAATTTTCTAGCAAATTGGAAATTCTATGGGACGCTGGATGGCGAGGATTGTTCTCGAAGTATGTCATTCGAGTATAAATACCAGCATCCCAAAGGTATGCAAATCAGTTCCAAAGTTGAATTTGAAGTGTTAATTAGAAGAAGTGATTAAGTGGTTTAAGTAAAAGATAAGAAAAGTATATGTGGTTGAGAAATTGAATTGTACTGAGAGAAAGAATTAAATAGTGAATTGTAACTGTACTGAATAAAGGGATTTGTATTGAAAAGAATAAGTTCTATCATTTGTACCCACACAAACATTCTACATTATTATTACTTAATCCATTTAACTATATAGACTGAGATCATATACAACCACTTCCTGCAACGGAAAGGTATGTATACGGTGCATGCATGCAAATCTACCGTATGACTTTGGACGGTTTCTTCTTTTTAGCGGCGTCCCCCAACTTTCGGCAGTAAACTCATTAAAAGACCTTATCGTTTTTACTTTTTCCTAGTGAGAAGACTGCTACTTTAGGTATTTTTTCAACTAGTGCTTATTTCGTGAATGGTAACACGTAGCTCATGTCTAATTTGACAGATAATTAGTTTTATCCTTCCGGTTAATAATGGAAAATAATTTCATTCAAATGGCTGCCTCGGCTGGCCATGCAGTAGCCTACACGATCGGTCCAATTTTTAAGCACATTATCGATTGTGTGCAGCTGTATTTCACCAATGGCTTCACGAATATTGTCCTTTAAAGCGTCAATTGTCTCTGGCTTGTCGGCGTAACACTTATCTTTTACGGCACCCCACAAATAATAGTCCAACGGTGTCAAATCGCAGCTCCGAGGTGGCCAAACGACATCAGCTTTGCGGCTGATAATGCGATCTTCAAAAACATCGAGTGTAGCTTCGGCTGTGTGGCACGTAGCGCCGTCCTGTTGAAACCAAATGTTGCCAATATCCTCCTCTTCAATTTTTGTGAACAAAAATTCGTTCAACATGGCCCGATAACGATCGCCATTGACTGTAACGGCCACTCCTAGCTCATTTTCGAAGAAAAATGGCCCAATTATGCTTCTGGACCAAAATCCGCACCAAACAGTGACCCCAAATGTGACAATTTAGCTTCTTTACATACCCGCCAAGATCAAAATGAGCTTCATCTGAAAAGACGATTTTTTGGCAAAATCGGCATCTTCTCTAAGTCGATCGCAGGGCCACTTAGCGAATCGAAAACCCATTGGATGGTCAGTTGGCTTGAACTCCTGAACCAATTGGCCTTTGTATGGCGTCATACCAAGGTCTTTATGCAAAATTCGTCTCAATGATGTCTCCGAAATGTTTAATTGTTGAGAACGACGGTGAATTGATGTTGATGGCGCTTCACGCACACTTTCTGCCACAGCAGCAATATTCTCGGGTGTACGCACTGTTTTTGGCTTTTCACGCTTTGGTTTATCGATGAGGATGCCAGTTTCTTTCACTTTTTTCACAAGATAACGAACATACGGAGCTGACGGTGCTTCTCTTCTTCCAAAATCCGTACGCAATTTTCGCACACATTCTGCAACATTACCATGATTTTCAAAGTAATGTCGCAATATTTCCCATCATTGTTCAAGCGTATACACAACCATATTCGTTCAGCGGAAGGATAAAGCTAATTAAGTGTCAAATCAGACATGAGCTAATTTTACCATTCACGAAATAAGCACTAGTTGAAAAAAAAACGTTAGATGGCGGACCCTTTACTACGGTAAAACTATGACTGCAAAAAAGTTCATACCACAAAAAATAACAGTAACCAATATCTGAATTTGGTGGGCAGTAGTACCGAAGTAACACAAGTAACTCGACAAAATACCAGATTTCCCCCAATCTTTCAGCAAAATAAGATTGCAGTGCATAGGCTAAAGTTTGTGAATTTTTTTATTTATTATTATTATTTATTTTTCTTAGATAATAATGTTAATATCTTAGATTGATCATTGGTAATAGATATTAATATAGTGGAGAATTTTGATGAGCTAAAACAAAAAATTGAAATGGCAAATCGAATGTAAGGAGTAATAAAAAAAAAGCCGAGATCCTACCCGTTACAGACAAATTAAAAACGAAAACTATTTACTAATTATACAATGCTTATACAATTGCTACCTTTTTCGTATCTGAATTTGATTCTTTTTTTTATTTTCGCTGTAGGAAAAAGGTCCATGTACAGACAAAAATTACTTTATTATGTACAAGTAAAATTTCAGTATGTCTTTTTCATTTTTTTTTATTTGTTTCATTTAAACAGATCATTTTTACATAAAAATAAACAAGCTTTAAAAGATAATTGTGGTATAATTTAGTCAGCCATTGATAATTTTTTTGTTCGTTTTATATGTTATATCAATATATCAAGTTATTAAATGCAATGAATCTCCATCCGTAAATATTCTTTCTGCAAAAAAAATTTTATCTTCTCGATTTTTTACCGGAATGGCCCCATATGTCGCGAAAAATATTTTTTGCTTGCACCATGCAAGGAACACCAGTTGTTACTATCAAGCTAGTAGCTATGAGTCTAAGATAAAAAAATATAATCAACAACAATAGTAAACATAAAAGTTATAATTTAAGAAAGTGTTATATGGACTAATATCAAATGCATACAAAAAATGTATGACAATATCAAATTAACAAAAAACTATATTCGTCACGACTGCTTGATAATGCACATCAATTTAAACTTGTTGTATTCTATTTTCTGCCAATAAATCATCCAAGTATATATGGTAATTTTTAACATATTTTCATTTGTTCTAAGCTACAAAATTAGGACCCAATAATCATTTCACTCTTGTAAATTTATTTTCCCAGATATTCCAAGGAGCAATTAATTTTCAAAAATAGTCTGTAAATTCATTCTCCAATTTTTACATAAATTAAGAAATAATAATAATAAGTACACTATATACAGCTAATTAACCCATTTGCACCTAAATACAAACTATCAAAAACATTTCGAAAAAAACTTTATTAACGTACCACTAGAGGCTATTTATATATTTTTCTGCAAAAAAAAACAAAGAAAAATTCCTTTTATATAAAAATAAACCGTCCTCAATTGGGGCCAATGGGCTTATGTGTGATATTTTTCGATGCATAATGTTTTGATGCATCTTTTACATTGCCAGCGGGCTTTCATGTGGCATTCGACGCATCGCTGCTGGTTTCGCAGTTTCTGAGGGAAGTGTGAAACACCATCTAAATTCATATTTGGCACTGACGAGGAAGGTTTACGACGTTTTCCATCAGGTCTTTCAGGGCGTACATGGCTTAATTAAAATCGGGCGATACTTCAGCGAAACTGGAGCTGATCTAATTTATCTTCCGCGGCCAGAACATGAAGACCCCAAGCATTAGCTACAGCCAAATCCAACATGTAGGTAAAAAGTACCCACCACCAGTTTTTCCTCATATAGCTGATCTGTATACTGCGATTGACTGAGTTTGATCGACTCGACTCATGCCTTTGTTATAGTTTTGAAAAACAAAAGGGATGTCTACATCTACCTTTTTTGTTCTGCAGAGCTCCATCTTTTAACCTTGCCCAGAGGGTGAACAAAGTCATAGTTTGTACCGCACCAACGCTGTTATTAAGACATCGCACAAACAAAATTTTATAGGCTGCTCTGGTTTTCTTCTTCATCTCTTTGACAGTTAGTAGTGGACATTTTTTGTCCTATTTTCCCTCTCAGTGCCAGTTGCACGATAACCAGCTTCACGTAGGTCTCGCAGCAGAGCGTGCCTGGTGAAGAAGTTGTCAAAATACACCTTATGCTCATTGGCAAACGGCATTTACTTTTTGCAATAAGTTCTTCACTACTTTTGATCCCAAAGGATCATTACTGGTTTCTCCTGCTGATTTATCACAGTATACATCGAAAGCGTAACCATCTGCAATCATCCAGTTTTTGTACCCAAATCTCACTGGCTTACCTCTTATAAACTGCTTAGCTGGATGACGTCCAAAATACTTTATTATAGACTCATCTGTCGATAGATTATCGTGTAATACACCTCACTGAAGAAATTTCTTGATCAGCAAGTCACAAAGTGGTCGTACTTTGAACATCTTATCCGCGGATCCGGCAGCATCTTCATTGTCGCAGAAATGCAGGACTTTCTTTATTTCCATGAATCGATTTCTAGACATTTCTTTTGAAATAATGTCAACATTGCATTCTTCATCAAGAGACCAGTACAATTGTTCTCGAGGAAGTGAGTGATATCCAGTCAAGATTAGAATTCCCAAAAAAGTTTTGAGGTCATCAACAGTTACTTGAAACTCATGGTTTTTATGTCGTGCAGCATATAACTTCGTTACGACCATGTCAAAAACCTCTTTAAAAATGTTGACTGGCGTTTGGTCTTTGAGCTCGTTTTCAACATTTGCCTTTCGATTCTGAACATTGTTCTTCGTTGAGCGTAAGTCAACGTAGGAACCGTCACATTTACGCCAACATGTATCCTGGGTGTCAACTCATCATCATCATCACTACTATCCCATTCATCGTCATTTCTGGACTCAAACACTTCAACTCTCCCTGGAATATCACGTGGAAATATGTTTTGCTGCACATCATCGTCATCGCCTTCTTCTTCATCCGTGAGAATACTCGGGTCTGGGGGAATCGCCACTAAATCGTAGCTGACGTCGAGATCATCCTCTTCATTTAAAATACTTTCTACGGCTTCACGAGCCCTCGATAATCATTTGCAAAATTAAACATTCGCTTCGACATTGCTTACTCCAAAACTAAGACTGTGGAAAATAAACCAAAAACCATGTGCAATTAACCCATTGGACCTTTGGAGACCTACAACTAAAATATCTTCTCTTTTGGTCAATTTATAGAAAATACATAATATAATAGTATTATTCACTAGTAAAAACTATAAGCAAGAGAAAAATACTAATAAATTATAAAAAAATTCTGATGTACATAAAAAATATAATGACTTACCATTAATATATTACTTTGTTAATCGATGCACTAAATAAAACTACCGATTTTAATTACTTTGTACCGTTTATCACAAAAAAATAATTTTCCACTACTCTCACTCTCATTTACGCTTAGAATTTGCATTTGAATAAAAAAAAATGTAACTTTGAAAATCTGCAGGTACTACGCTGGTACATATTCATATTAAGCGCACAACTATGATTTTCGATTTTACACTTTTTAATACTAAAATACTTCGCAATTGACAACTTTGTTAAAATAAATTTTATCTACGGAGTAACGGTTTTTAGCTGCGAAAAGGACGTGGCATCTGCTGTTGTTGTTACGAAAGAAAACAGACAAAGTTGCTTTATAGTAAAAGAATTGTCGGCATATTCGTTTAAACGCAGGAAGTTTTTATTCAATTTTTAGTAATTTTTTGATTGTGGAAATTGATCTGCTGCCGGTTAATAACTTAACAGTGCGTACTAAGTCTTGTTTAATATTTAAGATGCATTAGAAATAAGTTTTATTTCTTTTTTAAGGTTATTGGAAAAATGCCTAAAGCAAAGTATCTTACCGATGCTGAAAAAGCTCAAATTGATCTTCTTCTGCATAAGGAAAATTATTCTAATCGAGAAATTGGGCGTCGCATTAACAGATCAGAATGTGTTATTCGTAATTTTTTGAAGAAAAAAGAAAAATATGGAGTTAAAAAGCCAACGAAAGATAACCGGAAACTCAACAAACCACAAATTGAAACCATTAGACGAGAGGCAACAGAAAATAAACTTAACTCCAGTCAAATAAAACAAAAACACAATCTTCCTCTTACAAAAAAACACATAGCAAATATTCTACGATCAACTCCTAACATCAAATGGAAGAAGCCTAAGTGCAAACCCTTTCTAAGATCGCATCATATTGCAGCCCGCCTGGAATTAGGTCGCAGATACATGCACTGGACATTTCAGTGGGACAAAATTATATTTTCGGGCGAGAAGAAATTCCGACCGAGGATGGTCCCGACTCGATGGCAAGTTATTGGCATGATTTTCGAAATAAAGAGGTGAAATTTTGAAGGTGGCGTGATGGTGTGGGCAGCTTTCTCTGCCCGAGGGAAGGCCACAATTTGCTTTGTACCCACAAAAATGAATTCGCAGACTTACACGGATATGTCCTCATGAATTTTATTGAAAATAAAATGGAAGATGACTTCATTTTCCAACAGGACAACGCCTCTATCCATGTCTCAAAGGCGTCTTTGGAGTGGTTTAGAGAGCGAAATATCCCGTCCTGACTTAAGCCCCATAGAAAATCTATGGGGTATCATGATGCGCAAAATATACGCGGAAAAACAAAAAACCGGAAGCTTTTTAACAGTAAAGGAGCTTAAAACCAAAATAAAGCAAGTTTGGGATGAAATTAGTAGCGAAATCCTCCAAAACCTTGTTAAATCGATGCCAAACAGGAATTTCGAGTTGATCCAAAAGGATGGAAAATCTACAAGTTATTAACTTTATTATTTTTTAAAGATTTCGTGAGTGCGTTTAAACGAACATGCCTCCCATTTTGCTTTTTTAAAAAAATAAATTAACAAAAAAAATAAAATGAATTTGAATTGAGGGAAACTTTTGCCACAAATTTAATTTGCTTATTAAATAATATTAAAACAAATAATAAAAAAAAGGTTTCCTTGCATTGTTTTTTTTTTTAATTAAGAAATATGTTTAAAAAGGTATCTGCGCTTAAACGAATATGTGCCAGTGTAAAAGAGATGGCGCGAATGGGGATACCGGGCGTAAATGGGTTAAAAAAGAAAAACTCACACTCACTGTTATAATACTCATAACAAGTGCTCATAATGCGTTATATTAAAAAAGAACAAAAACTTAACAATTTATCGAGTTCGCTCATCCTTGTACAGAATATTTTTCTGCCATACAAATAGCATAGAAATCAAATAGAAGCGACAGGAAAATGTAATTATATAGGTTTAATCGGACTATCCTTGACAAATTTTAAACAGTTTACAAAATAGTTAATGCAACGAAGTTTACAATAAATGAAAAATAAAATTCAACTTTAGTATTCGCGTTCAATTCAATAGAGTTGGCACATTAATTTCAATAACAATTTTTTTACTGCTATCCTTAAAACATTAAATTTTTTGTAATTGCTGATACAATGTTAAAAGCAATACATACATACGTACATAAAAACCCTTGCAATAGTAGATTTTATTTTACCCTTCAATTTCTAGTTATTGCTTATATATTTTGTTTTAAATTGTTTCTGAAAAGGAAATTCTTTTGATTGCACGTTAGTATTTAATATTTTCTTTAAATCAAATCAAATGCATGTCCTTTACTTTTTAGACATTTAGCATGACTCTTTTATCAGGATCAATGAAATCCAAGCAAAGTGTAAGATTATTTTCATACATATGTAAAATATAATTTTTAAACTTATATCACTTTTTTGTAGTTATTTGTATATAGTTGTAATAAAAAATAGTTTAATTACTAGTAATTATAATGTTCTCTGATCTTTTTCAATTATTTTCGTTGAACAGGTTATATTCAGTCAATCATCAGATCTCATGGAACGACAATCGTCAGCAGCGTCCAGCACAGAAGAGACATCAGGACCACAGGGCGATCTAAGTAGTGGTTCACGGCGAGATGACGGACAGCCAGATTTTACAGTTTTTAAAGATTTTGATTTCCTTGAGTACGAAGATAGTATAGCAGGAGAATCAACAGATAATTTCAACT
Organism: Volucella bombylans; assembly: GCA_949129095.1. Taxonomy (NCBI): domain Eukaryota; kingdom Metazoa; phylum Arthropoda; class Insecta; order Diptera; family Syrphidae; genus Volucella; species Volucella bombylans. The sequence goes on along the minus strand of OX422142.1, from coordinate 74,132,892 downwards.
GGGGTGTTCGTCGACGTCCAATTTTCGAAGGTGATAGTGATGCAGTCGGAGCAGTGGGATCTAAAAGTCACTCTAATCTTGATGAGAGTTATAGTGACAAAACTCCTATACTTAGTAAACGGAAGCGACAGACAGCAGACGACTCTTCGGATGAGGAAGTCGAATCGGAATCTCCTTTAGACGAGGATCATCGCCACCCATTTCTTAAGTCACCATTCCATATAGGACCTCCAACTTCATTAAGTTTGAGGGAACGCCACCGACGAAATTCAATTTCTCGCAGCGATACAAGCGGTTCCAGTGCTGGTGATTTAGGGGATATCACCCCATGCAATGCATCGCCTCACCTGCCAGGTATTATTCGCTTCGGTGCGCCTATACGAGATGAAGCTGAAGAAAATTGGAGAAAACACCTTCAAGCGATGCTTTTTAACCAGCCGTCTGCAGATGCTCCTGATTTGCTTCTTCAACTTCATAAATTGATTAAGGAACTTACTTTTAAATCCATTAGCATAACTAGAGAGTCAAATAAATTTTTCTCTGGTATCGGAGTTCAACTGGGAAACCAAATTTCTCAATTCACAGACATGTTAAGCTATAAAGCAGATCCTCCAATGATTTGGTGTAACCAATCTCAGCCAACCACTCCACGTCTGATTGAAACATTACGTTTTAATGTATTAGAAATTCAGGAACATTTGGAGACTTTTTTCGACAGAAAGGATCAAGTTTTAGAAGTACGTACTTTAAAGTTAACTTAATATAATAACATGTAAGAAATTGATAATTTACAAAAAAAAAATATAGTGTCTTGATTCCGTAAAAACGTCTTGCAAATTATCCCTGTTTACTGAAATTGTTGATCAAATTGGGACAGATGGTTTAAGCTCAGGCAGTTTTATGCCATTCGATCCAGCTACTGCAGAGATTGTCTTAGATTTGGGACGAGCACTCTATAAGTTAATGTTTCAACTGCTACTTCTAATTGAATCAAATCATAAAATAGCTTTAAATATTGTCAACAATTTTCGGCATAATGAGAAGGTAATACCAATTTTGAAGTGAAAAAAGTAACAAGTACACTATTTTATTTTAATATTTTAGATGTTGGACATATCGGAGTTATTTATTCTGGTTCGCGAGGCACTAATGCGTTCTATTAATGAATCTGAGCAAGATTCGTTGGATACGTCTACATCAACAGAAGGGGACCACACGCCAACTCCTTCACCGGGGCTACCAATGACAAACACTGAATTTGAAACTACTTTACATGAGCTCATGGACAACCAGAAATGGTCAGATGCTGTCGCCCATGTGCGGCAACACAAAAGGATATCAACACTGTCTATATCCAATTCGAACCTTTCGATATTTTCCTATACCAATTTGGATAGTCGTCTTCGATATGATGACGTTATATTTATACTTAATATCTATTCGCAAAGACTTTTAAAGGATCGCACAGGTACGTGTACAATAAATTTCTAGAAACAAAATGTTCTAATATAAAATAATTTTTTGCAGATGCCTTTATATTTTCAAAAACAAGTTCTGAGCTGATTGAAGTATATGGGATTTTATCAGAAAATCTTTATCAGGTATCAAGCGCTCTGACGTCAATGGAAATAAACATGAAAAATTTTTCAGGAGCCTCCGCAACGTCTAATCGTGAAGGAAGTGACGTTGTGACAATCCTTTAAAAATAAAACAATTTATAGTTTAAATTGTGCACAATTACATATTGGATATTGGATTTTAAAACATTCAATTTAACGTATAAGGAAGTTTAAGCTTTTTTAGCATGTAGACAATTTAGTTACATAAAATGCAATAAATATTTAACGAACTCACATAGATGTGACTATGTATTTAGTTATTACTGATAAACAAGTAAAAGTCGAACTCCACAATAAACCATCCCAAATGAGAAATGGTTCAGAGGTCCTGTTCTCTATTGCGATTCTAAACTCAAAATCGGTACTCTGTAATTCGAAAAGGTAATCTTCGAAAATCGGAAATATTTAAGCTACGAGTATGTACCTAAACTAAAAATCAAATTCGTTCGAATTTATTAAAATGTATTCGATTGATGTTGCGGAGGCAGATGCGTAGGAGAACAAAATGTAACTAATAAAGATGTTTGATGTTATAGCTGAACAAAACTAAGATTTTCATGTTTTTATTACATTTTTTTTTGATAAAGGGAAGCTTTTAAGAATCTTAACACAAAACTTCTACAGTTTGAATCATTTTTGCAATTTCTGCTTAGATATTCAGAACTTGCATAGGGGTATACAAAATGTTCTGAAGCGATTTTTGTGGTAAAATTTCTGGAATACTATCCGCATAAGGAGAAACTTTAACCCACAAGGATCTCTAATGACGGATGCCAATGGCTAATAAATGTATCTTCTGGTTTGATAATCTTTCCTTCTCAAAATTAAATTCATTTTATATTTTTGGTATGTTATGATTTTGGAAATCGTACCTAAACGAAGATGGCAATAAAAATAATGAGTAGTATACTGCTTTTTATTTGTTCTTTTGTTGCTTGTGGCAGATCTGAATTTTTTATAAATATTTTATGGACTCCTCGTTGACTTATTTTCAAATTTAAGAATCATGCGACGACTCTTATTGTTATTTATTCTACAAGTATTATATCAAATTATGTTCGAATAGTTTTTACGTAAGATTCACAATTCGTGGGATAGATCTTATTGGGTGCATGAAAAACATAGGGTTTTTGTGATTGTGTTAAAGCTATCATGGGTCGAAAACTATATTGATACTCGCCAAATTCGTAAACGCATATGTTGCGCAAAATGTGCAAAGCAGGATATTCGCAAACGCACAACGGAAAATTACTGCAAATCAAACAGTTCTAAAACGTAGTAGATTCAGTTTTTTTCCTATTACATGTGTTTTGCAGATAATTTGTTTTGCAAGTCGTGAGTTTACGAATTCGCCCAACTCGTTCAACTCAAATCCGAGTTGAAGAAGAGAAACCTCAGTGCCAGTGGAGGAAAGCGACTTGCTGCTCCGTCTTTAAGACACATTGAACAACGAGGAACATGATCCAAACACATTCTTCTTTGACGTTGTCGAACAAGAGCAGTTGAGTACCGGCAATGGTATTGATGCGATGATGGAACTCCTCTTGCTGAAAATGGACGAACAAAAGAAAAATCTGGATAAACAGAACAGTTTGAAATAAAAATCGGACGAACAGAAGAAAGCTATAGACGAACAAAAGAACGGTCTCAACGGTCTGAACGATCTTCAACAAAAATGGACGAATAAGAGAAAAATCTGGAAGAATTGAAATACATTCTACAGCAAAAGTTCGGAGAATCGATGACAATTTCGAAAAAATGCAGAGGAATGTTGACGAAAAATTCAAACAAATGAACAACAATTGTGCAATTGGAAAAAAAGCTGGAGATAGTGTGAAAGCAGAAACGGTGAGAATGACAGGTCGAAGCTGGGAGGGATTGAATCCTTCCTTATTCGATGGCCAGACTTTTGGTCTACGTATAAGAAGCAATTCGAGACGGCTGCTTATGCAAACAACTGGCCAAAGAGAAAAAGTGCTTTGCGCTAACCAATGCCTTGTACTTCAGTTCAATCCGCCACTGTATTTAGTCGTCCTCTTACTTTACTCCATATTTTATTTATTTTCCCCGCAATTATTTTTGAGTTGCTTGATTTCCTGGTCTTCATGTTTTCTTATGGATTAACCAACTGCAAAATATTCCATGCTATTTGTGTTGGCCTAACTAAAAGAAACATGGTCTTCGTTAAAGAGTTTTCGGAAAATCTGCTGTTCTTCTGCTACGAGTGTATCAGTATCTCTCTATTTTATGTGCTCCTTGCAATCAAGTGTCTCAGTGACTCCAATGAACCCAATCATAACTCAATGGTCAGACGGATATCGGACAAACTCTCAATCTTCGAACACAGTGTAAGATGTTTGAAAGACTTTGGTCAGGGTATCGGAAAAAAATCGCGTTTAAATGTATTGTAAACTACAAGATCTAGAATTGAAGAAACATCTAAGCGCCACCTCCATATAGTGTTACGTGAAATTATATCTATTGGTTCCGGAATAATGGATTCGAACAAGAAAACGTGTCTTTCAACTCTATCCGGGAAGACATAGATATTCATCATCACATCCAATCTCCATATCCAATCTGAAATATACAATCATCGACTCTAATGACGTCAAATAGGACAGTGTTGAATGATTTGGAAAAAACTCATTGAAACAGTATGTCACGAAATCGATGATCCTCCCACCTATCCCCGCAGCACAACAAATACAATACTTACATTTTTGGCTGAATTGTTACAAACCGAAGGCGAATCGTGCCACATCCAGGGCCTACAACCCAATCTCTAAATTCCGGCACCAGCCCTTCGATCCAAAAATCGTATGATGATATAACTGCTCTAGCGTCAACTCCTCCTGTCGCTGCTCTACGGAAACTTGCCACACAATATAACACGACATGGACAAAATTCAGAGTGGCAAAGCAGGCTACGAGTAGACCGACTCCGCACAACGAATCAGATATTCACGATCCTTCTCGTCAAAGGTGCCCCAAATTACGCAGATGTTGCTTGGATTTCTGAATTCTTTAAAAAAGGTATGACATCACCGTCATCAAAAGCACAATATTCCCAACATCTTGAGGTAAGAAAACAAACCTAATTTCAAATTAAATTTACCGACTAGATATAAATGGTTATTTATTAACCCATCCTACACCAACCACGAGGCAACCTCTCATCCATTCCGCCCAGATCCATTCCTCATTCACATCCTAAACCTGACACCAACTGGAGCCTTTTTCCAATTTCTCCCCTCGTGGGAATACCCCTGGCAACAACCTTCACGTCTCCCAACAAAAGCACCAAATGCCTCTCTTCCATCCAAGTCCCAACATCAACGCGTTTCTTTTGATTTAAACACTGCCCCTGATACTGTCACTGCTCAACCGCCCACACCCTTTCCTTTCAATACTAACAACTTCTTTCCCAATTAGAGCCAAATATCCAAACTTTATTAGCTCGAATATCTTAAATCGCATCTACTCGTAACTCGCCTTCTTCCTCGGTTTCATGAACCTCTGCCCCTATTTTTGGTCTCCTTTCGCTGCGGAACTTTAGAGTGAAACAAAAGATATAGATATCACGGAATGCCGTTAAGTGCTTCCTATGATAAGGGATAAAAAGATATACGTCTCTTTCTCGCATATCTTATAAGAGCGAGGCGCATATAATGTTTTCAGAGATGAAGATCCCTCTCTCCCTATGGTTAATGATCCTGCTCTCCGTATTCACAAACATTACTTCCCTAAGTAAGACACCAATACTGTGCAAAAAATGCTTTTCCTCAGTGCGTTCCTTTTGGGAAGCCTTTCAATTCATAAACAATATTTCAGTAACATTTTGCTAGGTGAACGTACTGCGCCAATTACTGCTCTGTGATTGGCCCATTTACCAAGTATTACCAAGTTCACAATGTAGTTTGACAGAAGAGCGAATGACACATAAATAATTTAAAATTTGAGTGATTCGAGTGATTTGTGCTTTTAACAAACGCACAGTGCGCTCTGACACCTCAGTAATGTTTGTGAATTGAATTCACTAAGCCTGTGCGCTCGTGCACACTATGAGACCTCATAGTAACGTTTGTGAATACGGGTGTTAATTTTCTAGATTTGTGTTCTGTAAATTTTCGAAAGCCTTTATTTCGAGCTTCCTGTGCTTCGTCGGATAATTGTCCATTTGATTATCCCTTCGCCTTTAAAACTTCGTGGGCAGTTGGCACAAACAGATGGGCCGTTTCTCTGGTGAATGAACTGAACCTTTCTGCATGAATTTCCATTCCAGAGGAAACAGCTTGGATAATCACTGCAAATATATACGCCAAACGTTCATCAACTTCAGTTATTTCGGATGAAGTTTTTGAATTTTGAAAGAATTAGCGTTCAGTATTTCCATAATTTTTAATGCCTTTTCCCTTTTGGACTTCATCTACGATACAATCAATCCTAGCGACATGCGAAATTTATTTTGAATCGATATTTTTGATGCAGTGGTCATGGCTCAATCGTAGTGGACTGTCTTCCAAATCCGAAGGTTCGGTGTTCGAATTTTAACCGCGCCCGTAAGACATTCATTTTTTCAGTTAACAAAAATGAAGTAAGATGAGTAGTTGACTAGAAATCAACAACAAACAAACTTCCGCTAAGAATTTAGTTTCCCCATTAAATGTTGGATAACACCCATGGCGAAATAACCACTGACCCCAAACATCTTTCTTTCATTCTCTATCCCATTTTTCAAAAAACTTAACACATCCTGAGGCATTACAAGTATATTAAAAAAAAAAAAAGTTTAAAGTTATTTTTGTTCGTTGTCCATTATGGAATGTGGAGCAGGCACTCAAAGAATCGAATTCTACAACCAAAGTTGTAAAGTTCCTCGTTAGGCTTTTTTATTTTTAAATTCAATAAATTGTTTATGTCTTTGGGGCTTCATGAACATATATAGCAGCGCATAGCTGAAGAAATTCGGGTTATAGCATTGCATATGTTCCCATATACCATCGCCATAATTAACTCATGTTTGACTTTAACAAGGCCTATGATAGTGGGCACGCGTGAAGATATTTAAGCCATAATTCTATTAACTTCTTCAATTATGACTTTAGGAGTTTCTTTGCAGAAGCAAAATCTAATTGGTCGGCAAAAGCTGGTTGACGAAGTTTTTTTATTTTCCCATACAACATGTGATTCTTCAAATGAATCTATTAATTTTATAGGGACAGAAGAAGTAACAAAAACGGAAGAATCATCACAGACACACAGGTCCGTTTCTTGTTACATACTTTGCTTATATAAGCTCTGGCCAGAAGCTCCAGCACATCCCCATTGGGTAGATTATGTTAAATTTCATCCATTTTCTTCATTCCAATTTAATGATTTAAAAATTCTTATGATGAAGGTTTTGAAGGTTGACTATTAACTCTTTATAGAGATAACATTCAGCTTTGGCCAATTGAATTCTATAATAGGATGGAAATAAGAAATTTTCTGCTTTTGGTATATTTCTTAGCAATTGTTATTGCCGCTTTGAAAGATCCAAGGAAGTCATTATTGATAAAGCTTTGCCTGGTGTATATGTTTCTAATTCTGTTACTTCATTTTCACAACCATGCAAAGATTTTCGACTTTTTCTGGATTTTTAACCACCTCCTTCACGTAAAGAGAACAAACTACATTTTGAGAGGATTGACTTAAAGACCATTTCTAGTGCACCAATCGTCGATTGAGTCTAGGGCTGCATGCGCTTTAGAGCAGATAGTCGCTAGACACGATCCAACAGACCGTATAGCCACATCATCCACGTATGCTCTTCAACATAAAAAAAGTCAGACTTATAGGTCTGAAGCTTTTGGCGAGCGTATAACATAAGTGGGTATATGCCATCGGTGCCAGGGAACTTGAAGCCATCAAAAGAAGCAAGAGCATGTTTAATGGCCTCATCCGTCACCATAATATACCATGCGATATGCCAGTTACAGCGTGTTGTGTTATTCAACTCACTAGCAGATTCGTTAATACTAGCTGGTTGTGAGCTGATTAGGTTACCTGGGAAGTGAGCCTCAAGCATTAGACGGAGAGTCTGTGCTATCGACTCAGTATAGGTACCATCAGATTTTCTGAGAGGTTTCAGCCTGGTTGATCTTCCCCTTTTGAATACTTTGACCAGCCTACTGGTTTCATCGACAGTTTCGATCTTTTCGCAAAGGTCTTTATAAGACGCACTGTTCGAAATCCGAATAAACTTCTCATATTTTTTTTGCTTTGATCTGTAAAGATTCCAGTCTTCCTCCAAATTATTACGTCACCTATTTGAAGCTTTCTAGTTTCTTTACGAAGACGCTGCAGATCTGCGTTCCATCAAGACGAGGGTTTATAGCAAAAAATCCCCGAACAATCAGGCCTCACAAAAAAATATCCACCAGGAAGTTGCTGCGTTTGAACCAACGCTTTCATCTCGCGTGTTCACAGATTTAAGAATCCGATTGCAAGAGTGTATTGAGAGGAATAGACGGCATTTAGACGGTATTGTTTTTATGACATAAAATCCGCATTGTCAAGCTCGATTTTGAATAGATAAAATATGAGTATAACGCTGTAGTTTTTTATTTAATATTAAACTCGAAAAAATCCCGTAGACACAATTTAAATATGGACGAGTATATACAGAGGGTGTTCAAAATATTTGGAACACTGCATTTTTTTCACATATTTTTTGTTTATTGCTGTTGATTTTTATTTTGGAGCATGAAATAAAAAATTCAACTTCATAGTTTTAAGATTTATCATATTTATTCATTATTTATAGAGGAAACAGTTTTTTTTGTTTAATATTTTGTCACGCCTCCCTAACTTCTTTTAAGGCACGAATTCGTTCTGGCATTGTTTTCATATTTTTAATGAAAATTTTGCAGTGTTCCTAATATTTTGAACACCCTCTGTATATACATCTTCACTTTTGTTTTAAATATTCTTCGTATCTGAGTCATGTTAATAAAATCGATAGATCAAAAGTAGCTATTAATATTGAAAAGCAATATCAGAAAAATGACATCCACGATGATTGTATATGATATGATGTATATGATGATTGTATACCCAGGCTCTTTTGATAAAATTGTATATCAGATTTGGAACCTCATCACCACCGTACCAGACCACGAACGTTTACGGTCACACTTCGCGATATGAAGCAATAATCCCAGTTGTTCTTAGGCGATTGGCTCGATTTCTGTTTTTTACATCCCTTTGTCTTAATAGCTCGAATATCTTACCCAATTTAACAATTGCCAACCGACAGAGTTTCACGGCAACCAGGAAAATTGGGAATTTTTCGAATTATTCCAGCGAAATTTTCATGTAATGAAATTTAAAAATTACAATGCGTTGTTAAAGCCTGTAACATTCCATTTTTATTAATGGGGTAGATTTTAAATTTGTTGACAGGTGGCAAAATAGCGAAATATTCCAAATGAATGGTTGTATAGAGAAACGCGGTATGTATGAAAGAAGTGGTTAAGAGATTTCCATTACCGATTTGTAACAAAAAAAAAGTTGTATCAATTCAAATTAATTCGGTGATCCGTCCGATTAAAAAGAAAGAAAACGATTTAGATATTGTTGGTTTAGATAATATTACTGCATAATTACTTTTTAAAGGTATGTAGTAAAAGTATTCGTAGTTTGCATTAGCTTGAGTAGTTAGTATAGGTATTTACCTATGCATGTCTTTCGAAACTCAACACTTTTATATTGTAAATATTTAGCAAAAAAGGTAGATTATATAATATTCAATAACATAGCAAATATGTAACATGGAAATGAAGAACCTTTTTCGGCAATTTTCAGATGTCAGCTACATAGCTGGAAGCTGGAAGCTATTCAGGTGAGGACTAATATCAAACTACAAAAAAGATCAAAAGAAATGTTTCATGAGAGAAAATGAGTAAAGACCATTGACTTTAAAGGAGATTTTGTTGGGAAGGCTTTAAGAACATTTTAAAAAGCTGCTTACTATCACATACAGTCCCCAGAAGATATTAAACGTCATAAGAAAATATAGAATATTGTGTATAGCTAAGTTAAATAAATAAACATAAGTTTGAAATGAAGACTTAGTTCGTGTGTATTCGTTCGCAAATACAGTTGTCAAGATAAAATTGACCAAACAGTAACAATATTTTCAATTTGTTTTTGACTCAAAATATTTACATGCATTAAATAGGAATTAATAAAATATTACTTCATAAAAATGTGTCCTATTTGTCCTATATTACATATTTAATACATATATGTATTTTTACGTGCATTTATGCTGTGTTCCGGATAATGTGTCGAAGACTTTAAGGTTAGATTCCTTGACATAGAGATACAGAACAAAACCTTTGAATGTGGACCCAACTAACCTGAATAACAATAAATCAACAAAACCCAACGGAGGTTATGGAATAAACTCTTTTCACAGGAGTTCGAGGATGTAGAGGTCACTCGGCGGACAAATACAAACCCCCCAGAGAAGAACAGAGTACTTGTGCGGCAGCCTAACAGCAGTAAACGACGCAACAACAGTCATCCGTCTTGAACAAACTGGGAGAATAGATAAAAACACTTGTGGAAATGTTGGAGGATGGTAAGAAGCATTCTATCCACCATCTGATGAAGGATGTCATCGAATCGATCAAATAATGCATCACAGACAGCACTACGGAAAAAAACGGTGGCGGACCCAAACCGAAAACCGGAACCGAACGAGGAGACACCAGACTCGAAACGGAAGCAAAAACAACCTGCAGTTGATGGGAATGAAAAGCCTCGCAACAAGGCGGGTGCGAAACGCTAGGAAAAAAATACGAAAGGTCATAAAATCGACCGGCCGCAAGCCAAGAAGCAAGGGCCCACCAAGGAGAAAACTCGACCCGACACAATTGTGATAAAGCGAAGGGGGAACTTTCCTATGCAAAACGCCTATGGACTATGCCTACAAGTAGTTCACACTAAATGTTAAGGTAAGGCAGGATCATAATTGGATGAGTGAACTGTTGCGTCCGGGAAAGAAAAACCCTAACTACATGTTTTAGATGTCTTGGTTTCAGTCACACTGCACTCCAATGTGGAAAATCTGGGGAAGAGGGCCATATAGTAAAAGACTACAATAAAGACCTGTTGCTTCTGCAAGAAGAATAACCCGGAGAATGCTAGGCATGTAGCCGGTAGCAGCAAGTGCCCAGTCTTCAGGAAAGGCTTTACCGGCAAGCAACAATGAAGATAATAGAGATTAACCTTAATCACTTTAGGGCAGTCCAGAACATCCTGGCACAAACAACTAGAGACGAGGGACCGGACATCATTCTGATCTGCAAGATAAATAAAACTCTCCACAGCAACACCTGAATCTGTGATAAATAAAGGTATGCTGCAATTTGGACATATGGAAAACATACCTTCCAAGATGCCAGACGAATGGGTATGTTCGTGTAAGAAGAAACGGGATTAATTTCTAAAGCTGCTACGCGCGGCCAAGTTGGACGATAACTGAATTCCAGTCAATGCTAGAGACCGTAAGTGCAGATGCGCATGAAAGATCTATAGTGGTTATAGGCGAATACTTTAATGACTTAATGCTACAGGACGTATCCTATAATACTAGAAATATTCGCATTATTGGATGTAAGCATTGCAAACGGTGGTCCAGCAAACACTTTTAGGAAAACAGGAATGAGATCAATTATCAATATTGATAATTTCATGAGTAACTCCCTACTGCCCAACACAGACTGGTGGGACAGCGAAGAATATACCCATCGTGACGATGGCTAATTGATACTAAAGAACAAAAGACCATTCCGCGCCCTAAGATAGCGGACCCAAAATGGATATAACAATAATGCAAGTATCTGAAAGAAGGGATTTTGCCAGAACAGTGGAAACTGCAACATTTGGTATTCTTACCAAAGGGAAACAAACCACTTCGAGACCCATCATCATATCGCTCAATATGTCTACTGGACAAGTAAACGAAGTTATTCGTTGATAATTTAAAAAAAAAATTAATTTTTCTATTATTGGGAAACACAAGTCTCTTTATTCAAGCCACACTGAAATCTAAACATTCCTGTTGCTTAACATCTATTTATAATCTTCAAGTTGTTGATTTACTTGCAATTGCATGGGAAAGTATTTCAGACGAAATACTATGCCATTGTATGCACCTGAACAAATATCCAATTACCGAAGGTTTGGGCCAGCGCGTGTGCTGACCTGGCAAAAGTAGTTATGATACGTTTGGGATTTGAATCGGCGCGCGTGCTCAATCAGCAGCAGTGAGCGTGATAACTCCTCCTTTCTTCAAAATCTGTGTCTCGCGGGTCGATTTTGCCCTTAATAGGTTGAGGATAAAGATCATTGACCTTTGGTAATTGAAGTTGAATAAGCTCGTTTACATTTATAAATTTATATATACAAACAATTAAAGAAAAACTGATAATTAATAAAAGATATAAAATTAAATCGGAAGTTATTATATTGAGTTTATCTATAATAACTTTGTAACATTTCTTAGGTGTAAATCATGCAAAAATTCAAGATCTAACTTTAGGTCTTTAATAGTTATGTTGGATTGAATTATTGGTGGCAAAATCTGGAAGGTTCTTATTTCCTGGTTGGTGTACCTCTTGTCATTTACAGATATGGTTTCGTTGTTAAACTGCACCAGGAATGTTCCGTTCAACCTGTTGGTTTCATTATAATATTGAAGGGTTCTATTAAAGTTCGTTAGGAAAACAGTATTTTCGGTTAGAAGTTCAATGACAGGTTTTTTATACATACATAGATCTGGTTTTGTCGCAATTCGCATCTTTGCCTCTGATCGTTCGACTAATGCAGTGATTCGTGGATAACCCCTGAAGTTGGTTTTCGTTGCAAATTACTGCATCACTGGTTTTTGAGCATAACCCCTTAACTGCGAGTATTCCTTCATGGGATAGAAATAGATCGTTTGTATCAAGGTGGATTCTCCAACTATTTCTTACAGTGGATCTGATCAGCACGTGATTAAATTCCCTAGGTCGGGTTTTTGGTAAGGACACAGCGTACAGTAAAAATGATTCCTTCTGCAACATTATAGGTTCTGCGTATTCTATCGCGTCTTTCTCATTATCATACGGAAGGGTTTCTATCAGCGAAAACACATCTAGAATTTCTTCTTTATTCAGGAGGTAAGTTTTAATTATTCCTCTCTTTGCCAAGTGCGCCGCTGAGACTATTTCGCTGAGTTCGTCTTTTATTAAACCAAGCTTGTTAAACAGCATCTGCTCATACTTACCAATGCTGGAATTGTCTATTCTTTTAATAACCCTTTTGCAACCTTCCAATAACTCTCTAGTAACTGATGTAAAGCGTTCATTAATTTTGTACTGGTTATTGTTATTGTCTATTATTGCATTCTGGGTTTTAAGTAATTCATCCCAATCCGTCGCATCAAGTTTACTGGCTATCCATTTCCAAGTGGACCCAATCCACTAGATTGATCTTGGTTTGGTTCTCTTGTATCTTTCCAGCGTACGTTATCAATATGTTCGGGCTGATGGATTAGTTGCGGTCGTAGGATACTAGTTTTATCGATTTGATTTATTATCATGGGAGTGAATTGGTTGACAATATCCTCGAAGGTTCCACTGATTGTGGATTGCGTGTTGTATTCATACTCGTATATATTGACTGTTCCAAACACCAAACGTTGCATCATCCTGAAATTAAACAGTACCTTTATTGAGAAACGTTTTTGATGTGGGACTTGTGGATCTTCTCCCCTGATCCAATTACCACAGTAACCCTTTTGTCTTTAAGTACATTTTCTTTCATATACAACTGTTTTTGCTTGCCGTCACGGCGTTTAACTGTTGCATAAATAGTTTCTCCCGAATCGTATTTCTTTGGAATATATCTTTTGCGATTTTCTCAGCTTTTTTTCCTCCTTTGATTTCTCTTAATAAGTTCGACAAAGTCTTCATTAACTCCTTCTCCCGGAGAATATATCACTGGGCTTCTTTTTTATTACTGAATGAAAAGTGTTATTATAACGATCGACTCCAATTTCTATTTATAATTTCATTCATCCTAAGATCAGAATACTCCTTCCTTAGACACCTACCTAGCTTTTCCAGAATTGTGGAGTGAACCCTTTCCACTATTCCGTTCACTTCACGTTTTTGGGACGGAGTTAAATAGATTTTTATACCAAGCGATTTAATGTAATATGAAATTATTGGACTTAGAAAGCTGCCTTCATTGTCTGTCACAATAACTTTCGGCGAGGACAAATAAAATAATGATAGATAGAGGGCCGACTTTTCCTTTATGTGGAAAAATTTTGCAAACTTTGAGAACTTATCTACGCATGTTATGAATTTTTCCCAAATGTCCAGATGTAGGATATCCGTGGGATATGTAGGATTAGGGGTTTCTGAAGCTCAGGCTTCGAAGGATGCCTGTAATACTTACTTGTTTTGCATACCTCACAGGCCCTTGCAACCTGTTTTATGAACTTATTCATTTTCGGAAAATAATATTTTTCCAATATTTGTTAATTGTTCTCCCGGTCGTTGCGATGCGTCCCGTTATGTTCTTCTTGGGCGATTCTCATTTTATTCTCTTCGTTACATAAGTCTTCTACCAATCTCTGCGTTATGCGGATTTTAAGCTTGCTAACATTTTCTTTGTATATGTGTGAAGTGAAACGAGACTGCGAAGTGAAACGAGAGGAATCGGGCAGTCGCAACGAGACCTTTCATCCGAGTAGTTCGTTTTGCTCTTTATCTGAGATATTAATTATTGTGTTTAGTTTCTGTGTCTGTATATGTGTATAATTTTCCTTTTTTGTAATACTGTTAGCGTCAATAAATTTAAATATATGTAACAATTTGCTTGTTTGACATATGTCATTGAGCAGGGGGATATATATTTCTGGTATTTTTATGCCGTTAACTATATTAGGATTAAGCTTCTCCCTGAGAATCCTGGTCAGGTTCTCTTTTGTGATATTCTGAAGGCGTATATAGTGTCTATGGAAAGTTGGATGGGGTTCTTCGTGGGCAAATAATTCTTGTCCTTAAGAGATGACTAACTGATTCCTAAAAACATTTAACGGTACATCGTGGTGGCGAATCAAATCTGTACTGTCTTCTTCATCGCTGTGCCTGGTTTGTGAATCCGATGTTAGGGTGTTGGCTTCTGTTTTTAGTCGGGATAAGGCATCTGCGACTATATTTGTTTTCCAGGCCCATAGATGAGTTTATAGTTGTACTCTTCAATCCTGGCTTTCCATCGTTTTAGTTTGGCATTGTTATTGCGGTTGCTTAGGGTGAAGATAAGCGATTGGTGATCTGTCAGAATTTTTATTTTACTCGCACCGTATAAATAATTCCTTAGATTGTCGAGTGCCCAAACAATCGCCAGCATTTCTCTCTCGTTGGTGGCATAGTTCTCTTCTGCTTTACTAAGCGATCGAGAAATGTACGTTATCGGCCTATATTTACCAATCTCTCTCTGTGAGAGAACGGCTCCAATGGCTATTTTCGACCCATCCGTGGTAAGGATGAAGGGCTTTTCGAAGTCTGGAAATGTTGAGATTTCAGATGACATCAGGAGTTCTTTTAGTTATTAAACGCCTTTAAGTCTGCTGATCCCAATTTAATTTTGATTTTTCTCGATTGACTGGCCTTTACTTGAGCTCTTTCCCCTCTCGTAAGGTTTGTTAAAGGCTTTGCTATTCTCGCAGTCTTTTATAAACCGTCTATAATACGAGGTGAGGAGTTAAAGAACAATCACTAGCGCAAATAATTTAAATTAAATAAGCATATGTATGTGCAATATGAATCGCGACCCAATTCACCTAATTCCCACTAATGTTCCCATGCACGACATCCGGTGACGACACCTGATGCAAAGAACAAGTGGTCATTGCACTAATTCTAAGAACGTGCATGCACTAATTCTAAGAACGTGCAATAGACGCAGACACTTACTTAGTCAGCACTTTAATAATTTATATACAGGTGAATTGGATCGAGGAGTCGTCTTTTGTCTTCGGTAGCGGTCGCGTTAGTCTGATTTGACGGATCTGTCTGATAAATTGTAATAAAGTTGTTTTAAAAAATAAAAATTGTTTTTTTTTTCCAATAAAAATTGGTGTAAAATAAATTTGGCGCAGTCGGTAGGATAGTCAAACAAAAAGCAGAAGTTTTTGGTTCCTTTCAAGGATTTATTGACTATTATAAACGTTGTTTTACGACCAATAGCGCGAACGAGTGGATCGTCGTGAAGTGAAAAAAAATATAAATAATAGTGTACATGATTTTCTAAGTAGAAAAATTTCTGTGCAAGCTATTTTGAAAAATTAATAATCAAAAGTAGAAGAAGGAAACCAGTGATTTAAGCAAATTACGCAAATAGCAACAAGTGCAGTGCAGTGAAGGAAAGAAAAATCGACTAGAGAAGACAAAAGTACCAACAATCAATAAAATAAAAATCAGTGAAGTTAAGAAACAGAAAGACTAAAGAAATTAATAAAATCAGTAGAACCAACTATCAAGGAATTAGCCACATCAAGAAACAAACACCAAATCAACATCATCATTAAACTTCAGAAGACACCATACCAACAACACTCAACCAATTATAACTACTAAAGAATCTTATTTAGTATCGGTGAGGAATTTTACAATATTTATGGTCGTTTTTTTCTATTTATTTATTAGCCTATTCCAATTACCTTTCTTAGTTACATATTTATAGAAATTGTTATGTATTAAAAATAGAAAACTACTTTTCTTATGTCCACTCTTCAAGACCAGGTTGAAATTGTCAGGCAACAATCCAGACAAATTACAGAACTAATTTCGAATTTCAATAACCCTACTGAACATACACAATCGACAATGCTTTCATTAAATATCGACCCACTTAAATATCTTTCCAAATTGCCTGAATTCAACGGCGATTTTAGAGATTTACAAAATTTCGTCGATTTAATCGACAAAGTTTATCCTATTCTTGCAAAATATGATGAACTGGCCCAGAGTATATTTTCTGACACAATAAAATCGAAGCTCAGAGGTAGAGCCCGCGAAGTAATCGAAATAAATAACCACACCACAAAATGGTCAGAGATAAAAAATATATTATTCAACAATTTTGGTGATCGATTATCATTAGAAGAACTATTTGATGAACTAAGAGCCATCAAATTTAAAACCCATGCTGTTGATTTCTATAACGATATCAAATCAATATTAAGAAGACTTAACGTCAAAACCAAGCAAATCATGGGAGATAACGAGGAAAGTATTACAGCAAACATCATGCAAAATAAAATTTCTGCTTTAGCTATATTCAAAAATAAGATCCCAGAGCCTATGAGATCGCTTTTATATTGTAGAAATCCTGATAATCTCGAGGCAGCGATAAATATACTACACGAGTCAGGATATGCCTTTTTCAAACCTTACGGAAATTTTAACACTGATAAACGCACTCAGAACAACTCTAGGGATGAGACTAACAAACCCACAAATATCAATAATACTAACCATAACAACCGATCTAGCAATAATAACAATTATAACAGTAACAATAATAGTAACAAATATAATAAAAATAGTAACAACAACAATAACCGACATAATAACAATAATAATAATAATAATAACTATAGGCCAAATAATCATAACAAAAACGGGCACAACCAACCTCAACAAAAACAAAACAATTATCATCGACAATCATACCAATCAAATGATAGCCACTCACAACCCATGCAAGTTTATAGGCAAACAGCTACTGACCCTGTATTCCCATCAACATCCCAAGGATTTACTTCCGGTCAGTCACAAACATACCCAATCCCTGAACCCATGGATATCAATGCAACCCAGTTAGGAACTGAAACCCAAAAACCACAAAATTTTCACTCTCAAGCCTCTCAAAACGACTCCCATATATAATAGTAGACGGTAATATTAGACCGCTAAAATTTATCGTAGACACAGGGGCCACACATTCTATAATCAACCCAAATCTTTGCTCACCAAACCTTGTTACAAATTTAGGAAACAGTATACCCCTTAGAACAATAAGTCAGGAAGTTCTCATTTCACAAAAGGCAACCATACCATTATTCAAAGAACTAGGTGACAATAGAATCAAAGTAGAAATGTATATTCATAAATTTCACGATAGTTTTGATGGATTGATCGGGAATGATATACTCATTCCTTTAAAAGCCAAAATTGATTTTGGAACTCATGTCCTTAGTATCGGGACGAAAAAAATAGAACTCAACTACAATCATAAAGAAAACATTCTTAGTTATGAATTAAAAGGGAAGGAACCCATGGAACTCTCTATTCCCGTTTTACAACGAGATGGCCTCGCCTATCTACATGAGCAGAAGTCAGTAGATGGAAAAGCAGTTGTACATGAAGGAATCTACGAAGTAAACGATTATATGATAAAAACAAATGTGCAAAGATGCGATAATTCAACAAATAAAACCGAAATATGTAAATTTAACCCTCTACAAACGAAAAAAGTTACAATAGAAAACTTCAATATAGTTGAAGCTAAGGAAACAAAACCTTTGTTCGAACAGATTCGAACTAATCATTTAAATCCCTTGGAGAAAAGGGAATTGCTAAAAATAATAGAACATTTCTCCGATATATTTTATAACGAAAATTCTGACTTAACCTTTACAAATATTATTAAGCACAAAATCCGAACAGTTAATGATATTCCTATATATACAAAATCATACCGATATCCCTTCATTCACAAGAAGGAGGTAGAAAATCAAATCCAAGACATGTTGGATAAAGGAGTAATAAGACATAGTAGCTCACCCTATTCAGCACCAGTATGGATAGTGCCGAAGAAAAAGGATGCAAGCGGCGAGACGAAATGGAGGCTGGTAATTGATTACCGTAATCTGAATATGGTAACTATTGATGACAAGTTTCCTATTCCAAATATCGAGGAGATACTTGGGAAACTGGGAACAAGCCAATATTTTACAACTCTGGATTTGGCCAAGGGTTTTCATCAAATAGAAATTGATGAAAAAGACATCCACAAAACCGCCTTTAGTGTCGAGGATGGACACTATGAGTTTTTGCGAATGCCTTTTGGCTTGAAGACAGCCCCTGCAACTTTTCAGAGACTCATGAACCATGTCTTAAAGGAATACATCAATAAAATCTGTCTGGTATATATGGATGATATTATAATATTTTCATCATCCATCGAGGAACATTTAGACTCTCTACAAAAAATTTTTCAACGGCTTAAAGACGTTAACCTAATGATTCAGTTAGATAAATCCGAATTCTTGAAAAAGGAAACGGAATTCTTAGAACACATTGTTACACTTGAAGGAATTAGACCTAACCCATCCAAAATAGAATGCATAAAAAAGTTCCCTATACCTAAAAATCCCAAAGAAATTAAGCAGTTTCTAGGCCTGTCTGGATATTATAGGAGATTCATAAAAGACTATTCTAAAATAGCCAAACATATGACCGTATTCTTAAAAAAGGACCAAAAAGTAAATATTCGGGATCCGAATTACATTCAAAGTTTCGAGACATTAAAACGTCTCTTAATAACTGAACCCATTTTAAAATACCCAAATTTCGAAAAAACCTTCACCCTTACCACAGACGCAAGTCAGTACGCCTTAGGTGCTGTTCTATCACAGGAAGGCCATCCTGTATCATATGCTAGCCGAACATTAAATGACCATGAGCAACACTATAGCACCATTGAAAAAGAGCTTCTTGCTGTAGTCTGGGCAACTAAATACTTTTGTCCATACCTCTTCGGTAGACGGTTTATTATCGAGACGGATCACAAACCCTTACAATGGCTTTTTTCCATAAAAGAGCCAAATTCAAAATTAGTGAGGTGGCGTCTTAGACTATCTGAATTTGATTACGAGATCAAATATAAAAAAGGCACTCAAAACGGTAATGCAGATGCTCTTTCCCGAATAGAGATCAATCTTACGGAAACAAACCTCGAAAACAAATCAACCCTTTTTCCACTCAGCAAATCCCCTCTAAATGTATTCAAAACTCAAATATTGATTCTAAAATCAAACTCAGGTTCAGTACGTATTAAACAAATTAAAGTCTTCAACAAATCTAGAAAAACCATTTATCTCAAAACCCTCGACACAGAAACAGCAATTACTCTATTAAAATCACACTTTAACTCGAAATCTTTAAATGCAATTTATGTAGACGATGCGGAATTCCTAAAAATATTGGAAAATACCTTTGATACACACTTTTCCAAAGGAGGTCTAAAAATTATAAGAACAGATAGAATATTGACAGATATTACGGACGAGGAAAAATTAGCTGAAATTATTAAACAAGAACATCTTCGAAATAATCATAGAGGGATAGTAGAAGTATACGAAGAATTAAAACTGCAATATTACCACCCCAAACTGAATCACAGAATAGCTCAGTTTATAAACAATTGCGACATTTGTAACGTCGAAAAATATGAAAGAAAACCTGTTAAACAAAAATTTCAATTAACAGAAACACCATCAGCCCCTAACCAAATAATCCATGCAGACGTCTTTTATACACTAGAGAAACAACTTTTCGTAACTTTCATTGATAAATTTAGTAAGTTCGCTCAAGCTGTTAGAATAATTGCTCGAACCTGGACAGAATTTAAGATTAAGAGAGCAATTCTCACATTCCTTTCCTCAGTAGGACCAATTCAGAAAATAACTGTCGACAACGAATTAGGTTTTAAAGCACTTCCATTTAGAGAATTTTTGCAGAGTCAAAACATTGAAGTTCACTATACTTCGAACAATAATCACTCGTCCAATGCGGACATAGAAAGACTCCATAATACAATAAATGAACATCTTCGTCTTTTAAGACATGACTCGAACACAGAGAACGACACTGTTGAGGAAAAAATCCTCAAGGTAATAACTTTTTACAACAATAGTATTCATTCCACAACCAATAAAAAACCTATTGACTTTAGGAACGGTATTATAAAAAGCGAAGAATACGAGTCCATAAAGGACCGAATCTTAAAGAAAAAACAGGTATACATAGAAAGACTTAATAAAGATAGGGAAGAGATAGAAGTAGAAACAGGAACTAATTTTATTAAAGATGAACGCGGAGGTAAAAATCATTCAAAATTCAGGAAACTTCAGACTGAAAAATTAGACGAAAATCATGTAGTAGATAAACGAACTAACTTAAAATACTACAAATCGCATATAAAACGGAAAAAGAAATTTCAGAATAGTAATTCCCCATCAATTGAAATTTAAACTAAACTAAATAAAGCGAATTAAAATTCTTTTACAGATGAATCTTCAAACCGTAATCCTTCTCCTTCTAACCACACCTCTTCTAATAAATGGACAATCCCTTGACATACATGACTTAGATAACAATAACGGCTACATGACTATAAAAAAGGACGAAATTAATATTATTAAAGACTTTAAGAAAGTTCTTCATTTTATAAACATTACAGAGATTGAGAATACGAAAGACCACATTCTAAACAATATACAAATAATCGAAAGAAAAATAGGAACAATTAACCCAATGTTCAACACAGTAGTTCACAATTCTAGACTTCTAGAACAGAAGGTATATAACCTTAGACCCCATTCAAAAGAAAAACGAGCACTAATAAATATCTTAGGGACAGGATTAAAGTACTTAGCAGGCACAATGGATGCTGACGATGAAACTGAAATAAAAACACAATTAAAGGCCCTTATTTTAAATAATAAAGCTCTAACTTCAGAAAATAATAAACAAGTTTCCCTTAATAACAAGCTATCAGAACAAATAAAGACCATAACTGACCATATCCGATCACAACAGAAAAACATTACTCAATTTTTAAATAGACTTAACGAGCAGAACGGTAGTGACTTCCATAGACTACAAGACGAGATAGACTACATTCAGGAAATTTACCAAATAAACTATGATATAAACTTACTTAGAAACCATTTAGATGACATAGAACAAATTATTTTGACGAGTAAACTTGGCATACTGACTAGGAACATTTTGACGGAACAAGAATTAAAACTAACCCAAGGTCTTAAGAGCTTAAAGGACATACGAATAGTAGTATTGTTCGAATACGAACTTATTGTAATTGTACTATTAATACCAGAATATTCCAATTTAATGTATTCAACTGTTATCGTAGAACCAATGCCGAATAAAGAAAACAAATCAGTTTCGCTTAAAGAAAACACGTTTATAGTTGATGAAACGAATAATGTTTATAGTATTAATGTAAAAGATAATTTAAAGAAAAATCTAAGGAAAATAAACGATAACTGTATTTCAAATATTATTAATTATACAGAAGCTTATTGCCCTTTACAAAGCTTCACTCAATCTATTGTAACCGAAATCATTCCAGGAATTGTAGTTACAAAAAACATTAAGAAAACAAATATTTTACAAAACTGTAACAAACTAAAAATTGATGTAAAAGGAAATAAATTGATTAAGTTTGAAAATTGTAACCTTGTAATAAATAACGAAACATTTCGAAATTCATTTTTTAAAATTAAGGATAACATAATACTTCCATATTTTTTATCACAAGTAAGAGAGAACAGAACGGTTCAAATAATAGAATTAAAAGAACTTCATATTCAAACCATAAATAATAATAGGAAAAATATAGATGAAATAATGTTGCATAGTAAAAGTCGTAATGTAATAAACTTTTCAATGTACCCTATTATAGTAATATTGTTTGTAATATTCCTCATAAGAAACAAATGTAATAGAAATAAGAAAAAAATTAAAATTGTAACTTCGTCGGAGCCTCAGACTAACGCGGGGGGAGTTAAAGAACAATCACTAGCGCAAATAATTTAAATTAAATAAGCATATGTATGTGCAATATGAATCGCGACCCAATTCACCTAATTCCCAGTAATGTTCCCATGCACGACATCCGGTGACGACACCTGATGCAAAGAACAAGTGGTCATTGCACTAATTCTAAGAACGTGCATGCACTAATTCTAAGAACGTGCAATAGACGCAGACACTTACTTAGTCAGCACTTTAATAATTTATATACAGGTGAATTGGATCGAGGAGTCGTCTTTTGTCTTCGGTAGCGGTCGCGTTAGTCTGATTTGACGGATCTGTCTGATAAATTGTAATAAAGTTGTTTTAAAAAATAAAAATTGTTTTTTTTTTCCAATAAAAATTGGTGTAAAATAAATTTGTGAGGCCCAGAAATCCCTTGAATTCCTTTAGGTTTTCCAGTGGTTTAATTTTTCGAATCGTCTCGACCTTCTTTGGTTCTGGTCTGTCTGATTCTGTCTGATTCTGTTTCTTGTTTTAAAAATTGAGTCTTGTTGAGATCCAATACGGTTAAAAAAGTTTCTATGGTTTCAAGATGTTCCTTTTTGCTTTTCTCGAATATTATAACGTCGTCGATATATACATAGCAGATCTTCCCTATGTGTGCTTTTAATACGTCGTCTATTGGCCTATGGCATTACCCATAGTGGGGAATTATCCGGGCCATCCTTTAAAAGTTCCTGTATTTGGGTATTAACTTACTGCCTCAGATGCACCGGGTAAGGATATGATTTGGAGTACACTAGTTCTTGCATCGAGGTCTTTTTCTCTGCTCTGATGTTAGTGCCGATTATTTGTTCGATGCTTATTGGTCCGAAAACTATTTGGTGTCTATTGATAATGTCTTAAGAATATTTCCTGGCTTCGATGCACAGATGATCATCTTTTATTCAGATATTGTTTACATGGGCTGACTTTTTTTTCCTCCAGCGGCTTTTTCTATCTATGATGGCTTCCATCTGCTTGAGGGTATCATCGCCAATGATACTGTCGAATGTTTTAAGACCTGGAAGAACGAAAAAGTTCAAGACAGTATCGTTTCCAACGCTTTCAATAAACTTTCCACAAATTTTTCTATCAATACGAAATTCACCTCCGACCGATTGGATGGTAAAGGGTGTTTGAGCCCGGCGTGCATTGGTTGCTAGTTCTGCTTTCACAAAGTTTTCATTTGCACCCGTATCTACCAGAAACTTAAGGACATGGCCCGCTTTAGTGACATACTTTAAGTATGGTATGCTAGACAGGAGTCTATCATAAAATTTAACTTAGAGGGTTCTGCTTCTGGCTCTTCTAATTGAGGTTCATCGTTACTTTCTTCAGCAGGCTCTTGTTCATAATTTTCAAGATATTCTTCTTCATCCTGGGTTTGTATATTAAACAATCTTTGCCTTTTTGGGGGTGGTGATTATGGTAGTTATCTTGAAATTGTTCGTTATATGCTTGTTGGTATTGACCGAGCTGCGCTGGTAAAGCAGGTCTGTTTATATAGTTGCCGAGTCTGAACAGACGTTTCCATAGGGACAGGAGGCTTAGGCTGTGTTGGTCTTGGAGGCGGAATATTGGTCCTCTGTGGCTTCGGTTGTTGGAGCTGCCTAATATGATGCTGATTGTGATGGATAATAGGTCATGTTCCTTTGCTGTGGTGTTAAAGCTTTCTGAGGATTTGCTGGTTTCGGTTGTCCATATCTGCTCTGGGAAAAAATCTGATTTATCGGAGTTGTTATAGAGTTATTAGTGTTTTTCGGATGTATAGCCTGTAATTTAGATTCTGGATCTCTAAACACGAAGCGTAAGCTTCTTGGAGAGTTTGCGGCTTTTGGATTATGAGCATTTTCGAGAAGTTTCCATTAAGTAATCTAATAAATACGTCAAGAGCTCGATTTCTGTAATTGTCTACGAGAGCGTGGATAGTTTCAGGACTATAATCTCCCGTTTTTATCTTATTAATGAACAATGAATATTGAATTCATCAGTATTTAAGTTGTATTGCGATAAGATGTTAAGTTGATGTTCAAGGGCACATATCTCAACATTTATGTTGTAGACAGATAGAGAATTAGTTGAAAACAAACAATGGACCAATAAACACCTGAAGAATGCCTGAAGAATTATTTTTAATTTGACCAATTTCAGGTCTGTTGTCTTAATGCAGCGTGAATTTCTTCGTCGTTTTCCTCGTCGTCCTGCACCATGTGCGCGGACTATTAAGCGTATTGCTGAACATCTCAAGTCAGCTGGGTACACTAGAAATGTGACATAACGCCAAGCGACATAAGCCAATTTGGCTTTATGTCACTTTCCACTGTTTGGAGCGGGTGACTCACTTCGCTCTCTAACAGGATTTCTCCCTTTTCTCCGCAGAGTTTAGACGCTCACGCGACTTCGTCGCTCCGCTAAGGGTATGTCAACAACTGTCAGGCAGGTGCCTATTAGCGAGTCTGTGGTGGGTGGCTCACTTCGCTCGATTCGCACATAACAGTGTTATTCTTATCTCAATTTTAGCGTTGAACGAAATATGTCTGGCAGGCGCATATATCTTAATAATGTATTGAAACGTATTTGGTCTTATGTCTCAAAATAATTTGGACTAATATCACTTTGTGAAAGAAACATAAGGCCAAATGCTGGAATTTGGCCCTATGTCGCTTCGCGTTATGACACCTTTCCACTTAAGTGGTTATATTTATAAACAAAATTTGCATTTCTGGGGTATGGAGAATCCGGATGAAATGCACAAAAAGCCATTGAAAGGATTAAAGTGACTGTTTGGTGCGGCATTTGCAGTGGAAAAGTGATTGGACGAACCAGCCGCTCACAAAGGAGATTTTGAATCATCAATTTCCAGGTCCAAATCTGACGGCGCAAGACTTCTTCTTTTGGGGCTTTTTGAAATCTCGCATCTACGACAACAAACCACAAACCTTGTAAGTTTTGAAAGCCAACATTAAAGAAAAAATCACAAATTTTGAGGTTTTGCGAGCAACAACGCAAAATGCACAACTCAGGAGATGGTCATATCATTTTTTTAACTTAATGTAATTGATGCTCACTGCAGAAGAAAAGTGATGTTTATCAGACTAACAGCTTGGATTCAGAAAATCGCGCTCCATCGTCGACGCAGTAAAAACATGGGATACTAAGGGGAACAAAGGAATATTGTACAGTAGTGAGACTGGAAATCAAAAAAGCTTTTAACTCAGCAAATTAGTCATTATGTAAGCAGAATGGAATAGATACACCATACTACTTGCGAAAGATTGTATCCAGCTACTTGACCAGTAGAAGCTTGAGATATGAAACGAAGGCAAAAAGTACTATAAAATCTCTGGAATATCATGTACGATAGAGTTATGCAATTAACACTCCCACCAGGAGAAAAAATAATCGGATTGGCAGACCAGATCGCGGTTGTAACTGTTGCAAAGACTATTTGCGAGATAGAGTCAGCTACGAACTATCAACCTCTTCAGAGACTGGCTCATATCCGCCGGCCTAGAATTATCAGATCAGAAAACGAAAGTTGATCTAATAGCCAGCCGGAAAAATATGGAATGCGTAGACATAAGGGTAGGAAGTCAAACTATTAGATCAAAAGACTCTATAAAATATCTTGGAGCAATACGATAAAAGATTAAGCTCTATGCTCGACTATTCGGGCAAAAAGGCGTCACAGTTTCAGGCAGTACTGTATGGAATACTGCCAAACATCGTAGAACCCGGATATGATAGAAGTATATTAATATCCAAGGAAGTCAACTCAGTTATCCGCCCCAATTTGAATGGGGGACCTAGCGACAAAGACAGCAAGAAGTCATCAACATATCGACTTAGCGCAGTAAGGGTAATCAGAGGCTTTATAACGATTTCGGACGAGGCAGCTTTTGCCATTGCCGGGAAGAAATACATCGATATCATTGCGGGTATATAATAGCAGAACGTCTAGTAACCAAGAGGCCGACAGTCATAAAAAATAATCAAGGAAAAAGAAAGAACGACATCAATGACCAGGTGGTAAGCGCGGTGGAATACCACTACGAAGGGCAGATGCATTAACGGATTTTTTTATTTTGTTTCAGACACAGAATGAAATGATCGTATAGGAACGCTATTAATTTCAATATGTCTAGCTTGCTTTGTAAAATCACTATCATGAATTCTTTATAATTTAATTACAGTAAAAGCGTTAATTAAAATAACTTTGTAAATTATTAGGGTTAGTCTAAAATAAGATTGTAACTAGTAAGACGATATAAATAAATAAATAGATCTCATCCATAGACGTTTGGACTACCATCTATCATCTTCCGCAGTTCCTATCTGGACAGTTATCGGAATCTGGGCGACTATCGGAAATATCTACACTACTTAAGGCACGATAGCTCACTTTTGGTCCAGACTGTGCAAAGCGGAACACACAGAGCATGCAATATTCCATTGTTTACGTTTTCTGGGATGGAGAACTAACATATCAATCCCACAATCAATAATTGACCAAATGTTGACCAAACGTGCAAAACGAGTTGTGAAGCTGCGAAAAAATAAGACACGCAGATGCAGCAAATATAGAAGACATAGCATAGATCGCTTACCAAACCCGCGAAATAATACCTAATGGCAGTCAAGCGGGGGTGTGGTCGAAATGTAAAGTGTGGTGTAGTACGCAGGCGCATTCATGAAATCGAGCAAGCAAGCTAGCGAGGGCTACTAGTATCTTCTCTTTTTGTTTTTAGTCGAATGTTTTCCATATATGTATGTACACATGGGTAGGTATGTATGTACACATAAGTTTATGTACACCATTTGAAGCGACGTACGTTCTCCGATTGGGTTCTGGAGAAGATGCGCCAAGATGATGAATTTCATCGCAAAATCATCTACAGTGTCGAAGCTCATTTTTGGCTCAATGGGTTCGTCAATAAGCAAAATATGCGTTATTGGTCGGGTGAAAATCCACATGTGCTTCATGAATAACCACTTCATCTACAAAAAATAACTGTTTGGTGCGGTTTGCATGCCAGCGGCGTTATTGTGCCATATTTTTTCGTCGACGATAATGATCGTCACGTTACTGTGAATGGTCAGCGTTATCGCGCTATGATCACCGATTAGTTTTGGCCCGAATTGGAAGATATGGACTTGGACGACATGTGGTTTCAACAGGATGGTGCCACAAGCCACACATCACACACTAAAATCGATTTATTGAAGAGTAAGAATGGTGAGCGTGTTATCTCAAGACATTGGCCAGTCGATTGGCCGCCTCGTTCGTGCAATTTAACGCCGCTTGACTATTTTCTGTGGGGGTACGTTAAGTCATCGGTTTATGCCAATACGCCGACGACGTTGAAAGAGCTCAGAGCTAACATTGAACGCGAAATAGCGGCCGTTTCGTCCGAAATGTGTGGCCGAGTCGCGGTGGCCATCTGAACGAAGTCGAGTTCCATTCATAAATGTTTTGATTGTACTTCAAGCCGATAATAAAGTTTTTGAAGGTAGTTCGTATTTGAACTTGATGAAGTGCAGTTGTCATCTCGCAACGATATTTTTTCATTGCTATTAAGCGCCCCAAACTTAACTTGTGATAGTGACTAACAACAAAGTACCCAATCAGTGAATCAAACGTGCATTCCGATCTTCTTTTTCGGGGTAAGTGAACTAAATAAATTCTTCCTGTTATTTCGGCACAAAAATTAACACGTGGTATAAAGAAAACTAAGAATGAAAGGGGGGGAACCCCCTATAGACCATAACCGGTTTAACCAACTCGAGTCTGAGTGTGTGTTAGGCCGGGGTAAAAAACAAAACAAACGGAAGTTCTATGACTCAGAGTACGTACCATTACCTTCAATTAATAATGATAACAACATCCCTCGCTTCATCGTCATTTCTGGTACTGAAAAAGTTGGAGATAGCTTGCGACCACTTTCCACGTATAATCCCTTTCAGATCAACCGCGGCCTGGAATTCATCTCAAAAGATTTTCTGGATGTTAAAGCCATTTGATCAGGAGACCTACTGGTAAAGGTTACAAACCTGCAGACAGCCGAAAAAATCCTTTGAGCAAAATTCGTCGACCTAATTCCAGTCAAAATCACAAGCCACGCAAATCTAAACACGGTTATGGGTAGAATATATTCTCGGTACATTGTCGATCTGTCAGAAGAAGAACTATTGTCCGAACTCAAAAAATTCAAGGTCATCAGAGTAAAAAAAATAATGAAAAAGGACAAAAACGAGCTAGTAACAACGGGTGCTGCTATAATTACTTTTGATTTGATTCGACGACCAGATGAAATAAGAATTGGCTGGCGGAACTGCAAAGTTGAGGAGTTTATTCCAAACCCAATGCGTTGTGTTTCTTGCCAAAAGCTTGGGCACACGAAAAACTACTGTAAAAACTCGGCGATTTGCCGAGAATGCTGCCTTCCACCTCCGCATACTTCTTGCCAACGCATCTTCTGCATTAATTGCAATGAGGAAAACCATGCGTTATACAACCCAGCTTCAGTCGTTCGCAGATCTCCGAGGAGAATACATGTGTCTCGGCGTTTCTCAAAGTGAAAGAGTAAAAAAGGTTTTCTTCGTGAAAATAATTGGTCGCAATTTTCACAGTTGACTCGGTAGCCATACGGTTAGCGGCGTCGGTTAACAAGTCGTGGGATACCGGTTCGAATCCCGGTTGAGATTACAAAGTTAATTTTTTTTTTTGTTTTTTTTTTTTTTTTTCCCCCTCAAATCAACAAGCAATAGGAAAAGAAAAAAAGAAAAAAAAAAAAAAAAACCAAGTGATGGACGGTGGAGAGCGCCCCGCTCTTCCCATAACCGTGGCGAAAGCCAGCAAAAGGAGGAAGAGGTTGAATACCCCTCCTAATCTTTCAAAAAAAAAGATAAGTGCTGTTTCCACAGCTGAAGACGATAAAGAGGAGGGGGGCTCCAACAGCTTCGCCTCTCTGGCGTCATCTGAGTCGGAAGACGAAGATGACCAACTTAACAAGATAAAAAGCAGCATACAAAAGCTGAAGCAAGACATGCTTGATATTAAACAGAGGCAAATTGCACGAAGGCAGAGGGAGCAATCAGAAGTAGAGAGCTCCCTAAAACAACAACAACAAGAGCAGAAACAGCAACTGCAGCAACAACAAAACCATCAGCAGCCGAAGAAACAACTGCAGCAAAAGCAACAGCGGCAAGAACACCAACAACAACAAAAACAAAAACAGCAGCAGCAGCAACAACAACAACAACAACAACAACAACAACAACAACAACAGCAGCAGCAGCAGAAGAAGAAGAAAGAGAAGGTGCCTCCGATCAACACTTACAAAATGGAGGTAAATGCAACCAAGGACCTGTGTAAGTTGGTCATTGGTAATAATTTTAATATAAAGAGATTGGGGAACGATCGCCATGCCATCCACTGTAATACAGTGGAGGGCTACGCGAAAGTGAAAGAGCTCCTAAAGGAAACGACGACGGAGCACTACTCCTACACACCGAAGTGTGAAAAGCGGCAATCGATGCTGCTGAAGGGGTTGGAACCGTCTTCTGATCCTGATGAGATCCTGGCACTGCTCAAAGAGAAGGAGTGCGAAGGGCTCAAGTTTGTGGGGGTAAAGCCATTTACCACAGCTAGAGCCAGGCGGGAGAAACGGAGTCTGCCGTTCTTCCTGGTGCAGCTCAGTCCCGAAAGCCGTCTGGATAGTCTAAGGAGTATCAATGTCCTAGACTACCAGGTGGTTCACTGGGAAAAACTAAAAAGGAGCGAAGGCGTTATACAATGCGTTCGCTGCCAGAGGTTCGGGCACGCCGCGTCGAACTGCCAAATGCAGCCTCGATGCGTGAAGTGCGCTAAGAACCACAGTTCCGAGGAGTGTGCTCTGGGTGTTGACGGAGCATCCGATAGATCGAAGCTCTCGTGCGTGTTATGTGGAAACGTGGGACACACCGCAAACTATCGGGGTTGTCCTAAGTTCGCTGACATTAAGAAAGCAAAACTGGCTCGGCAGCAGAAGGTGGAGGTCAAACATTCACCTCTTAGATTTCAAACACCAGCCGTCACGTCCCAAATTTCCTACGCCCAAATGGCGTCAGGTAGGGGGGCTACGGTACAGCAAGCGACTGTTGCTTCTCCGGCGCCAATGCCGAGAACAACGGAAGCTGCACCTAACATGCTAGCCATCTTGCTCGCAATCCAAGGGCAGATGGCTCAGCTGCAAAAGCAGGTGCAAGAACAGGCCAAGCGGGTGGACCAGATTTACGCGCTGCTGCCGGGCCTAACGCAACACATGCCGTAATGGGTACGCACATGGTGGAGCAAACTTTGAAGGTCCTTGCGGTGAATGTTAATTCACTGATTAGGATCGAGCGAAGAGCCGCGATGTTTAAATTGCTACAAGACCAAACCCCTGATGTGCTTTTCGCTAGCGAAACCAAGCTAACCGATAATCACAAACTGGAGTACAATAATTATATTGTTAGAAGAAGAAACCGGCCCAGATCCAAACGTGGAGGTGGTGTCGCGATCTTCATTAAAGAAGGTATAAAATTTCACAGAGTGTACAAGGGAGTGTTGCGCAGATTCCGGGTGTTGGAGGCAGTTGTCATTAACATTCCGCTTCGCAGTGGAAAGCGGCTGTACTTGGCCTCTGTTTATGCACCTGAGGCTTCACAATCCACACTATTTATTACAGAGCTCGACACGCTTTTTCGACTTCTGAGGCTGGAATCGGGGGAGAATTATTTTATAATCGGCGGGGATTTCAACGCTAGACACAGAGATTGGGGAAATAATTTGCCAAATACTAGAGGGAACCTACTACTCGATTGGTGGGGTCAGCACGATGTCATGTACAGACTCGGTCTTAAAGCGACGGATAACCCGTCGTTTCCCAGAGGCGGGTCTTATTTGGATCTACTGCTGTACGACGAACGTATACGACTGACAGGTACGAATTTACAAACGCTAAACTGTCTGCGCACATTCGTGTATGACAGCGACCATTGCGGTTTTAGCACCGAAATTACAGTTCCCAACGAAATTGCGGAATTGGAGGAGTTTGTCCAAAGATATTCTTACAACTACAGTAAGACTCGATGGACGCGCTTCTCCGCAACCTTGAACAGAGCGCTCTCCTCGAACACGCTCCACCCACCGTCCAATAGGAATTTGTCAAACGAGGAGATCGACAATTACCTAAAACAAATGGACGAGACAATTAAACAAACTATGGACACTACAATACCGCGGTATCGACGTACAACTAACGAAGACCTGTTCCGCAATCCTACTATTGACGCACTGCACCGACAGAAAAGTAGACTTCTGTCAAGACTCAAAAACTTGTACAGACAGTTAACTGACAGACAAGATCCGGAGATTAGGACGCTGAAGTCGTCGATTAAAAATGTGCAAAAGTTAATAAAAGAAAATTACAGAATTGCTGTAAGCTCATATTGGAACAACAAGGTTCGGGCTGTAAACACCAGCAACCCGAACATGTTTCCGCAAATCAATAAACTATTTCGGAGAAAAAAACAAAACGACCTTCAGTGTCTTAAAATAGCCCGGACAACAGAAAACGAACGGTTACTGACAATAGCAGGTATTGATCCAAATGAGGCCGCTGATGATGACGACTTTTTTGTGATCGAGGATCCAAAGGAGAAGGTTGAGGCCATAGGGGCGACTTTCCAGGAAGTATACAAGGCCATTGATACCATTGGCCCTAATGGCGACTTGGACAGTCGCGTCTTGGTACACGACTTCTGCATTCGAAATGAAATAGGGAACTGGCGATCCGAGGGCTCTGCTTTCACCCGGTTTAGCGACGAAAATATGGCAAATAACGTCATTGCCAGAGAAGGTGACCTACCCCCGTTCATTTCGAAGGAAAAACTCCGTGAGATCTTCGACACAATCAGGGCTAAGAAGTCAGTGGGGACCGATGGTATTCCAAACATCGTGCTTCGACATCTTCCTCTAGAAGCGGTGGACATTTACACCACCCTGTTTAATAATGCAATGAATAATGCACATTATCCAGCGCATTGGAAAACGGCGGTGGTTCAACCTATCCCCAAAAAGGGAAAGGATATATCCAATCCGGCGAATCTCCGGTCGATAAGTCTCCTTCCGAATATCAGTAAGGTTTTTGAAAAAGTAATCAATAGAGCTCTGTCTAGGTGGGTTGAGGACAAACATATAGTTCCGGATAACCAATTCGGTTTTAAGGCGGGACATGATATCTCACATGCCGCGTCTAAACTGGTTTCTGATATCCAATGGAACAAAGGCAAGAAACAGTGCACTGGTGCCTGCCTTGTTGACTTGGAGAAGGCCTTCGACACCGTATGGTTAGAGGGTCTTTTCTATAAGCTGACTAGGCTGGGGATCAGCAAACCTCTCTTGTACATTCTTTATAATATGCTAACCAACAGACAGTTCATCGTGAAAAATGGCGATGTGACTTCTGTTGGAATATTTCAAATTAAAAATGGTCTTCAGCAGGGCGCGGTCAATTCGCCGATCCTATTTAACATTTATACAAGCGACTTGATAGGTTCACTTCCCCATACTATTGCGTACGCAGACGATTTGGTAGCGTACAGAACAGGTCCAAAAATCGAGGTCATTAATACTCTCTTGCAGCGTGACTTCGATAAGATAAGACGATTTTGCGATGACTGGAAGTTGAAAATCAACTTTCAGAAGTCGGAAACCATTCTCTTTAGGACGCCGTTGTCTGGAGCCTCTAGGGATACCAGAAAAAATTGGCGAAAGTTCTCAATCATTGGACAGCACGGACAGCCTCTTGCCTGTCGAAATGTAGTCAGATACCTTGGGATCTGGCTAGATCAGTTTCTGTATTTTGGCAAAAATGTAGATGCTGCTCTGGCCAGAGCTAAAGGTGCTTTTGCCCTTACAAAGAGACTGTTTTATAGCAGCCAACTCGATGTGAGGGTAAAGGTAATCTGCTACATGGCCCTTATTAGGCCCATGCTGGTATTTGGTTGTCCCGTGTGGTTCAATGTACGAGCAAGCTTAATGGAAAAGATTCGGGTGTTTGAGAGGGCCTGCCTTAGGGCTTGTCTTCGCTTGTACAGAACACCAGAGTCGGAGTACAAGAAATTTTATCCTAATGAGGTCCTTTACAATAGGGCGAACATAATACGAGTGGACAACTTCGTAATTAAGCTGACTCGAAGGCACATTGCAAGAGCAATGACCTCGATGAATAACCTGATATCTGGGGCTTACTACCCCAATTACCTTTACCACGAGAGTGTGCGATCTGACGGCTTCGTTCCACCGGAAGCATTCCTCTACCTAGATCAGATAGGGTTGATCCAGGATAGATCAGCGGTGCCGTTAATCTTCCATGTCGCTCGGACAGCTGGGGACAGGCGACTCAACTACAACAGAGACGTCGCACACGGCAGTGTGGATCGCCTCAGGTTCAGTAGGGCGGTGGGGAATCGCGATAAGAGGGATGTCGTTCGGCAGCACCAGCATTTCTGGTGGTTGAATGATGGGGAAGATGTTTCGTCGTCGTTTCCGTCAATTACGGACCAGCCTCACTAATGAGGCAGAGCTGACCAATCCGTTTTCTCTATGAATAGCGATGGCCAGCTTGCATAGGTTTAGGTTAGCATTTAAGAAACATATACATATATCAGTGTATACAAAGGTGTATACTGATATATGTATATGATTGTGTATAACGTCTATGTGTTTATGTGTGTACTGTACATTTAGTTTAGGTAGGCTAAGGTTTATTTTAAGTTAGATACTAAGTTTTTATTAAAAAAAAAAAAAAAAAGTCCATATGCTAAGTTTTGTTAACAACTTTTTTTCTTAGCTTTAAGTATAGAAAATAAATATCCATAAAAAAATGTAAATGAGGTCGAAAGACATAGATATAAGAATTTAGATTAGCTTAGAGTGCCTGTGTGGGGCCAGTAAGTTAGTATAAGATTGTTAAGTAATTGTAAGCTAGCATTTAAGCATTTTTTGTTAGTATGTAAGAGTTATTGATTAGAAAATAAAATGCGTTTAAAACTAAAACTAAAAACTAACAACCCAGCTTGCCCCTCTTTTCTTAGGTTTGCACTGCACTGTTCGAGAGGCCTGGCAGATTTACAACAATAACCCCGCACTTCACCAACTTTCAGCTGCAAGGCAACGAAATACCGGTAAACCAACAATGGCCGAAATCATAAAGAAACGCATACTCATGGAAACAAACGCTGACAAAATTATTTCTCCAAAACCCATTATTTCCAGTAGCTCCTCAAACAACTCAACCTCAAATAAACCCACTCAATACCAGCAAAAATCTCTGCTAGCAATTCCAACTAAATCTACCACTGTCCAGTATCCCTTTCGACCAAATAGCCCTGAAAAAAGCTGAACACAAGTAATCAAAGACAACATCGAACGCATACAATCAACATCATCAAACACGAACGCTATGGATCTGGAGACTGAGAGCACGTTCTCTCTTTCCTCAGCCATACATGGAAATAAACAACAAGACTTCCCAATTAGAATAATTTCTACTCAGTATGAATCACTCAAAAAACTAACCAATCCCAATTCAACACACTCAAAAGAAAACAATAAATTACAGTAGTGATAGTTTCATTGGAAATTGATCTCTCAATCCTCCAGTGGAACCTCCAAGGGTATTCAAACAACAAAGATGCTCTTGAACTTTTAATTTCTAAATATAATCCCGATATCACATATCGCAAAAAAAAACCTCAAATATTTTAATATGAAAAACTACAAGCCGTTTCATTTTAACAAACCTTATCAGTATTCAAAAGCAGGAATAGGAATGCTTGTAAGAGAAAATATACCAGTAACCTCACACGTTACATCCACGTCCAATCTGCTCCATCAAACAATAACTATCCAAACAAAAAAGCCATTACTTATAACAAACATTTACAGAGAACATGACATACCAGTAAGCCTCGACATACTTAGTGGAATTCCGTCAGCTAACAACTGCAATCATATCATCCTGGGAGACATAAATGCTAGAAACACTCTTTGGGGCTCCAGTGCAACAAACGCTCTAGGGAGCACTTTTGAAGAATTCGCAAATGATCGAAGCCTAGTAATCCTCAATGACGGTTCACCCACTATGTTCAGCACAAGAAATACTTTTACAGCCATTGATGTTACTCTTGCGTCAGAGGATATTGCACCCATGCTGCAATGGGAGGTATTAGGCATAAGCAAAGATCACATGCCTATCATAATTCGAACACCAAGAACACCTTGTACTCGTAAAAGAAAAATAAGTGCAAGGTTTAAGGAAGAGATAGCAAACTGGGATCTCTTTAAATTAACATCGCGTAATCTACGAGGGGCGTTCAACATATTCTCGGTATCGGGTGAAGCTGTGGTTGTATATATAAATTGACTTATTTATCAAGTAATACTATTATTTTAGTGCATTCATGTAAAATTTCATATAAATGTGATTATTAATTCGCGTTTTATCTCTAGTTAAACAGAATCATAATGGCAACTGAGACGATGATGGTGAAAATTGAGCATCGCGCTGTAATTACATTTCTCACTAAGCAAGGAAAAAGCAAAAAACTACTCGTAGTTTAGTTTTATATGCATTTTATTTTCTTAACACTAACTCTTACATTCTAACAAAAAATGCTTAAATGCTAGCTTACAATTACTTAATAATCTTACACTAACTTACTGGCCCCACACAGGCACTCTAAGCTACTCTAAATTCTTATAACTATGTCTTTCGACTTCATTTACATTTTCTTAGAACTATTTATTTTGTATACTTAAAGCTAAGAAAAAAATTTGTTAACAAAACTTAGCATATGGACATAATTTTTTATTTTTAATAAAAACTTAGTATCTAACTTAAAATAAACCTTAGCCTACCTAAACTAAATGTACAATACACACATAAACACACATAGACGTTATACACAATCATATACATATATCAGTATACACCTTTGTATACACTGATATATGTATATGTTTCTTAAATGCTAACCTAAACCTATGTAAGCCGGCCATCGCTGTAGGGTGGGCTCTGGGCTCTGCTGTTAGGTGACCTTCATATCTCGATTACTCGTGGGAATCAAAATTGACCCAACAAAAGTTTCAATTTTAGAGACTGGTATCTCTTTAAAAGCATCAACTTATAGGGACGCACCTGTGCTCCCTGCAGCAGAAGCTGTTAATTGGACATCTGCTACCTACTCTGACGCTGAAATGAGAAGCGTGGAAGGGAATGCGTCTCTCCTGAGCGACTCAGTGTGTGAAAATACAATTATCATATTATGGTAAGTTCTGTAAACATGTCACAAAAATCTACCAGCTCCATTAAATGATGATCTTCGGAGAGGAGAAGGTTCAAACAAGCTTTGAATCCAGGAAACTCAAGGGAAAGTGCTCTAGAGATTGCCACTGCCAAAATCGAAATCAAAGGCACAGAGATCAAACGAATCCGTTTTGACGACTCGTGTGAGGTCAAAGGTCCACTCCCTTGACGAGGTATACATACAGAAGAGAGGCGACAATAAACCGAACCGCAAACAATGATGAGTACACTAAATCGATGCGCTTGTTGATTTTTATAGAGACATGCACAATGTGCAAGGAGAAATAAAAAAAAAATGGGCAGCCTCATAAAGATAGTTTTTAGAGAAGCTGAAACAGAAGTTAAAAGTTAGCAGGAACTGGAAAAACGAGTGTTTGTGCGCGAAAAAAGTCAAACGACGTCCTCACAAACGGCGGATAGGTGAAAGATTGCGAATGCTTGAGCTTCCCGGCAGACGGAGTCACTTTGAACTTCTTCGGGGGGTCTGTTCCTTTTTTTGCCACTGCATGGACTCTTGTTTGCTTTCAGGGCCATAGTGGTGGACCCATGTTTTATCCCCAGTAACAATTCGATCCATAACACCGTCCGCGTTCTCACTACACATCTCCAAAAGCTCTCTACAGCATGCGATTCTCACTTTTTTCTGAGGCGCTGTGAGCATTCGTGGCACCCACCTTGCACTGACCTTTGAAAGGTTAAGATGGTCATGAAGAATGGTGTGAATGGTACCAATTGAAAGCTTGGTGATCTCTGCCATCATTTTCACCTTTATTCGGGAATCCTCAAGAATAAGTTTTTCGACTTCTTTGATGCTTTTTCCCGTACAAGCAGTAGCCGGGGCGCCGCAGCGGGGGTCGTCTTCAATGCTCTCTCTGCCTCTCTTGAACTCACTTGACCACTTTTGCACAGTTGATAATGAAGGTGCAGAACCCTGGTAAACACCCACCATCTCTTCATGAATAGTTTTTTTGACTTTTTCCTTGCTTAGTGAGAAATTTAATTACAGCGCGATGCTCAATTTTCACCATCATCGTCTCAGTTGTCATTATGATTCTGTTTAACTAGAGATAAAACGCGAATTAATAATCACATTTATATGAAATTTTACATGAATGCACTAAAATAATAGTATTACTTGATAAATAAGTCAATTTATATATACAACCACAGCTTCATCCCGATACCGAGAACATGTTGAACGCCCCTCGTAAGAGATAAAGAATTAGCAGTCTTATGGAAAGATAATCATACCTTTCTGCGTAAGTACCAGACACATCATTTACGCAGTCCGTATAATTCAAACCTATCAAGCGAAAACTGTATAAAACTTCTCCGCATGAGAACTGGCAAAACTCTCTTCACAACTAGGCATTACTACACAGCACAAGCCCCCGAAACATGCACTTTCTGTGGTTTAGAACTATCAGTCTGGCATATTTTAGTTACCTGCCCTATATCGAAGATAGTAAAAGATGACAGCGAGGCTCCAAGCAACGAACAACACCTTGCTGAGTTATTAAATCCAAGAAACCCTACATCGATACTTCATATCAAGAAAGCCACAACACTTCATCATAAATTCAATGATATTTAACTATTATTCCCTTTTTGTTAAATAAGTAACTTCATAATTTCATAATTAACTTACCTACTCATAATTCATTAATTGTTTCATCTTTTTCAACTTTTGTACTCTCTTAAAGTCTGTCAAAAGCTATTATTGTATATTTTTATAAGTGTACATCTAAAAAACGACTTCAAATGGCCTTGTCGCCCTGAAGTCTTATTGTAAAGTAGTTTTATAAATAGATTTTTGTAAACTATTTGAATAAATAAATAAAGTTTTTGAAATATCTCAAATGGTT
Organism: Volucella bombylans; assembly: GCA_949129095.1. NCBI lineage: Eukaryota > Metazoa > Arthropoda > Insecta > Diptera > Syrphidae > Volucella > Volucella bombylans. The sequence goes on along the minus strand of OX422142.1, from coordinate 74,094,076 downwards.
TGCGTTTTATTTAAAAAAAAAAAGTTGTCAAGTCCTTATTGAAAAGCCCTATAGATCAATCATTGATAGGAAATAGGAATCGTGAAGAACCACCCAACTTTAGTATGGATAATATACATAGTACGAGTATATGAATACAATAATAGAAGAAAAAAAAAGATCCTAAACCAAAGAAGTTACAGGTAGTGACTAACAACAAAGTTAATGTATTAGCTAAAAATAATAGGAAAACTCATAAAAATAAATTAATAAAAAAAAAACCCAAATTTCAGGTTAACACAAGACATGAGTCAACGAATTGAAATTTAAGACCTCTCGAAGAGTCAAGGTCTTCTTCCCATGAAATTAGGCCCGGTACGATTAATTGAAACACATACAAAATTCATACACATTATAAATTTGACAGCTTACGAAGAAAATGTTAGCAATATCAAAAGATCTGTAGAACTTATTAATAAAAATAAAAATATTGGTCCAATGAAAGAAGTCACAAATATGAAATTTAGGGAATTAGAAAATAAATTTCTAACACTTTTTCCTCGATATCGAAATAAAAGAGAGTTTATCAAGGGAATAGGATTGCTAATTAAGAGTATCACAGGGAACATGGACGACAATGACGCTGTACAAATAAATAATGACATTAAACTATTACAATCTAATCAACAGGACATGAAAAAAGAAATGGCAAAACAGGTCCAGATTAATAACAAAATGATAGAAAGGTTTAGTAACATAACGGAAGATATAAAGTCACAACAGAAGGATTTGGAAGACTATTTAACTAAGTACCAATTAGCATTGTCCCAGAGAATTCGTACCGATCAAGAAAACTTTCAATATATATGCAATATGTTTATCAAACTAAATACAACATTGAAATACTAACGAACCATTTACAAGAAATCGCTGAATCTATAACTAAAACTTAATATAATCCCTAAACAAATTTTAAATCCGAATGAATTAGAATTTATACATAAACATATCAGGCCGTTACAAATAAAATTTCTTTTTTACTCATCATTCATAAAGTGATTGTTTTGGCTTGAGATTGTGGTTAGTTATTGAAAAGAAAGTTATATATTTTGAAAAAGTGGAGTTTAAGCTTTCCAATGGTTAAAGTAAAATCATAACATACAATTAGTTCATTACCTTAACTTTTTTCCTTATTTAGAGAATACTTCTACCAATACATTTAGGGGTAATTCCGCTTGCAAAATTAAAAAAAAAATTAACGAAACTGTAATGGACTTGGGAAATTAACTGTGATTTTGATTTGGGTATGCATAGCGAGAGAACAGTTCAAAACTGGTTCGTCAAATTCGTATTTCATTTGTTCTTTGTCTTGCTGCAAGATTCAAAGTCTGAACTGCAAGATGTCACGTTTTAGCCATTGGAAAGGTAATAAAAAACTGAAAAGCTAGGTGCACTACCTCTTAACACCAGAGAATACGCTATGACATTTGGAAGTTGCAATGTATTTGACCAACTGATTATTTAATGGAATAAACTTTGCGAATTATTAAAAGAGCGTAGCCTAATTTTCTACGAGAAAATTTGCAATTTCATACGTAACGACCTACTCTTGTAGATAGTAGGTAATATGCAAGACTAAACCGAAAAATAAAAGTAAGATATCTTTATAAAAATTCATTCCAGGCAATCTGGTTTTAATTTAAAATATACATAATATTGTACATAAATATTCATGAAAAAAAAACGCAAGTTCGTGTTATTAATAGAAGCATCACTATATTTCATTGGGTTCTAATACTTTTACTGAGATTAATTAGTGGACGAAGTTGAATCATCGACTGAATTATTAATGAGATACTAATGATTTAAATTAAAATACAAATTACTATGAATAAAGGGGTTAACTTGCTTCCAGTGTTTGCCCATCATTTATTTCTCACAAATTTATCAAGTTCTATTCTGATGTCTTAAGTCTGTAAATATTATATTATTCAACTACGTTGAAGCTATATGCATATCTTTTTTTCTTTGTTTCTGCTATCGTTCCATTACATTATGAGAGTATTAAATAAAATAAAAGAACATCGAAAGAATAAGTGTTGAACTAGAATTCGAATGCTTGAGCAAACAAAGCGTTGATAATTGTAATTTTAAAAGGACATGACAGGTCCAGGATCAATAGTGATTTTTTTACCAACCTTGTATTTATTTGTTAATAAGCTGAAATAATGTAAAAATTGGTAAAATATATTTTGTAAAATAAATATATTCTATAAATCACCAAATCACCTTTCATATGGGAGTTCCAAGAAAATTAACTCTAAGCTACGAGTAGATATCAGATATGCTCTCACGTCGTCAAGTAGACTTAATTTAAAACCTTCTAAAAAATTCCTTCCCAAGAGGGTTGAAATCGATGTTAAAAATTTGATTTGGATTAACGTCTTTTCTTATTTTCTTTGTTAAGCTTTCAGATAGGGACAAAATTAATTTCATTATGTCGATACCTTCCCGGAAGAATGTACTAAAGCAATTTTTCAGCAAATGACTTTTTGACATGACCTTATAATTTGTGCCAAGCGCCACGTTTTGGTCTTGGTTTGAGGTTTCTACCATTGATACGAAGGAAACTATAGAGAAATAAAAATGGTAGTATCAGACAAGTTTGACAGGTTGCTGTTTGTTATTCCCTGTAATTTGTTGTAACCACCAAAACTCTTATGCTAAGCGCCATGATATTAAAAATAATTGTACTATGTAACACATTATACGAGAAAAAAAATTTTGCACATGGCGCTTAGTTCAACCGATATTGTCGCTTAGAACATATTGCCACCGAAAAGTTGTTCTATTTGTTGCCGCTTGATACATTTTTGTCTAGACATAACCGTTGCTTTGAAATATTTTGTACGTCAACGCTATCCAGATCTGGATCAGAATCAGATCCCTTTGAAACTGATTGAAAATCTTCTTGGCACGATGATTCTATGGACTATTCAAGTGAATGCAAAATGGAAACCCATCCCCAAATAAAGAAGGTGCATCACAATTATCAGAATCGGAAGTCAAAAGTTGCGGTAAAAGAGGTATGACGTAATGAGGGAGTGGTGGGTGTGAGATCTGAAAAGGCAGTCCAGTTAACAAAATCTGTGCAAGCAAATCCATGCAAAAGCTGCCAAAACCAATGTGGTACCAAATTTACAAATTCGCAAAGGCAATTTCAATTTATATTGATTGGATTTTATTTTGTGTTGAACGTGTTCTCATCAAAAGACGACAAACCTACAATATCGAACAAATTTGCATGCAGTTCTCACTTAAGACCGTAAATATTTAGAGTCGATTTGTGTCGTATGCTCTTGAAAAAAAAACAGCATTAAATACAGCAGCTACGGATAAAAGAGATAAAGCTACTTCGGCAAATGCTAGAAGAAGAACTTCTGAACAGCTGTTTGCAGTTTCGTAGAAACCTTACCAAAAGTCCCATCACACTATTGCCGATCCAAGGCAAAGCACACTTATCTGCCAACAGAATACTTCAGCATATTGGGAGGTGAATGGTTGCCTAAATACAAAACCAAGTCAATTTACACTAATAATTTAGTCTCCCCATTAAATGTTGGATGCCACCCATGGAGCGAAATAACCACTGAGCCCAAATATCTTTCTCTCTCTCTCTCTCTATCCAATTTTCCGAAAAACTTAACACGTGCTCCGGCATTTTAAGAGTAGTCATACTAGAGTGTTAAGTTATTTAAAAACAATCCAAATGGAAGAAGGTAAAAATGCAGTTTCCGAAAAAATATTTCGAAGGATTTTCAAATCCTATAATATTGGCATCCACGTTTCGAAAAAAGACAAGTGCACCTTTTGCGAAGCACATAAATCCCGCGTGTTGGATGACAAAGAGAAAATTCTTGTTTTAAAGCACTCTCAACATAAGAAAACAGCCAACAATTATTTATGGATGATCAGGTAAAAAGGCCAAAACTGTCCTTCATTTGTGTGTGCAAGTTTTGATCTACAGAAAGTTTTAAACGTTCCACATACGCAAAGCATGCTGTTTTACTATTAAAGAAAGTACTCATTTTATAGCGAGACAGTCTATTAAAGTTTTTTTTTTTTCAGTTTTAAAGCATTTTATTTTCTTAATCATTAACTCTTATATACTAACAAAAAATGCTTAAATGCTAGCTTAAAATTACTTAACAATCTTATACTAACTTACTGGCCCCACACAGGCGCTCTAAGCTACTCTAAATTCTTATAACTATGTAACTATGTCCACAGTCTATTAAAGTGGAACTCAAAATGGCTATGCTTTTCTTTGGGGTGAGATTGATGGAATGCGGGAAGCAAACGAAATTTGTTCAATTCTCTTTAAATACTTGAATATTGTCGATGCCAGAGAAACCGTAACTTCCATTGCCCTTTATTGCGATAGCTGTCCTGGCCAAAACAAAAATCGTTAGATTATTACAATGATTTTTTTGTTTCTTCAAAAGAAAGCTAAATACAAGTGAAATCTCTCTCACATTTCTTCTCCCCGGTCATACTTATATGCCTGTTGACTCAGTTCATACCACTATAGAGCGATTTTTAAAAAAAAGAATAATTTGGACGCCGACGGAATGGATAACCATGATTGTCAATTCAAGGATAAATCCAAAGCCTTACGAGGTTATAAAATTAACAAAAGACGATTTTGGTGACTGGAAGAAAGAAGCTCTGAAATATTTTCCAACGCAGGGAGTTAAAACTAGGGAAAAAATTAATTTTAAAATATCTGAATCCAACATTTTTTTTTCTCTATGTCATCTTCTGATATAAAATATTCAATATTTAAGTCTGGAAACATGGAACCACCTTCATACATGTTAGATTTGTGATGTCTTGCAGAATTTGATGAGCCTAATATTTTATACACTGCAAAACTGCCAATATCGGAGCCAAAAAGAAAGGACTTGGAAACTTTACTCAAGAAAAAGTTTATTCCCGAACGGTATATATAGGGACATCATATGTCATTGACATTGTTGGCGAGAAGCAAGATGTTTTACCAGAGACTGATGAAAAAGACCACTTATAGGAAAACGAATTGAATTAGGGATCCGTAAATTTTGTTATCTCAGAAGTTTATTTTATAGTTGAACTATAGTTTCTGAAATATTTTTTTTTAAATGATTATTTTAACTTTGTTGATAATAAAAACTGAATAAATACAATTGAACTAAACGACAATATTTCTTGGAATCCTGTATTATTTCCTACCATCAATGATTTATGCGCCATATACCTCTGTATCAAGCGAAAATCCGTAGACCATAAAAATGTTCTTAGCGACAAAAACTTTTTATCTGATTGATTTTTCGTCCATGCAATAATTAAAAAAAAATTGCGGCGCAAATCTCAATCAAAATTATGCTTATCGCTACAAAATACACAAATAATTACCTACACAGGAAGTTTTATTTGTCTCCTGTAAAATTTTAAAAATGTCGCTCAATACATTCTTCCGCGAAGGTATCGATGTGAGTGTGCCATAATTCTTGCAAATGGCCGCAAGTGTTATTGTGGTTTAACATTTATGTTGTAGACAGAGAGAGAATTAGTTGACAACAAGCAATGGAGCGATAAACACCTGAAGAACTCGGAATTATTGTTATTGCAGCGTGAATTTCGTCTTCGTTTGTCATGTGCGCGAATAATTTAGCGTTTTGCTCAGCATATCAAGCAAAGTGCGTACACTAGAAATGTCGCAAGAAGTGGCCGGCCGGTATTGCACGTTCGATGGAGAATATCACTGCTGTGGCCGAGGACGCCCGAGGGAGTCCACAAACATCGAGGAGAGAACGATGCACACAATTTGGCACAAGCAGACGTTCGCTATGTCGAAATTTGGTGAAAGACCCGAAGATGTTACTTTATAAAGGGCAAACCTGCTGACCGTAAAATTAGATTAACACCTCCAAGTGACTATTTGGTGCGGTATTTGCTGTGAAAAAGTGATTATCCCTTATTTTTTTGAGGACGCTAATGGCACCACCGTAACCGTAACTGGTAAGCGCTACAGACAGATGTTAAAATAGTTTTTTTTTTGGCGCAAGTTGATGAGTTGCGATGATGAGCGACACAGCTCGGGCAACGATGGAGATTTTTAATCACTAGTTTCCAGGCCGTGTGATATCCCGTTTTGCAATTTGAACTGGCCGGCCAGTTGCCAGGTCTGATGGCGCCAGACATTTTCCTTTGGGAATTTTTGAGATCTCGCGTCTACCATAACAAGCCAAAAAACTTGCAAGTCTTGAAACCCAATATTGAAGAAGAAATCACCAATTTGAAACCAATTCCATAAAACGAGCATAAATGTGCATCAACTCAGGAGGTGGTCATTTGATCGATATAATTTTTTCAACTTAATGCCATCATTTTACACCTTCAAATAAACTTTTCGTAAAATCAGAGTCCAATTTCTTCATATCTAACAAAATGACAGCTAATTATGACAATACTATTGCCCCATCTTGTATAACGTACTAATTCAATTCAGTCATACGAGTGTGATGTATATTATAATATATTATTAATATTATAATATATTTCACAGAACTGTTTTGTTAGTTATATTATATATACTATAGATATAACATTCATTTTTTTTTTACTTTTGCCCAAAATCCAGTTAATACTAATAAGGTATCAGTAGAGTAAAACGAAAAACAAGAAAATAGTATTTTATTGGATCAAAAATAAAATTATTTCCAAAAAAAATATTAAAAATGCAAGCAAGGTTTGACGAAGATTTTAGGGTAAATAAATATGTTAATTATACATGATTAACAGCATTGGCACTTAGGCTGAAGAAAACACAAATTAGCTTTTTTTTTCAAACGTAAACTTGAATTAGATCTACCTTAACCATTTTTGTTCGTCTAAAAACTGTGGCCTTGGAATTTTTCCTGTTTTGTCAAAACAACATTCACATCCTTTAATAGGTACAAGGAAAAATAAAGACACACATACAGTGAGAGGTATAGAGTTATTTTGAACGTGCAGAGTAAGTTTACTTTAAAGGGTACGCTTTTCTAACACTTTTTTTTAATTAAATATGACTTTAAATGCTCTGGAAATCATGTTATTAGCTTACCTTTTTATTTTCAATTGAGTTTTATTTAGCACATGGCTGCATGTATTGTAGTCAGCTTGGTCATTGAATAAACACCGCGAGTAAATTAAAAGTCTTCAAATATGTATACGAGTATTGTTCAAATTTGTAAAAAAAAAAATATGGAATTTACAAAAGTAAGTAATTTTACACAGAAAGGATAAATAAATCAATCAATTAAAGTATGATATTTATTTGAAGCAAGATGGTTTTCTTGTTTACAAGAGCAAAATTTGGAAAGTAAATTAGGCTACCTCAACAAATGTTGTTTCTGCGTTCTTTCTACCTAAAATTCATATGCATTTAGGTATATGGCTAATATGGCCGAATAATTACTCGATCCATAACTTCGAAAGTTTCCGCATCTGATGCAATAAAGAACATTGCACATAAGCAAATAAAAAAAAAAACAAGGTGATGGATTCATCTAAATAGGCAGATATATAATTACAAATATCTGAAAAACTGAAACAGACCTAGAAGTGATAAAATCGAGTCCATTTCATGTAAAGCTATTTCATAAAAAACTATTGCCTGAACCACATTTCAAAATTGCAACTATACCATAGGGTTATGTATGGAATGGCATGTCGGGTAAATTGCCTTCACGGCGCACACTTTTGTTGAAATTTCCCATGACAGTTTTGCATAAATGTGGCTGTATTTCATTGATACAGCGTTCAATTTTCTCCCTCAAGATGTGGGTGGTCATGGGCTCGTTGGCATATACATTAGACTTCAAAAAACCCAAAGAAAAAAGTCCAACGGCGTTAAATCGCATGATCTGGGCGATCAATTGGGATCACTTAAATCACCGGGAAATTTGAATTGTTTCATGAGCTGTAAGGCATCTGGCACGGTCTTGTTGAAACACTATGTCTTCCACATCCATATCTTAATTTAGGCTCAGAAAACTGGATTATTCCAAAATCCGTATCTGCTATGAAACGCTGTGGATGCATTTTCTCAACAATTACTCGTGGATTTTCAGAACCCCAAATTCGATAATTTTGACGATTAGCAAAGCCATCAAGATGAAAATGGGCCGCATCGCCAAAGATGAATTTGTTTGAAAAATCAGCATCCACTTGTTGTTGTTGCACTTTGCATGCATGAAGATGCAAATCTTTCGTGAGAATACGTTTTAGACAGCTTCTCGAAATGTACAATTCTTGGCTATGGTGTTGATATACCTGGATGTTCCTGGACTCTCAGCAACGCTCTCACGAACTGCTTCGATGTTTTGTGTTGAACGATTTGTTGAAGCACGGCCAGAGTATCTAAGATCACCAATTGATCCAATTTTAAATTAACCTCTTCACAGTTGATTACGTTAAATCACTACTCGGATCATATTTTGTAAGAAAATTGCAAACAGTAGTTGCCAAACCCTCAATCATTTTGAAAATATTGCTCAACAATGAAAACGCGTTGTTCTTTCGTGTAGCGCTCCATTTTTAATAAGGCTAAACTATCAGCTGTCAGCTGCCACGCTTTTTTTTTTTCGTTGGCAAGACTATACCGCACAAATGGTGCAAAATTCAAATCTTGCGTAGATTCTGCGATACTCTTTAGATCTCTTCCCAAATCACCATCACATATCGTAAGAAGGGGGACCAATAACTTCGTGAGCTTCTGAATTTCTCGCGTTATAACTAGAAAATCAAGAACGGTTGTGTCGCAGTGAAAAAACCAGTACACATTATAGTAAGAGGTGGTATAAAAAACTCCAGATCACTGCGGCCACAAATAAGCATATTGTGATAGACCAGTACACATAAAACACTATATCGACACTATATAAAAAAACAAAACCAAAAGTGAAAAAAATTTAAAAAAAGGAAACTGAAATTCGATTCAATTATTTGTACCTTATTGTCAACTGCACAATTACGAATAACTCCACTATTTATTCTTCGCCCAATTGGTCTAGTTCTGTCGCTCACAGAACTAACCTTTAGAAAATTTTATCTTCCCCACATCCTCCCGAAATATACCAATCCCACGTGTTCAACTTTAAACACACGCATCCTACATTTCCCATTACACAACCTTTTTGCAAATATAAAATTTTCGCGCTACACGCGCAGACAAACCCATAGATGAACTAACTTACATGGCAAACTCTACTACTACTTTTGCAAACCCTTAACGATTGTACATCTCTATAACCTGGCAGTGTTTGCTGGAATGAGAGCAATTTCCAAATAAAGTTGCTAGAATGAGAGCGATTTGCACATGAAGTTCACTGTGTGTGTGTGCGTAATGTGAATATATGAATTGCTTTTGTACAAATTGCAGACAAAGATTGCACTATATCCCTTGTACGATTTGTAACCTCTGCCTTTTGTTGTTCTTATATGAATTGGACCCGCGTAATCGATTTCTGTGTGTGTAAACGGCTTATTAAGTCGTACTCGTGAAGCAGGTAGATCGGCCATGATTTGATTAAAAGTTTTGAGTTTGAATCGGCAACATTTAACGCAGTTTCTGATTACATTTTTGACCTCATTCCTCCCATGTAATATCCAAAACTTACGTCGCGTATAGGCAAGTGTTGCCTCGTTTCCTCCATGCGAGGTTGAAATGTGTGATTCTGTTATAATGAGTTTAGTTACAAAATTGTTATTTAGCAGTATGATGGGATGCTTCCGCTTGTATGGAGCGCTTGATCGTTCAATTCTTCCCGGTGATAAAAGCCAGATAAGGATCAGATCTAGTACCGTATGTTACAGTTGTTAATTTAAATTCCTGCAGTTTTTGGTTTGGAGACGGTCACCATAGTATTCTTTGAAAGTCTTGATCATCCTCAGGAACATATATCTGTCGATACATTTTTTCTCTATCCGCCGTGTAAACATATATATGTATTCTCCAGCGAAGGAAAATGCTTTGAAGATTCTGTTGTAATTTTGGTCCGTTTAGCATTAATTCGTTTAAGCTTAACCCACTACTTGTTTTAATCGATCCGTCAAACACCACGCGTAATTTCGTAGTTGAACTTTCTTCTCTTATAATGCCTGGTGTGGCATTTAAATCGTTTTGTTTGCTAGGTTTTGGAAAATGTAGCAAGGAATGATGTTGTCGCTCACAAAAGCGCATTTTGAAGTACTATAGCACTTGTCTTTAGTTTCAAAATTAAATTTTTGCATATCTTATTTTGCTTGATATAAGAGAGCCTTTCGGAAAAACTCTTTCCTCTAAATTGAGCACATGGATATATACTATGTTGACCGTTAAAATACCTGCAAGTTCTCAGGTTTGTATGGTGATTTTTAACCTGCTTCTTTTCAGCTAGTTTATTTTACATTGGTTTTTATAGCTCTTGACTTCCGAGTTATCCTAAAGCTTCCAGAGACTGAAATCTGCCTTCTAAAAACATCAACACATCTCTTAGAAGCGGATCTTTAAGTGATTGTTCGTATAGCTTATGCATCTCTATATCCACCTTTTGAATTAATAAATAAGCTATCAATGGACCCCAGGACTCGGTCTCAACTCCCAAATTGTTAATAGCATGCATACTTTCTTTTGTTATGTCAAGCGTTTGTTTTATCACATACGCCGATTCCCCTGATATGTTCGGTTGATTTATCAACTTGTCAAGATATGCCGAAAATAGTAATCTTTTATTATTATATCTGCTATTTAACCTTTTCCATGCTGCGTCATAGTTGTTATCAGACAAGGCAAGATGTTGAATTAGTTTTGCAGCCTCACCAGGTCCAGTTGTTCAGTCTGATTTGTTTTCATTGGCAATCAGATTTCGATCTTCCATTTCGATGATTCCATATCAAATGCTTTGCTCCATAGTAACATCGATCAACCTACCATTAACTGGGTCAAAATGATGCTTGAAAGCCGGATAATTATTACTTCGGTATCAGTATCAGTCGTAAAGGGCTGCCACAGGGAGGAATACTATCGCCTTCCTGTGGTCTTTGGCCATTGACGATCTGCTTAACCACTTAACCTCTGCTGAGCCACTTAGGCTACAACACAATTGATTATGCCAATCATTAAGTGCACAAGAGAGAATCTCTCCCTAAACCCAAATAAGACTGTCATAGTTCCTTTCACGTTTAGTACTAGGACGAGGTCAAATATCTGGGAGTATTCCTAGACAAAAGGCTCAATTGGAACTCTCATTTAAACAACAAAATGACTAAAGCAACCAACACTTTGTGTTACAACAAACAAAAGACCGCCATACAGCGTCTTGCATGTTTGGGTATTTAGGGAGCCTTTCGGACCTGCCCCACAGCTACGATAGAAGCAATAATAGGACTAAAGCCCCTACACTTATATATAAACAAAGTGGTATAAATTAAAGAGTTAAGTCTTAGCAATCACCCGAACCTAACGACACTGCTTTCCGAAATACCGGAACTTGATAAGTTATGCGCGGTAACATACTGCCGTCAAAAAACATTATGCTTCAATAGAGGCTTCCCCACGGAGATTCCCAGCAAAGAAGCATGTGTTAACAATAACCCATCACAATAACTGTGATGGGTTCCTGGTCATGAGGGTATTGATGGGAATGAAAAGGCTGACGAACTGGCCAGAAAGGGCTTAGAAACTACCTTTAATGGACCTGAACCATTCTGCTGCACTCCTAAATCAGCAATCAATTTATAGCTCAAGTCTCAGACAGGCCAAACGAGCCATTCATAAGTTGTACCACTCCGAAGACACCCCCTTGAATAAAAGGACACTCACTCTTATCAGAAAGACAACAAAACCCAGACTTTTAATCTGTAAACCTACCTCGAGTGGCGAAAAAATCATTTAAAAATATTCAAAATTGCGTTTTTGGCAGACTTCTGAAAAAAAAGTTTCAAATTTCATTATTTTTTTTAGGTTTTCGTTACGTAAAAATATAGATATACTCAGATTTTTAGGATGATTCTGGGTCACATTAAATTTCAAGTAAATTGGTCTAGCCGTTCTCGAGACTGATGGAGGAAAGTTTGAAGTTTCAAGTACGGTTAAAAGTTTGAAAATCTCAACTTACCATCAATCTCCGATGCGAAACAAGTGGCCATAACAATTTCCTACTTGTTTAAACTTGTCTAAACTTGTCAATCTGTATAGAATCGTCTCGGGTATCAAGCCGACATTTCATAATAGGCCATGCCTCCTGCTACTCAACTCAGCGCTCCGAACATCTGCTTCTTCTAACTGCTGTATCTTCATAAAGACTTCAAATTTTAAAAATTCACTTTACTAGCATATTCTACACATACTAAAGAAACAATTTATGCAAAAAAATAGATTTTTTCAACCCACCACGCGGGTAAAACCCCTTAAAGTCGAGAATCCAAACTTAAAGGTCAAAGAACTTGTTTATGTAGCCGGTCATTAGAGGAAAACCCAGTGATATATTCTTTAATAGGTCCCAAAGAGTCAATTATCAAAATCTTGTAAGCATCAGTTCAAAAATTAGTAAAGATTCCAGGAGGATTATTAAGAGAAACATGGAAGCCAGGAATATTAGATTAAGTTGAAGAGAGCTGCACTCAGGGAGAATAGAGGGGGGGCGTGGTTTACACCGTCATTAAGCGTATAAAAAGAAAAAACAAGCTCTTGTATAAAAAAGAAATTGTGGCAAAGAATAATCACGTTACAGTAACGACAGCTAGCGGTAAGAAAATTCACAAAGCTCTCAAAGATATGAAAAACCAAAAAAAATATTGTTTCAGCAAAGTAATAGAACAAAATCATACCAAATAAATGCAATCAAAAAAATACAAAAAAAAGAAAGAAAAAAAGGGGAATGTTTCCCTAAATTATTGGAAAACTTCAACCTATTTAATTTTATGAAATACTTGTAAAAAATTTGTACATATATACAAATAAATATTGTTAAGTTTTTATTTTGTAATAACGTTCTAACCTTTAAATAAAATAGCGAATTTGCATTACAGTTTAGTTTTCTTGGTTACCTCGCAAGCCCTACATATTCATATAAATCGTCAATCGTGACATTCGAACAAGACGGCGAGTCGCCTGGGTAACAAGTATCCATTCAAACTTATTCAAGTTATTGACTAAAAACTTTATGACGCACTTATCAAACAAACAGAACAACTTGTTACGAAACATGTGGGGAATGAAAAAACCCGTATGGTTGTAAACGGAAAACCACTTGACCTAGACTTCACGAAATTACTTATCAACTATGACGAAACGTACATTCTAAAGGGTGACATACCTTCACATAAGGAATACATCCACATGTGAGCAAAGTATAATAAAGAAATTACCAGAAAATACGTATCTGCCAAAAATCCTCATGCCAACAACATGCAACTTCAAAAAGACCAATGCAGACTAATCGAATTAATCGGAAAAAACACAATTTTGTTACTAACTTTAACATCCTTTAGAAAAAAACTTGATGCAATTGGACAATGATACAGTCAGGATTAAGGATCGGACATACTCCAGTATAACTTGCAAAGAGTCTATAAGCACTTCCTTCTGTAATGGCCAATGTAACTAGCAAAAGGGACTGAGCCTGATATAGAATATTTGCATGACATCATTGTTAAAAATATTGAACAAATTAATGCCTTCTATAATTACAGAAATCATCACCATCATAGTAATTATCATTTCAATCTGTCTGCTATGTAGAAAGATCTAAGGGAAAGTCAAGATTCCAGAGCTCCGTGCGTCCTTTCGTCAAAAGCAAGTCCCTTGCTCAGCACAGCGCGTTACCAAGGAAGTTCAGCAATCCGTTGGAAACCTAAACTGCTCAATATGTTCATGTGTTCATGCACGGCTTGGTCGCGTGGTATTAATACCTTTTGGAAAACTTCTTGTGAAGTACTTTTATTATGACGTTGAACAATGCCGAAAACAAGAAGACAAATAAACAATTTAGAGAACAAAACGGATTTGCGGCGAATACACTATATAATTAGTAATAACTAAAAACAAATACACATTGAGAATATTAATCGACCCAGTGTCTGAAACAAGTATTCTTAACCCAGGGATATGAGAACCTAAACTGCGAATCAACCTTAACAGACCTACCAGTCTTAAAAACGAGTTAATTAATTTATGTTAATAGAAAACTTTTCGAAGAATTTGGTATGTTGAATCAAACTGCACCATTCCTCGAATACAGATGATGACTTTTATGGTTTGACTTGGAATAATATTTTTTTACCTTTAGAATCAGTTCTCGATTTCAAGAAAAAACTTCTAATCTTGAACGAAAACAAAATCCCAATTTTTTTCAACAGAGACGAGGAATCAATCTAACAAACGTTGGAAATATACCATACGGAGACGAGTAAGGATCCGATTAGTGAACAAATCACCTCAACGTTGAAGAGAAAGATGCTACGAGTATCATCAGCCTTGTTTCTCAGCACTGCTCAATCTTTTACCAAGAAAGTCTTCCTTACTTTCACTAATGTGATAAAACACCACACTAGGGCTGTGATCTAAACGAAAATTTATAGTTACCCTGAGGTACACAAGGTTGAACAGCAAAATAAATAAACGAAATGTTATAACAGGGGATAATTCGCCCTAGTAACTCTCCCTACTCTGCACCAATCTGGATCGTCCCTAAAAATGTGGACGCTCCTGGAAAGTAGAAATGGGGAATCGTAAATGGCCATAGAAAACTTAGCGAAGTTTCCATAGATGGCAAGTTCCCTATTCCAAAAATTGATCGAAATTGCGGATGAAGATACACAAACAAAAAACAGTATTCTCAACCAATAAGGGTCATTACCAGTTTGTTCGTATGCTTTTTGGTTTGGAGAATACGCACGCTATTTTCCAGAGACTGATCAACGCAGTATTTTATAGGGAAGACATGCTCTGTCTACGACATAATCATCTTCTCGGTAAGACCTTAAGAACTTCGTCATTGACGAAAATATTTAGAAAGCTTAGGGAAGTCAAGTATTTTATAGGGAAGACATGCTCTGTCTACGACATAATCATCTTCTCGATAAGACCTTAAGAACTTCGTCATTGACGAAAATATTTAGAAAGCTTAGGGAAGTCAACCTCAAGGCTCAGTTAGGTAAAAGTGAATTCATAAAAAAAAGAACCCGCATTTTTGGGACACGCAGTAACAACCGAGGGTATAAGACCCCATCCAGATAAAATCACCGCAATAAGAGAATACAAGTTAACACGAACAACCAAATAGATAGAAGCCTTTCATGGAATTACAAGATATTATCATAAAGGACTACGAAGGACATAGATCGCAAAATCTATGACAGCGTATTTGAATTGGGATACGTAAAGGGAAATGACAATTCGGTTACTGATGGCCCATCGAAAATGAAATTCTATTATAATGAAATAGAATTTCCCACAGAGAGAAATTCAGACGAACAATTCAGTTCATAATATCTACTGTACATAGTGCAAATGAAGAGAATAGTGCCCAGACTTCAAATGGATTAAATAACCGTAATATTTACAATTATTTGTATGAATTGTGGTTGAAAACAATTCAGAGAAGACTTTATTCTAGACATTATGAAGAGATTTCTCTTGCCAGAACATAATCACTAGAGCAAATAAGAGAGAGGGCGAGCTCCAACGAGAATCGATTCTGCTCGGTGTTACAATCAATTGCCAATGTGCAGTCGAAGTGTGAAGACGTAACTAATAAAGAAAGAAAATGTAATTAATAAGTAAATAGGTCAACATAATTGAAATGTCTCATAGTTGATTCTAGGGTTTGCACAGTAGGTATCTATTGTATTCATAACCACATGTTTGCAAAATTTTAAGAAGTATTGATATATAAATTTTATATACCTATTATATATTTTTGTAAAAATAAATTGCTAAGAGTCATTAATCGCAGCAAATTTTTAGGCAATCTTACCGATAACAGATGAATAATCACAGAATTTTTTAAAGAAAATGATGTAAACCTTAAAATTTCCACACCTAACCACCACACAAGAAATTCGGATATCGAAAAACTCCACTCCACTCTTAACGAGCATATTCGTATTTTTAAGGCTGACGAGTCCTATAGATACCCTTCGTAATAAAGCATTAGTTATATATAACCAAACAATCCATTCAACTTCGATAAAAAGACCAATCGGCTTTTTCAGCGGTAATATCACTTGTGAAGATTGCCCAATTATTAACGAAACAGTCAGCAAAAATAAGGAAAAATACATAGGTAACTTGAATAAAGATAAAAGAGATATAGACTTGACAAAGAAAAATCCACATGTTCAAAAAATAGGAGTAGTATTCACAAAAAGACAAGCCCTGCAATTTTAGATAAAAACAATGTAAAACATGAAAATGGAAGGAGATACCATAAAACCCAAATCAGAATAAAATATAAATTTGAAAATACCTAAACTTTTTGTTTTTTTTCCAGAATTACAAATGTAAAACTGAGTAAAGGACAAAAGACTGACAATTTTATTTCCCATCAGCTTATTAACTATAATCGGCCAGTTAACCGAAATACAGAGTATAGGCAACGACAACGGTTTCTTTATAATAAGATATAGTGTCCTTAGGACTGGACACCCTAACATCAAAGGAAATTAACGAGAATAATATAACTTTTAAGGATTTAACAAACATAAAAAGCACAGTAATTTTACACGAAATTTCAGTCATATTTGTACTCATGTTTCCGAACTATACAAAAGATCCATACTACAAAACCAATTCCAAACAAAGAAAGTCTAGAGATAAACACAAATGATAGAACCTTAATTGTCATTAATAAAGATATTTACGAGTGCCAAGAAAATGTTATTCTTAAGAAAAACCAGAAAATTGTTAAATATATTGGCATATCAAAACTATTCAAAGAACACAAAGATTGTAGCTTTATTAAAAATAAACATGAAGTTATTTAACAACTAGCTGATAACATCATAATTACTAAGAATATACTATCAGTGTATAACTATATAAAAAACAATACTTTAATAAAATTTTAAAATTCTTTTATACAAACAAATGATGTCATTTATGAAAATAACCTTCGAAAAAAAAATATTGTAATACATAATAAAATTTAGTAATATCGGGTTTTTCATTTGGGACTATACATTTTAATTTTGGTAGTAAACTTTAACAACTTGTAAACGCTGCTCGTTCCAGCACGGAACTACAACTATTGGGTTGTATCACATGATTTTCGCTTAGTCGGAAATAAAAAGTTCTGTGCCAGAACGTTAAATTTTCTTTTTTTATAAAATAAAATAGTACGTGTGCTTGACGTGTAAGAATTTTAGGGTTCGTTACAAGTAACGTTATTTTTTTTTTTCCAGGAATTATTCACCCTGCTGTCCGCAGTTCAAATTCGAACACCCTCTTCCTTTAAAATGGGACATAATGCGTCATTGGCAATGAAAAACATTAATGACGCAGTTGATTATGTAGCGGTAAACGAACGCACTATACGACGTTGGTTTGGAAAGTTCTGTTCGGAAGATTTCAGCTTCGTAAATGAACCACGTGGGAAACCAGAAACGCTAGTTGGCGACGATGTTTTAAGAGCAACAGTGGATGCGGAGCGGACCGAACGAAATCGGTGCGGGAGATTGCACAAAGCATGGGAGTATCCCCAATGACAATAATTCGACACCTTTCTCTCATAGGAAAGGTAAAGAAACTCGATAAGTGAGTACCCCATGAACTGACCGAATCCCAAAAATTATGATGCTTGGAAAGCTGCGCATCGCTTACATTAAGAAACCAAACTGAACGGTTTTTGCACCGGATAACTACCTGTGACGAAAAGTGGATACTGTATGAAAATCGTAAAAGATCTGGGCCGTAGTTGGATGCAGATGAAAAACCAAAACACACCCCCAAGCCCAATCTTTACCCAAAAAAGGTTATGGTGACAATTTGGTGGACATCGAAAGGACCAATCCACTTTTCATTTCTTCAACCAGGAGAAACGATAAACGGTGATTATTTTTATATTTGTCTTTACAAAATCCAATTAAAATATAAATTTCTTTAACTTTTCACATGCATTTTGGATTGGGAATTAAAACAAACCTAAAAAGAGCTTTCAGTTAATGTGTTGTAGAAACAATTTTCTCTTAGTCTTAAATTCATTAATTTTAATTAACAAAATATTCGTAAGTATATAATTGCAATATTTTTATAGGTCTACAAACATTTATGCATTTATTGTCTCCATAAGAAATCAAACTGAACCGTTTTTGCGCCGGATAACCACCTGTGATGAAAAGTGGATGCTGTATGATAATCGTAAAAGATCTGGGGGTTGTTGGATGCAGATGGAAAACCAAAAGACATCCCAAAGCCCGATCTTCACACAAAAAAGGTTATGGTGACAATTTGGTGGACATCGAAAGGATCAATGCACTTTTCATTTCTTCAACCAGGAGAAACCATAAACGCTATCAATTATAGTGAGGAAATCGACATATTACATGCCAAATTGGCTGAAAAGCAACCTGCGTTGGTCAATAGGCACGGTCCGATCCTTTTGCATGACAATGCTAGGACAAATACCTCACAAGTAACGGTGCAAAAACTGTTGCAGTGGAGTTTTGAAATTCTTCCGCATCCACCGTATTCTCCTGATATTTACCCAATGGATTACCATCTTCTCCGCAATCTGAATTCATTTTGCCGCAGAAGGTCTTCCGGAACCGAGCAAAGGTTATAAAAGCCTTTGAAGATTTTATTGCCTCAGCATTTCCACGAAAAAGGAATCGTAAATGGCCATAGAAAACTTAGCGAAGTTTCCATAGATGGCAAGTTCCCTATTCCAAAAATTGATCGAAATTGCGGATGAAGATACACAAACAAAAAACAGTATTCTCAACCAATAAGGGTCATTACCAGTTTGTTCGTATGCTTTTTGGTTTGGAGAATACGCACGCTATTTTCCAGAGACTGATCAACGCAGTATTTTATAGGGAAGACATGCTCTGTCTACGACATAATCATCTTCTCGATAAGACCTTAAGAACTTCGTCATTGACGAAAATATTTAGAAAGCTTAGGGAAGTCAACCTCAAGGCTCAGTTAGGTAAAAGTGAATTCATAAAAAAAAGAACCCGCATTTTTGGGACACGCAGTAACAACCGAGGGTATAAGACTCCATCCAGATAAAATCACCGCAATAAGAGAATACAAGTTAACACGAACAACCAAATAGATAGAAGCCTTTCATGGAATTACAAGATATTATCATAAAGGACTACGAAGGACATAGATCGCAAAATCTATGACAGCGTATTTGAATTGGGATACGTAAAGGGAAAGGACAATTCGGTTACTGATGGCCCATCGAAAATGAAATTCTATTATAATGAAATAGAATTTCCCACAGAGAGAAATTCAGACGAACAATTCAGTTCATAATATCTACTGTACATAGTGCAAATGAAGAGAATAGTGCCCAGACTTCAAATGGATTAAATAACCGTAATATTTACAATTATTTGTATGAATTGTGGTTGAAAACAATTCAGAGAAGACTTTATTCTAGACATTATGAAGAGATTTCTCTTGCCAGAACATAATCACTAGAGCAAATAAGAGAGAGGGCGAGCTCCAACGAGAATCGATTCTGCTCGGTGTTACAATCAATTGCCAATGTGCAGTCGAAGTGTGAAGACGTAACTAATAAAGAAAGAAAATGTAATTAATAAGTAAATAGGTCAACATAATTGAAATGTCTCATAGTTGATTCTAGGGTTTGCACAGTAGGTATCTATTGTATTCATAACCACATGTTTGCAAAATTTTAAGAAGTATTGATATATAAATTTTATATACCTATTATATATTTTTGTAAAAATAAATTGCTAAGAGTCATTAATCGCAGCAAATTTTTAGGCAATCTTACCGATAACAGATGAATAATCACAGAATTTTTTAAAGAAAATGATGTAAACCTTAAAATTTCCACACCTAACCACCACACAAGAAATTCGGATATCGAAAAACTCCACTCCACTCTTAACGAGCATATTCGTATTTTTAAGGCTGACGAGTCCTATAGACACCCTTCGTAATAAAGCATTAGTTATATATAACCAAACAATCCATTCAACTTCGATAAAAAGACCAATCGGCTTTTTCAGCGGTAATATCACTTGTGAAGATTGCCCAATTATTAACGAAACAGTCAGCAAAAATAAGGAAAAATACATAGGTAACTTGAATAAAGATAAAAGAGATATAGACTTGACAAAGAAAAATCCACATGTTCAAAAAATAGGAGTAGTATTCACAAAAAGACAAGCCCTGCAATTTTAGATAAAAACAATGTAAAACATGAAAATGGAAGGAGATACCATAAAACCCAAATCAGAATAAAATATAAATTTGAAAATACCTAAACTTTTTGTTTTTTTTCCAGAATTACAAATGTAAAACTGAGTAAAGGACAAAAGACTGACAATTTTATTTCCCATCAGCTTATTAACTATAATCGGCCAGTTAACCGAAATACAGAGTATAGGCAACGACAACGGTTTCTTTATAATAAGATATAGTGTCCTTAGGACTGGACACCCTAACATCAAAGGAAATTAACGAGAATAATATAACTTTTAAGGATTTAACAAACATAAAAAGCACAGTAATTTTACACGAAATTTCAGTCATATTTGTACTCATGTTTCCGAACTATACAAAAGATCCATACTACAAAACCAATTCCAAACAAAGAAAGTCTAGAGATAAACACAAATGATAGAACCTTAATTGTCATTAATAAAGATATTTACGAGTGCCAAGAAAATGTTATTCTTAAGAAAAACCAGAAAATTGTTAAATATATTGGCATATCAAAACTATTCAAAGAACACAAAGATTGTAGCTTTATTAAAAATAAACATGAAGTTATTTAACAACTAGCTGATAACATCATAATTACTAAGAATATACTATCAGTGTATAACTATATAAAAAACAATACTTTAATAAAATTTTAAAATTCTTTTATACAAACAAATGATGTCATTTATGAAAATAACCTTCGAAAAAAAAATATTGTAATACATAATAAAATTTAGTAATATCGGGTTTTTCATTTGGGACTATACATTTTAATTTTGGTAGTAAACTTTAACAACTTGTAAACGCTGCTCGTTCCAGCACGGAACTACAACTATTGGGTTGTATCACATGATTTTCGCTTAGTCGGAAATAAAAAGTTCTGTGCCAGAACGTTAAATTTTCTTTTTTTATAAAATAAAATAGTACGTGTGCTTGACGTGTAAGAATTTTAGGGTTCGTTACAAGTAACGTTATTTTTTTTTTTCCAGGAATTATTCACCCTGCTGTCCGCAGTTCAAATTCGAACACCCTCTTCCTTTAAAATGGGACATAATGCGTCATTGGCAATGAAAAACATTAATGACGCAGTTGATTATGTAGCGGTAAACGAACGCACTATACGACGTTGGTTTGGAAAGTTCTGTTCGGAAGATTTCAGCTTCGTAAATGAACCACGTGGGAAACCAGAAACGCTAGTTGGCGACGATGTTTTAAGAGCAACAGTGGATGCGGAGCGGACCGAACGAAATCGGTGCGGGAGATTGCACAAAGCATGGGAGTATCCCCAATGACAATAATTCGACACCTTTCTCTCATAGGAAAGGTAAAGAAACTCGATAAGTGAGTACCCCATGAACTGACCGAATCCCAAAAATTATGATGCTTGGAAAGCTGCGCATCGCTTACATTAAGAAACCAAACTGAACGGTTTTTGCACCGGATAACTACCTGTGACGAAAAGTGGATACTGTATGAAAATCGTAAAAGATCTGGGCCGTAGTTGGATGCAGATGAAAAACCAAAACACACCCCCAAGCCCAATCTTTACCCAAAAAAGGTTATGGTGACAATTTGGTGGACATCGAAAGGACCAATCCACTTTTCATTTCTTCAACCAGGAGAAACGATAAACGGTGATTATTTTTATATTTGTCTTTACAAAATCCAATTAAAATATAAATTTCTTTAACTTTTCACATGCATTTTGGATTGGGAATTAAAACAAACCTAAAAAGAGCTTTCAGTTAATGTGTTGTAGAAACAATTTTCTCTTAGTCTTAAATTCATTAATTTTAATTAACAAAATATTCGTAAGTATATAATTGCAATATTTTTATAGGTCTACAAACATTTATGCATTTATTGTCTCCATAAGAAATCAAACTGAACCGTTTTTGCGCCGGATAACCACCTGTGATGAAAAGTGGATGCTGTATGATAATCGTAAAAGATCTGGGGGTTGTTGGATGCAGATGGAAAACCAAAAGACATCCCAAAGCCCGATCTTCACACAAAAAAGGTTATGGTGACAATTTGGTGGACATCGAAAGGATCAATGCACTTTTCATTTCTTCAACCAGGAGAAACCATAAACGCTATCAATTATAGTGAGGAAATCGACATATTACATGCCAAATTGGCTGAAAAGCAACCTGCGTTGGTCAATAGGCACGGTCCGATCCTTTTGCATGACAATGCTAGGACAAATACCTCACAAGTAACGGTGCAAAAACTGTTGCAGTGGAGTTTTGAAATTCTTCCGCATCCACCGTATTCTCCTGATATTTACCCAATGGATTACCATCTTCTCCGCAATCTGAATTCATTTTGCCGCAGAAGGTCTTCCGGAACCGAGCAAAGGTTATAAAAGCCTTTGAAGATTTTATTGCCTCAGCATTTCCACGAAAAAGGAATCGTAAATGGCCATAGAAAACTTAGCGAAGTTTCCATAGATGGCAAGTTCCCTATTCCAAAAATTGATCGAAATTGCGGATGAAGATACACAAACAAAAAACAGTATTCTCAACCAATAAGGGTCATTACCAGTTTGTTCGTATGCTTTTTGGTTTGGAGAATACGCACGCTATTTTCCAGAGACTGATCAACGCAGTATTTTATAGGGAAGACATGCTCTGTCTACGACATAATCATCTTCTCGATAAGACCTTAAGAACTTCGTCATTGACGAAAATATTTAGAAAGCTTAGGGAAGTCAACCTCAAGGCTCAGTTAGGTAAAAGTGAATTCATAAAAAAAAGAACCCGCATTTTTGGGACACGCAGTAACAACCGAGGGTATAAGACCCCATCCAGATAAAATCACCGCAATAAGAGAATACAAGTTAACACGAACAACCAAATAGATAGAAGCCTTTCATGGAATTACAAGATATTATCATAAAGGACTACGAAGGACATAGATCGCAAAATCTATGACAGCGTATTTGAATTGGGATACGTAAAGGGAAAGGACAATTCGGTTACTGATGGCCCATCGAAAATGAAATTCTATTATAATGAAATAGAATTTCCCACAGAGAGAAATTCAGACGAACAATTCAGTTCATAATATCTACTGTACATAGTGCAAATGAAGAGAATAGTGCCCAGACTTCAAATGGATTAAATAACCGTAATATTTACAATTATTTGTATGAATTGTGGTTGAAAACAATTCAGAGAAGACTTTATTCTAGACATTATGAAGAGATTTCTCTTGCCAGAACATAATCACTAGAGCAAATAAGAGAGAGGGCGAGCTCCAACGAGAATCGATTCTGCTCGGTGTTACAATCAATTGCCAATGTGCAGTCGAAGTGTGAAGACGTAACTAATAAAGAAAGAAAATGTAATTAATAAGTAAATAGGTCAACATAATTGAAATGTCTCATAGTTGATTCTAGGGTTTGCACAGTAGGTATCTATTGTATTCATAACCACATGTTTGCAAAATTTTAAGAAGTATTGATATATAAATTTTATATACCTATTATATATTTTTGTAAAAATAAATTGCTAAGAGTCATTAATCGCAGCAAATTTTTAGGCAATCTTACCGATAACAGATGAATAATCACAGAATTTTTTAAAGAAAATGATGTAAACCTTAAAATTTCCACACCTAACCACCACACAAGAAATTCGGATATCGAAAAACTCCACTCCACTCTTAACGAGCATATTCGTATTTTTAAGGCTGACGAGTCCTATAGACACCCTTCGTAATAAAGCATTAGTTATATATAACCAAACAATCCATTCAACTTCGATAAAAAGACCAATCGGCTTTTTCAGCGGTAATATCACTTGTGAAGATTGCCCAATTATTAACGAAACAGTCAGCAAAAATAAGGAAAAATACATAGGTAACTTGAATAAAGATAAAAGAGATATAGACTTGATAAAGAAAAATCCACATGTTCAAAAAATAGGAGTAGTATTCACAAAAAGACAAGCCCTGCAATTTTAGATAAAAACAATGTAAAACATGAAAATGGAAGGAGATACCATAAAACCCAAATCAGAATAAAATATAAATTTGAAAATACCTAAACTTTTTGTTTTTTTTCCAGAATTACAAATGTAAAACTGAGTAAAGGACAAAAGACTGACAATTTTATTTCCCATCAGCTTATTAACTATAATCGGCCAGTTAACCGAAATACAGAGTATAGGCAACGACAACGGTTTCTTTATAATAAGATATAGTGTCCTTAGGACTGGACACCCTAACATCAAAGGAAATTAACGAGAATAATATAACTTTTAAGGATTTAACAAACATAAAAAGCACAGTAATTTTACACGAAATTTCAGTCATATTTGTACTCATGTTTCCGAACTATACAAAAGATCCATACTACAAAACCAATTCCAAACAAAGAAAGTCTAGAGATAAACACAAATGATAGAACCTTAATTGTCATTAATAAAGATATTTACGAGTGCCAAGAAAATGTTATTCTTAAGAAAAACCAGAAAATTGTTAAATATATTGGCATATCAAAACTATTCAAAGAACACAAAGATTGTAGCTTTATTAAAAATAAACATGAAGTTATTT
Source organism: Volucella bombylans (assembly GCA_949129095.1). Lineage (NCBI taxonomy): Eukaryota > Metazoa > Arthropoda > Insecta > Diptera > Syrphidae > Volucella > Volucella bombylans. Next base: position 74,069,061 of record OX422142.1, on the reverse strand, counting down.
AACAACTAGCTGATAACATCATAATTACTAAGAATATACTATCAGTGTATAACTATATAAAAAACAATACTTTAATAAAATTTTAAAATTCTTTTATACAAACAAATGATGTCATTTATGAAAATAACCTTCGAAAAAAAAATATTGTAATACATAATAAAATTTAGTAATATCGGGTTTTTCATTTGGGACTATACATTTTAATTTTGGTAGTAAACTTTAACAACTTGTAAACGCTGCTCGTTCCAGCACGGAACTACAACTATTGGGTTGTATCACATGATTTTCGCTTAGTCGGAAATAAAAAGTTCTGTGCCAGAACGTTAAATTTTCTTTTTTTATAAAATAAAATAGTACGTGTGCTTGACGTGTAAGAATTTTAGGGTTCGTTACAAGTAACGTTATTTTTTTTTTTCCAGGAATTATTCACCCTGCTGTCCGCAGTTCAAATTCGAACACCCTCTTCCTTTAAAATGGGACATAATGCGTCATTGGCAATGAAAAACATTAATGACGCAGTTGATTATGTAGCGGTAAACGAACGCACTATACGACGTTGGTTTGGAAAGTTCTGTTCGGAAGATTTCAGCTTCGTAAATGAACCACGTGGGAAACCAGAAACGCTAGTTGGCGACGATGTTTTAAGAGCAACAGTGGATGCGGAGCGGACCGAACGAAATCGGTGCGGGAGATTGCACAAAGCATGGGAGTATCCCCAATGACAATAATTCGACACCTTTCTCTCATAGGAAAGGTAAAGAAACTCGATAAGTGAGTACCCCATGAACTGACCGAATCCCAAAAATTGTGATGCTTGGAAATCTGCGCATCGCTTACATTAAGAAACCAAACTGAACGGTTTTTGCACCGAATAACTACCTGTGACGAAAAGTGGATACTGTATGAAAATCGTAAAAGATCTGGGCCGTAGTTGGATGCAGATGAAAAACCAAAACACACCCCCAAGCCCAATCTTTACCCAAAAAAGGTTATGGTGACAATTTGGTGGACATCGAAAGGACCAATCCACTTTTCATTTCTTCAACCAGGAGAAACGATAAACGGTGATTATTTTTATATTTGTCTTTACAAAATCCAATTAAAATATAAATTTCTTTAACTTTTCACATGCATTTTGGATTGGGAATTAAAACAAACCTAAAAAGAGCTTTCAGTTAATGTGTTGTAGAAACAATTTTCTCTTAGTCTTAAATTCATTAATTTTAATTAACAAAATATTCGTAAGTATATAATTGCAATATTTTTATAGGTCTACAAACATTTATGCATTTATTGTCTCCATAAGAAATCAAACTGAACCGTTTTTGCGCCGGATAACCACCTGTGATGAAAAGTGGATGCTGTATGATAATCGTAAAAGATCTGGGGGTTGTTGGATGCAGATGGAAAACCAAAAGACATCCCAAAGCCCGATCTTCACACAAAAAAGGTTATGGTGACAATTTGGTGGACATCGAAAGGATCAATGCACTTTTCATTTCTTCAACCAGGAGAAACCATAAACGCTATCAATTATAGTGAGGAAATCGACATATTACATGCCAAATTGGCTGAAAAGCAACCTGCGTTGGTCAATAGGCACGGTCCGATCCTTTTGCATGACAATGCTAGGACAAATACCTCACAAGTAACGGTGCAAAAACTGTTGCAGTGGAGTTTTGAAATTCTTCCGCATCCACCGTATTCTCCTGATATTTACCCAATGGATTACCATCTTCTCCGCAATCTGAATTCATTTTGCCGCAGAAGGTCTTCCGGAACCGAGCAAAGGTTATAAAAGCTTTTGAAGATTTTATTGCCTCAGCATTTCCACGAAAAAGGAATCGTAAATGGCCATAGAAAACTTAGCGAAGTTTCCATAGATGGCAAGTTCCCTATTCCAAAAATTGATCGAAATTGCGGATGAAGATACACAAACAAAAAACAGTATTCTCAACCAATAAGAGTCATTACCAGTTTGTTCGTATGCTTTTTGGTTTGGAGAATACGCACGCTATTTTCCAGAGACTGATCAACGCAGTATTTTATAGGGAAGACATGCTCTGTCTACGACATAATCATCTTCTCGATAAGACCTTAAGAACTTCGTCATTGACGAAAATATTTAGAAAGCTTAGGGAAGTCAACCTCAAGGCTCAGTTAGGTAAAAGTGAATTCATAAAAAAAAGAACCCGCATTTTTGGGACACGCAGTAACAACCGAGGGTATAAGACCCCATCCAGATAAAATCACCGCAATAAGAGAATACAAGTTAACACGAACAACCAAATAGATAGAAGCCTTTCATGGAATTACAAGATATTATCATAAAGGACTACGAAGGACATAGATCGCAAAATCTATGACAGCGTATTTGAATTGGGATACGTAAAGGGAAAGGACAATTCGGTTACTGATGGCCCATCGAAAATGAAATTCTATTATAATGAAATAGAATTTCCCACAGAGAGAAATTCAGACGAACAATTCAGTTCATAATATCTACTGTACATAGTGCAAATGAAGAGAATAGTGCCCAGACTTCAAATGGATTAAATAACCGTAATATTTACAATTATTTGTATGAATTGTGGTTGAAAACAATTCAGAGAAGACTTTATTCTAGACATTATGAAGAGATTTCTCTTGCCAGAACATAATCACTAGAGCAAATAAGAGAGAGGGCGAGCTCCAACGACAATCGATTCTGCTCGGTGTTACAATCAATTGCCAATGTGCAGTCGAAGTGTGAAGACGTAACTAATAAAGAAAGAAAATGTAATTAATAAGTAAATAGGTCAACATAATTGAAATGTCTCATAGTTGATTCTAGGGTTTGCACAGTAGGTATCTATTGTATTCATAACCACATGTTTGCAAAATTTTAAGAAGTATTGATATATAAATTTTATATACCTATTATATATTTTTGTAAAAATAAATTGCTAAGAGTCATTAATCGCAGCAAATTTTTAGGCAATCTTACCGATAACAGATGAATAATCACAGAATTTTTTAAAGAAAATGATGTAAACCTTAAAATTTCCACACCTAACCACCACACAAGAAATTCGGATATCGAAAAACTCCACTCCACTCTTAACGAGCATATTCGTATTTTTAAGGCTGACGAGTCCTATAGACACCTTTCGTAATAAAGCATTAGTTATATATAACCAAACAATCCATTCAACTTCGATAAAAAGACCAATCGGCTTTTTCAGCGGTAATATCACTTGTGAAGATTGCCCAATTATTAACGAAACAGTCAGCAAAAATAAGGAAAAATACATAGGTAACTTGAATAAAGATAAAAGAGATATAGACTTGACAAAGAAAAATCCACATGTTCAAAAAATAGGAGTAGTATTCACAAAAAGACAAGCCCTGCAATTTTAGATAAAAACAATGTAAAACATGAAAATGGAAGGAGATACCATAAAACCCAAATCAGAATAAAATATAAATTTGAAAATACCTAAACTTTTTGTTTTTTTTCCAGAATTACAAATGTAAAACTGAGTAAAGGACAAAAGACTGACAATTTTATTTCCCATCAGCTTATTAACTATAATCGGCCAGTTAACCGAAATACAGAGTATAGGCAACGACAACGGTTTCTTTATAATAAGATATAGTGTCCTTAGGACTGGACACCCTAACATCAAAGGAAATTAACGAGAATAATATAACTTTTAAGGATTTAACAAACATAAAAAGCACAGTAATTTTACACGAAATTTCAGTCATATTTGTACTCATGTTTCCGAACTATACAAAAGATCCATACTACAAAACCAATTCCAAACAAAGAAAGTCTAGAGATAAACACAAATGATAGAACCTTAATTGTCATTAATAAAGATATTTACGAGTGCCAAGAAAATGTTATTCTTAAGAAAAACCAGAAAATTGTTAAATATATTGGCATATCAAAACTATTCAAAGAACACAAAGATTGTAGCTTTATTAAAAATAAACATGAAGTTATTTAACAACTAGCTGATAACATCATAATTACTAAGAATATACTATCAGTGTATAACTATATAAAAAACAATACTTTAATAAAATTTTAAAATTCTTTTATACAAACAAATGATGTCATTTATGAAAATAACCTTCGAAAAAAAAATATTGTAATACATAATAAAATTTAGTAATATCGGGTTTTTCATTTGGGACTATACATTTTAATTTTGGTAGTAAACTTTAACAACTTGTAAACGCTGCTCGTTCCAGCACGGAACTACAACTATTGGGTTGTATCACATGATTTTCGCTTAGTCGGAAATAAAAAGTTCTGTGCCAGAACGTTAAATTTTCTTTTTTTATAAAATAAAATAGTACGTGTGCTTGACGTGTAAGAATTTTAGGGTTCGTTACAAGTAACGTTATTTTTTTTTCCAGGAATTATTCACCCTGCTGTCCGCAGTTCAAATTCCACTCCACTCTTAACGAGCATATTCGTATTTTTAAGGCTGACGAGTCCTATAGACACCCTTCGTAATAAAGCATTAGTTATATATAACCAAACAATCCATTCAACTTCGATAAAAAGACCAATCGGCTTTTTCAGCGGTAATATCACTTGTGAAGATTGCCCAATTATTAACGAAAGGTTATAAAAGCCTTTGAAGATTTTATTGCCTCAGCATTTCCACGAAAAAGGAATATTTGACCTTGTATTAAAATTGATTGAATAAAAACTTACGGAGAAATAATATTGGCTTTTAAATTTTTACTATAAAGTCGGACATTTCATATGGTACAACCCAATAAATGGTAGACATTGACAAGCAGTATGGTAATGACAGTTCACAAGAACACATTAAGGGTGTGTTCACATTTAAACAAAAAAAGTATAGTTCTTAATGGAAAACACTGTATTAGCATTAGCAAGACTGCAATGAATTATTGTATAAAAACAGGTAATGTATTGAAGAAAATAAATCCAGAAATGCATTACATAAACACGCTATTTTTTAGACATCTGTCCTTTTGTCAATCATATTGATAACGCTTTCGATTGGTTACCATTTTAGGAAAAATATATGTAAATAGAGCTGATATTAAAGAGCAGAATTCTAAGGGGAGAGAAGTTAGATTGCACACGGAGCTACCATTTAGTAAAGTTTCCCTTCCCCACCCCCTCTGGCAATATACTAATCCCACATGTTCAACTTTGAACAAGCGCATCTCACATGGTCCACTATGAACACGCGCATCACACATTTCCCGTTATGGACAAGTGCAGCCTTTTTCAAATACAGCATTTTCGCGCTACATTTTGTTGAGATCGTTGACCCCAATATGCTTACGCACAGATGAGAAGTGCAGCGAGTGTAGCTACACACAATTATTTTTTTCTTAAAGAATAGAGGATTCTTTGGAAATTTTTGCAGTACTAGTCGAAACCTATAATATTAATAATTATTAGCACACATTTGACGAAAATTTGAAAAAAATCGCGACAGAATCATCTGAGTTACGCAATGGGCCTTACTAAAAACGAATCATTAGTCATGACTTAAAAAAGGTGTAGACTTAAATATTAATACACAGCACTTAAATCTAAAGTGTACCAATAACACTGGTCAACAAAAAAAATATTTATTTTATACTCGGAGATATAATTATGTGATTCGTAATCGTTGGAGTTTATAGAATCAGGAAAACTATATAAAATAGCCAGGTCACATTGGACAGTCGCGTCTTGGTACACGACTTCTGCATTCGAAATGAAATAGGGAACTGGCGATCCAAGGGCTCTGGTTTCACCCGGTTTAGCGACGAAAATATGGCAAATACCGTCATTGCCAGAGAAGGTGACCTACCCCCGTTCATTTCGAAGCAAAAACTCCGTGAGATCTTCGACACAATCTAAGAATCAATCTAAGAAGTCAGTGGGGACCGATGGTATTCCAAACATCGTGCTTCGACATCTTCCTCTAGAAGCGGTGGACATTTACACCACCCTGTTTAATAATGCAATGAATAATGCACATTATCCAGCGCATTGGAAAACGGCGGTGGTTCAACCTATCCCCAAAAAGGGAAAGGATATATCCAATCCGGCGAATCTCCGGTCGAGAAGTCTCCTTCCGAATATCAGTAAGGTTTTTAAAAAAGTAATCAATAGAGCTCTGTCTAGGTGGGTTGAGGACAAACAGATAGTTCCGGATAACCAATTCGGTTTTAAGGCGGGACATGATATCTCACATGCCGCGTCTAAACTGGTGTCCGATATCCAATGGAACAAAGGCAAGAAACAGTGCACTGGTGCCTGCCTTGTTGACTTGGAGAAGGCCTTCGACACCGTATGGTTAGAGAGTCTTTTCTATAAGCTGACTAGGCTGGGGATCAGCAAACCTCTCTTGTACATTCTTTATAATATGCTAACCAACAGACAGTTCATCGTGAAGAATGGTGATGTGACTTCTGTTGGAATATTTCAAATTAAAAATGGTCTTCAGCAAGGCGCGGTCAATTCGCCGATGCTATTTAACATTTATACAAGCGACTTGATAGGTTCACTTCCCCATACTATTGCGTACGCAGACGATTTGGTAGCGTACAGAACAGGTCCAAAAATCGAGCTCATTAATACTCTCTTGCAGCGTGACTTCGATAAGATAAGACGATTTTGCGATGACTGGAAGTTGAAAATCAACTTTCAGAAGTCGGAAACCATTCTCTTTAGGACGCCGTTGTCTGGAGCCTCTAGGGATACCAGAAAAAATTGGCGAAAGTTCTCAATCATTGGACAGCACGGACAGCCTCTTGCCTGTCGAAATGTAGTCAGATACCTTGGGATCTGGCTAGATCAGTTTCTGTATTTTGGCAAAAATGTAGATGCTGCTCTGGCCAGAGCTAAAGGTGCTTTTGCCCTTACAAAGAGACTGTTTTATAGCAGCCAACTCGATGTGAGGGTAAAGGTAATCTGCTACATGGCCCTTATTAGGTCCATGCTGGTATTTGGTTGTCCCGTGTGGTTCAATGTACGAGCAAGCTTAATGGAAAAGATTCGGGTGTTTGAGAGGGCTTGCCTTAGGGCTTGTCTTCGCTTGTACAGAACACCAGAGTCGGAGTACAAAAAATTTTATCCTAATGAGGTCCTTTACAATAGGGCGAACCTAATACGAGTGGACAACTTCGTAATTAAGCTGACTCGAAGGCACATTGCAAGAGCAATGACCTCGATGAATAACCTGATATCTGGGGCTTACTACCCCAATTACCTTTACCACGAGAGTGTGCGATCTGACGGATTCGTTCCACCGGAAGCATTCCTCTACCTAGATCAGAAAGGGTTGATCCAGGATATATCAGCGGTCCCGTTAATCTTCCTTGTCGCTCGGAAAGCTGGGGACAGGCGACTCAACTACAACAGAGACGTCGCACATGACAGTGTGGATCGACTCAGGTTCAGTAGGGCGGTGGGGAATCGCGATAAGAGGGATGTCGTTCGGCAGCACCAGCATTTCTGGTGGTTGAATGATGGAGAAGATGTTTCGTCGTCGTTTCCGTCAATTACGGACCAGCCTGACTAATGAGGCAGAGCTGACCAATCTATTTGCTCAGTAAATAGCGATGGCCAGCTTACATAGGTTTAGGTTAGCATTTAAGTAATATATGCATGTGTTAGTGTATATAAAGGTATATACTAACATATGTATATTATTCTGTATAATGTCTAAGTGTGTTTATGTGTATTTTGTGTATGTAGGTTAAGTAGACTAAGGTTGATTTTAAGTTAGATATTAAGTTTTTATAAAAAATAAAAAATTGTCCATATGCTAAGTTTTTGTAATCAATTTTTTTTCTTAGCCCTAAGTATATAAAATAAATATTTCCAAATAAAATGTAAATGAAGTCGAAAGACATAGATATAAGAATTAGAGTAGCTTAGAGTGCCTGTGTGGGGCCAGTAAGTTAGTATAAAGTTGTTAAGTAATTTTAAGCTAGCATTTAAGCACTTTTTGTTAGTATGTAAGAGTTATTGATTAGAAAATAAAATGCGTTTAAAACTAAAACTAAGCCAGGGATTTTGTGAGAAAACGCTTTTTTGAATTTAAGAATTTAACCAAAAATATTACCGAAAAATTATATTTCTTGCAAAATTTTGTTGTTTTTTTTGGAAGCATCTGCATTCCGTTTATAAGAACACCTAGGAGTTTCTCTTATAAGCGGCCAGCAGTCTACTTTCACAAATGAACACCAGGCCTGTTTTTCTAATGAATCCAGAGTAGGAATGAAAGCTAGATCTTTTATAAGCTTTCTAATGTCTGGACCCACAAAAATACCTTCTTTAATTTTTGATTCGCTTAGTGATGTGAACTTTTGTTTCAAAAAATTTAAACCAGGTTGGTCTTTCTTCATCGCCTTTACAAAGTTTTTTATAAGACCGAATTTGATATGTAATGGTGGTAGAATAACACGCTGTTGTTAGATCAATGAAGGATTCCTTATATTTTTTTCTCCACAAATAAAGTTTGTTCTTATAGGCCAATATACTCTCACAAAGTGCTCCGATCGTGCTCTACTATCCCACTCACATAAAAAACAACAAAATTTGGTGTAACCTAGTTGTAGTGCAAGAAGTAGAGCAACAACTTTTAAATTCGAACATATCGACCAGTTATATTTTTTATATTCAATTTTTTCCAATATAAATTTCATAACATCGTAGGTTTATTTTAAATTCATACTATGCGCTAGAGGTATTGAAGGAAACTAATTACCATTATGAAGTAATACAGCTTTCAAACTAGCCTTTGATGCGTCGATTAATAGCCGCCATTCTTCGGTTTTGTGCTCATAACCTAGTGACAGCATTAAGCCATTAATATCATTACAATACACTAAGTTATCGGCTTTCGAAAAATAAGGAACAAATTCACTTTGTCGCGTACGGTACTCTGTAATTTTTACCTCAGGCTTGAGCAGATTCCACTGCTTTAACCTTGAGCTCAGTATTTCAGACTTTTGTTTTGACAAATCCAAGTCTCTGACGATGTCATTAAGCTCAATCTAATTGATGAGATGTGGTGCATCAGAAGATGTAGGGAGCTCAAATTCGGGATCATCCATGATTTCTTCTGAACAATATGACGAACTTATTTCTGTGTCCGAAAGACGTCCGGAAGGTGGCTTTAGAACTGGCAGAATTTCTGTATGAGGTGCTGGTCTTGTTACAGAAGAGACATCTGCATATTTTATGGAATGATTTGATCTTCGAGAAAATCCCTTCACATTGGTGCAAGAAAAGTAACAATCTGTGTGACTCTGGGGCTCTCTCCATATCATAGGCATTCCAAAAGGCATTGCAGAAAATGACCCGTTAAACCAACCAGTTAGCTGTCGGTGACACCTAAGGCAGCAAATGTGTGGTGCCCAGAGTTTATCCTGATGTTTTATTTTAAATTTAAAATAAGAAAAGTAACACTTTTCAATAAATGGTGTTATTTACTTTTTTCGGAAACTTGGTGTAAATTCTCTACAAATATAGCAGAATAAATCTGGACAATTAACACAAGATCGTGACATTTTATCACTTTAATGCACTTCTAATATTCTTCTTACGCAAATTAGTTTATTTTTTAAAATTACTAACAGAAAAACCGATTTAAACGATGTGCGATTCTATTAGAACTGACCTCGTTCGATAAAGATGTAAAAGTGTGTGCCGTTAGGTTGCTGTACGTGACCTGAGCAAAATATTATTTTTCCCGTTATCTACAGGTCGAGTACTACAAGAAACACTATTCAGTATGTCCGAGTATTTTTCATTGTTGCCCAGTGTAATATTTTAATTGTCAGCTTTTAGGTAAACTTGACTTTTTCATACATTTTGACGTTTTATATTCGCAGTTGAATTTGAATTTATTTTGAAGTGGAGTGGAATTATTAAAATCAGCTGTGATTTTATTCCTACATATAAAACCGTGAGGCCAATGTGCTCAAGTTATAGGGTTGGCTTCCTTTTTCCTTCCAAAATTTTAACTGGATTCGCTAAGGGTTCTCTATATCAATCAATAACTTTGTAAGTATGTACTTAATTGTTTCAATGAAACCTTCACGACGAGCACATTTTTACCAATTTGTGCTTTGCACAAAAATAAATACTTTGCATTATTTTATTTTATTATTATATTGTATTTCAATAGATTATAATGATGGTAAAGGAAATTTTAAAATTCATGAAAATTAAATATCGCGTATACGGTTTGTTGCGATAAATCATCCCACAAAAAAGGGGACTGTCTTCCCTTGCAAAGTTCCTTCGGTTCCTCTTTTATTTTTTGAGTGTGTATACCAAGCTCCGGTGAAGGTGGAGGGCAGCCATGGTCCCATCAACCCACATAGATTTTACGGGCGCTTTTCTCCGCAAAGGAGAACGAGGGGGTTCGTTTGGTGAAGCCCTGAGGATGGTATGGAGACTCACGACGAAACAGGAGCCTAAGGTGTGACAAGAAGTCCATTAGGAACACGGCTGTCGGAGGGCATACGAAAGACTTGCGCCGGGGAGCACCAGACAGGAAGTTGCCCACGGATGGGGACGCACAGTCCTTTCAATCCAGACACCCCAACATGATGATGACGGGCCGTAGGCAGACGGCCGAGACATATGTATGACAGGCTCCAATGAGTGAATATATAAACATACCAACAACAACAATAAACAGGACCAACAAAGAGGGCAACAGAAGAAGAAAATAACCACGAAGAATAAATTATAAAACCGGCTGAGTTCAAAGGGGCAAAAAGGCCCAGAAATAAAATAAAACATCGAAAACAAATAATTAATTGTAAGGAGTGGCACGCGATTGGCCAGTCCTCAAATCTGAACGCCGATCCACCGGAGTAGTTAGCGACCCGCGGGAAAAAGTTGCAAAAGACATATACTTAGCTTTATTAGGGGTTGCGGATGGCTGGATCGGGATATAATAACTAATTGGATTATATCTATACCTTCTTTCTTTCGTCCTAACACTCCAGCTACTTTTCGATCGAGTTTAATTTCACCTTCGCTTTTGTTTTAAGTGCAGACAATTTTTAATAATTGGATGGCAGAATTGACAGACGAAAGGAACGCAGCTTTTCGAAAATTCCACTAAAAATCCATTGTTTATACTAATAAATTAGTACATTGGCATTTTAAAAATTAGACATGACTTTCTGTACATTAAAATTTAGCTATAAATTCGTTATTGGTACCAACCAAGTGTGGAGATTACACAATATTTAAGCTGTATACTTAATTTGGTTGCTTGTAAGGCCCAATGAATAGCAAATATTTTTGAACCGGCAATGCAGTACTAATAATAATAATAATAATACTCATTAATATAGTCCTATACCTGACCGGTTGAACTCTTATGGGTAGAATGTGTAATAAATTAGAATAGGATATTAAAAACCATTGGAGAATATTACAAATTCTCTTTATCAGGAAGTTCTTGGCGTGACCCGACCCATCGCTGGCACCGATTTCGGCTGGTTGTTTTTTTTATGTGACAACTATTGAAAGCAGATAACCGCATTAATTGTGACGAAAGTAGAATAAGTGAATTTCGTGTGATAATTCAAAGTACGTGCCAATAAACCGCAATCCGGTCGAGCTTTTGCACCTTTTCATAACCGTGGATGAAACATGGATTCATCACAACACACCGGGGATCCAGCAGCAGTCGAAACACTCTGTTTTTCCGGGCGTTTCGGCTCTGAAAAGCGACATGGTGGGTCTGTCGGCCAATGAGGTCACGGCGCAAGGTATTTGGGATGCACATGGCATAATCCACATCGATTATCTTCAAAAAGGAAAAACATTCAACGACGATTGTTATCCCAACTTACTGGAACAAATTCACGATAATTTTAAAGTAAAGCGACAGCAATCGGCCAAGAAAAAGGTGCTTTTCAGGACAGTGTACACGTGCCTAACCCTCGTGGCGTCATTTAATGAATTCAGTTACGAATTGCTCCTGATTATATTTTTCTTATTAAGCCCTCAGTAAGTGTATCCAAATTTAGATAGGTAGCCAGACCGACGCGGAGATACCCTACTGAATGTACGACAAACTTATACATAACACACACACATAACTACATAGAAGACGCATACAATTCATACCCAAAATACGACAGAACAGTAAAATCACCCGTCGCCAAACGGAACGAAGACCACACGAAATACAACAAAAAACACAAGAGAACATCCGACTGAATGGTGCAAGCACACGACAGATAGACCGACGACACCGCGACATACATACGAATAAACACACAGATCGAGACAAACAAGCCAGAGTCGACCGTTACCTTTTTAAAAATCCAGCAAGCAAGTAGAGTAGTATTAGAGTCATATTTGAACCATTATGCTCGCCCGTCGTCTTTTGTCTTTCATTTAAATAAATAAAAAGTATAAAAAGTCGATAGTGTTTTCATTGTGAGATTGAAATCCCACAATTGGGGGCTCAACCGGGATTATCATTATAAAAGTCCGCTAAGATTTTAACCCGAACAGTGAAAGTGACGGGGAAAAGTGAGAGACATTATTGTGGAGTTACAGTGCGATTCGCTAAATTCGGTCGAATCCAGTAGGTGCGTAGGACAGTAAAACATTACACGAGGTGGCGAATAAAAGCGAGAGTGATACATTCGGTGGCACATGCAAATGTAAGCACGGTGTGGTTGTTTATGCTAAAAACACGATAGATATAGAAAGTCAGCTCAAGTGTGACAAAAGCGCTGTGGGCATTTCTCGTCAGTCCGCGGCAAAGAGAAAAAACTTTGTACAGTGTACGATGTCGTCAAACTCGTAGTATTGCCGATAATAACGGAGAGAAAAGCAAAAACATTCAACACGTGTGTGCTGTGCAGTGGAGCGAGAAATAAAAAAAAAAAAACGTAAAAGGGCAACAACAAGTAAGGCGTGTACGTAAATCTCGTTAACAAAACGGATTTAACGGCACCGCCGTTGTGTGCTCCAATGAAGCAGCCCCGCGTCAAGGCGTTAAAAAATGGTTGCCGTCTTCAGCGAAAGGGCCCGGTGCCGCATCCAGGCAAAAGCGGAAGGTATCAGCGTGGTGTCCGTGGAAGCATTGCCGCCGTGCCAAGGTGAAGCAGCAGCGATAGATAAGACTGTACTAAAAGGTAAGCGACCAAAGGCCACTTGTTTTTTTTTTCTCTTTTTGTTTGTTCATTTAAATAAAAGCTGGTAAAGATATTTTGAGAAGAGTAATATTGTAAAGTAAATATGGACAGGGACGCGATTTTGGCTCTAACCGTGGACGGGTTGAGGGACAGACTGACGGGCTTAGGGTTAGGGGTGACGGGCCTGAAGCAAGCGTTACAGGAAAGGCTCCTAAACCATTTCGGGCTATCTCGTGACGATGGGGTTGAAAACAAAAATGGGCGTCAGGTGGTCCTGACGGAAAGAGGAGTTTGGTAGTCGGTTGTCGGTGACAGACGTATACAACCTGCTAAGAAATCGGCAAGGCCATTAACTTAGACGAGGAAAGCCTGGTGGAGTATTTCGTGGACGGGATCCCTGACTCCAGGCATAACAAGTCCCTTTTGTACCAGGCCGAAACCATCGACCAACTAAAAGGCCAGCTGAAGGCATACAACAGGCTACGTGTTTTCGGTCAAGAGTCGACATACTCGAGAGGGAACCACCGAACGTTGACCAGCGGACACCAGGCGGCATCACACAGTGGGGTTCAGTCGACCGTCAAACCCGAGAAGAAAGAGGGGGCCTGTTTCAAAAGTGGGGCCATGACACATTTTGCCAGGGAGTGTCGTACGAAGGAGTTTGTCTGTTTCAAGTGTGGGCGACCAGGCCATAGGGCGAGAGATTGCAGGGTGGGTGCACAGCTATCAGGAGGGTCAGCCGGAAACAGGGGCTGTCACACTGCGGCAACGGGTGGCCAAAGCAGGGCTTGGCCAGAAGCAAGGGTCGATGTAGCGGTCGGGTCAAGTCGAGTCTTCAAGGACATCTCGTTGGGTGGTCTGACCTTATGCGCTCTGTTGTATACGGGGAGCGATGTATGTCTGCTTAGGCACGATAGTCTGTTGATGATGGACTACCAGGTGCTGAAGGCTGAGAAGAGGAATCTGTTTGGATTGGTATTGGACAGCAGAAGGTAACGACGATGGGCAGCTTAAGCTTAGAGCTTGTGGTGGATGGAATTCCGTTGGAATTAAATTTCCATGTGGTGCGTGAATTGCCGTATTCGGCCGTAATAGGGAACGATGTTCTGCAACAGGTGAATCTGATGATCTCGGATGATGGGGTGGAATTCAGAGACAAACAGAGCTCGGTAGAGGCCGAAGATGAAGCAAGACTGAAAGAATTAGTTGTTGAGTTGGGCAAAAGCCAAGAGCACACTGCTGGTTGTGGTAAAGTTGGCCACGAACAAGAAGTACTCGAGTTGATAGAAGAGTTCGGAGAAATCTGTTTGTTTGCGGAGGAGCAGGCATTTCGAGGGGAACCTGAGCCGAATATGGAGCTGGAGCATCTGAGCGGTGAGGTATGAGAAGAGTTGATGACGATCATTGAGGGGTACGAGCCGACCAGAGGGGACCGTCACCGGTCGTCATGAAATTGGTGCTTAAGGATGATGTCTCTGTTTTCTAAAGGCCAAGGCGGATGGCGTACGCCGATCAACTATTTGTGCGAGAGCAAGTGGAGCAATGGCTCGCAGAAAAAATTGTGCAGCGAGGCACATCTGAGTATGCGTCACCAATCGTCCTAGTAGCAAACAAAGACGGAACGAAGAGACTGTGCTTCGACTACCGGATGTTTAACGAGAAGGTGACTAGAGACAACTTTCTGATGGTTCTAATCGACGAGGTTCTCGAGAAGTAGCAGGGAAGCAGCGTATTTATGACCCTGGACCTGAAGAACGGGTTCTTCCACGTACCAATGCACCCGGACTCTCGGAAGTATACGGTGTTTGTGACCCAGGATCAACAGTACGAATTCCTCTACGTACCTTTTGGGATAAGTAACTCTCCTGCTGTGTTTGCGAGGTTTATCTCTGCCATTTACCGGACGCTAATCCAATCTGGAACTGTCTGGCACTGTCTGCCTACATGGACGACCTAATTATACCCTCGAAGGACTAAGGGGAGGGTCTTAAGAAACTAGAGCTGATATTTGGGGTTGCGGATAAATTGGAAGAAATGCCAGTTCCTAAAGAGGAGGATTACGTTTCTAGGTTACATCATAGAGAACAACATAATCCAGCCGTCGGATGAAAAGACCAAGGCTGTAAGAGATTTTCCAGTCCCATCGGATAAGAAAGGGCTCCAACGGCTCTTAGGGTTGACTTCATACTTCCGTAGGTTCGTGGAAGGATTCGCCGTGGTCGTCAAACCTATGTCGGGCCTGCTTCGGAGAAAAGTGAAGTTCAGGTGGGAGTCCGAGCAGATGACGGCGTTTATGCAACTGAAGGCAGCGCTAACCAAAGCTCCTGTAATTAAGTTGTTCAATCCTAAGGCGGCCACCGAGATACACACAGACGCTAGTAAGTTTGGGTATGGTGCCGTATTGTTACAGAGAGACGCGGAGGATCAATTGTTCCACCCCGTTGAGTACATTAGTCGGAAAACCACCCCAACTGAGGAGAAGTACCACTCGTACGAACTGGAAGTGCTCGCCATAATCGGCGCACTTAAAAAGTGGAGGATGTACGTGACCCGGTTGAAATTCAAGATCGTCAAGGACTGCAACGCGTTAGCCATGACGATGCAGAAGAAAGATGTCCCGCTACGGGTATCTCGATGGGCCATGTTCCTGCAGGATTTCGAGTATGAGATCGAGCATCGCTCCGGATCTTAGATGCGGCATGTAGATGCTCTGAGCAGGGTTTATTGCCTCTTGCTGCAGGATTCCCTAAGTCACCGAATAAATAAGGCACAATTGGAGGACAGTTGGATCAAGGCGGTGAGGAAAGTGTTGGAGAGGGACGAGTACGAGGACTTCTACTTGAAGGCGGCAGTGCTGTACAAGGACTCTCTAAAGGAGCTAGTGGTAGTGCCTACGCTGATGGAGAATGAAATTACTGAGATCGCGTATCGCCAAGGACACTTGGCCAAAGACTTGGTGGAGAAAACTTTCTTCATTCCCGAGTTGGCCCGAAAGGCGACGAAAGTCGTCAAGGGATGCGTGAAGTGCATTGTGGCAGAATCTAAGGCAGGTAAGAAGGAGGGGTACCTCAGGCCAATCGACAAGGAGGACCGACCCTTGGGCACTTACCATGTCGACCACGTGGGACCCATAGAGCAGACCCACAAAAGATACAATCACCTACTCGTGACCATAGACGCGTTAGCCAAATTTGTGTGGCTGTATCCGACGAGGAGCACCGGGGTAGAAGAGGTCAAAGACCGAATGAGGGCGCAGGCCGGGGTCTTCGGGAACTCCCGACGCATTATATTCGACAGAGGTCCTGCGTTCACGTCCAACCTGTTTGCGGACTATTGCCAGGAGGAGAACATCCAGCACCTCCTCATTGCAACAGGCGTTCCCCTAAGTAACGGGCAGGTGGAAAGAATCCACAAGGCCATCATACCAATGTTGACGTAGTGTTCTCTCGAAAGCCCGAAGGACTGGTACAAGCATGTGGATAAAGTGCAACAAGTCCTCAATAATTCACCGCCGAGAAGAACGAAGTTCAGTCCGTTCCGCATTCTCACGGGGATAGAGATGCGTGTTCTAGACTATCCAGATTTGCGGGAGTTGTTAGAAGAGGAAGCGATCCAAGAATTGGACGATGAGCGCGATGTTACGCGCGATGTGGCACGCGAGAATATTGCCGAGATCCAGCGAGAAAACAAGAGGGGATACGATAGAAATCGGAAGCCGGAATAGGAGTACTCAGTAAATGAGCTGGTCATCATCAAGCGCATCCAGTACGGCACCGGGATGAAGCTGCGTCTGAAGTTCCTCGGACCCTACAAGGTTACGGCGAAGTTCAACCACGGAAGATACGCTGTAGAGAAGGTCGGCGACCACGAAGGATCTTCGAAGACCAATTCTGTAGCGGAAAACATGAAGAATTGGAACCCTTTATTCGGGTCGAATGAGCCATCAGCATAGTAGAATGTGGGATAGGTAACCAGACCGATGCGGATATACCCTACTGAATGTACGAAAAACTTATACATAACACACACACATAACTACATAGAAGACGCATACAATTCATACCCTCTTGCCCCTGATAAAGTGGATTCCATCGGATGATCACTTATTTTTTACCGCGTCAAACGCCAGTTCATCCAAGGAATGTATTTTCATTCATAGCATAACTGACTCAAGCCTGTGCCAAGTTAGTGACGTCCCTAATTCTATAGGTAGGCAACTAGACCTTATTTTCACTAGTGATCCTATTAACTCCACAGTAACGATGTGTCCCTTTATCCTATCAACTGTCGACAACTTTCACCCCCAGCCCCCCCACCCTCTTCTTCTCTCATTTTTCCATAACTCTCCATCCCAGCCCACTTCTTCAACTACCATCTCTTCTTACAACTTCCATAAAGCTAATTTTCGAAAAATCAATAGCTATCTTAGCAAATGTTCTTTTGATTTTACCAACCTATCCTTATCTGATGCTATCTCCATTTTCTACAGTAAAATTTTTAATTCCATTTCTCTCTACGTCCCCTTTGCACGGCATAAAACATCATCTATTTCCCCTTCATGGTACAACAGAAGACTTCGCTCTTTACGAAATAGAAGAAACAAATTATGGGCAGTTTTTCTTCGCACCAATTCTTATTATGACTACTCTAACTATCTTGGAACTTACCTGCAATTCACCCAGCTCTATAACTGCCTCTACCAGCGCTTTCTCGACACAGCGCAGACCAATCTTATCAACGATCCTAAGACATTTTATCAATTCGTCAATTACAAAAGAAAATCAGACGGTTATCCCCCCTCTCTCTCGTTCGATAATATATCAGCGACCGACATACATATTATTGCCAACTATTTTGCAAATTTTTTAAACAGTCATTTCCAGACAAACTCTTTGTACCCTACTCCATCTATTTCAAGTACCTTCCCAATTTCTCCATGGACCCCTCTCTATCTCAACCTTTAATTCCACAGTTATCGAAGAAAAGTTACAAAATCTCAATGATGAATTTGTATCTGGTCCAGATTGGCTCCCAGCAATATTTCTCAAAATGTGTGCCTCCAATCTTTCGCACCCACATTCCTCCCTCTTTCATCTGTCCCTCACACAAGGGAATTCCCTCAAGTTTGGAAGACCTCTTTCATAACCCCGGTTCACAAAAAGGGATCAAAGAATGAAGTAACCAACTACCGTCCCATTGCTAAGCTTTCTGACATACCTAAAATGTTCGAAAGTTTTTTATATGAAGTTCTAAGCTTTCAGTGCAAGTCACTTATATCACCCAGTCAGCACGGATTTCTAAAAGGTGGATCAACTACTACAAACTTAGTTGAATTCGTATCCTTTGCCCTTTCAGCCCTAGAAAATGGCAACGAAATTTACGTTATTGCTACAGATTTTGCTAAGGCCTTCGATAAAATATCACATCAACTGATCCTTTTTAAATTGTCTTCCCTCGGTTTTGACCCCATATTGTTAAAATGGATATCTTCTTATCTGGAGAGCCGTTACTATAGCGTTCGCTTTAGGTCAGCCTTCTCAATCCCGTTTTTAGCCACTTCTGGTGTCCAACAAGGCAGCCACCTAGGTCCCCTCTTTTTTATTTTAACTATAAACGATCTTGAGAAGATTATCAAACACTGCTCCGTATTCAATTACGCCCAAGACACTAAGTTCTCGAAAACTATTTCTTCACCCCAAGACTCTATTCTCCTTCAAAAAGACCTCGATAGGTTTTCTACTTGGTGTCTAAAAAATTGCTTTGAGCTTAATGTCTCCAAATGCCAATCTATGACTTTGGCTCGTAAGTCCAATGAATCCCCCTCGCGACCTTATTTTCTGCATGACCAACCTGTAACCTAGGTTCAATCCCTTCGCGACCTTGGAATTTTATAAGATAGAGAGTTAAACTTCCGTTCGCATATTGATGAGATAATCCTTAAAGCCAACTCATCACTCGGTTTTATCAAACGTTGGTCTAAGTTGCAAAATTCTGCAACCCTTATGTGACAAGGTCCTTTACATTACCCTTGTCCGGCCCCTCCTTGAATATGCCAGCCAAGTATGGTACCCCTTTCAGCGAATTCATATATCCCGAATCGAGAACATTCAACGTCGTTTTCTTCGGTTTGCTCTTCGTGGACTACCCTGGACTGACCCATTTATCTTACCTCCCTATCGCGACCGCCTCAAACTTCTTAACCTGAATAACCTCTTATGGCTCTAACGAATCAATCTCCCGCATGGTCCGTAAGGTCAACTCAAACCTCCCCCTTTTTGATTTTAACCTGAGCACTTCTCGTCTTAAATTTGATCTCCTCCACCATTCCCTTACTTCCTAACCCTTAACTCTTGTTAGTTTTTAAGTTACTTTAAGCTTGCATTAAGCGAAATAAATGGGGACGCTAGCCCCCACTAAATTAAAAATTAAGTAATTAATTAAACTTATTGAAATACCGATCTCTATATTAGAACTTGTATTCTGTTTATCCAAGCTTAAAGGGAAAATTCATTCTAGATAGAGTTTCATACCCTATGTTAAGGAATCCTTTTTTTTCTTCCAAATCCAGACTCATACAACTTTACAATAATATTCTCGACAGCAGCGGCACTATTCCTCAACATTGGAAAGTTCCTACTGTCCTTCCACTCCCAAAACCAAATAAAAATTTAAATTTCTCAAATAGCTTCCGCCCAATATCCCTTATATTTCCAAAGTCCTCGAAAAAATTGTCGCTAATCGTCTTCTTTGGTTCATCGAGTCAAACAAACTTATTAGCCCAAACCAAGTAGGTTTTCAACGCAAAAAACGCTGCACAGACGCTCTCTTACACCTGGATTTCTATGTATCAAATGCTTTATCTTCCCGTAACTATGATACTATAATCTCGTTATACTTCCAAAAAGCCTTTGACAAGATCGGGATACACTTAATCATCGAAAATGTAATTTCTTGGAATGTTGGTCCTAAAATTCTTAGCTTTATCAAATCCTTCTTAAGTAAAAGAAAAATGTGCGGTAAAGCTAACAATACTTTTTCCTCAACGGTTCCTTTATGAAATAGAATTCCCCGCGTATGACAGCATCTATAGAGACGAGCTATACAGAACTTAACACTCAAGCGGGTATGAATACACTTAAAGTGCCTGAACACGTGTTAAGTTTTTTGGAAAATGGGATAAAGAGAGAAAGAAAGATGTTTGGGCTCAGTGGTTATTTCGCTCCATGGGAGGCATCCAACATTTAATGGGGAGACTAAATTCTTAATGAGGGTTGGCTTGTTTTTGATTTCTAGTCAACTATTCATCATACTTGATTTTCGTTAACTGAAAAAATAAAAATGTCTTTCGGGCGAGACTGGGATTCGAACACCGAACCTTCCGATTTGGAAGCCAGTCCACTACCACTTGAGCCACGGCCACCCACATGTCTAGTTTCGGCATCCCTGCCAAGCTCGTCCGTTTGTGCAGGATGACGATGGAGAATGCACGTTGCTCCATCAAGGTAGATAAAGATCTCACAGAGACCTTTGATGTCCAGAAAGGATTTAAAGGCTATGCGCTGTCATGCGATTTTTTCAACATCATACTTGAAAGAATAGTGCAAAACACAAGAGGCACTATCTTTCAAAAGTCCGTCCAACTACTCGCATACGCCGACGATATTGACATAATCGGGAGAAAGCAGCGTGATGTCAGTGGCGCTTTCGCGAGTATTGAGACGGAAGCGGCGAAAATGGGCTTAGCGGTCAAGGAGGGTAAGACCAAGTATATGCTGTCAAGCAAAAACGACAACCAACACCGACGTCTCGGGCAGAAGGTCACCCTAGACAGGTATAACTTTGAGGTAGTTAAGGACTTTGCCTACCTAGGCTCCGCTATAAATACAGACAACGACACCAGCGCTGGGATCAAACGAAGAGTAACTCTTGCCAACCGCTGTTTCTTTGGGCTAAGAAGGCAATTGATTAGCAAAGCCTTCTCGCAGACAACAAAAGTCACCCTTTATAAGACCTTAATAATCCCGGTCCTGAACTATAGTGCAGAGGCATGGACATTATCAAAAATGGATGAGGGTGTTCTTGGTTGCTTCCAAGCCGTTGCTTCAATTAAAGCCGATAACCCTTGCGGCTAGTGCTTAATAGTTTTAGTTAGCATTTAGTTTGGAGTAATTCTTAATATATAAATAATAATAATAATAATTTTGAATTTTTTTTAAGATCTTAACTCTCAAGAGGATATGGGAACTCATTAAACTAAAGCAGCTTGTTAGAGTAAATGAATTGAATTTCATAAAATTGCATTTAAAATAAAATATAAATGATAGTAAAAGAAGACTTACTAACCCTGAATTCAAATAAAATAAAAAATGTTAAAAAGGTTATAATTTAGGGTAAAAGTATACCCAAAGCGCCAACTAAAGTTTGCGGAGTCTATACATATATGGACTTCATTTTTATGATTAGATTTGGCAAGGGAATACAAATTCATAATATCGGAATCGGCACTGAACAATAGAAAATGTGTTTGACGAAGAAAAATGGAATGAAGCAAATCTTTTCATTTTTCATGATTTTTTTGTTATTTTATTTTGTTAAGGCAGGTTCTCTAAAACAAACAGTATATTTCAAATCAGAATAATGAAATATATACAACCGTTTCATGATCTTTTGCTACGAAAAAAGTAAATTACAATCGGACTGAAGCAAGTATCATGATATTTTCTGGGTATAATGTCATTTAAAAAAAAAAAGTAATATAATAATATCCAAAAAGACCTATTCACATGGTTATTGCATAAATAAGGCAGATTTTTAATACTAATACAATTTTATACAGGGTGTTCCGGATAATGTGTCGAAAATTTTAAGGGGAGATTCCTTAACATAACATCCACTCTGAGATACAGACTTGAGATGAAATGGCCTGATTTTTTTTGTTTGCAAATACTACGTACGCTTTTCAAAGTTGCAAAAAGGGGGCATTAGTAAGATATTTTTCCGATAAAAATGATGACAAAGTCATAATTTTGCTTGCACACACACACAAATTTGAGTCAAAAAAGGGCAGCGGAAGGCCTTGCTTAAAACCTCTGGATCTAGAAGGAGAGGCATTTCTGAACCATCCCCCCATACGTTTTTTTTCTCAAAATATGTCAAGGAATCCCCCTTTAAACATTTCGTATTTAGCGAAAATATTCAACGTATTCTAGGGAAATAATAAGATATAACAAAAACTAGTAGTGCTATCCGTGATTCATCATAATCGAAACCACAAATTTTTGATTATACGTAGATACATACGAGTACTTTCCCTTTTTACTCGCAATTACGGTATTCATACTGTAAAAACTTCATACTAACTCCATAAATAAAATGCTCCCCTTCATATGTATTTTGTATGACATCTAAAATAAGCTCGCCATTATTTTTTAGCTGTAAGTCTACTTTAGAGTATAAAACTATATAATATACATATGAAACATACAAAACGAAACTTTCCATTCATATTTATTTCAAGGACTTACCTTCGCCGTAATGTAAAAAAGATTATTTAATATCATCTCTGTTGCTTCGGTGGAGCCAGTTCCTTCTCGTCGACCACGAGTCCCTGAATCGGGAAAATACTGAAATTAAAGACCAAAAAAAAGATAAAAAATAATCAAAGTAGCAACAATTTACATTTCGTATCATATCAAAAACGGTTTACGTGAGAAAGGATAGCTTACCATGATATATGATAAAGGTGTTGCAGGTGGAACTGTAGTTGCAACTAATTCCATATTTTGTAGCCAAGGGAGCAGGCATTGCAAAAGAAGAGCACGAACCTCTTCTCTTGCCGTTTGAAATCGGTGTGTAATCTCTGAAAGTCGTAAAAGAAACGTAAATTTACCGTAGATGGTCGAATGTGAAGTGCTAGTTATTTTAACATTTGAACCTACCGGAAAACATTGACATAGTCAATTCTGGTCGAAGCTGTGCCATCTGCTTGGATAGAAAACGTTGGGAACGACAGTATGCATTACTGAGTAGAATGTCCAAAGTCCCAGCTTTTTCATCTTCTGAAAAGAAAGTTTTATTTAAATTGGATTTTTTTTTGGTAGAAATACCAAATGACTATAAATTTTGCAATAAAACAACGTGCCTTTAAATACGTTCGCGTCTCTCGACATTGGAAAAATTGAATATGTACGTATATGCGTTGTATGAAATTCTTTTTGCAACTACGGATGGAACTTGTACATTTCAGTATATGTAGTACGTTTTACGCACAGAGAGCTTTTCCTTCCATAAGTAAACTGGAAAGAACTGGAACGTCATTAATCTGCTTATTCGATTCAAACACTAATCTACCCGATTTTTCCATACTTATCTTCCAACACAGTACGATATTTGAATCCTAATAAAATTTTTTCTTAAACCATAGTGACGAACATTTAACATTTTACAAATCACATTGTATTCATGCTATACTACTATCTCCCTTAAAATTTTTATTTGGCATATCGAATACGCGATTTTCTTCTGGTGCAACTCATGCATAGGTTCTCATTCTTACGAGTATATGTATATTTGTGTACTGTTTTCTTTTATAAAGTGTAATTTCTAGCGAGTAACTACAGCAATAAATAAAAGGAATTTTAGGCGATACCGTAATTGAACATTTTTGAGGGAGTGCCCATTAACATACTTGTACTATATAGCACATGTATATACAATACTATCATAAGTCTATGTAAAATTCATTTTTGTTTTTTCACCATAATTATTAATATATATAATATCAATAATATCAATAATCAAAAAACCAGTTTATCCGACAGCTCAATGTGCGTTGAAGCAATCCGTATTGGTTCAATACGCTCGAATAAACACCACTTAAAACCGCATTGAAATATTCAACACGCATACGTACATTCCTGCTTATAAAACGCATTGAAAATTTGTAACCCCTTTGAAATATAATTTAAACATTTTCAAATCGCATAGAAACAAGAAACATTTTACTCTCTCGCGCTCTCATCATTTTTTCATTATCGGGGGGTAATCAGTTGTGTATTTAAAATGTGAGATTTCAAACGAAATATTTGGAAAGAGAAAGAAATAAGAACAATGTATCAGTGTTAGTGTAGAGTATCAGTTCAATCAGCTGTTTGTTAAACTTCTCTCAATTTTCTCTCGCTCATTTTGGATAATTTCATATAAACATCAGCATTTCTAGGGGTATTGAACCAATGCGAATTGCTTCAACGCACATCGAGCTGTCGGATAAACTGGGTAAGAAATAAGTTTGAACATACCATATACAATCACACGTCTTTTTATTGTATGGACATAAACGTATACTCATACGAGATGTATGTTCTTGAAAAAAGAATAGCTATGTGTTTATTATTGTATATAAATCTGAATTTTTCATATTCGTTTTTTAAATTTGAGATATTGGTGACGTAAAATGACAGTTCAGTATTATTATTATTAATATAGTTCTTTATGAACATCTATAAGGTTAATCTTAGCTATATACTCGTAAAATGTTGTCATCTAACATATATTTATTAGCTTGACATAGTAAAGGGTTTTCTAATAGGGACTTGACAACTTTGAATTTAATTTGTGAACGCACTATTTCACTAATCATCAAACTGTCACTGTCAATTTATTCAGTAAACTCAAAATTTTCATCATGGTAAAGTACACGAACGAGCAACGTCTGCAAATTATAAAAATTTTCTACCGAAATTCGGAGTCGGTGACTGCAACTTTAAGACCGTTAACTCCAATTTTCGGTCGTAATTCTCGCACTAGTAGACAGGGAATAACAAGTTTAACAAGTTTGCAAAAATTTGAGTCTACATATTCGTTGTGTCAGGTTGCCGTATCAGTGAGACAACGGGTTGATCGAAGTGTCGAAAATATCGCTGCCGTTCTGGCGTCCGTAGCAAACGATCCAAATCAGTCAATTCCATGGCGTTCTTAAGAATTGGGCATCGCTCAGACCACATTATGGCGTATTTTGCGTAAGTATCTTGGTTTCCACCCATACAAGATCAAGCTGACTCAAGAATTGAAGCCGATAGACCATTTGAAGCGATGTACGTTCTCCGATTGGGTTCTGAAGAAGATGCGCCAAGATGATGAATTTCATCGCAAAATCTTCTTCAGTGACGAAGCTCATTTTTGGCTCAATGGGTTCGTCAATCCACATGTGCTTCATGAATCAGCACTTCATCAAAAAAAATAACTTTTTGGCGCGGTTTGCATGCCGGCGGTGTTATTGGGCCATATTTTTTCGTCGACGATAACGATCGTCACGTTACTGTGAATGTTCAGCGTTATCGCGCCATGATCACCGATTATTGAAACGATGCAGATTGTGATGAACCGTCTTGAAAACCACTGCAACCAATGGAATTTGACGCTGAATTTATCTAAATCAAAAGTGATGATTTTTAGAAATGGCGAAGGAAGATACTTTTGCAGTGAAAAGTGGTCCTATCGGGGCGAAGGCGTTGAAATAGTGAAAGAGTATAAATATCTAGGAGTGTTATTGGACTCACCATGAAAAAACATTTCGTATGTCAACTAGCGTCAGCTAAAAGAGCTATTTCATCAGTCTAGGAACTTTGCATCGATTACACATTGAAACACAATCTATTTCGCGCAACTTCGGGGTCTATACTGCTGTACGGGTTATTCTTTTTTGATGAAGTTGAGAAATTCCTTAGATACTTTCGGAAGAGACTCTTTCGTCTTCCAATATGCACACCGAACTATATGTTGCATTTAGAAACTGGAGTCCCGGCTCTTTTTTTTTTAAATAACCCAAAGCTACATGCAGACTACATTATGAAAATAGTGGAGATGGAAGAAAGCTGATAGCTTTCTTTGTATTGAAACATTTAACATTGACAAGAGGGCCCTTGGTTGTATATATATACATGTATGCATTAGATGTAAGTAGGTTAAGATTTATTTTTAGGTACTCGTAGATTGTAGGCTTTTAGTTTTAAGTTTTATAAAAAATTAAAAAAAAGCCAGACACTAAGTTTTTTTGATTAAAATTTATTTTCTTAGTTTTAGTATTAATAAATGTAAAAATAAAATAAAATTAGACTGTAAGATTCGTCGAAAGACATAGTTTAAGTGTTAGGTTTAACTTAGAGTGCCCGGATGGGGCCAGTAAGTTAGAATAAGATAAGCATTTTTTTGTCTAGCATCATTTCAGAGTAATACAAGTATATAAATAAAAATGTATTTAAACTGAAAACTGAGAGGGCCCTTGGTTCAAAAGTGGGAAGAGTTGGCGGCAAAATATGGCGTAAATTTAAATATCTCAGTTGATATGCACCTTTCAACGTTAAAATCTACGTTTACCAATGTTTTGGAAGAAGCAGGCAATGCCATATACGACGGATATGTAGCTGAAGCTCATTCTTCACAACATAGGCTGGTCTACAGTAGGCTGAATTACAACCTCATTGAAAGCGCTTCTACGTACTTCCTTAACCGCTATTCCCTCCATATGATAAGCACTATATAGTATTTAAACTTCGAGGAGAATTATTAAATCTGTATTTTATTCCACATCGACCGGATATTCCAATTATCGGTGACCTGTGCAACATTAAAGAGAGGGAGGATGTTTACCATTTCATCGGAAGATGTCCCATTTTAAGAGAATTCCGCGTGAGATTTTTCGGAGTCACTTTGCTGGATTTAGACGAGGTTATCAATATATTGAACGGTAGTCGTCTGTGGAAAGTTTTATACAACCACTCTACAACTGCCTTTCGCTACAGAATTCACGATTTTTGAACGCAATTACTGTGCATAGCATAAGTGTTTATTAATTTATTACACTTTTTTTTTTTTAAATATGCTAAATAAATTGTCAATCTGGTGGACGGCCTTAAGCCAAACCATAAAAGACTTTGTATTCACTTTTTGTAAACAAAAAATATTATATGAAGTTAATAAAAATTCACTAACTAACGAACTAACTAACTAACTATAGTTTTGTTTTGTTGCATTATTAACACGGATTCAGATTTCGTAATAACATTACAGGTACAACGACTTAACCCATTCGACCCGGCTTTCGGGGGACCAATTCCGGACAAGTTTTGTGATTTACATATAATCAAAACCTTCAGAAGAAATGATCCAGCACAAAAAAATGTCAGTAGGTTAGAGAGCGTAGCCGGTGGGCAGTGGTACAAAAATGTACCATCCGGGATGTTATCTGGTAAAATATTGTACCAACCGTATTCTTTGGGCTATATTGAATAATAATATCTACATTTTAGAAGTTAATTTATTTCAACAGAAAACTTAAAAAAAAATACACAAACAATATTGAACAAAAGAAATTTCAGTAGCAAAAAAGCAATAAAGAAAAAAATAAGGAAAGTGAACAAATATTTATGTATGATAAGGAGTGAAACATTTTTTACATAGCGGTACTCCGCATTCTTTACATAGTAATTTGGTGAGCGATTGTTTTCTTTGCTTGACTGCAACTCACGCACCGACGTCTAGTCGGTCTTCTATTGGCATATGCCAGATGCCACTAACCTCCCGTGGCCTACGTCCAGGCCTCAAGGACGTATTGCCGGATCTCAGCTTTGAAAGGCTCTAACAATGTCCATTCATCCGTCCCCATAAATAAAAGTGCATTGGGGTTAAGTCATGGGACTTTGGAGGAATTCGTTAATCCCGCAAAAATTCCAGGTAGAGATTCCAATTAAGCTTGGGAAGCTTTTTAAAGCACGATTCTATTCAAATTAACCCATCTACACACTTCACAAGCACTTATTTCGAAACTCGTGTATTTTTTCTCGACATTTCAACTTTATTTTGATCAGACAAAAATAAATTCTTTAACTAATTTATTTATTTTGTTCCACACCGAAATTAAACTTTACATATGATTTTGCTCCCAGCCAAAATCTGTCCAGTCGTGGAGGTACAAAAAATGCCACCGAGGGACGCTGAAAGCACTTTACCGGGTGTCAATAGCGCCATTTTTACAACGATGACTGTGAAAATTTCAGACAGATGTATCGAGTAGTTTTGTTTTGACAGCTGTTGAAAATCATCAAGTTCGTGTTTATTTGCAATCATGGAGAATGAGCAATATCGATCAGTGATTCGATTTCTTTTTTGGATGGGAAGTCGTGTGAGGAAATCAAAGTGAAGATGCATGCCGGTTATAAGGACCATGCACCTTCGCTGACTACCATCAGACATTGGTTTAATAAAATCAAGCGTGGCCGAACAACCGTTTTTCATGAAAAGCGCCCAGGCCGACTACGGTCTACGTAGGATATGGTTAATAAAATCCATGGTATCGTGTTAGCAGATCGTCGAGTGTAGGTCAGAGAGATTGCTGGCATTGTACACATCTCAATTGAACGCAGACAAAATATCCTACACGAAAAATCGGTCATGAGAAAGCTATCGGCAAGATGGGTGCCGCGCTTGTTAACAGTGGAGCAAAAACGAAATCGCATGACAACTTCGGAGCCACAGCAAAACTGGTCAAATTACGCTACGAATTACTGCCTCACCCACCCTATTCTCCAGACTTGGCCCTATGTGATTTCTTCTTGTATCCCAACATGAAAAAATGGCTTGGCGCAAAGCGATTCTCGTCAAACGAGGAAATCATCGCCGAAACAGAGGCCTATTTTGCGAAGTTCGACAAATCATATTCTTTGAATGGCTTGAAAAAGTTAGAATATCGTTGGACTAAATGTGTCGAGCTGAAAGGAGACTATATTGAGAAATAAATAAAAAAATATTTTTTAATGCGTTTTCTTGCCTAACACAGGTACTTATCATACAGCCCTCGTATATAAGACGTCTTGCTGGAAAATAATAGCCCAATTTTAGCAACGAGGGTGTAAACCCATTAATATAATCTATCGAAGTATATAAGAAATATCACAATGAAACTGTCAAAGGTTTAGTTTTTTTTATCTGCATTATTTGCTTTGTAAATAATTTGCAATTTTTTATTCTTTAATTGAGTGTAAATCCAGGCGAAAGAAAAACATCTTACACAAAATGAAATAAGAGAGAGCTGTAAGTATAAAGGAAACACATTTTCTCTTTAAGCAGCGATACTAAAAATATACTGGCTTTATATTCCAGACATTCTTTATCGGTTGTATACACTTTTGACATTATACAATTAAAAGTCTACTTTATGATATCAAAACTAAGTGCATGGAATAATTCTGTTCATTTTAACATAACAATTCCAATGTACTCGTAAGTTTTCTTAAATTGATCTGCTTTTTATTAAATTTTCTAATAAATAAATTGTACTGTATGTAGACAGTGCGTTTTGTGTTTATGTCTGATTTTGTAATTTTGGTTTGAATCACATTTATCAGCTCATATATTACTCGTGAAGACTTATCGATAGATAATAATGCATTTTGGATGTTCGAACGCCGCAATAATGAAACTTATTAAAATATTTTTTTTAATAATTGTTCCATTGTAAATTTGCGAAGCAAATTGGGCTTCCTCTGAACAGGGTTGATAAAAAGTACACGGACACAAACTCCCTGCTTCACTGCATCAATAATTTCTAACGCAGGTTGGTTATTTTGTCGCTTTATCCCTCTTTTTATGTAAATTTACATAATTATTCATTAAATACCAACAAAAATAAAATACGTAATTTTCTTCGCGTATCTATATATAATTGAAAAATGATTTAAATAAAAGTGTTTGATAGCTTCAGCAAGTTGTTGACGGTTGATATCCACGACTATCAAATATGAACCAACATGGCAATAAAATCAATACGAAAACTAAGAAAAATCGGCTTGAAACATAAAACACACCTTGTATGTATGGTATACATTTTTAATGTATTTTTAAACAGAGTACTTTATTTTCCATGAAATCCTGTCGTAGGTGATCAACATAACATACAAACGAACGCTGAGTAACAATCCGCTTAATATTTATTTATTGATGAAAATTGTTTTCTTGGTACATATAATGTTCCTATATCCCAGAACGAATATTTCACTCGACGTGTCGTGAATTTTTCGTTGCTTATTGCAGATTATAAAATAAGCTTTATGTAGATTCTTGAGATTCTGTGAGTAATGTAATAATAGAAATCCTTTCTATTTTGTTTTCACTTGAGTGCAAACAAATAAACATCGAGCATACAAAAGATTATCAACCCGAACGCGTAGGCCAGGGCCTCCTTCGATTCTAAAATAAAAAAAAATCACTGGTTAATTTACAATACGTTTTTTATTATTATAAATTAAAAATTCCTAATCGATATCCGTGGTGGCCACCAATCCACCTTTTTAGTTCCACGCCACTTCGCAACGTTCAATTCATTCTCATGACCAAGCAATACCATACCACAGTCGACTCGGCGTGTGTCGGTGCCCAGTATCCGATTTATGTATTCCCACAGTCAATCGGATGCCCTTGGGTTTCGTGAGTACAGGTTCCCATGCATCAGAGTCTATCTAATGAGACCATATATCAAAGGTGTGTCAACTATTCCCCTTCAAAAATCCATATCCAGTACATCAGTGACGTCAGCAATTAGCAGTTCATAGTCCTCAATTTGTGGTTGACGTTCATTGTGCTAATCCTTGTGTTCTTATAGGCGGCAAGCTTATTCTTCCATCAACTTTTCGCCATATGACGTATGCGAAGAATGTAATGAGTATTAGGTCATTAGGCTTCTCAGTAAGGTCACTAAGACGTCTTATGTTCTATAAACTGAGGCCGTGAACAAATTGGATGTTCACCTTATGTCCTTGACTTGTGACGTTAGACATAATTGGTGGAAGAGCCTGTAAGAAGTTTGAGCTCGCACTTGAAAATGTACTGTTCTTTATATGAACATATAATGAAGGTCTCCGACAAATACTGCGTTATCCAATATGAGCTGTCCTTTAAAATTCATTAAAAAAAATCGTATTCTTATGCAGCAGTTCGATTATTTTGAGTTTATTCGCTTGGTAATTGCATGCTGCGTGACCCCCTTAAGTAACCTTGGCAGGGAATGGTCCTACGGGATCAATTCAAGTGAACTTTCTTTGCAGATTGGCATAGATTGATGGCGTTCCAAATTCGATTGCTTATATCTCGTTTTTTTATAAGTGAGAGGTTCGAATTCGTTGATAATCATGTTGATATTCGTGGTTTAGTAGCTTAGTGTTGACAATCCCACCCTTAGCCATCTGGTAGGTTCGCAAAGGATGGGTCGTTGTTAGAATGGTACACGACGCAGTTTATTTTCTCTGTTATATCTTCTAACATACTACAAAAAAGCTTTTTATTGATCTTATATTGCCGGTTATTGTTCTTCACCATTCTATGATGGTTTTTATCCCAGTCTGTGGCGTCTGGATCCATTTTATATTTTTGGACACATAGTTAATTTTTAGAATCGGCCTTGAGGCGCCTGTAGATTTCCAAGATCGTCGAGTGAAATCTTTTTACTTTTTTTTTTTTTATAATTTACGCGCGCCTAAGGGGTTAGATACCCTTTTACTGTCGCCAGGGCGCGGGCGGAAAGGTAGAAAGGATTGTAGTGGTTTGAAACTCAGGTGTGTTTGGTTTCGGTATTTGCTCTCCAGGGGGTGGGAGTCCGAATAGGACGGAGAGTTTTTTTCTTCACTCAGAGTGGAAGGTTATAATTCGCAGTAATTATTTGTGCTTGAAACTCTACAACAGCCAAATCTACGTGTCAGTGTTATGCCTTCACACGCAGAATTTTTTTGTCTGAGTTCCAATTACACAACTGAAAACCTTGAAAGACTTGTTCATGGGCAGGATTCGAACCTAGACCCCTCCGAGTGAGAAGCGATTGCTAGTACCACTACACCACGGCCACCCCCATTGACCATTGACCTCAAACCGACTTATCGGTGTAATGTACAGTTCGATCCCCAACATTTCAATGAAGTTGATAATGATCAAATGATCAGGCTAAAGAAGCCCATTATCCGTAACAAGTATCTCAGGAACTGTAAAATAATGAAGAATTTTGATAATTTTCTCCCTCTGTACTATTGTACTCGTACATATCGCTTCTTGATGTGGAATATAGTAATGGAATAATTTATCGAATTTGGAAAATTTGTCCATACAACATAAGAATTTTTCGTTCAAAATTTCGATAATATCTAAGTGGAGGATTTGACACGGATTGGAAGGGATCGGTGTTGATTGAAACTCTGAATTAATTGGATATCTGTTATATTTATTAGTTTTACAAACATCGTATGTCTTTGTATAATTCTTATGAGGCCATTTTTCTTGGAAAGTAGTACATTTCAAGCAGTTGATCCTCATATGTTTGCATACATTGCGCGACGCTTAGATGGGTTTGGACGATTTATGTAATCACCCTGTCTTGAATTCATGGACCAATTCACTTCCATTCTCTAAAGTGGCTTTGGTCCTGATCTTGGTGGCGGAATAACTTCGATGTTGCTATTTCAAGTGCTAAAGCAGGTTTTTGGTTTCCCTGCAGTCATTGCGGTTGACAGTACCCCAGGTCGATCGTGTTCGGTCCCGTATTTGTGAATACGAATACGCTTCTGGGAGAGCTGTGGGTCTATAAAATATCAGCATTTTCAACTATTCATCATTCAGCCCACGGACGAAAATTTCAAGAGCCTGTTACGGTAGGTCTCTACTAATGCCTTTACGGTTTCAGTTCTTAATTTAATTATCATTAATGAAAGTTAATTATTTACTGCAGCGTAAAACTCGTCAAGCCTGTTTACTCTTTGGGTAAACTGATTGAGTTGGTGTGCTAACGTACGCATGTGAAGTCTTTAAGCGTAGTAGAGCGAAAGACATTCCTTCATCTCAGACCACCTATGGTACTATCGAATTAGTTGTGCAATACTAAGGCTGCATCAGCCGGACCTCTGACCTTTCACGGAAAACGCTGTAATTTTTCCCAATAAATGGGCTTTTCTATCACTATTTCGAAATCCATGAGCAGTCATTTAACAGTACATATCCAAGATACAAGTATATACCGCGTCAAATTTCCATCGAACACTTGCAGCTCCCTGACGCAATCCGGGAGTCTGCTTATATCCATGAGGTTCTGTGAGAGCTCAAAAAGTCAATTTCTTCGGTTTCTCGAGGAACGGTCGCTGTTGAGATTGGTATGGCTTCAACGGATACCAGACGGGTCTCGAACAACTTGAGCTGTACCAAATAAGATCAGTTAGACTTTGTAGTTCTTACATACACACATTTCGATAAAACCCTCGCAAAATTTAAACTACGAGTAACTTCGTAAATATACGAGTAGGACTCACTAATTTTTTGATTATTATTATTATTATTGTTTTACAATGAAATTATTAGAATGTATCAATTCATATATTATATAGGTTTATGTATATTATTTTATTTATATATATACATTTTTAAATATTTTTATTTATGTATAGATATATATTGCATATATATACGAGGGGCGTACAATATATTCTCGGTATCGATATGAAGGAAAATGCGAATTCAATTTAAATTGTTTTTATTTTTCAATATAATCTCCCCTAACATCAATGCATTTGTTACATCTTAAGATAAGCTTTTTTAAACCCTCAAAAAAATTAATTTCCTCTTTCTCTGCAAAATACCCATTTATTGCCGACTTGAGTTCTTCATCATCCGAAAATATTTTTCCACGAAGACATTTTTTCAAATCCGGAAACAGGAAATAATCACTAGGGGCAAGGTCTGGACTGTAGGGTGGGTGTTGGATTTCTTCGAAACCACAATCTCGCGCAGCAGCCTTGGAAACTCGCGCCGTGTGAACAGGAGCGTTGTCATGAAGAAGCAACACACCCGCTGCGAGTTTACCCCGTCTTTTCTTTTTAATTTCCTCCCGCAAATTATGCAAAGTGGAAGCGTAGGATGTGGCGTTGATGGTTTCACCTTTTTTTTTTGTACTCAATGAGCAAGATTCCCTTTGAATCCCAAAAAACTGTGGCCATGAGCTTCCCGGCAGACGGAGTGACTTTGAACTTCTTCGGGGGGTCTGTTCCTTTTTTATGCCACTGCATGGACTCTTGTTTGCTTTCAGGGTCATAGTGGTGGACCCATGTTTCGTCCCCAGTAACAATTCGATCCATAACACCGTCCGCGTTCTCACTACACATCTCCAAAAGCTCTCTACAGCATGCGATTCTCACTTTTTTCTGAGGCGCTGTGAGCATTGCACTGACCTTTGAAAGGTTAAGATGGTCATGAAGAATGGTGTGAATGGTACCAATTGAAAGCTCGGTGATCTCTGCCATCATTTTCACCTTTATTCGGGCATCCTCAAGAACAAGTTTTTCGACTTCTTTGATGCTTTCTCCCGTACAAGCAGTAGCCGGGGCGCCGGAGCGGGGGTCGTCTTCAATGCTCTCTCTGCCTCTCTTGAACTCACTTGAGAACTTTTGCACAGTTGATAATGAAGGTGCGGAACCCTGGTAAACAGCCACCATCTCTTCATGAATAGTTTTTTGACTTTTTCCTTGCTTAGTGAGAAATTTAATTACAGCGCGATGCTCAATTTTCACCATCATCGTCTCAGTTGCCATTATGATTCTGTTTAACTAGAGATAAAACGCGAATTAATAATCACATTTATATGAAATTTTACATGAATGCACTAAAATAATAGTATTACTTGATAAATAAGTCAATTTATATATACAACCACAGCTTCACCGAGAATATGTTGAACGTCCCTCGTATATACTTGAAACAAAAGATTTTTCGCTTTTTCTTTTTCTGGAACAGTTTTTTTTCTCCTGAACAAGTAACTTTTATTCTCACATACCTTTTTCCTTTTTTCTTAAATTAAAACTAATCTTTATTTAGCTTAAACCACACAGACAAACTCTTTTTAATATATTAACCCCTTTTCTATTAGGAATATTCCCTAGATTCTCCTTCCTCTTTTCTTCTATTTCTTCCGATAATTTTTATTCAACACGCGAAGAGAAAAAAACGCGATGTTTTGTTAAAGAGTGTTCCAAACCTGTTTAGCCCCTAGAACCTATTAGGTTAAGTTAGGTTTGAATGGCTGTTGGAAAAACCAATCCACTTAGGCTAATTGTCCCATTGCGATGCCACGTGCATCTGTGGTCCTCCTAATTTTGGAACGAATTTGTACTTCTAACGAAGTGTAGGAGACTGGTTAACATCTATATTATTTAGGTCGCTTAATTCATCGTAGAAGAAAGCTTCTGAATTGAAATTTATTCTTTGAGAGAGAGCTGAGCATGCAGCTTCTGCAGAAGTCGTTTGTAAAAACGCCAAGCCTCCTTGCGTGTAAGACAGTGCCCAGCGATGGTACCTATGATAGCGCTGAAATATTTCCTATTCTCAAAGATCAAACTTTTAAGGAGATTCAGGCCAGATTTGTTTGCTCGCTAGACATGTTGATCCAACATCCCATCTAAGGGTTGTTCTTCTACTAGCATCCAGTTTTAATATTAGTTTGCATGTAGCGATAGGTATACCGGAGTTCCCTGGAATATCTCTGTGGCCCGGCACCTAACATAAGTAATTGCTGAATGAACTGTTCTGCAATTTCCCTGGGAGATAATCGGCAAACAAGGACAGTTTCAAAATATTGTGAGACTGAGTCCAAAGATTTAATAACGGCCTGATTATCCGAAAAGATGTGGATATCCTTTGCAGATATCATGTTTTTTTTCAGCCAGGACAGGTTTTCTTTAATCTCAAAAATTTCCGACGGGAACACGCTACAGTGATTTGGAAGGCGGAAGGAGAGGCTTAGCTTAAGCTTATCTGAGAACAAACTGATACCAACCCCGCAATCAGTACCAGATGTTGACAGTCATACCGCCAAACTCTCACCCTGACAAATACAAGGTCGATGTTCTATTCGCTATAGACTCGTCGGACCATTGCGTCATATCAGATAATTTCTTGTACACTGACCACACAGTTAGAGAAAATATTCCTAAAAGAACCGTATGGCAATATGAGAAAGCCAAATGGAGCAAACTTACAAGTAACACCTTCTTTAGGAATTTTAACTGGTCGTTATTTTTCCTCGATAACGACGTGGACGCCGCTGCTGATATGACCACAGACACTAATTTCTTTGGAATGAGATCCTTTATCCCTCATCGGATTTAAAGTATAAAACTAAAAGAAAAGGCATGGTACGACTTGAGCTGTAAAGAGACTTTCGACCAACCCGACAGAGGAAAATCGAAAAAAGCTTAAACGAACCAGGAATGACTGCAACGTCTTTCTTAAGTGTGTGAAATTTCAATATGACCAACAACTGAAACAAAAAATACTATAATGTCAAAAGGTTGCTGAAAATTCTTGGTCGTTCGTCAAAAACATTAGAAATTCTGCCTCATCTCATTCCACCGCTCATTTATTATGACATTCCAGCTGTCAGGTCTTTGGACAAGGCCAAAGGCCAGTTTGCTTGCTGCACACTTTTCGGCCAGCTCAATACTTAAAGATTGTGCTTTGTTTCCGCCAAGACTTGAGAGCGCCAAATCTTTAACGGGACGAATCCACTTTTGCACTCGTGTAGTATAGAGCAAGAGGTGTTCTTCCACGTTAGCAAAACGACTGCGTAAGCTTTCTCATCAACCCTACTGTTTAGGATTCTTTCCAAGCAGATAGCAAACAGCATTTGTCCAGCCCGTCTCTTAAAAATGTGAATTTTTTTCTCTCTTCCTGCAGACCCTTTGCACCTACGTTCCTTCTTTCTAAGGCCATGGAAACGCCGATCATAGCTAAAATATCTTGAAACGCGAAATCTTCTCAATGACCGGCGGTACGATTTTCGATTTGATTCCATGTTTAACTGAAAAGTGAACCCAAAGCGTATATCAATCTGGCGAAGGCAAGATAGTTTACATGATATTTCTAAGGCATTTGACAGAGTTTGGCATCAGTCTCTTTTGTTGAAAATGCGTACTTTTGGGATCTACAACTTTTTCAATGGATTAGAAATTAACTTTCGGAACGTTCAATTCAAATTGTCTTGGATGGTTTCAGGTCTGATGTTCACAAAATAAATGCTGGTGTGTCCCAGGGCTCCGTTCTGTCTCCGACACTCTTTTTAATCTTCATTAATGATCTCTTTTCTGCTACTTTCGTTCGCGGACTTCAGCACTAGAACGGGAACGGCAGCGTATGTTAACCTCATTAAGTTCCGATATTCATAACACAGCCAATTGGAGAAATATCAACAGAGTGCAATTTAATGCTTCTAAAACACAATCCTGTCTGCTGTCGTTAAAGCGAAATTTAAATACCTCGTCGAAACCGAAAAACTTTCCATTTTCAGTGTATGTGTCAGTGACCACATATTCGATGTCGTCAAAAATCCTGCGAAATGTCTAGGTTTTCTCAAACAATATAAGAAATATTTCACCCCTCTGATTTGGCCTCAATATATAAGGTATTCTTCCGCCCAAAATTGTTGTATAATGCCCACATTTGGTCAGGTGCTCCTAAAACATCTCTGCACCTGCTAGATAGGATTTAAAACCGTGCGATAAAATTCATGGGTGATACTAATATTAGTCAGTCAATTGACACCCTCGAACACCAATCTATCGTCTCCTGTCTCCCTTTGTTGTTATCGCTTGTCTACCCAATACCAAATTTCAAATTACTAAGTAAGCGTTAATCTTTACATAGCAGCAATTTAAAAAAGCGGTTTGCAATTGCGAAATGTAATATGAAGTTTAGGAATTAAATAGTCAACTCCAAAGTGTTCAAAAGAATAAAAGAAGGGTTTTAAAAGGGTAATATTTCCTTCTCAACTATTTATTTTTTAATACTTGATAAAAACTCAATTTACTATGTATAACTATTAATATTGTATTAACGTATATATTATTGTAATAAATTTCAGCGGATTGATCTTTATTACAACCTTTTATCATAAATTATTTCTGTAAAATAACAATATTCTCCAAAATGCACATGTGGTTTTCGTTTAGTTTTAATTTAATCAACGACATTCAAATTTATTCCAAATCTGAAAAAGAAGCCTAGTTATTTATATGTATAATATGTATAATCATCATAAAACACGTTGGTTTTCTTGAACTTAACCTTCAAAATGGAACTTTTGATTTACTGATAACACTTAAAAATCTTTGAATTTGATTTAATACGTTTTTGAACTATATTAACCTATATTAACCTTTCTACAGCTTACTAATGTGAATTCATTCAATTTTGGTTGTTTTTAAAATTGTGGGTCACACAAAACAATAAACATATTTTACGTTAATACGTTTAACTAAAGACTAGTGATTGGTATAAATAGGGTTTTTCAATAAAAGGCTTCACATTTTATTTCTTAAATAATGCATGTTGTGCTGATAAATCAAACTTAAATTTTTTATAAGTGTAAATATTAGATTTTTTTTTCCAAATATATCTTTGACCTATAGAAACAAATGAGAAATTGTCAAATTCATAAATATGTTTAAACTTATATGTATATTTTACTCATTTTTTTTTAAAAACGAATATGTTAATATAACGGTTAACCAGACAGCAATGATAGTTTTTCCAATTGTTGTGTTTCAGTAGCTGTCAAAGTTACCAATGATATCCAGCTAACAAAATATTCAGTAAGGTTTGCTATTTCATTATGCATCGTTTTACGCTTGCCGAACGTGCGGGAATTATTAAAAAATATTATCGAAATTCCGGCTCAGTTGTAAATATTAAACGTGAAATTCGTGGTGAGGTTGGTCATCACGATGGTTTCAGTGAACAGGCAATTTGTCGCACCGTGGAAAAGTTTGACGGTGAGTGCACTCTTTTGGATCTTAAGACCCCAACCACACAGAGATTGGTGCGAAATAAAGAAAACAGTATCGAGAAGAAATGTCGATTCGGCGCTGATCAGCTGAATTTGGCATCGCCAAAGAGTCAACTCACCTTATATGGCGGTTGGATTTTACGCCTACATCCGTATAAGATTGTGCCGACGCAAGAATTGAAGTCGGACAACACCGTGAGTTCACTAATTAGGCGCTGGAAATGTTGGCCCGAGATCTGGATTTTGGCCAACAGATCATCCATCTTCTCGGACGAGGCCCATTTTTGGCTCAGCGGCTATTTTAACAAGCAAAATTACTGGAGCGAACACAATATACAAGGCCAATCATCAATGCATCCATAAAGACTGTCTGACTGTTTGGTACGGTTTATGGCATGGCGATAAACCACGATGACGCACCTTTTTTTTCGAAATGAGGACGGAGACTCCGTTACCGTCAATGGTCTCTGTAGTCAGAGTTCGACTAGGTCGATATATCCGATTTGTAGTTCCAAAAACACGGCGCAACAAGCGACGCAACGCTCATAGTTGTGAAGGAAAAAATTAACGACAGGGTCATCTCACGCCGAGCGTTCATCAATTGACCTCCGCGATCATGCGATTTGACACCACTCGTTTAGTCTTTACTCGTTGCTGACAAGCCAACCACTTTGGACGAACTCGAGGCCAACATTCGACACGCTATTTCCGGAATAACGCCGCAGATATTGGACCGAGTCATCAAAAATTGGACCGACCGGTTGAAGCACTGCCAGCGAAGTCACACACAATAGCATGAACACTCTTATCTGGTCTGGTGATGTGTTTTTTTGGGTTGCGATCTGCCTAAAAAATTTTATTTTTCGAAATTTTATTAAAAACAAAACCTAAATATTATTGGGTATCAGTGTTGAAACAAGTTACTGCAAGATTTGCATTTCTTTAAACTCGAATTACACATATCAATATGCTCATAATATAGCAAAGCACTGAGTACCTCTGGTAACATAACATTGATAACGCTCTTTGTAACTCATTAGGAGTAAGTACACTAGAAGAACTTTCGACCCTTATGTGGCACAGGCCTTTCCAGATTTTAAAAGTTTCTAAAACACATAATCACTAAATTCAAAATCTCGTTCTTTTTCATAAATATTAGAATGCACTCTAAAACATACAAACACACAAAAACTAGCTTTTTTGAAAGAAAGTATTCATGAAAATAGTTTATTTTTTTTATTTTGTAATCTTCCTCACTTAAATTTCGAATCGATACTTTTAGCTTTCAAAAAATAATTGCTAATAAATTCTAACCGAGTCTTTTTTTTTTCTAAATATACAATTACTTGCTTTCCATAACTATTATACATTTTCTTTTGTGCTTATTTATTCTAACGTATGGCATTTGTCGTGATAAATTACGCTTGCCGTCGCAACAAACCCCGAACATATGTATGAGTATAAGTATATTTCAAAAACAATTGCCAATTCGAAAAGAAGACTCAGATGGGGGTGAATAACCTATACAAGTATTTACGCACACAAAGTTATAAATGACAAATGAAATGCTATTTTGAACATACATATTTTCACGAACGTGTTTTCTTCAACTGTTAATTTAAATAAAAAATCTCACAAACGACACAGTCTAAGAACCAATATAAAAGGGATTTAAAACAAGCTTTAACGAAATTTAGTTAGCGACATTAATTAAAATTTTTTATGCTAATGATAAACAGAATGTTTATTAAAAATGGGACAGTTTCCAATTAGATGACTTTGTTAGGTCACAAGTTATACATATATATGAATACATATTCCGAAGTAAAAAAAGACGCTGCAAATTAAAAATGTATACTCCAAGTCTCCAATAACAGACCTTTTTTTACGTACACATTGCCAAGATTTAAAATCATTATTTTTTTTATGTAGCAAAAAATAAAATTCTCAGTTAAATAAAACCCAAAAATGCATCGCCCCTTAAAAAAATATACACATTTAAATTTATTTATTTAGGTTATTGGGACTACAAACAATACTCGTATGTGTGACCTAAACCGATGTTTTTAAATAAAGCTTTCTATTCTATTTAGAACTATTGTACGTTTAGTTTGTATTTAAATTTTTTTTAATTTAAAATCCATTTGCAGAGCTCACCTAATGATATATTTGTTAAGTGTTTTCTAACATTACCCATATAAATAAAAATTTAATCTACGCTGATTTTGTAAACAAATGTGACCATGACCGAACAATGCAAGTGCATTGCTTTGACTATATAAAGTGCAATTTTAAACTTGTTGCCATTTCCTTGTAGATCAGAAGTAAAAAAGGAAAAGGAAGGAAAGGATTGCATATACTATACTTCCACCAACTGGAAAATCTTCTGGAACAAAAGCTTTTCCAATAACATCATCCCTTAAATTCGGCGCCAATATTTTCATTTAAAATAAAATACATTCATTCATGGATTTTAGTATGTTATCTGGTGGTTGTCGGGCATGGTGTTCTCGGAACACAAATATTTATCTGTTTAGTGTTAGAATCTTTTCAATTGAAAAAAAAATCGAGGAATTTTAAAACGTTTTATGCTCTATTGAAATTCAAAGGATGATAAGTTCAACATACAGAGGCATCAAGGTGTCTTTTCAATAAAAACGAAATAAAAAAATACATTAATAAAATAAAGTGTGTTTGGACGTGTGTACATGAAGATTATTTCAGCAAGTGTTTTGCTTCTAAAATAAGAGTAGATATAAAAATGAGAGCTTGAAAGGTATGCATATTTAAAGAATTCGTCATATATTCGTCAGCAGCATATTGAACATCATTAGAATGGATGACATGGATTTAGTTGTAAACCAAACTGAAGTAAATATGACAATTCCGGGTGAAAATCGAACTTTTATCGAACTGCAACAGCAATCCTATTCGAAAATCATCTCAACCGCAGAATTAATTAGCGATTATCTGTCCCTGTATTACACTCCAATATTAGTGTTTAGTGGTAGTATCGGGAACATACTATCGGTCTTTGTGTTTTTCAAAACAAAGTTAAAGAAGCTGTCCTCCAGTTTTTATTTGGCAGCTTTGGCTGTTAGTGATACTTGTTTCTTATTCGGCTTATTTGCCCAGTGGTTAAATTTTGTAGAAGTGCACTTTTATAATCGTGAGTTCGTTTGCCAATTTTTTACGTTTTTTAGCAGCCTTTGTAGCTTTTGCTCTGTATGGTTCGTTGTGGCGTTCACCGTAGAGCGGTTTATTGCTGTAATGTACCCCTTAAAGCGACAAACGATGTGCACCGTTAAAAGAGCAAAAGTTGTCTTGCTTGGCTTGACCTTGATTGGATGTCTACATTGTACACCTTTTCTTTTTGTTTCCAGCCCAAAATATGAATCCAAATTGAATTCAACGATTTGTGATATACGGCTTGAATATAAGGTAAAACAATGCATCTTGTGTAACAATTCGTCAAAAAAAAAACAACATTTTTTTTTAAATATAATGAATATTTTCTTTACTTTTTAAGTCAGTTTGAAATATAAAATATAAACATGTATGAACACACATGCATATTTACATACAGTAGTATGTATATCCAATTAAAGAAAATATTTATTGTATGTTGCATCACTTTTAAAAACCTGAAGTATTCAGGTTGATTCAAAATGAAAACGTGAATGCCTAGGGGACCCATTTAGAAAGTTACAAAGGAATTTCGGCATAACAATTGGTTTAAAGAAAATATTTTTTTTCTGTAACTCTTTATCTTTTCCTTAAAAAAAGAAAAATGGTTTTAAATACGTACTAGTAAAATGTTGTTTATACACGCAGGTAATAAATTACTAAGTTTTTTTTTTAATAAAATTTCTATAATTTCACGGATTTCCCTAATCATCTAATTCCTTTTAAATATTGCATTTTTGTTTTAAACTTAATTTCAAATTTATCAGTTTCACTCGTCCATCGTTTGCATTATTAGTAATTAAACTAATAATTTAATTATTTTAGCAGCATTGCAGTTCGGAGGCTGGATGTTTATTGCAAAATAAAAAGAATTCAACTGGTGTCTTGTTTTTGGGACATATTTCTTTGACGTATTTATTGTTTGTACATATTTTCATGAACATAGGAATAAATCTCAAGTGAAAATTTTAAGCGATTCTATTTATATCTTTTCATATGTAAATGAAAATAAAGTGTTGTTGTTGATTGCCTTTAAAAAAAGTAATACAATAGTTAGTAAGGCTTGATCAATATTTAAGTTTATTTAGACTTTGCATAAAAACATAGGATTTTTTGGATGCGCACAAGAAAACATGCAATAGTAGAAGTAGAAGTAGAATATGATGAAAAGAAAAAAAAATCAAGCAAACATTAAAGTCCTGTATTAGGGTTAAAGTCCGTGACATAGGGTTATATTTCAAAATATGACCTTATGTCATTCATAGGGTACGGCTTTTCGTCGCTTTGTAAAAGTGTCATAATGACATTGTGGTTTTATATCACTTTCGAACATTTTTTAAAAGTTTAAAATTATTAAAACGGAGGATTTTTTACCAACTGTAAATATATATTTTTAAATAAATACAAAATAAAAGTCACAGAAATAAAAAAAAATTAATATTTAAAAAAAAAAAAAAAAATTTTTAGGTACATTTTATTGGAATTTTCTCAGGCGCGTCTATGTCTTACAGGTACCTTCGCGGGCAAAATTAATTTCAACTCTCTTCTTTTCAGCAGGGCTTAGCCACTCACACGACATTGTTGCTTCGCTAAGTGTTA
Organism: Volucella bombylans; assembly: GCA_949129095.1. Classification (NCBI taxonomy): domain Eukaryota; kingdom Metazoa; phylum Arthropoda; class Insecta; order Diptera; family Syrphidae; genus Volucella; species Volucella bombylans. The sequence goes on along the minus strand of OX422142.1, from coordinate 74,025,260 downwards.
TTCAACAACTGCCAGGCAGGCGCGGCGCCTGAATTCAAAATAATGTAAACAATTTTGTTTGAACCTTCAATGTCATCAAATTATTGAAAATATAATTTTTTTTTCTTATTTCTGTGATTTTTATCATGAATCCGCGTCAAAACCATCAATTTGAAAAAAAAATTAAAGTTGATTTTTCGATTTTTTACCGCGAAAGTAGATAATTACCCAAATTTGTTACATGTAATTGTGGCAGAAATATGTATCATTATACGTAACTACTCCCGCACGTTACATATTATAACGTGTTGAACACACGTAAATAAAAAAAGAAGAAGAAAATACTTCGTTGATTCAGTTGTGGGATATACGAGTATCCTTTGCATGTTTGCTAGGAAATTCGCATTTCAGCATTTAGATTATTTTGAAATATGGTGCGATGTAATTTTGGTACGATTCATGCCAAATTTAGACAGCGGCTTAATGACTTTGTGCGTTCTTCATAAGCAATAGACGATACTTTACATTTTATTTCGATTGACTTGTGCTCTGAAAATATTTCTGTGTCTATCTGAAAGTATTTTCAAAGTGAGTTCCAACATCCGGAAACCATGCAGTAATCAAATACGCGGTTCCAGAAATAAATGTGTACTGTCCACCAGGTTCCCTCTATGCTTCCATTTAAATACAATACATCAGTTGGATATATATACCTGCCATTTCATAAATTCTCCATTTGCTATCCAAAACATATTAGTTTTCATTGCTTTTAGTTTACATACGCCTATGAAATCATTTTGTAAAACACTCGTGATATTCAGTTTTGTATAGCCACCATGCCATTTGATGGCAAACATGGAAGCTGCAAAATGTAAATTACCTAAAGGGATTAAACATTATTTGCTAACTGCAAAAATATTCAAATGAAACAAGGAGAAAATAACGAACCTTATTGTACTTTGTGAAAAATTTATCACTGAACCACACTTTTTCGTTTCTTTACATATATTAATTCCCCTTTTATTAATAAGAATTAAACTTAAAGCTTAAATTTTCTTTTGTGAACATTTTTAGTTAAACTCAAATGCATTGTAGGCAATCGCCATTTTTATTTCATTTATTTTATGTTCGAAAGTTTCAATTAAAAATCAAAGCTTAATAATAAATAGTACAGAATTTTGACGCATATTCATTAAACTTTCCATTTGTCTTTTAGTTGACGATGACTACTAGATACTTCAACGTTGCTCCTTTGGGCAATTTCAAAGAGATTCGATATTTCTCGAAATGCCGATTCGTTCTCTAATATCTATTGTGTTATGTATAATGTCAACATTAGCTGCAATTTACATTGTCTTCTTTTCTTTTGTTACATTTTTATATGTTTATCATATATAAACGTTTGTCCAAGGTTGTTATTATTTATTTATTGTACATTAAAGAATCACCTTAAATGTCAGCTTTGTCATTTTGAAATTTTTCCGAAATTATCATCGGGATATTTTTTTACCGTCATCATAAGATTTGTAATTTTGGGGCCCTAACGGATTTATTTACTTAACTTACAAGTATGTATTAAGTATTATTGCATAACTAATAGCTTGAATACTTACCGGATTCAGTCGGACTTAAATTCGTCTTAATGTACAGCCTTGGCCAAAAGTGTGAGGCACGCTCAATAAACCGAGCTCTATATTTTTTATTACTTGTTGTAAAATGTTGCTTTTTTAAATGGAATTTTGAATTAACTAATGAGGTTGCAAAAAGAGTTTCATGGCTGCGAAAACTCACTAATGAATGAAAATATTTTTTGTGGTATATTAAGCGCCATGTGCACTACGCGATCAGTGCACGATTGTTGCTTGAGGTTTACAAGTGTACAGTTAAAATTATTTTGTCGTAATTTTAAAGTTTATTACTTTATCATCCTAAAATGCCAATAAAAACTGAGATTGATTTAACAAAACGCATGAAAATTATCGTTTTATATGAATTAGTTAAAAATCAAAGTGAAATGTTCACGTTGAGCCTTACAAAAAACATTTAAACGGTAACAGCGTACTGAATTTTATCTGAATCGTAAAAGAACGGACAGGAACAAATCCACACATAAGGAAGACCGAATTTTAATACAATCGTCTTTAAAAAATCTAGAACCGTTAGAAGAACGCTTAGAGAATCTGGGCTTGAAGGTTGCAAGGCGAGGAAAATACCGTAAGGTGTCACCTAGAATGCGCAAAAAAATACCAACACTTTACTGGGGAAGATTGGTGAATCCTCTTGTGGTTAAATGAGTCAAACTTTAAAGTGGGCGACATTTTATAGCCTTGTAACTGTAAACACTGATAGTTGTATACAATTTTCATGTTAAGCTTTTTTTCAAATTTTTAAGAATTTCAAAAATAATTTGTTTTGATAATTGCAGTTGTTTGGTACTCCTGGTGTACTTTTTGTGATGTAAAGAACTGTAAAACGTGGCGGAAATAGGATTATCGGGAAAATCTTCGCCACTGATCGTATTTACTCGAAAAAATATATAAATATCGCAGAAAATATGCTGGTTGCATCTTTTAGAAGGATTTTCGGTTACACAAAATTTCGAAATATTAAAGACCATCAAGATAATGCACCCTGGGATAGGTCCGCTATTTCAATGGGAGGGTTTGCCAACCATCTCATTGACTTGCTTCTATGGCATGCGCAGTTCCAGATCTTAACCCAATTGGACACGTTTGGGGTATTCTAAAGTGTAATATCCGGGCGCACTTTCAATTAAATCAAAAGATTTATATACACAAATTCGATGTGAGGCAACAGTGGAACGAAATAAATTCAGACGAGTGCTGTATGTTCATTTCATGCTTAACCAATTTACTTTCAGCTACGAAACAATGTTGTTTTTATGAATTACTATTCGAATAACAATGCATTTGTCTCAAAAACGAAAACGAAAATTTATTTTTTGATTATTATTGATTAATAATCTTAAAACAGTATATTTCTAACCCCCACCCTCCGACCACCATACATCATTTTTTTTTTTAAATTTTCCTATTTTTACCAACGGATTCTACCGATTCCTTCAATATTTTCTGAAATGCTGGACTTTTTAAACTTCAACATTTTTTATTAAAAAATAAATACTTCATAAATATATTTTCCGAATAAATTATGTATTTATGGAGAAATGATTCGTGAATCTCGGTGGTAGGATTTGGTTTTTTACTGTTTCTTTACTGGTATACAGCATATCAACCTATTCAATGATACTCGCTAAAAATTGTACTAGCAAACTCCCGTTTGACGTTCATATTAGATTTTCATATCGCAGAATTTTTTTTCTAAACTTGTTATCACACATGTATTCTTCCAAAAGTTAAGAAATAATTCAGTGCGCCCTTAATGGTTGCTGAAGTTACGAGTACTTGTGCTTGCAATGATGGAAATGCTTAGTGTTTTTTAAGTATCTACTCGATGGTTGTGCGGTAAGATACGCCTTACCTTATTAACATATGGAAGCGTTTTGACTTGATTAACCTCAGTTGTATCCTCTAGATTTGTGTCCAAGCTTGTTTCTTACATTTTGGTATACCATTTCCATTATTTCGATCTTGACTATGGATTGTTTGTTTATGATCATTTGGATATTTATTTATTTTTACTATATACCGATTCCTAAAAGAGCTCTATATCAATCATGCCTCTATTAATGTGCTGATAAGCGCATTGAGCGTTTCATTCATATTGGCTTGCTTTTGCTGTTTTACATCACAACGTTTTTGGATTTGGAATTTTAACAATACATTTTCAAGCTGATCAAATTTAGTTTGTTGATTGTATGATGAACTTTTCGATTTTAATATTGAGCTACTGATATGTTACGGCGGGTACATTATTTGGGATCTGAAAAAGCTATTCTCATGTATTTATTATTGAATTACAGATGTCAAATCGCTAATAACACTTTCATATTATTGTATGTAATATTAATGATGTGTATAAATTTATTCTTCCTGTTTCTCGTATGATTTCAGTAGGGGTGATATACACGAAAACTTATACTGCTGCAAGAAACTAAAATGAAATATTTTATTTTAACAATTTTTCATATTAGTCTTGTGAATATGTTATTTTTTGTAACAATGTCCTTCCTGAGCATTGATTTACGTTTTCAATGTCGTTTCTTTTTTGTCAGAGACAAATATTCTTTCCCGAATTTAGTTATTTTTCAATTTGATGTTTTTTTTTTATTTATATTTATATAGTCCGCAACTATTTCCACTAGTTTTTTTTAAGTGGATTCAGGATACCTTCTTATCCCAGGCATCTGAAAATTTTTTAAGTGTAATTATCTATAATAACATATTACTAGAAGGGCAGCGAAAAATAGTGTACAATTTTTGTTAGGCTATTTCTTGCATGTAAGCAGATTTACCTTTCGCTTGAAAGAATTTAGTAAATTTGGTAAGTAAGCAGGTGTAGAACACATTCTAAACATTTTGTTCTGAATTTTCATAATCTCTAAGTGCATGACATCTTTTGAATAGCTACAGTATACAAACAGACAAGCAATGGAGCGCTATACTCCGCAAGAGCGTGTAATAATTGTGTTGATGTTTTTGACCAATAATCGGTCGGTGGTGTTAGTGAGTTTCGACGTCGATTTCATAATCCTGTCGCGCTAACTGGGCAAACATTCCGGCGCTTAGCTATTTGACTCGAATAGAGTGGAACCACAGGAGACAGGGCGTGGCCGCCACCGTACTGGTCGTTGGGCCGATAATATCGCGGCTGTGGCTGCCGATGTCGCTGAGAACGAAGAAACATTAACCAGACGACGGGCCACGCAATTGGGCATCACCAGATTGACAGTACAGCGAATTTTAGTGAAAGACGTACACATGTTCCCGTACAAAGTGCAAACAGTGCATCACTTAATGCCTCCTGACCGTCATCCAGTCGCGTGTGAATTACTGTAAAGCCATCCTCAATCTCAACAACGAAGAGGCCGATTTTGTGTCGAAAATCACAAGTTTTTTAAAGTACCATTAAGGGATTTAAGTACCCTTAAGTACCTTACCCAAATGATGTTTGAATGTTTCTTCCCTTAAGGAGAATATTCGACAGGAATGCAAACAGTTATCACCGGAAACCTTGCGGAAAGTCTTGGAAAATGCGATAAATCGGGTACAAATGTGTATCAACACTTGCGGCAGCCACTTGTCGGATATCATCTTTTCCACTTAACAGAAATAATTGTAAAGGACCAAATAAAGATTTCCATCACTCAAAATCATTATTTTTTATTCAAAATAGGACGGAGAGTTTTTGCTTCACTCAGAGTGATTCGAGGTATAATTCACAGTATTTTTTTTCTGTGCTTGAAACTCTACAACAGCCAAATCTACGTGTCAGTGTTATGCCTTCCCACGCAGAATTTTTCTGTCTGAGTTCCAATTACACAAATGAAAAACTGACTTGCCATGGGCAGGATTCGAACCTGGATCCTCCAAGTGAGAAGCGATTGCTAGTACCACCACACCACGGGTAGAAATATTTGTAATGTCCGATTACAAACTTGATATGGTCAAAAAGATATTTTGGTTCTTTGGATTGTATTACTTTTTTTTAATAATAACAAAGTTCGATATTTCAAAAGATTTGATAAAGAGCAGCCTGCTATTTCTTTAGAGTAGTCGGAAATGTGGTCGTATCTTTTCAGATCAAATATATATCTGTTATATGCAAAAGTAAGTTTTCTCTTGGACTCAAAGTTCATGTTAGCAAATAATTCGCAATTGTACAGAAAAATGGGTAAAATAAATGATTTTATTAATCTGAGCTTCACATTGGTTGGTAAATACCTTGCTGTGGGACTTAGGCCTCGAAGCGCATCATCGATTTTTTAAACTGTCCTATTTATATGTACATCCCAGTTTAGGTCGAAATTAAAGTAAACCCCAAGATTTTTTGTGTTTTCAACATATGCGATTGGGTTCTAGTTGAGGAGGAGAATAGGGAAGTATTCTTTACATCTGTTTCTGCTTAAGATCATGGCTTTGGTTTTTGTTAGATTGAGCTTCAACTGATTTTCGCCCAAGATAAGATTTTGCACAATTCTTGATTCATTCTGTTGGAGGCTGGAATTATATCCGATTTTGGAAACATTTTATAAATTTGAACATCGTCTGCATAGATGTGGTATTCGGAATCTGAGAAACATTCAATTATATCGTTAACGAAACAGGAAAATAAAAGGGGTCCTAGCACGGAGCCTTGTGTGACGCCAATTGGAACCTTTAATCTACTAGAGCACTTAGTTTCGTGAAAGACATACTGTAACCTATTAAATAGGTATGATTTGATCATGTTGCATAAGGAGTTTTCAAAGGAACACTTAGTCTTAAGTTTATTCAATAAAATGTTATGATTGACGCTGTCGAATAACTTTGAAAAATCCAAGAATACAATCAATCCCACTATATCCTTGTCGAACCCAGCACGAATATCTTCACAAATTTTGATCAGAGACGTAGTGCAATTGTGTTTTGCACGGAAACCGGATTGGTGGTTAGCAATTAGTTTCTTATTATTAAAAAAAAACTGTATCATAATTGCTCATAATTGTTTGGAATGGAGATTGTGCGGTATTCGGTTTTGTTAATTGCAAAATAAATAATTGGCTTAGGTAATTGCAAAACTTTGGCAACTTTCCAGATATCAGGGAAAACAGAAGTGGTCAAAATAGTATTAAAAATAAACATTATTTGGTGTAGCAAAACCGGTAGGAGAGTCTTAATAAATTCTGGTTGGATGCTATCTGAACCAAAATCTTTTAACTTCATTTTTAAAATTTCATGCCCAACCAACGCTATGTCAACACAAGAAAGTGAAAAAGTATCTCCTTGATTAATAAAGGAATTAGGAACGTGCGAATTTACGTTCGATTGAGGTTGAACGAATGTCCCATTCAATTCCTCGATATTTATTTGATCTATAACAGATCAACTTATTCCAGCGTGACTAACGTTTTTCCAAAAAATGGAACTTGAATTATCCTGTTAATTTGGTTTTTGTTAAATTGGTTTTTAAAGAAAGATTTTTTGTTGCTCCTTATAAGGTAAGTGACTGCATTGCGGGCAACCTTGAATTCATTATGAATAACAGAACATTTATATCTTCGCTATCTCGCAGATAAATCATCACGCGCCTTAATGTGGTTTCTTACTTCTTATGTCATTCATGGACAATTATTTTTCTTAATATTTTTATGTTTTAATTTCACAATAGATATTCTATTGATTCGTTGAATGACGATTTTTTATGATATTAAAATTAAGCGTTTAAGTTTAAAATTATTTAGTTAAAAAAGATGCTATCTAATGGTCTTGATGTTAAAAGCTCTCATCCTACTCAATATGCTCCAAACCTCAATCCTAATTTATTAGATTTGTTAATAGTCTCTGATACCTTTAAAGTTCTCCCTTTTGATCAACTTTCTCTTGAAGGAATATGGGTCCATGATTTGTTGTTTTGTTCTATAACATTGATTTTTTACAGGTTCCTATCCCACACCCACACACCTACAGGAATTTGAAATTTATTGATTTTCACTCACTACATAGGGAAGCATGTGCAATACCATGGGAAAACTGTTTGTAGCTTGACAATGCTAATAATAAGCTTAACTTTTTTCAGTCGAAAATTGAGGATCATGAAGTACTGTATGCAATAAATAACCGCAGAAAAAAATATAGAAATTGGAGACGAAGCCCTACACTTAGAATCTGGGAAACTTACTGTCTATACCCTAATAAATGTACTTTCGTCACTCGCTGTGCTAAGCGTAATTATTTTGCATCTACATTAAACGATTCGCTTCCTTCCAAACAGCTCTGGACAAATTTAGATAAAATAGGTGTTGGTAAAAAAGTTGTTTTTGACTGTCGATTAGATCCAAATATTCTTAACTGCTCATTTCTAACAAATACAGTTAACTATCCTCAGTTCTCATTACAAGAAGAACTTCTATGCGATCTTAATTATGATTTTGAAGCAGTAAACGAGAATGATTTTGTGGAAAGTATAGTTGCTTTGAAATGATTCTCCCTCACTTATTAGGTACGCTAACGCATATAGCATAATTAATTATTGTTTAGCTTCTTCTAACTTCCCTGAAAATTGAAAGGCTGATAGAATTCTATCTGTTGCTAAGAAATCACGGGCCTCACTTCCTACTGATTTTCGACCTATAAGTATGTTACCTACCCTGTCAAAAGTTTTTGTGAAGATACTGTAATACTGTGATCAAAGCAACCTGACGGTCTTATGCTTGCTAGATTTCTCCAAAGAATTTGACAGGGTTAAACACAGTACAGTCGACTCTCGATAATTTGAAACTCAAGGGACCAGAGAAAATTTTCAAATTACCAAGGTTTCAAAATAGCAAGTGTTCAAATAAACAAGAGGAAGGAAGCAAAAATTCAAGTAAACGAGAGTTTGATTAAAGTTCGTGATTTATTCCTTCAAACATGTTCATTTTGAAAAAAAGTCTGTAATTTTCTGTTCCTCCCTAGCTTCAATCACACGCTTTATTTCACTTATGGAAAGACACTTGTTTTTTCTTGAACTCATTTTGATACTTTAAAATACACAAATAAAAAATTAACGTAACCCACTTCAACGTTTGAAAGAAAACTAGACTGCGAACCTATGCATATGCATATCTCATTCGACAGGTCTGAACATATATGTAAACAAATGACAGGCCGGTTCATGAAAAACGCTTCAAGTTATAGAGAGTAGGAAAGCCTGACTTCAAATTGTTGAATGTCGTCGGGTAAGATGTTAAACTGTATTCCTTCAGTGTGTATTTCTTCAACTTCAAATTACCGAGGGGACCAATTAATATTGATTGTATTTAATTTATCGAGTATTTTGCAAGGGACCGGGAAAAAATTTCAAATTAACCAGAGATTCAAATTTAACTTAGAACTAACTTAGTCTAATTTTAAAATTTTTCTTTACACCTTCGGCTTGCAAAGGTGTATCGTGAGAACGGATGTTTGCCAGACGCTAAATCATTAGTTTCCACGATTCACCTGTGCTTGATATTTGATTCTAGTTTGCAATTTATTAAAGTCGTGTCTTGAAAAGTGCTGATACTGAGTTATGTTTAACTTATTGATGTCAATGCTGCTTTGTCATTGTTGTTGCTGTTGTTTTTTGTGTTTTCAGTGTTGCCTTAGCTTATATTTTCTTTGAGAGAAGTAATAACATACAGAAATATTGTTTGTATGCTTCCACGATAACGATCAGCGAAGACCATTGCCACAATCAATGCACCAGCGAGTATGCATGTTAGTACATTCGAGAGGAACACCGGATTGCTTCGTGCTTTTATTGTTTATTGGTCGATCGATAAATTTGGATGCAATTTTTTCTATGATATCTACGTACATATATGCAGGGCTTAGAACTGATTTTATATTATGTCAGTCAGTTATGTATCTGTCATTAGAATTAAACATTTATACATATTTTATTAAAACAGGGTTTAAGAACTAAAATGAAAAACGAATGTATGTATTATTGTACGCAGTTTCCTAGTGGAGACTATAGTGCAACTTAATTATAAAAAAATCCATGTTAGATAAAAAAATAATTGCTTTGGTGAATGCTTTAGTGGGAGAGATCTTCTATCAACTTCCTTATATAAATAGGCTTTAGTTTGATTTCATTACACTAATTTGCATTGCGAAGCTCTACAGTAATGATCAATGGTCAAAAGGATCTATACTAAAAGATACATACCGAAGCGAAAAAGTAATACATATGGGCGATCTGCTGTAAAAGCAAAAAATCAACATTTAGCATTGCAACAAGAATCTGGACCAAAACGGCATCTACGCCTATCTCAAATGACGGAACGCTCCGCTCGAGCTTTAGAAACTCTCTTAGACAGATCGACTCGCTTATTCACACTGAAAAACAATGCATACAAGAAACGGACTACTCAATCAACTACAGTAAAAGAAACTCGGTTATCTCAAAAGCGCCAATATGCCGAGAAGATGGCTATTATATTATTATAACATTGCTCAAATAAATCCTACTTTAAAAGAACCTGAAGCGAGAATTCTGTTTCCTATATGAACTGGCAAGGCACGATAAGTTCAATTCCCTCCATCGATTTGGCCAGTTGCTCAGCCACTATTGGGTTGACATGTACTCCAAAATTGAAACAGAATTGCTAACCTATGTTCGCGTTAATCAGAAAAATATTAGAGCTGAGAGCTGTAAACGAGGGGCGTTCAATATATTCTCGGTATAGATATGAAGGAAAATGCGAATTCAATTTAAATTGTTTTTATTTTTCAATATAATCTCCCCTAACATCAACGCATTTGTTACATCTTGAGATAAGCTTTTTTAAACCCTCAAAAAAATAAATTTCCTCTTTCTCTGCAAAATACCCATTTATTGCCGACTTGAGTTCTTCATCATCCGAAAATCTTTTTCCACGAAGACATTTTTTCAAATCCGGAAACAGGAAATAATCACTAGGGGCAAGGTCTGGACTATAGGGTGGGTGTTGGATTTCTTCGAAACCACAATCTCGCGCAGCAGCCTTGGAAACTCGCGCCGTGTGAACAGGAGCGTTGTCATGAAGAAGCAACACACCCGCTGCGAGTTTACCCCGTCTTTTCTTTTTAATTTCCTCCCGCAAATTATGCAAAGTGGAAGCGTAGGATGTGGCGTTGATGGTTTCACCTTTTTTTTTGTACTCAATGAGCAAAATTCCCTTTGAGTCCCAAAAAACTTTGGCCATGAGCTTCCCGGCAGACGGAGTGACTTTGAACTTCTTCGGGGGGTCTGTTCTTTTTTTATGCCACTGCATGGACTCTTGTTTGCTTTCAGGGTCATAGTGGTGGACCCATGTTTCGTCCCCAGTAACAATTCGATCCATAACACCGTCCGCGTTCTCACTACACATCTCCAAAAGCTCTCTACAGCATGCGATTCTCACTTTTTTCTGAGGCGCTGTGAGCATTCGTGGCACCCACCTTGCACTGACCTTTGAAAGGTTAAGATGGTCATGAAGAATGGTGTGAATGGTACCAATTGAAAGCTTGGTGATCTCTGCCATCATTTTCACCTTTATTCGGGCATCCTCAAGAACAAGTTTTTCGACGTCTTTGATGCTTTCTCCCGTACAAGCAGTAGCCGGGGAGTCGTCCTCAATGCTCTCTCTGCCACTCTTGAACTCACTTGACCACTTTTGCACAGTTGATAATGAAGGTGCGGAACCCTGGTAAACAGCCACCATCTCTTCATGAATAGTTTTTTGACTTTTTCCTTGCTTAGTGAGAAATTTAATTACAGCGCGATGCTCAATTTTCACCATCATCGTCTCAGTTGCCATTATGATTCTGTTTAACTAGAGATAAAACGCGAATTAATAATCACATTTATATGAAATTTTACATGAATGCACTAAAATAATAGTATTACTTGATAAATAAGTCAATTTATATATACAACCCCAGCTTCACCCCGATACCGAGAATATGTTGAACGCCCCACGTACTATTTCCCTACGCGATGATTTGCGTGCCGATATGGTATATGTTAGAGCTTATAGGTGCCCTAATCTCTTTACAACAATGACATGCAAAATCAAGTGGTCGGAAATGACAAATAATTTGCTTTTGGGGTAACAAAAGTTATAATCGACATGATATCATTGCGAGAGTTTTCCATGGGAAAGTAAAGAATGAACCTTATGAACCTTATAAACAAAGAAAAAACTTACAAACGCCACATGGGCATAGTACTCCGGCGTAAAATCCCGGACTTTACAAATTCATTTGTATCGATCCTTTGAAAATGTTAAAACAAAAAATAATAATAAAAAACAGCATTAATTTTATTGAAATATTGGGGAACGATTCTTGCGTATATTCTAAGAAAAAAATCGTTCTACAGTTAGAGTCTATCTCCAATGTTGACATCATTTATCGAGGATTTAAGAAAAGGTTTACTTTGGTGTAGCCTGACCCATGTTAACGTAAACTTCGTTTAGGACCCTATTTTTAGAAGAAATACTAATCTTTATACTGCGATTAAATAAAGTTAATATCTTGTTTGAGACTTCAGATATCCATTTTGGACTTTGAGGTCAATTTTCCAGAAAATGTGTAATAAACATAAAGTTTTACTATGTTTTCTTATGAACGGAACAATAATAAAAAAATTCATCAACAAGTTTTCGGAAAAAACCATAGATTTTATGATATTTGGGAAAACCTGCAGTAGGTAAAAAAGGAATTTATGATTTTTTACTTACGTTTCTAACAACAGTTGACAATAAGAGTGGTTTTACGAGAATTAATAATTTTTTTAAAATTGCATAAGACAAATTTAACAGCTATCTTTATCGAAAGTTCCATCATTTAGAGAGAAAAACATTCAAAATTATTATATCTGAACCTTGTCCGAAAAATAACCGAAAAGCCAACGTGTGACTCACTCATTTGATCGATTTGAGTTTGTTTTTTGATGTTATTTTGGTAGAACTCTCCGTGACCACCTACCAAATGTTAGTGTCATATCATGACATTTGTGAAAGGTACATCGATTTTTTTCTTCGCCGCCATTTTTGGAACGGATATAAAATATTTCAAAAAAGTTTCTTGGCACCGATGGTCTAAAAAAACAATGGTTTATGATTGGAATGAACAGCTCAGAAGTGGTCATAGAGCCATCGACGATGATAACCGTTCTGGCAGACAATCGACATTAGCAACTGAGGAACAGTCCGATGAAATCAAAGATTTACTTGTCGTAAACTGCCTATTGGCTATCAAGTAGTAAGCTGAAAAGCAGGTGTAGAAGGACTTCAATTTCCTGCAAAAAAAAAGGAAATAGCAAGTGGACATTGCAATAGACACGCTCCCGAGGCTGACAACATAACTTTACTAGTGATGAAACGCGGTTTATGAGTACGACAGTATTGATCAGGGATCGCTTTATTTCTTTCTGTCTACAATATTTATACTTCGTGAAAAATTTTTCATTAATATAAGCTAATTACCTTCTACACTTTTCTAACACACATAATTTACATAAATTTCTATTTATTTTCATATAATAACATGACTAAACACGATTAAAAAATGAAAATCATTCATCTATTTCCCATTTTGGCTTTTCAGACAAGCTTTATTTTTTTATTGATTCATAAAGCATAATATACAGTATAGAGTTTTGTATGAAATAGCATATCGGGTAAATGGCCTCTACGGCTTTGCCATGACAGTTTTTCATAAATGTGGCTGCATTGCGTTAATACAGCGTTCAATGTGCTCCTTCATGAAGTGGGTGACGTGGGTTGGATGGCATAAACCTTAGAAAGTCCAAAGGCAAATGTCCAACGGCGTTATATCGCATGGTCTGGGCGACGATTAACAAATACAGCATATGAGCCGATCTTATTTTGTACGAAAATTGCGAACTGTAGCTGCCAAACCTTCATTGTTTTTAAAATTTTTAATAACGCTGAACTGTCAGCCTCACGCTGTTTTTTTTCGGTTGGAAACACTTTACCGCGCAAAAATTTAAATCTTGCGTACATTTTTGGACACCCATTACATATTGATATACATATAAAATATACCCCGGTGTATACGAGTACTATACATTTTTTTAAATGCGTTCACAATATTTTATATAGGCAGCTTGCAGAAAAGTCATTTAAGACTTTTTCATTAATCCTGTTCGTAGTTAAAATAAATACTTTAGATACACAAAGAAAGCATTGAATTAGAGAGAAATTGTGAATCCAATTTTAAATCCTTTATTAGATTTTTCATTTCTCTTCTTACATGAAAGAGACTTTGATTCAACATCAAATAAAATGCCCTTTTGCTGTAATTATGCTCCTATTTCATCGATTTGAAACATCAGCAAACGAATTTTGATTAAGCATTAAATTAAAGTAGCTCTATTTATTGTCTAATGCTAATGTCTGTTAATTGTGTTTTGTAATTAACATATTAATTAGTTTTTGCAGTAAAGTGAGTTTAAAATTAGTTGGTTCTATTTTTAAAATACCATTTGTTACTATGGTAAAACAAAGTACAAACAAAAAACAAAATATTCATATGCGAGTTTTTTTTTTTTTAAATACTACTACTATAATTTATCAAGCGCTATTAAAATAAGAACGGAAGTCAAGCCAAGTAATATTATTAAAAATGCTTTATTAGAAATGTTAGAAAGTTGTAATTTAAAAAAAATTTAAATAAATAAAAAGTGAAAAAAACAATCTGACTTTTTTCCGATATGTGATATAGATAGTTCAACATTAACAACTTGACCATAAACACATGAAAACATTGTTAATATTAACAATATTCATTTTGAAAAAAAAAAAACTATTTCAATAGTTACCTACGCTGCGATATAATTCATATTTGAAACTTACACAAAGTAATTATTATAAATTCTAAGCCATATACTTGTATAATATGTATACGATTATCTCTGGACATAGAAGCTTCCATTGATTAAATTTATTGTTTTTGACGTAGAATTCGTAATCAATGATGAAAATTGTGTCTACAATTTTTATAACTAACTCGGTTTATATTTGTTACAAGTATATTAACTTTTTTTTATAATTTATAATATAATTAATACATAATTGAGCACGCACGAGGGGATTTTATTGCCCTAAAAATGTTTGCACACATCAAGGGAGAAGGGAGTATAGGGAGGAAAGAAAGAGAGGTTCCAATGTACGTTGGTCGCAAATGTTTGCAAGTTATAGTATAATAACATGGGAATAAAGAGCTCGGTAGGGCAGGGCATCCCATAAGCGTGTTGTAAAGATTAGGAAAGAATCACGATATTTCAGAGTTCATTCGATGAGCATTTATATTAGTCTAATCTAGCAAGTACAAGGAGGTCTTGGGCTTCCAACTGACCAGATGTGAGCGTTGTACTCCAATTTTGGGCGGATAAATGTCTTATATGATATATTGGGACCAGATTACATAGGAAAAAGTATTTCCTACATTGTTTAAGGACTTTCGCAGCATTTTTGGCGAAAACGAATATGTGGTCTTTCCAACGTGAGTTTTTATTGACCCACATACCGAGAATGGAAAGTACTTCGGTTTCAATGTTGGAAGTGGCATTCATGGATAATACTTGGCTGTTTTTCGCTTTAACGAGAGAAGACAGCATTGTGTTTTAGAAGTATTGAATTCCACCCTGTTGATGGTTCCCCAATAATTTAATGAGTATAACATACGAAACCAAATAAAAATCAATATATACATATATCTATTTAGAAATGCACAGTCTGACCAATTTATCATCCAAATCCAAAACTACTGAAGTTAAAAATGTAAAATTTCGATGTTAGTTTCCTTTTGTCGTAAAAAGCACATACATATACAGGGAGTCCAGGAAAGAATGGATAAGCCTGAAATACCTCATAGGTGGGCTATCGGGCGCTCAAAATAAAATACAAAAAAAGATCTATCCCAATTAGTACATAATATATTTAATTTTAAAAAAAAAAAAATCTATTTTTTCACACTACGGCATCAAAATCGCTTTTTTATGTTAAAATATTCTTCATAGACTATTTCATTTGATATGCAGTAAATATTATAAGTAGCTATTGCTCCATTTTTGAAAAAAGCATTTTAACTTTAATTTTTAGCATGAAATTTGCAAAATGTTTATTTTTTGTAAAGTTTAAGCAGTTCGGGTATAAAAAAAATGTATGGAAACCTAAGTGGCCAACTGTTAAAAAAAAGAAGAGGTTTACTCTAAGCCCATTAGGAGCAACCTAAATGGAAACTGCAGTCATTCAAAAACAAATGGATAATTCGAAAGTATCATTGGTATTCTTGGAACGCATACATCCTCATTTGTGCCTGGTCCGGTTATATCAGTTGCTTCAATAACTTTGGATCTTCTTCCATTGCACAGCTTTGGTGGACATACGTATTTTAATAAAATTATTGGAACACCAACGTTTAACGAAATCAAATATCCTGAAATCAGTTGAGAAATGTATGAATTATCTGCATTAACTGGAGTGGCGAACAGATTTATAAAGGTGAGGGACTTCAGTCAAAATTAGCTCATTAGCATTGGTCGCAGAATCGTTTATAGGTGCAAGAATAGCTCTTTCTCTAAACCATAATAGGGTCTTGCCGATCTAATAAGTCACCAATTTTACCTAATTGGTGTCCAAAAAAAACTTTCTAAATTTGTTCCGGAAATGTTGCATTTCCAAAGCGGAAAGGAGTTTCTGCAAATACTTCAGCATTGGCATTGCTCTCTAGGTGAACTCTCATGGTTTTTGAAAGCAACATTTTTTCAATAAATTGCCATAATATGGATTTTTTAGGCAAGCATTTATCGATAAGTCCCTTAATGTTCTGTCAACAGCTTCTAGCGACATTTTGTAAGCCATATTACATTCATCACAGACAATTAAGGAGCTTTCTTGTAACAACTTCGCCGTCACGTTTTATTTAGAAATATTGCAAACTGAATTACTGATCTGGACATTGTTAAGTGGTAATTTAAATGCAGTAAGTGCTGTTCGTCCACATTGCAAAAGAGTTGCGGCAATATCAGAAGATGCAACCGCAATCTCACCTTTTCCCGAGGATCTTGTTTTTGTTAAAATTAAATTAATAAAAAATGATTTGCCCGTTTCTCCTGGAGCAAATGAAAATTATATGCTGTTAAGAACGCTATTGAATACCAAACTTTAAAACTTTTTAATTCTTGGAAAACTACTCTTATTGTCAACTGTTGTTAGAAACTTAGGTAAAAAATCATAAATTCCTTTTTTTACCTGCTGCAGGTTTTCGTAAATATCATAAAATCTAGGGGTTTTTCTGCAAACTTGTTGATGATTTTTTTATTATTGTTACGTTAATAAAAAAAAATAGTAAAACTTTATGTTTATTACGCATTTTCGGGAGAAAAGTGACCTCAAAGTAAAAAACTTATCATGGGCAAGAAAAACGGAACAGGCTTAGAAATTGGATATTTGAAGACTCAAGCAAGATATTAACTTTATTTAAACGCGGTATAAAGGCTAGTATTTCTTCTAAAAATAAGATTCTAAACGATGTTTCCGTTAACATGGGTCAGGGTACACCAAAGGATTTTCTTAAGTCCTCGATAAATGATGTCAACATTTGAGATAGACCCTTACTGTAGAACGATTTTTTTCTTAGAATATACCCAAGAATGATTTCCCAAATTATCCTTGACGAATTAGGGGACACTCTGTATTTTATGTGAAAGAGCTTTGCGAATTTGAAGAATTTGTCGATGCAGCTCATAAGTCTTTCGTTCTGGATCTCCATTGTGGCCATATGCAAAATTCCGATATAGTATAGGATGAAGGTATAGGATTCTTTTGGAGTTGCGGAGTTACTGGATGTCTGTCATATTTGTTTGCGAGGCAGATTTCGCAGGGTTTAGTGTACTGCGTGATCAGACTGATCATTATTGGGAAATGGTACTTCTCCAGGATTTGTTTTTTAGTTTCTATCGCGTTCATATGTGCTCTCCGGTGTTCCTTGCTCATCAAATCCCAAATTCACTCCTTGTTTCTAACATCTTCCACTATTCTTTGTGTCAACCTAATGTTTAATGTTTAAAGACTTCCAGATAAACTTCCTGCAAGAGCCCTATATGAGTTTCAGGTATTTTGATTCCATTGATGATATTAGGATTAAAATTGGATTTTAAAAGTCTAATTATTGTAGTTGTTCTTTTTCTAATTTTTCTAAAGCGAAATATAATGCATGAAAAAGCCCGCATTCCTTAATTTCCATACACTTCCCAGTTTTTATAATGACTTGGTTACGAAATACGTTGCGCTGCGCTCTCAATATAATCACTAGCAAAATTAGTAGATTCACTATCCGCTACAGCCGTTTCCGCAGAAGAACCATTCTCTGCGGCTGTGACTGTCAGTTATTCTACTGTGTCAGTACCAGAATTACCCTCCTAGGTTGTTTCCGTTAAGACGCCTACCATAGAATTCAATTGAGGTATTGCTAAACAACTGCTATCGAAGGTCTTTAGTCTAGAACGGACATCGACCACCAAATTTGATTGACTTGGTTCGTAAATCAATTCGTAGCTGTACTTTTCTATACCTTCCATCTTTTCACTTTAGCGTTGAGGTTGCTGTGATCTGTGAAAATCCGCACTTTTTTAGCACCGTATAGGTATGATCGTATCAGGAGTTAATCACAGCCAGTATTTCTTTTTCGTTAGTTGCATAGTTCTCTTCGGTCTTATCAAGCCTTCTGGAGATATAAGCAATTCGTCTATCGTTTCCGTCCTCGTATAAAAACTGGGATAAAACTGCACCTATAGCATAGTTCGAGGCGTCAGTCGTTAGATTAAATGGTTTTTGGAAATCACGGAAGGCTGGAATCTCTGCGGATGATATGAGAATTTTTACATCAATTAAGGCTCTAAGCGCCTCGTCATTTGAACACGAATAGATTCATTCACCTTAATTCGAGCATCTTCAAGCTTGTAAGATTGGTTAGAGGATTCGCTATTTAATTTGGTGGGGCTCACGCTCCCATTTATTTCGCTTAATGGATGCTTAAACTAACTTAAAGACTAAGATTTAAAAACTAACAACAGTTAGGGGTAAGGGAATGGTTTACGAGAACAAGTTTAAGACGAGAAGTGCTCAGGTTAAAATCAAAAAGGGGGACGTTTGAGTTGACCTTACGGGAGATTGGTTCGTTAGACCAAAATTCTTTAGACCATCGTTTGATAAAACCAAGTGATTAGTTGGCTTTAAGGATTATCTCGTCAATATGCGAACGGAAGTTTAACTCTCTATCGTATAAAATTCCAAGGTCGCGAAGGAATTGAACCTGTGGTACAGATTGGCCATGCAAAAAATAAAGTCGAGAGGGGGATAGATTGGACTTACGAGACAAAGTTATAGATTGGCATTTGGAGGCATTAAGCTCAAAGCAATTTTTTAGACACCAAGTGGAAAACCTATCGAGGTTTTCTTGAAGGAGAATAGAGTCTTGGGGTGAAGAAATAGTTTTGGAGAACTTAGTATTATCGTGTCATCCTCTCAAGCTCGTTTATAGTTAAAATGAAAAAGAGGGGGCTTAGATGGATGCCTTGTTGGACACCAGAAGTGGCTAAAAACGGGGTTGAGAAGACTGACCTAAAGCGAACGCTATAATAACGGTTCTCCAGATAAGAGGATATCCATTTTAACAATATGGGGTCAAAACCGAGGGAGGGTAATTTGAAAAGAATCAGTTGATGTGGTATTTTCTCGAAGGTCTTGGCGAAATCTGTAGCAATAACATCGATTTCGTTGCCATTTTCTAGGGCTGAAAGCGAAAAAGCGGAAAGATACGAATTAAACTAAGTTTGTAGTAGTTGATCTACCTTTTAGAAATCTTCCATATGGGAACGTACTTGAAATATATTGGGTCGGGTACGGAGTGTTGTCTGCAAATGACTGTTTAAAAAAGTTTGCAAAATTGTTGGAAATAATATGTATGTGGGCCAGTCGATGATATTTTATCGAACGACAGAGAAGGGGGACAACCGTCAGATTTTCATTTGTAGTTGACGAATTGATAAAATGTCTTAGGATAAGGTTGGTCTGGGCTGTGTCGCGAAAGCGCTGATACAGGCACTTATAGAACTGGGTGAATTGGAGGTATGTCCCAAGATAGTTAGAGTAGTCATAATAAGAATTGGTGCGAAGAAAAGCTGCCTATAATTTATTTCCTTTGTTTCGTAAAGAGCAAAGTTTTCTGTTGTACCATGGAAGGGAAATAGATTATGTTTTATGCCGTGAAAAGGGAACGTAAAGAGAAATGGAATTAAATATTTCACTGTAGAAAATGGAGACAGCATCAGATAAGGATAGGTTGGTAAAATCAAAAGAAGATTTGCTAAGATAGGTATTGATTTTCCGAAATTTAGCTTTATGGAAGTTGTAAGAAGAGATGGTAGTTGAAGAAGTGGGCTGGGGTGGAGAGTTATGGAAAAATGAGAGAAGAAGAAGGGGTTAAAGTTGTCGACCGTTGATAGCGTAAAGGGACAGAACGTTATTGTGGAGTTAATAGGATCACTAGTGAAAATAAGATCTAGTTGCCTGCCGATGGAGTTAGAGACACCACTTATCAATGAATAGACATTCCTTGGATGAACTAGCGTTTCACGCGGTAAAAAATGAATGATCGTCCTATGGAATCCATTTCAGCAGGGGCAGATTAAAGTCACCAAAGATAAGGATATCTTTCTATCAATGGAATCACTTAGGTCAATTAGTTGGTCAATTGCTTTAATAGCAAGGATGTATAATTCGATAGGCTGAGTTGAGAGAATGTAGCAACACATAACGTACAGGGACCTATTGGGAAGGGTTATTTTAATTGAAACAAAATCAAGTTCAACACAAGAAGAGATAGCGATGAGAGAAGAGTTGAGGTTATTGTGAATAGCTAGTAGGTCACCTATACATGGAGAATCAACTTTAGGGATGGCAGGATCATTAAACATAGGGAGAGAGTGATCGTCATCTCGGAAAACATAGTACGAAGATGGGAATAGCTCCTCGCCCTTTATGTCGAATATCAGATTGGTTTCTGTAAGAGCATAGATGTCGAAAGAGAGGCCATGTGGATTAGAAAAGACAGCACGAGTTTTAGAGCGCAAGCCTCGTTTTGGTAGTAAAATGTAAGAGGTGGTTTGTTGCGTGGAGAAGTAGGGGAGTGTAGATGAGATGCAGCGAGGTCATCCGCAACCTTTGAGGAAGTGCGTCGAAGATTTCGTGGTACTTGCTGTAAAGTTTCCTGAGACTAGTTATGTTCGTACGAAAGCCTTCTTGTCGGATGGCTTCCATCAAAGCAAACAGAGTCGAATTAAACATAAAGATATGCGAGAGAGAGGCGTATGTTTTTGTATATCTTTTTATCCCTTAGCCTAGCGAGCGCGGAACGGCATTCCTTGGTGTCTATATTTTTTTGGGTCAATTTAACGTTAGGCGGCGAAAGGGAAAACCGAGGAAGAAGGCGAGCTAGAAAAGGGATTTAAGATATGCGAGCGGATAAAGTTAGGGTATTTGGCTCCTGTTGTTTTTTTTTTATAATTTACGCGCGCCTAAGGGGTTAGATACCCTTTTACTGTTGCCAGGGCGCTGGCGGAAAGTTAGAAGGAGGAGAAAGGAAAAATTGTTTTTGTGGTGGTTAGAAACTCAGGTGTATTTGGTTTCGATATTCGCTCGCCAGCGGTGGGAGTCCGAATAGGACGGAGAGTTTTTTTTTCTTCACTCAGAGTGATTCGAAGGTTATAATTCGCACTAGTTTTTTTTTGCTTGAAACTCTACAACAGCGAAATTTACGTGTCAGTGTTATGCCTTCACACGCAGAATTTTTCTGCCTGAGTTCCAATTACACAAATGAAAAACTTGAAAGACTTGTCATGGGCAGGATTCGAACCTTGACCCTCCGAATGAGAAGCGATTGCTAGTACCACTAGCATTGATTCTTAAGATTCTCAAGGTCGAAATTGGGAAAGCAGTTGTTAGTATTCGTGGGAGGGGGTGCGGATGGTTGAGTAGTGACAGTATCAGGGGCAGGGGTTAAATTAATAGAAAAGCGTTGGGGCTTGGATGGGAGAGAGGCACTTGGTGCTTTTGTGGAGATACGTGAAGGGGGTTGCTTATGGATATAAACGGGAGGGGAAAAATTGGGAAATATCTTGGTTTTCAGGCTCCAGTTGGGGTCAGGTTTAGGATGCGCATGGGGGATGGATCTGGGCGATTTATAATTAGCTTTAGATGAGACGTTGCTTCGTTTTTTTTCTATGTTTTTATTGGTTGATTGATTCGTCCATTTGGAGTCCTGCAACTTTCCGAGGTGGAGGTTGGTGTTGGATGGGTTAACAAATAACCATTCGTATTTAGCCGGTAAATTAATCTTGAAATTTCGTTTGTTTTTATAGTGAGATGTTGGGAATATTGTGCATTGGCTGATGGTGATGCCATCCCTCTTTTTGAAAAATTCAGAAATCCATGCAACATCTGCATAATTTGGGGCATATTTGACGAGTAGGATGGTGAACATCTCATTCGTTGATTCTTCGCACAGTCGCGAATAAATTACATGTAATAGGATGTTAAACGTAAAAAGGATTTGAGTTCTTTAAGATTCTCAAGGTGCTTAATTGTTTGGATCCCATCAACCCCACGTATCCCAGAAATTCCACTTCAGTTGGACTGAAGTGTGTCTTTTCTAGGTATTCGCTTCTTTGAGTCTGGCCAATACAGTTTCAAGTTTCTTCAAGTGCTCTACTACACTGCTGACAAAAAAGATTATGTCATTGATGTAGGCATAACAAATTTTGGTAATGTAGGGTTTTAAGACATCCTCTATCATACGTTGGAATATAGAAGGGACATTTTTAAGCCCGAATGGTAATCATATTTGCCGTTCAAGGCTGAAAATACAGTCCTTGCAACGTCTTAAGGGTTCATCGGTATTTACGGAAACCCAGAAGTCAAGTCGAGGGTTTTTTTTTTTTTTTATAATTTACGCGCGCCGAAGGGGTTAGATACCCTTTTACTGTTGCCAGAGCGCGGGCGGAAAGGTACAAAATTAACCCTTGCTGAGACTGGCAAGAGTGGAATTAATATCCGGGATAGGATACGTGTCTGTAATACCATTCCCATTCCATTCCATATTGTTTTTCGCCATTTGGCTTCGTCTTTTTCGGAACCAGGTTGAATTATACTTCCTTCATGCAACTTAGCTATTTCTTTTTCCACCTCCCCCCTCAGTCAGGCAGGTTAAGGGTAGCTTTTAAAATATATTGGTTCATCCGTACTGTTTCTTGTATCGGCGAGAACTAGTCTCGCATCAATGGGACCAAAAAGTACATAAATTGATCTATCATTACATTTATTCCTATTAACAAATTTTCTTTCAAAGGGATCTTAATATTATGTTTTAGGGTCAAGTAATTTTTCATACGACCTATGAGTGCCTCAATTTCCTTCAACATATCGTCACCTACGATACCGTCAAAAGAATTGAGACCATGCAGGATATAAAATTTAACTAATGTTTCACTGTTGGCAGTTCAAAACTTCCCTTCAACGTACTCTGAGTTAACCGGCTAACTGGACATTAAAGGATTTTTAAAGGCTGATTGTTGGTTGTTTTACTCGATCGTTAATGAAATTTTTGTTTGCTCCGAGGAACCTTAATGTTGCTTCATCCCGCGTAACAAATTCTATATATGGTACGCTGGATGAGTGTCCGACGTTCTACATAATGCAGACACTGTTTTATTTCTTGCCAATCGTTGCGGAATATATTGTATGACATGAGGGCTGCATCCACAGAACCCCTAACCTTTCCACGTACGTGCTGTAAAATTGAAGATACAGCGGTTTGGTATCGATAATTTCGAAGTCCTTCAGAACTCTAAAGCATGAACCTAGGAGACGTATTGGGTTGGGTTTCCAGTGAAAACCTGCAATTGCTTTACGCTATCTGAGAGCCTGCTAATTTCTTTAAGATCAGCTTCCCTTTGAGGAGGGCAGAGTAACACTGCCACTCGCTCGTTGACTCGCTCCCTAGGGCCAGTATTCCACTCCATGGATCTTCTAAAGGGGATAGATCACCTTAACGTCTCTTCGGCGACGGACGATGGTGCTCTTTTATCTTCCAGAGGTTTCGGACGAGCTTCCACGGCTCTTAGCTGTACCAGCACGGTGTTAAGGCCACCGTTAAACTCAGTCACCGTGTTTAGTACATCCATTTGACGAGCAATAATGAAAGGATAAAAAAGAATGAATCCTTACCTGTAGTTTAGAGGTCGGGAAGTGAACTACTGGTCACAGATGGGACAAGCACCAATTTTTAAAATTGGAATTTATTTCAATTCAAGAAAATTGTTTATTTTTAATTTTCGTACAGCGCCATCACATATACTTCACAGATCTTCACACAGCTGGAGATTTTCGCACAGTACAATTTTATGCAATAGATTGTACAATATTTATTTTATTTTAATTTATTTAGCTTTCTTATATTTATTGTTTTCACAGCCCTTTGGCTTTTTTCAGCATAAAATTTAAACTTTAATTAAAGAATCGCAAATATTTAAAATTCTGCGAGTACTGTTTTAAGTTCCACTTTTTTCCTTTTTTTTGTAAGAATCACTCACATTGGTACAAGTCACTCTCATGACTTTATCATTAAATTTATCAGTTCAATTTATAAGTTTTTATTACATCTGTAAGATCGGCGAAAGAAAACTTAAAAGAAAAGAAGGTGCAATGGACCTAATTGAACCAGTGCTTCTCATAGGAGCCGGTCCTGAAGGGATCGTATTTGTCCTGTTTAGTAACTCGCTGCCTTTCAGGGTACGATTGAGCTCACATATCACATTTTTGCCCTTTTGCGGCTTCTATCTATGTTCTTGTATGAATAGCACAGCGTATTGTGTAGATTAGTGAGGTGGCTATGTAGGCTTGTCATCTTTCAGCTTGTGGAATTGCCCTGAGTTAATTGTATATGAAAATCGTTGTTGTGAAATAATCTAAACAAAAATGTAAATTATATTTTTATAGGCTTTTTAAAAATCAAGATAGAAGTTATCTTGATCTAACTGAAATACGATAAGGCTCAAGTATCCAATCAGATGCACCGTATTCATTTTTCACCTGCATGCGCGAACCTGCATGAGCTTTCCCGTGGGAACCAAAGCCATTGAAGTCAATTGTGCTGAGGTTAGATTTTTAGTATTAGATACATTGCTGGCATTCTGATTGGGTACCCGGTTGAATAAACAACTATTTTATAACGTAAAAATCGTGTTTCATTTGAATCCAAGTTGCGCGGATTCTATATTTTTAGAAAACTCCTTCTAAAGGACTTTTAATGACACCCGAGCAGGGACAGCCCAAAACTCGTGTCCTTAATCGTTAACCATTAATCATTTATCCAAAATCGGAAAGAGTATTTATATATCGCAATTAAATCTGATAAGTGATTGTGAGAGTGATGAGAAACAAAAAAAAGTAAAACACAAAAAAAAAATATCCTGCAAAAAAGAAAGTATATACCTAAACCTATTTTAATAAGTTACGAAAAGCTTGAAAAGTGAAGTGAACGAGAAATAAAAAAAAGTGACACTCAAAACACCAAAAAAAGAAAAATTATCCTACAAAAAGAGAAAGTATATTCCTAAACCTAATAAGTGAATTTAACGTAAAACTTGAAAGTGAAGTGAAATAGAAACCTGGAGATAAAAAAACCAAAAGTACAAAAATTAAAAAAAGAGCAACCACCCTATTCCAAAGGAAGACGACTAAGGATTCAAACAAGGAGGGGCTGCCCTATATTCCTAGGATTTTAGTAAGATAATTTTAAGAAAATAGTAGTAATACATATATATTGAATTTCTCACAAGACTAGTACATAGTCTCTTAAACTAAGGAACAAATAAGAAGAACTCAAGTAGCTTTTCTTTCTAGGGGCCAGCTCTCATGAAAAAGAGGCCGGCTTACTGCAGAATTAATTAATTGTAATCGCTAGTAGTGAAGACCCTCATACCTGACAAGATACTTATACTAAAAGAGAGTATTACTGAAGTTAGGCATTCTGATTAGGAACTCGGTTGAATAAACAACTATTTTATAACGTATTATAAAAATTGTGTTTCATCTGAATCCAAGTTGCGCGACTTGTTCGTGCGGATTGTATTGTTTTAGAAAACTCCTTCGAAAGAACTTTTACTTGAGCTAGGTAAATGCAAAAAATTGGTATAAATATTTTTCTCTTTTCTTATTTAAAAGCTTCTTGTTGAAATATTTTAATATTTTTTTTTTCATTTTATAGATATAATCCCTTCAGATTCGATTGCAAAAAACCGTATTCAAATCCGATCAGTAGTTTTTTTTTGTTTTTGCGGCACATAAGTATGAACATACAAATTTTTAAATTTACATTTTATAAATGTAGTGAGGATTATATGTGTTAAAAGCTGGAAGAAAAGGCGATTTGCTCAGCTAGTCCTTAATTAATTTACTTTAGGCTACATTTTTTAACCTTTTGCATGACGCACCATATTATGAGTATAATACATTATAATAAGCAACACGTAACCCTTACATTTCTTTCAAAAAACAAAGTATTGATGTTCCGCGAAACTTTAAATCTCTGTATCGAAAAAAAAAAAAATAATAATAATAACACTAAACTTACCAATTTAATTCTCGCTATTTTAAAGGCTGTTAAAATGGGGTGTATTTTCTCAATCATTTATCAGTTGATATCATTTAAGGGGTTACATACGTTTCTTGGGTATATGAGTACTTGTATTAAAAAGAAATTTGCATTGAAGTGAAACGAAATATGTGTCTACAACAGGCGCTTCTACGAGTAATGGTTATTTTTGGCTAACTAGAGTAGAAAATTGTAGAGCAGAGTGTCACTGCACTACACACACTAACGTGCACAAGATCTTACTATCCTTGTGCTGTACAATAAATAAATAACAGCTCGTCGTAATTGCTATTGATATAATTGCTTTAGTGTATTTTATTTTCATGTGTGAAGAGAATGCTAAACCAAAAATAGTAAAATTCAATTGGACGATGTGTCGATTTACTGGAAAACTCATTTCTGTAGTATTCAATTCACATAGTTGACGGATTTACGTATAAAACATATAATTTGATTGCCTTTGTGATCAATATATAATCGTGCATGTCCTAACGACTTCCTCCAATTTCAGTCAATCCGTTAGATGGGTGAGTGAAATTGAAAACCACTGTAAATATAGTTTGCAACTATGCAATCAGGCTATATATTGTATATAGGTACATAGGTAGTGCATACCATAACATCAGACTGTTAAAATTGCCATGTTTTCAAGTGCAAATTTAATTTGCAGCTTGTTAAAATAGCTAACGGAATACGTCAAACAAAAATATTGTAAGATTGATGGAAAGTTATAGCAGTATTATACGAGTAGTATGTGCCAGTCGATCTTGCGATTTCTAGGTAAGATTTGATGTTCAAAAAAATTATACTGAGAGTAGAAAATCTTAAATGTGTTATTCAAGCGATTAACATCACGTCAATATTTTGAAATATTTGAGGTTATATACTGGAAAATGTTTTTTTTTACTACTTTTGAGGATGCACAGGATGCACAACATTTTGTTGGTCGCTTTTTCTAATCGCATCGATTAATACTCCCTTTACCCTTTAAAATAAGTTATTGAGCAGCCATATTAAGTTATAAAATATATTCCAACTTCGTCACGAGCATTCACATTAACTCTTTCAGGCATACGTTTTTCTACTGGCTCATTTTTCTTAAAACTCTGTACTTGTGCGTTTTTAGGGTCGTTGAATACGAATATGAAGTTAGAAAATTGTAATTTTTATTTCCAAGATGGCGGATGCAAAATGGTACATGAAATATTGTAGAAAAACGGTAATGGACTCTAAAAATCTGTACTCGGGGTTTTTAGGGGCCCACTAAGCATGAATATCATGTAAGAAAACATAATAACTTGGAGTAATTTTTTTTAGATGTATCATTTATGGTAGTACCTTTTACCTTTAATTTACTATACTTGAGTCCTCTCACCTTGACTCAGAACCCCTTTTACGATGAGCATCTGGTTCATCACGTTGAAGACACCAGCAGTAGTCAGCTAGCATTGATGTAGACCATTTTCCCTGATAACGTCTTTCCATTTAATTGATGTCCTGATGGAATCGCTCTCTCTTAACATCTTCGTTAACATCACCCAAATTTTCTGGAAACCTCTCAAAGTGGGAGTGTAAACAGTGCAATTTCACGCTTATATTACAATCTAAATTCTGAAAGTTCGTAATCATATCTTCTACTAATTTCTTATAATTAGCAACTTTATTATTGCCTAAAAACCTCTTGAAAGCTTTTTTGAAGCTAATTCAGGCTTTTCTTTCAACAGTTATCATTACATCTTCAACTTCTGTTATTTTTATCAATTCTCCTGTCCGTGGTCCATGTCAAGGGCCTTTACAAACCGCTTCATTAATCCTAATTTAATATGAACCGGGGTAGAACCTTTTTGGAATCAATCAACGGTTGTGCTCTCCTGGTTTAAAAGTTTTACGAAGAGGCCAATCGTTTTTAATATAATGCTGATCTCTACATATCTCTCTCTGCTATCCCACAAACATACATATAAATCGAGGATATTTTGTATAACCCGATTGTCGTCCAAGAAGCTTGGAAATAACTTTTAAATTGCCACAGATGAGTACTTGTCATTTATGTTATTCATATTTAATCGTTTTAAGAATAGTTTTTATATTTTCATACGATTCCTTTACTCGTAAGTAGACGGAATGGGCAATGAAGTTCAAAAAGAGATATAACATAGGTTGATCGAAAAAACTATTACTCTGTGCTCTTTCTTTATTGAGGCATTCCTCTGCGCAAGCATTAATAGACGACGAATCAAAGCCAGCGTTAGCTAAGGTATTTGAGGCAGCGTTAGTAAAAAATTCTTTAAAGACGTTTGCCAAGTCTTTAGAAGCATTATATTAATCACCTCATTATTATAATTAATGCGCATTGATGTAACATGTAAGACATTTTTGCTGAACAACTCACTTACTACACACCATTACTTTTTTTAGGTCGGCTGTAAAACTTATCTATGCAGAAATTCTATTTACAAATATGAACCTCAGTGAATTTGAGCATTATAAGGCTGTTTCTTACATTTTAAGCGTAATTCATTTTTTTAAATTATTTTTGTTAGCATGTAAGCAGACATCCAAGGTTTTAACTTTTTTTATTTCTCTTTCTCGTATGGGACACTACACAACACATCTCAACGTGATTGTTTAAGTACCTACAGAACAAATCAAACGATCGGGAGGCATCATTCTGATTGTATACAGCTGACCAGTTTTCTTGCAGCAAATGTGCATTAAGCCTTTCAAAATTAATTCTACTTGTTGCTGTACAAGTTTTAGAATCCACTTTCTCCACTTGTTTGCCATAAAAAAAGAGACATGTCATGAAAACAAATTTTTTTACATCTAGTGTGAGACCATATCAGAACTCTTTAGCTCCGGGCTGCAAAACTCACATTTGTCAAACAAACTATCTAGGACAAAAACTGCAGTACCACCTGAGGCATAAGTATGGTTACACTTAGGATACAATTTATAACCAGGTATGCTATAAAAATCATCTTCATTTGAGATACGAGTAAAAATAAAAGCGGGCTTGTTAAGAAAAGATTCGACATGAGCCAAAAACACACCAAAATTTGTTCTTAGACTACTGATGTTTTGATGTATTATGAAAAAATTATATACGAATACACTGGAATGAAAAACACAATTCTCTAGTATTAAACTGTGGAGTCAGCATTGGAATGTTATGTGAGGGAGAACGCAGATGAAACTCCTCAGCAGTTTGTATTTGACATAATACAAGCCATATGTTGAGCCCAAGACTTATTTTGATTGGATATCGAAATGTTGAAATAATTGCGATAAAATTTGTTTACATTATCATCAATCTTAATCCTATTCTTGACGACCGTGAAACGACCGAAATATGAAGCAAGAACTGTTAGGATCATTTGAACACTTATGTGAGGCCATTTTTAAAACAGCGAACAGTCTCAATAGTACTGTGTTACCTTTACAATGAACTTAAATGAAGGTCGAAGAATATGCATATAAGAAAGAAAAAATTATTATTTTCCTCTAAAAATGTGTACTTGAATGTATTTGACGTAATTAATTACGAAATTAAAATTAACTTCTAAATATTGTAAGCAGATAATTGAAAATGGTAGGCCAGCGAATAAAGAAGTTTAACTAGGTAATATAATTTTTTTGTCAATTTTGATCCGTGATTCTGATCAACCATCTTGGTCGTAACTTTGCAAGAAAAAATCATGAGTGACCGTTCAATAGTTTATCTTGAAGCGCAAGGGTAGAATCAAACAATGCAATCAGAAAAAGCGACCAAAGAAATTTTGTGCATCCAATATATAATCGCAAAAGTAGTGAAGAAAAAAAAAATTTTTTCAAGTACATAACCTCAAATATCTCAAAATTTTGACATGATAGCCTGATTCTGACTTTGGATTCGAATTCTATGCACAAAATTACTTCGAAAATGATCACCAGCTGCCCAACAACAGAACCTTGTAGACCTGTGATATTTATCATTAATAGAAAACAAGTATTTTTTAGTTGAACGTTTATTGTGGTGGGTAGATCAAAGCATTGCACAGGTGAAAGAAAGAAAATCAAGAGGCGAGGGAAAAACTTATATCGAAATACCAAATTTCTTAGCTGTACCGCACTAATGATAGCCGATGCCATCAGATACGCCGAAAACCACAAGTCCCGTGGCAAGAAATGAAAACTGAACGCGGCAGACAATAGGTGCAGTAAAAATCACCCTTTCACTTCATCTTTTGAGATTCAAAAAGAGCTCAAGTTGGTTTGGGGATGCTTTTCGTACTCTGACGTAGGGCTGATGCAGCTCATAAATAAATTGATGCATCAGCATGTCTATATAGAGGTCGTTAATAGGACTATGCAGCCCTACGCCGAATATGAAATGCCCTTAAAATTCTTTCAGGCGGACAACGACCCAAAACATACGATTCGGGCTGGTAAAGAGTGGTTTTGGGTCAAAGGGATCGAGGGAATGTCTTGGCCCGCACAGTTTTTTTTTATTACCATTATTTGCTTAATCTATCAATACAAGTTAAGGTATAGTTATAATAAGAACAGTTAGTAAATTCAAATAGTACCAAATGCTTCTTCATGAATAAAATAAAATTCAAGAATTATGTGGGGCTAGCAATATTTAGATGCTTTTTTTTAAATTTAGCTAAATATTATATTACACAAAACGAAAAAAGAAAAGATGCAAAATATTTTGGAAAACAAGCATTAAGTGGGTATTTAATAAATTATTGTGATATTAAGCAATGTAGGCCAGCAAAACTTCAATTTGACTGTGATCGAAATCC
The DNA here is from genome assembly GCA_949129095.1 of Volucella bombylans. Classification (NCBI taxonomy): domain Eukaryota; kingdom Metazoa; phylum Arthropoda; class Insecta; order Diptera; family Syrphidae; genus Volucella; species Volucella bombylans. The sequence continues at coordinate 73,994,143 of OX422142.1, read as the reverse complement.
AGAAGCTAGAGCTTGACTTTCTTTAAAAACATTAATAATGATATAATACATCGAAAAGCCGCAGGAAATGTATTAAATAGTTTGCAAGGCACAATGGAGTAGAAGTTTCTTAAATGCGTGAAACTTTGAAATAGAATAAAGGTCTGACCGGTAGAATATTTAAGGATCTAAACAGGGGCATAGAGCGAGTTAAACTGTTTGCACCGTAGATTTTTCTAATAGCACACTTTTGTAAAGCGACAAGAGGGAGAAGTTAAGCTTGGTAGGGCTTATACCATATTGGAGTTTAGAATGGAAAATTCTAAAGTAGGCTGTGCTTAAAGATTTACTATTCTTCTTAAGATGATAAAAGATGCGAATAGAGGAGCGCAGATATTGTTTCATTGTCGAAATGTGTTTGGACCAACTCATATTTTGATCAAATGAAATACCCAAGTACTTAAAGTTATTAACTTCCCCTACCTTAAAAGGATTTGTATTACAAACATAACCCTCATTGAAAACCGGTAAAGAATCATCCCCACTACATGTGCAATTGAGCATTTTAAATCGTAGGCAATTTCCAGCGTGGAAGTATATTTCCGGATTAGGAAAATTCTGTATTTTCAAGCAAAAATATAGGGTTTTCCAATAAGGACTTGACAAATTTTTTTTAAACTAAAACGCAAACCATTTGAGATATTTCGAAAACTTTATTATTGCCTTGAAGTACAATCAAAACATTTATGAATGGAACTCGACTTCGTTCATATGGCCACCGCGGGCACGTTTGCAGCGGTCGATTCGTTGGACCCAATTTTCAACGACTCGGCCACACATTTCGGCCGAAACAGCCGCTATTTCGCGTTCAATGTTGGCTCTGAGCTCTTCCAACGTCGTCGGCGTGTTGGCATAAACCAATGACTTAACGTAGCCCCACAGAAAATAGTCAAGCGGCGTTAAATCGCACGAACGAGGCGGCCAATCGACTGTCCCATGTCTTGAGATAACACGCTCACAATACTTACTCTTCAATAACTCGATTGTGGCGTGTGCTGTGTGGCTTGTGGCATCATCCTGCTGAAACCACATGCCGTCCAAGTCCATATCTTCCAACTCGCAAAAAGTAATCGGTGATCATGGCGCGATAACGCTGACCATTCACAGTGACGTGACGATCGTTATCGTCGACGAAAAAATATGGCCCAATAACGCCGCCGGCATGCAAACCGCACCAAACAGTTATTTTTTGTGGATGAAGTGGTGATTCATGAAGCACATGTGGATGTTCACCCGACCAATAACGCATATTTTGCTTATTAACGAATCCATTGAGCTAAAAATGAGCTTCGTCACTGAAGATGATTTTGCGATGAAATTCATCAGCTTGGCGCATCTTCTCCAGAACCCAATCGGAGAACATACGTCGCTTCAAATGGTACATCGGCTTCAATTCTTGAGTCAGCTTGATCTTGTATGGGTGTAAACCAAGATCCTTACGCAAAATACGCCATACTGTTGTGTGAGCGATGCCTAATTCCTGATAACGCCGTGGAATTGACTGATTCGGATCGTTTGCTACGGACGCCTGAATGGCAGCTATATTTTCGACACTTCGACCAACCCGTTGTCTCACTGACACGGCAACATCACACAAGGAATATGTAGACTATAATTTTTGCACTAAACTTGTTATTGCCTGTCTACTAAGGCGAGAATTACGACCGAAAATTGGAGTTAATTCAGACACCGCCTCCGCATTTCGGTAGAAAATTTTTATAATTTGCAGACGTTGCTCATTCGTGTACTTTACCATGATGAAAATGTTGATTTTACTGAATAAATTGACAGTGACAGTGTGATGATTAGTGAAAGAGTGGGTTCACAAATTAAATTCAAAGTTGTCAAGTCCCTATTGGAAAACTCTTTACATCAACTTGGTTTTATTGCTGACAATATGCTTGTGCTTGGCAAACCAGACTCGCAGTAAATGAACATCGTGGTTAATCTTAGCCACTAAACTCAGAAGGCTAGATGAGGCATATGCGATTTCGATATCATCTGCAAAAGCTGTTACTTTACCTTCGAATAGAAGATAAAACAGGGAGTTTAAGTACACTAGGAACAATATAGGACCAAGGACAGATCCTTGTGGTACACCAATGTTTAACACCCTAGTACTACTGAGGTAGTCTCCCAATAACAGTGGGTTCTATGTTTTAAGTAGGACGCAAACCATTTGTAAATAGTACCAACGGTATGAAGTTTGTTCAGGCGAATGCAGTGGTTAACCATATAGAAGGCTTTAGTGATATCGACGAACAGACCAGCCAGACCAATGTTTTTTTTTCATCCAAACCTTTATTAGTAATACAGCAAAACTCTAGGAGAGCATCTTCAGTAAATAGGCCCCCCTAAGTCCAAATTGCAAAGGGCTAAAAAAAACGTATACCTTTGAGGTAGCCAAACATCCTACTTTTTACAGCTTTTTCAAAAATTTTAGACACAAAGGAAATCGGCCTTTAGTTGTTAACCTCTTTTCGACTTCCCTTTTTGAATATAGGTATAACATTAGCACATTAAAGTTTAGTGGGGAAATATCCTGTAGCGATTCTAAGATCAAAAGATGAGCTAGGATATCAGCAATATTCAAGGCGATGTTCTTTAATGTAAGGTTGGAGATACCATCCTCACCTCAAGCGTGTGAGTTTTTGAGCGAGTTGACTAAACCATAAACTTCAGACCCACTGATTGGGCTAAACCAGAAGCTCCCACTACGTGCTGTATCCTCTATTAAACTGCCCCCGCTACACCGATTTAATTTAATAATGTTAAATTTATTTGCAATCGTAGTAGGATCTTCAATTAAAACAGCATCACTATCCAGTATGATGGAATTATTACCTTTTGTAACTAATTATACTATTAATAGTTATCCACTCTTTTTTAGGATTGCCTTGTGATTCACGCATAATAGAATCATAGTATAAATTGCGGCACATTTTGATTTTGTGATTCACCTTCTGACACATTTTTTTGAAGCGATGTTTTAATGTTCTATTCTAAAATGTCGTAAGGCATTTTTTACAAAGCATATTTTTAAGTTTTATTTTATGGAGAATACCGCGATTCATCCAGGGCTTTAGCCATACTTCCGATCTTCTTAATATATAGCTGTAGCTGTAAGTTCTTATAAGGCTTCTAGAAACAAATCATTTAAGAATTACTTTCAGAGTAAACTGTCTCCCAGCTTTCAAAACTTAGCTTAACATCCAGTACATCAAACCTAATTTTAGTAACGGTCGGAGAAGAGCTATTTCTTCTACGCTTGTCATTTAAGGTGTAGAACAAAATACCTGCCATACAATGATCTGTAACCTGGAGATCAACCTACCTTAATCCTATTGAAAACCTGTGGGGTGATATTAAGAAAATAGTAAGGAAGACAAGACCATCGAATAACCTGCATCTCTTAGACGTAATGAAGAACGCCTGGGCAAAAATACCAAAAGAACGTTGTCAAGGCTTAGTTAACTAAATACAGTGTCAGTTATAAATCATAAAGGGGTTTACCACCAAGTATTAATTGTAAGTTATTTTTATAATTACTTGTAGTTTCTTTTTAATGTTTACGTCTACTTAAGTTCCTCTTCCCCAAGTCATTGTTTATACTACTATTTTTTTCAACAAACGAATTTCCTAAAGTAACTTAGTCTGAAGGCTATTTAATCTGATTAATGAAGTTTTATATATTTTATATTTTGCCCTTTGCCATTAATTTGAACACAGTGGTATAGGTATACTTCTCTTTTACTATTCTCTGAAACTGGTGGCGCATATTGAATGCGTATATACGAGTACATATAATATGTATTCGTATGCATTATTTTGAAGAGAACTAAAAAATTAATTTCAATTAGTACAAGCCATTGTTGATGGCGACCAAACAAAAATAATCCTTTCAACAAGTTACGCTGTCAGCGGGAATAATTTAATTTGCCGCCCACTAGGACATAAGATAAAGTATCAATATAAAATAATCGCAGACAAAACAATGCATTTAAAGAAACCATATACCCATTATTACCTAATTTATTGCTAACATTTGTCTGAGTTTTAATAAGCAGTCCCATCCAACGATCCTTAAATAATGAGGAAAATAAATTTAGAACATTACACTGCGGCTGTTTATATAAAAAGGATTTTCCAATGTTCGTAATATATTTTTGACATTCTTTTCTATAAATAGTCATAGGATAAACATTGAATAATATGAAAATAATATCCTTAAACTAGCTGGTGGAGTTGAGTTTAAACGACGCTAGATAAATAATGAAAACTCTTAAAATGCTTGTACAAATTGTGGACAAAAGGTTAGGGAGAGGAAAAATAAGTTATCGATACGACAGACATTGGTTGCTATGATGATTGATTGGAAAATTGATACTTTGCCTTCATACTCCATATTCGTGACATTCGGGTTACGAAAGTATCTTTTAGAAACGTGTGTTACAGTTACAACCGATTAAAATTTTAAAAAGGCATAATGCTACTGCCAATTTTATTGGAAATATATGCTAATATAAGTAAATTAAGTTGAGGAAAGATTATGTCCCTGCATATATCGCCTATTACATTTAAGTTTCAACGTACAGGTTCGCACAGTAGCTACAAGAAGGTCCTGTGGTATCCAAGCATTTTAATCTGGCGTCGAATGTACTGAACGCATAAAAGTCTTAAATATCAAAAATAGATCAGCAATGTTGCGACTCACCAGCGTTGTCCAGCTCTGAGATTGCACACTTGTGAGCGTTCTCGCGCTAATATTTTTGTTTTTTTCCTCGTATACTCGAAAACAGAAGTCAATGACAAGTTGTCGTCATAATAGAGGCGATCAATTATGTTTATGTTATTTCAGGTCATTTGGGTCATTACATCGGCGACGAGGTAAATTTACATATTTATACATTTATATGAATACAAATATACACTGCAGGCTAAAAGATTTAGGCCACCCTAGACAACTTACATTGGGTTTTTTCAAACTAAGTTTTATACCTGAACTAAACACAACACATTCAGATAATAAATGAGCGTTTTGTTTACAAATGTGGGAAAAACCGTTTTTACGATTTATTGGGAAGTGTTAAGGGTTTCCATAATTGTTAAATTTCATGACTTTTGGTTGTTGATTCAGCACTTATTTATGACTCCTTACATTAAAAGGGTTGTCAAATCCGAAACATTGTCGACCCAGGTTGCAAGCGTCTAACATAAAAGCCACACTCGGAAGTCATAAGAATCTATTTGATATTCTTCAGGTCTTGGGTAAAAAAAAAATCGTTCAAAATGGGAAAATTCGCGAAAACTACAATCGAGAAATGATATGCAATCAACCCTAACCTAACCCTACTTAAAGAAGGCAAATTGCAGCAGGAGGCTGCTTGAAGGTATCAAAGTGCTCCTCAAACACGCTCAATTCGGAAGGCTTGAGGATAAACCACGGTCACTACGGCCTACAGCTACAACCACTAAACATGAGGATGGGCTAATAGTAACAAGAAGCAAATAAAATAGACGAAACACAATATCCGAAATAAGCGCCAAAAGAAATCGAACACGGAATAAAACGCGGCCCTTGACAACGGTCAAACGAAGATTAAGACATGCTGGACTATTAGGAGGAGTTGCTGCTCGAAAACCTCTGCTGCGACCACAAAATAAGCATAAAAGGTTAAAAAGTGCCAAAAAGCATAGAAACTGGACGGAAGAAGATTTAACAGAGTTGTACGGAGCGATGGATCCACGTTCGAGGTACTCGTATTTGACACAAAACGGCGAGTTTTCGTTCGATGCAGCGCAGAACAAAATTACCAGACCGTGTGGTTCCTCAGGTTTTAGAATGGTTCTCTTCAAGTAAAATAATTTTTTCTTCTTTTTATTAAATTCCCTTGTGTTTCTAACAAAATGAAAATATTTATCTTCTTATTTTGGTTTCATAGATGTACGAGTATGTATGCTCCATGTCCATTTTACATGATTATACAGCGATAGAGAATGCCAAAGATCCTGACGGCTGGCAGATACGAGTAGTAGCTATTGTTCAGGTGGGAATTGCAAATACAACAAATGTGTGTTCTTGGGGCATACTACCAAATGATGTAAAATTAAATCTGACAAAGAGAATAACGCATTTAAAGTGAGTGATCTGCTAAACTGAGCTTATGACATCATTATATTTTATTAAAAAAGGGAAGTAGTCCTCGATGAGGCGCATTAAAAGCTAAAAGACTTGAAACAAGGGGTTGACATTAACTAATTAGAAGACCATCGGCCTTTTTGAAAGATTAAGGACATATATGTACATATGTACGTCAAATTGTCTGCCAGACGCAGACTCAGAAGAGCTGTTGAAACAGACAATATTGAACCCCTTTATCCGAGTTCGTTAATCTCACCCATAGTATTAGTCTTTAAGGTTTTAAGTGAAAATGCGTCGTGCGAACATTGTCATACTAAGTCCACTCTTTTGTAACCAAATATAGTGGTGTTCAATTATTATTTAATAATGTTTAAAAGCAAACAACGTACATATGTACAGCCATTATGGGAACAGCGTCTGTGTACTGACAACATCAAACGCTTATGGAAGCAGTAGAACATCTTAAGAGGGATGAATGGGTAGCCAGTATGAAAAGTTTGTTAGATTAGAGATAAGTGCTTTTCTTAAACAGATATTACCGCAAATTTAGAATTAGGAATTACTCGTAGCGTATAATTATAAAAAAAATTATTGAAAACTATACCGGATAGAGTCAAATGCGTAACCAAAACTAATGACTACATTCGCAAGCAGTTATATCCGTTTCCGAAAAAAGAAATATGTCAACATTATTATTTTTATGTTCAGCGCAGACAATTTAATGAGCCAAAATGCTTTGCATAGATAAGTAAAAAAAGTTTATATAAAAAATGCATTGAGGCAGCGAAAACTCTGAACAGCGATAAAATATGGGTGATTTGATAACTAACGAAAACAAGAAAATAATCCCCTCAGAGATACAGAGGTTTTAGCAAAGTCTTACCCTGCCCTGTTACAAATAAGGTATTGTTGAACTCGTAACCGTAATCACTTTAATTTCTTCAAAGTTAACGTTGTCCTAAAATTAATGTGTCAAAAGTTATTGAAGATCAAAAGTAATTTTGATAATTTTTATAGTTTTGACTTTGTCATATATTTTTTTTTTGGGGAAAACTATCTTACGAATCCCCACTTTTTGCAACTTTGAAAGTTAGTAGATTTCAAGATACGAACCTGCTTATTGAAAGGGGCAAAACATTGAATTAAAGATTGTTAAAAATTTTAGAAAAAAAAAATACGGATTTTTTTCATCAAACCTTGTATCTTATTAATTGCTCAAATTGTAAATCAATCAAAGTATGTACGTATACTAGAGTTCATCTTCGAATTCTCATTATTCTTCTCGTATTTTCGCAGCTGCCTCGTTAAACTTACGGTTGTTGTTGGGGTGACTTGGAACGTTATTATTCTTGATGAGTTAACAATGTCCTTCATCCGTCCCCATAAATATAGTAAAAGTCCATTGGAGTCAAGTCCGGAGATCACAAAATGGCTCCATCCCGCCCTATCAACGAATTTTCATACACAAAATGTAACCACTCTTTAACTGCATAGCCATAATGTGGGGGGCTCATCCTGCCGTTACACAATGGCTGTTGTTGTTGCAGTGGTATATCACCTAATAGTTTGAAAAGTATATAGTGGCTGAAATTCATGTCTGATAGATTAATTCTAAATGTAAATGCAGTTTATTTAGGATCCTTGTCTTGTAAATATCTAAAACTTTCCAGAAGTATATAAACTATTAGCACATTTACTTTCTTTAGTTTTCCGTAAGAACTTACTGGTTGTGGAACTCAAATTAGTAACTAAGGTGTTATTTCGGTAATGGTTTTTAGAGAAATTCACATAAAAACGTAACAAATATATCACAAAAAACTACTTTAGAAAATAAATAATTTAGAATCATTTATATATTTATATTTTGGTAAATTCCATTGTCATGTGATATATTTAGGAATCAAAGGCTCTTAAACACAGAAGAAAGTCTTCAATTCCGGTATACAATGACGTTGGTTTTTTCCTGAGGAAAATTTCAGAAAAATTAAAAAGGTCTATAACGGGTTACCGTTGCGTTGCCGCAATTTTTTTTATACTTGGAGAAAAAAATTCCTCCAAAAACAAGATATCTTTCTTGAAGTTCGGAGAAGGAAGTCTTTTGCAAGTGAAATATAGCAAAACTAGAGCTCCCTGTCACTACTCACCATATACAGCAAATTCAAAGAAGTAATAAAAATTTTGCTATCAAAACCAGCTTTGACTTGTATCCATAAGTAAGTCAGATTAAAATTCACGAAAGACCACATGATTTGGACCTACAATTGGGAAAGAGGAGTTTTTAGTGATGAAAAAAAGTTCGATCTGGTTGGACCTGACGGTTTTTCCAACTTTAGCATAACAAAAGGCTCGCAGAGGAAGCCCGGATGAGTAGAAACTTTGGAGGAGGTAGCGTGATGGTATGGGCCGCTTTTTCATTCCACGGAAAAACGGATGCTAGTTATATTCTGCCAAAGATGATTGTGGAAAAGTACGAGTATATTAATTTGTTGGAAGAGATGGTGGTGGAAAAGACAGAAGAAATGTGCGGAGCAGACTTCGTTTTTTAGCAAGAAAATGCGTCTGTTCACACCGCCAGAATAGTAAAAGAATTAATTTTAGTGAAAAATAATACTGTTTTAGAGTGGCCTGCCAGAAGTTCCGATTTAAACCCTATAGACGGCAATACGAAACAGCATCTCACAGATGTTATTTTAGCTACTTGGGCATGTATTTCCACCGAAGCTTCTCAAAATTTTTCAAGTAATAGACAAAAATGGTGGTCACAAATATTAAAACTTCTTTTTTATTATTTATCTGAAGCCTCTTTATTTAAAGTATTTTTTTAATACATAAATATTGAAGTATTTTTATGTGAATTTCGCTCATAATTTTTGCTTTTATCTATTTTTATTATGTTAAGAAATAAAATGAAAATTGTTCACATTAAATAGATTGATTTCACTTTTTGCATGATCATGATCAAAATTTTTATAAAGTTTAGATTTTTTTGATATTAAAATCAAAATTAACCGGTATTTTTATGTGGATTTCCCTTACTGTGGATCCAATCCTCAAATGACAAAAAATTGAGAAAAAAACATAGTCTAGCTTTCTCAATTTTTTGTCATTTGAGGATTGTTGTAAGTTGCCTATATAACACATATGTTTGTATAATATACAAGTGTACGTTTTGTATAACACTTTGTAACTCGGATTGATCGCCTGCTTTTAATCTTTAGTCATTCACTCATTTCGTGCTCAGTAAGCAGCGATTAAAGACCATTTTCTTTTGCATTACACATAATATTTAACACAAAAACCTTTGTGCACAGTAAAATTAAATTTAGAACATTGAAGAAGTTTGAATGTATGATAAATACCTGGCCTTGACAAGAAAAAAAACTTTCTTGTGTGTAAAATATACTTTATTTTTCAACTTCAGTTCGATACACTTGACACAGTATAAAGTTTTTCTATATTTTGTATTCTCCTTAAAAATATATCATTGCTCCGACCTTTCAAAATAAGTGTTCGTTTCGTTAGATCCAATTTTTTTTCCGCCGAGCCATTTTTTCATATTTAGAAATAGGAAATAACTGCTGGGTGCTAAATCTGGTTAATATAGTGGATGCGGAAGCAATTCATATTCTAACTTATGGAATTAAACACGAATGAGTTGATTGTAAATTGTGAGCAACCGCGGCACCCATCTTGCGGAAACCTCTTTCATATCCAAGTGAGTTGTTATAATATTCGCTCAATTGAAATGTCCATAGTCTCAGAAATTTCAAACAATTTCACTCGCCGATCGTTTATCACGATATCGTGGATTTTTTCAATCATATCTGATGTGGTAACCTCATTTTGACGATCTTCATTAAAAATGCTTGTACGGTCACGTTTGAATTCAGCTGTCCAAAATTTTATGGTTGATAACGAAAGTATAGAGCCCCCATATACTACGCTGAGTTCCGTTGTAATCTCATTATTTGGTTATTTTATCACTGTCCGATATTCATTTTTTCTCTATTTTTGTAAAATCACAAACGTTTTTCTATTTAAATGGCTGCCATTCACATACTAAACCACACAACAACTTTAAGTTAGACAGTACGAGTATTATTGTGAAAGGTTATATAGTATTTACGAAAAATATCGCTATTTAAAAACCAGCAGCGCTACCTCTGTCAGGTACTTACCACACGGCCCTCGTATCTGTCAGTTAAACATTAAAATTAAACATCCAATAAAACAACTTTTGGAATTATTTAAAACATCAAATAGACAATTAAATTATTAAACACACGCATGCATAAGCATATCATTTTCTAAGCACACAAAAGTTTGGATAAATTGTTTCGCAAAAATTTCAGGTAGAGATTCGAATTAAGCCTTCGTGCCGATAGAGTCCGATTAGCTTGTTACCTAATATGCCTGCCAACACATTGAAGTTGAACTTATGCTGAAACCTCATCTTTTCAGGGAGTGGGGGCTGCTTTCTGCACAGGTATATAAATTGTGGAAATTAGTGATTCCATCCCTGGTAAAATGGTACTCATCCCTCCATAGAATCCGGCCAACGATTCACATTCATTCACAAGGTATCTTGTAGAATTTCAAATGCTTCTTTGAGTCCCCAGGTTGTATCAGAGCTATAGTACTGGTATATTGTGGAATGCATGCATACATTCTCAATATAGAATTCTCCAGATGTAAGTCCTGCTTAGATTAAAATATCTGCTTAGTTGCCTAAGGCTGGTATTTGGATGGTTTCTGGCGTAATGTAAAACGACACCGTAGCTGCGAACGTTGTGAATCTCTCAAAAATTTCCGCGTTGTTCCTGTCGCCTTCAACCAAGATACCGATACCGTTGTAGGAATCATAGGCATAAACTACGTCTGCGTATTCTTGTGTGAAAAGTCCATCTTGGAGGACATTATGAATTAATATCTAGGTTAAAAACTACAAAACTACAATGTTCCACTGACCGAAGAACTACCTTATTTTAATGCAGTCGAAGTGATGTCAAAGTCAAAGTCCGATGTTGGACTACTGAACCCGAAATATAAAAAACGTAAGTCCCGAAATACAGAATGAGATTTATCTCTTGATTTCAAATTACAGACCTATTATACCATCAAAGTCTGCTATAGAGGCGCACATCGATTTTTTGGATGACATTGCGGCATATCAGCCACCGCGACGTCTATCTCAATTGGAAACCAGGTGCATGTGTGGCTACAAGAAGGTATCATTTGTCCAAGCAAGTTCGACTATGCGAGTCCTGTAGTTTTATCGGAGAAAAAAGATGGAAGCTATTGTTTATGTATCAATTACCGGAGATTAAACCCAAAGGTGGTACGCGATACATATCCTCTGCCATTAATAGAGGATGTTATAGACACGTTGACACACTCTGCGAAAGTACTCGTATTTACGACACTGAGCCTACACAATGGTTTTTTTCATGTGGACGTTGCTCCATATAGTCGCCAATACACATTATTTGTTCTTTTTTTTCCCTCCAAGGATGTCGGGCATAGAACTTATTTTAGTGAAGGGTTTTAGTGTCTTTTCCTTCAAATTTATAAAATTCAGTGATATTATTTTAAGCATTTGTAATAATATTTTAGTAGTAAGGTGCTTCAACTAAATCTCTTTAATACGAGCATTATGACTATAAATATTGTAAACATTATGCCACAATAAATAAAATAAAGAAAAAAACATCATTTGTAACACCCGACGGCCAATATGATTTTATGAAGACACCATTTGGCATGTGCAATTCTCAGTTGGTGTTCCAACGCTTTGCAAACGTAGTGTTCGGGGAACTAATTCGTAGCAAATCCATAAGTAAAGGGTGTTTAGAGGTTTGGTTTTTAAACTTGCAATACTGATTCTACAGATTGTCAATTTGGCAGTTGGTTAGTACGTTGTGCCACTTTACGATGAATAGGTTAACGCCAGATTTATTTTGAAAACCATGGTTCGGTTCGCCAAACTTATCGTGCGCTATTCCATTTTCGGTCGACATAATCGTCCATCTGAGCAAGTTATTCGAAATACGATGAATTGTTTTGGACCACTTAAACTCTAGTCGATAATACGCATCCCCAAAGACGACAAACAGTGCGGACACAAGAAGTTATTGCTGTTGTGGAGCGCAGTGTTGAGGAAAATCCGAATCAGTCGTTTCGTTATCGTGCACAGCACGTGCACTTTGTGGACGGTTTTACGGAAGATCTTGGCTTAAAAGCTTATAAGATCCAGCTTGTGCAAGAGTTGAAATCGCGTGACCATTATACGCGTCGTAGGTTCGGTGAATGGGCCGAAAACCATCAATTTATTGAGGGAAACATTTGCTGAGCGCATAATTTCGCGTAATGGGTCTGTGCATTTGGCCTCCATGGTCTTTCAGATTACTTTCTTGAAGGTATGTGAAGTCAATGGTCTATGCTGATTAACCAGAGACGTTGGACGATTTGGAAGTCAACATTCGCCGTGTTACCGTGTTGCTTCGTGCATGCAATCTTTCAAAAGATAGTCTAGTACCACGTTAAAGAGGAAAGGGCTAAGAAAGCTTCCTTGATGCACTCCAACATTTACCGGAAATTCTCTCGTAAGTCTGGCGGTACATTTAACAGCAGTTTTGACGTTTCCATACATGTCTTGTATCATTCGTATATACGTTTCCGGTACCTTTTGAGACCTCAACGCGGTCCATATGAGATCTCTAGGCACACGATCGAATGCCTTTTCTAGATCAATAAATACCATGTGCAGATCTTTTGACGAATCCCGATGTTTTTCCATTAATATTCGCAAGCTTTGGATTGCGTCCACCGTGATTTTCCTTCCACGAATCCACACTTGCTATCGTCGAGCTTTATGATTTTGCGAAGACGTTCGTTTAAAACTCTTTCAACGATTTTCATCGTGTGTGACATCAGCTTGATTGAGCGGTAGTTGTTGCATTCTCGCGTGTCGCCTTTTTCTTTGTATAACGGAACCAAAAAGCTACTTCTCCATTGATTCGGCATAGTTTGTCCGCATTTTATTTTATTCAAGAATTTCGACAGCCATTCACTGCCGATACATTCCATCTTCGACCAAAACTCTGATAGGATGTTGTCTGGTCCCGCCGCTTTCCCGCGTATCATTTTTCCGATAGCTATACTTATCTCTTCTGTTGAAAAGTCGGCAACTTCTTCTTCGAATGGATCAGCTGTAGAGACGCGATCACGTGGAAACTGTTTGTTAAGCAGGTCCTTACAGTATTCAAGCCACCTATTATAGATGTCCTTTTCGTTTGTTAGTAAGTGCCCGTAGGATATAATGGCATAAAATTATCTATTAAATAAAGACATTAACATTACCTTCAAGTGTTTTACTTCATATTATTATTATCCACGTAATAATAACTTCAACAGACAAAACAGCAATCTTGCCACAATTCGGCGAGTATTCGACATGGCACCCAGAAACTTAGATAGAGTCTTCTCTATCTAAGAGTCTAACTTATCTGGGACACGTCATAAATGAAGGCACTGTACAACTATCTTAAGAAAAAACGAGCGCGATAAAAAAATTTTCACGAACTATTTTCGGAAGTTCACCAAAGACTGCGAAACCATTACGGGAACTTACGAAAGAAAGTGTCAAATTTAGTTTCGGCCCATCAGAAAAAAATGCATTTCAACAATTGAATATTTGATCTGAATTTTGAGACTGAATTGCACGTACATACGTGCAAATACGGCGGCGGTGAAAAGATACCCTGATGGTCAACACTTTCACTCGGTCTTTTATCACAGCTTCCAAACCGATGAAGTAGAGCAACAGTATCCGAGTTACGAGCTGAAGATTTTGGCGGTAGTACAAGGTGGCGCAAAATTAATCAACCTATCGGAAGATGGTATAATTTTTGCAAATGGCGTCTTACGTCAATCATATTTGACGGTCGGAATAATCGGTCGGAGGTGTTAGCCCAGCATGAATTTTGAGGTCGATTTGATATTGGTGTAATCGTGTCGCGCCAACTGGGCAAACATTCCGGCACTTAGCTACTCGACTCGTTCAGAGCGGAATTACAGGAGACCATACAGGGCGTATTCGCCACCCGACAGGTTTCAGCCAAAAATATTGCGGCTGTGGCTGCCGATGTCGCCGAGAACGACGAAACATCAACCAGACGACGGGCCACGCAATTGCGCATCGCCAGACGGACCCTACAGCGAATTTTACTGAAAGACTTACACATGTTACTGTACAAAGTGAAAATAGTGCATTACTTAATGCCTCCTGACCGTCAGTCGCGTGTGAATTACTGTAGAGCCATCCTCAATCTCAACAACGAAGAGGACGATTTTGTGTCGAAAATCTATAAGCAAAATCTTGGTGTCTGAGGCACTGAAAATCCGCGTGTGATGCACAAAGAGCCATTACATCCACTCAAAGCCACTGTGTGGTGCGGCGTTCACGTGGGAGGAGTGATTGGGCCGTGTTTTTTTGACGACGCCATCGGCAAAACGGTCACTGTTACTGGCGAACGCTACAGGGCCATGATAAACGACTTCTTACTGCCGGAATGGCATGAGCGGGTTTTGGTGAACATGTGGTTTCAACAAGACGGCGCAACCGCAAACACAGCACGAGCCACAATGGATATTGTGAAGGAAGCGTTTCCTGGTCGCGTAATCTCCCGTTTTGGCGATTTGGCATGGACTTGTTTTTAACTTCTCACCCTGATAAGTACACCATTGATGTGCTCTCCCCTCTAGGTTCGTCGGACCATTGTGTCATATCAGCTAATTTCTCGTACACCGACCACACAGTTAGAGAAAAAATTCCTAAAAGAAACGTATGGCAATACGAGAAAGCCAACTGGAGCGGTCTTAACAGCTTCTTTAGGAATTTTAACTGGTCCTTATGCTTCCTCGATAACGACGTGGATGCCGCTGCTGATATGATTACAGACACCATTCTCTTTGGAATGAGATCCTTTATTCCTCATCGGATGAAGAGTATCAAACCAAAAGAAAAGGCATGGTACGACTCAAGGTGTAATGAGGCCGTCAGGATTAGAGAAATGTTTTTTCGGTCTTACAAGACCAACCCGACAGAGGAAAACCGAAAAAAGTTCAAACAAGGCAGAAATGACTGCAACGCCTTTCTTAAGCGTATGAAATTCCTATACGACCAAAAACTGAGGCAAAAATACTGCAATGTCCCAAAGGCAATAAAAATTATTGGTCGTTCGTCAAAAACATTAGAAATTCCGCCTCATCCTCCGTCCCAAAGCTCATTTACAATGACATTCCAGCTGTCAGCTCTTTGGATAAGGCCAATCTGCTTGCTGCACACTTTGCGGCCAGCTCAACACTCCCTGACTGTGCTTTGTCTCCGCCAACACTTGAGTGCGTCGAATCTTCAATGGGACGAATCTACTTTCGCACTCGTGTAGTAGCAAGAGTACTTAAAGATCTCAACATACATAAATCCGCTGGTCCAGATGGTATATCTCCCCTTCTTCTGAAGAGGTGTTCTTCCTCGCTGGCAAAACCACTGCGTAAGCTTTTTCATCAATCCTACTCTTTAGGACTCTTCCCGAGCAGATGGAAAACAGCATTTGTCCAGCCCGTCCCTAAAAAAGGCGAATCATCTTCTCTATCCTCCTACAGACCCATTGCACTTACGTCCCTTCTTTCCAAGGTCATGGAAACGCTGATAAATCGTCAGATCATGAAATATCTCGAAACACGATAACTTTTCAATGACCGGCAATATGGTTTTCGTAGCAACAGGTCCACTGGTGATTTGATGGCATGTCTCACCGAAAAGTGGAACCAAAGCGTACATCAATTTGGCGAAAGCAAGATAGTTGCACTAGATATTTCCAAGGTATTTGACAGAGTTTGGCATCAGGCTCTTTTGTCGAAAATGCGTGCTTTTGGGATCGATGACTCTCTTCTTCAATGGGTTAGAAATTACCTTTCGGAGCGTTCAATTCAAGTTGTCTTGGACGGTTTCAAATCTGATATTCACAAAATAAATGCTGGTGTGCCCCAGAGCTCTGTTCTGTCTCCGACACTCTTTTTAATTTTCATTAATGATCTCTTGTCTGCTACTTCTAATCCAATATATTCCTTTGCTGATGACAGTACTCTCTGATTTTCATATTCGTTTCCGGACTCACGGCCCTGCTCTTCGGCTGTAGAACGAGAACGGCAGCGTATGCTAAGCTCATTAAATTCCGATATCAACAGCATAACCAATTGGGGAACTATCAACAGAGTGGAATTTAATGGTACCAAAACACAATGCTGTCTGCTGTCGTTAAAGCGAACACCCACCCAGCCATTATCCACGAATGGCACTTACATCGTCGAAACCGAAAAACATTCCTTTTCTGTGTATGTGTGTCAATGACAACTTACGTTGTAATGGCCACATATTTGATATCGCCAAAAATGCTGCGAAATGTCTAGGTTTCCTCAAGCGATGTAAAATATATTTTATCCCCTCTGATCTGGCATCAATATATAAGGCATTCATCCGCCCAAAATTGGAGTACAATGCCCACATCTGGTCAGGTGCTCCTAAAACATCTCTGCACCTGCTAGGTAGGATTCAAAACCGTGCGATAAAATTTATTGACGATACTAATACCAGTCAATCAATTGACACGCTCGAACACCGACGTAATGTCTACTGTCTCACTTTGTTTTATCGCTATTTCCACCACCAGTGCTCTACTGAAATCGCCAGTAGCATTCTGCCGATTCAAACTTTCAACCGTAACACCCGTCTCGCTATAAAGGCTCAGCAGTATACCCTCAAGCCCATTTTCGGACGTACTCTAAAATATCGTGATTCGTTCCTAAGCTGTACAACTCGCTTATGGAATGCCCTGCCGATCTCTGTATTTCCTGGTCGTTATAACTTGCAAACATTTAAAAACAATGTACATCGGTACCTCTCTTTTCTTCTTCCCTAAATTTCCTTTGCCCGCGCTGTGAACAATCACCTTAAGGGTACACAAACCCCTTGAGCGCGCGCGCTCATGGCAAGATCGCTCGGACAAGATCGCCCGATTTAACCACCCCAGACTTCTTTCTTTTGGGCTATTTGAACCCGCGGGTTTATGCCAACAAGCCTCAGACAATCGCAGCCCTTAAGGGCTGCTTGTGTGGATTAGTCGGTGAAAACTAGATCCGTGGGGCGGCCTTTACTAACAAGTTCGATGAATATTGCCAACAATATCAAATCCAGCACACCAAAATTACGACAGGTACGACAGGTACGACAGTATGCTGTCAGTAGACAATCCAAAGCTACAAAAGGTGCTAAATATAAGGGAAGCACAAAGATCACACTCTTTGAACTTCTTGTAGGTGTTCCAATGCACGATGGTCTAAATTCCAACCTGGTGGCGATGTTAGGATAGATGGTCTAGGATTTTGCTTAACGGAGAGATGTGCTTCAACATCACGCAGAAGCTCAGATTATGCAGCTTTACGCGGAAAATCTAAAGCATCGTCGAATGAAAAAAACGAGAATATGGAGATCTGGTTACTGTGAGCTGAACAGAATTCTCTCCCGGATTGAAAGTTTTCCCTAAGTATTTGGGTCCGTACCAGGTGGTTAGTGTCAATGAGAAAGATCGGTATGATGTAAAAAGGTAGATAATCGTGAAGGACTACGACAAACATCATCCGCACCTGATTCCATGAAGCCTTGGATTAAACGCGACACGGATTCCGAATCATCGGGGGCCGAGGATGAAGTAAGGACAACCGATTTGTAGGAATAGTAAGTAAGAAAACGAGAGTACCTAAGGCAGTCTTGCACGAGATGTTAAGAGGGGCACACGAGAGCGGCGATTTAAGAAGCAGTATATTAAAGTAACTCATAAATAACTTCTATGAATTACTTTTTTTCTTTAAATTAAATATTGTAAACCACTGAATTAAAATATAAAACGTATATTTGTCAAGGTGTTTTCCTTTTTAGAATCCTATAATATATACATATTGTACATATGTATTATATGTATAATTTTGAAGCTATTTAGAATACATTAATTTCTATCAATACCCTCTTCTATTTACACAAGCTGTTTTTATTAATCACTAAATTTCTTTTATAGGAGTTCGTAGCAATTCTAAACTATGTAGATACATTTGTGGTATTTGCAGTCCCGTTTACCACTATAGTGGTTTTAAACACCTTTACTGGATGTACAGTTTGGAAATTTGCGACCGTTCGAAGGACTATGACGTTACAAAAAAGGTAAAAGTCAAAAATGTTCATAAATAAATTTAATATATCCACCAGCACAAAACTACTCTCACTATTTTTTGCAATTTCCTTTTTTTTTTGTTTTGAAGGAAAACTCAAGTCACAAGAAGTCCATTTTCTTCATCATTCCGGACCAGGACCGTAAAACGACAAAACTCATTGGTGTCAAGTTGTTCGCATCCAAATGGTGAAAATTGTGTACTGCACAGGGAATCCAAGAGGAAATCGGGTTAGTTTTGCGACATTTTTCCATTTCGTTTTTTCACCAAAATATTATCTTGACAACTTCAAAGGAAGAAGAAAAATGACAAATTCATCACAACTTAAAGTAACAAAAATGCTGCTGATAGTATCCACAGTATTTGTTTGCTTAAACTTACCAAGTTATGTCATGAGATTGAGGACCTACTTAGAGGTAATTTATTTAATTGAAACGAAAATTAAACTGAGGAAATTTGTGTTCCAGTGTTAGAAAATACGAACATAAATATGGCCCTTGCATCCGTACTACTTCAGTATTCCAAATAAGTATTTATGGAAATCAATAAAAAATAATATGTAACAGTTAAAAATTTCGCGAACAATGCTATAAATTTAACATTTAAGGGAGGGAACCATTTGTTCGTCCAAAAGAAATATTAATAACGCCTCCAACTGAATCAATTAGACATGCAGAACACGAATATTAAAAGTTACAAATCATGTTTGAAACTATTTTTTGGACACACTTTCTGAAAATTTAAAATAAAAGCATTAAACCCGTTTTTTTGGAATATTGTTTTTTAGTTAGCTAGAAGGAATTTATAACAAAAGTAAATTAATTATATATACGTATGTACATATGTAAATATAGATATATATGTATATATATAGATGTATATGTACATATATGCAGATATATATGTATATATAGATATATGTATAGATATTTCCAATAAACAACAGAAAGTAAAATTCATAAAAAAATGTACGAGTACATGCCAATATGTTTTAAAAAACTAAAACCGTTTTTATTAATTTGTTTTATTTTTTGTTTTATTTATTGCATATTAGAAGTTCACATAGAATCTTATTCTGGGAATTATCGTGTGTGCCACAGTCGATGTCCATTTGGATTTGAAATAACGTAGACTTAAATATAATATTTTATTTTCAATAAATTAATTTTACAAGCAAAAATAGTTCGGATGGCGTGGCTGACAACAATTATGGTAATAACCACCATGTAATTATACAGGGTATCCCCTAATTCGTCAAGGATAATGTGGGATATTATTCTTGGGTATATTCTAAGAAAGAAATCGTTCTACAGTATGGGTATATCTCTAATCTTGACATTACTTATCGAGGGTTTACAAAAATCTTGCTTCGGTGTACCCTGACCCATGTTAATTGAAGTTGCTCTGTTAATACCAGAAACTTTGTTTAGGACTTTATTTAAATAAAGTTGATATCTTGTTTGAGTCTTCAGATATCCAATTATTAAGCCTGTTCCATTTTTTTGCCTACGCTAATTTTGGATTTTGAGGTCACTTTTCTCCAAAAAAATGCGTAATAAACATAACGTTTTCCTATTTTTTTTTCTTATGAACGTAATAATAATAAAAAAAAAATTGTTGATCAATTAAGTTTGCAGAAATACCCATAGATTGTATGATATTTGGGAAAACCTACAACAGGTAAAAAAATTAATTTATGATTTTTTACCTAAGTTTCTAACAACAGTTGACAAAGGAGTCAAGAATTAATAATTTTCCAATGATTTTTTAAAATTGCAAAGCTATCTAAAGTTTTAAAGCGCAGTCGTTTATTTGATTACCTGTAAATTCAATTAGTATTAACAGAGTATTAACAGAGCAATTTAGGTTAACATGGTTCAGGGTACACCAAAGTAGGCCTTTTATTAAATCCCCGATAAATGATGTCAACATTGGAGACAGACCCTTACTGTAGAAAGTTGTTCAAGGGCTTTCTAAGTGATTAGATGTGTTTTAGTTTCTGCCCGGGTCCGCTTTTAGACTTCTTTCTTACAAAGCCAAATTGGCCGAGGTGGTAGTAGTGTTCTGTATCTAATCCAAGTGTTGCGGGTTCAATTCCCCAACGAGGAAAACAAACTTTTTTCTTGTTTTAATTTTTATGTTTAATAATAAGTAAATAACAAGTGTTAAAGCGCGCAAAACCAGTTGATGGAAGATAACGAGCTTTCCCAATAACGGATGGCATAATTAAATCAGACAATATGGCGATATGACACTGACCACGCACCAACAATTGGTAGTGACACAAATGCCAAGAAAAGCAAGAAGGCCTCACCTCCTAAAGGCTAACTCCCCTAACCTTCTTAAGCACCCCCCTTATCAGTTTCATCTGAAAAGCTGCCAGTTGAAGTAAGGGAAAGGGCGACAATGTCAGCAGCAGCAAAAAGCCAACAACATCTAATGCATCCGAATCTGAAGACGAGTGTGAAGAATTTAAATCTATCAGTAGCAGCATTATGCAGCTGTAACAAAAGCTGTTGGCCATCAAAGCCAAACAAATTGCAAGAAGGCAGAGAGCAACAGCAAGCAAGCACCTCAGAGCTCTCAGCTTGCTACAACAACAGCCGAATCCTAATGAGCAATCGCAGCCGCTAGAGTCAAAAGGGAGAAGTGAAAGTTACCATTTTTCCTAGTTCAGCTTAGTCCCAACAGCAAACTGTATAGTCTAAGGAGTAATAAAGTCCTAGACTACCAGGTTGTACACTGGGAAAAATTAAAAAGGAGCGAAAACATTTTACAATGTGTTCGTTGTCAAAGATTTGGGCACGCCGCCGCGGCATGCCGCTTCGAATTGCGAAATGCAAACTCGATGTGTTCAGTGTGGAAAGAATCACAAGTCGGAGGAATGCGTTCTGGGTAGAGATGGAGCGTCTATCAAATGCCTGCTCTTGTACGCCTTGTGTAAGAACGAGGGACAACCGCAAATTATCGGGATTGTTCTAAGTTTCAATAAAACTTGTTTTTTTTTTTTACAATTTGCGCGCGCTCAAGGAATGAGTACTCTGCCTCGTCAACAAAAGATGGGGGGTTAAACGATTATAAGTGCTCAGTCAAACACCAGCCGTAACTCCCCAAATTACGTACGCCCAAATGCTGACAGGCAGAAAGCGAAGGTTGTTTCTCAATCCCCAGCGCCTCGAACAACGGAAGAGGCATGCTGGCTATCTATCTGCAGGGCCTAACGCAATTTCAGTCGTAATGGGTACGAACATGGCGCAGCGCAACCTACAGGTCCTTGCATTGAATATAAATTCATTGATAAGAATCGAACGAAGAGCCACATCAAAGTGCCGTCCAATAGGAATATGTCCAATGGAAAGATTGACAGATACCTCAAACAAACTGACGAGACCATAAAACGAACAACAGACAGTACGATACCTCGGTACGGATACACTGACATAGAAGACTCATTCTGCAACGCAACTATTGACGCAATCCACCGACATAAAAGTAGACTGCTGTCGAGACTAGAAACCTTGTACAGACAGTTTACTGACAGACATAACCGGGAGACCATGACACTTAAGTCGACGATTAAAACCCTCCAAGTATTAATGAAAAAAATTACAGTTGTATTGGAACAACAGAATTCAATAAGTTCAAAGACGAAAATATGGCAAATAAAGCCGTTGCCGAAGAAAGAAGCTCCAAACAATCTTCGAATCGCTGAGAAGTAAAAAATCAGTGGGTACCGATGGGATATCGAACATTGTGCTTCAACATCTCCCACTATTAGCAGTAGAATTTTACACCACACTGTTTAATAATGAATAATGCCCATTATCCATCACATTGGAAGACAGCGGTTTTGCATCCAAATGCCAAAAG
Organism: Volucella bombylans; assembly: GCA_949129095.1. Classification (NCBI taxonomy): domain Eukaryota; kingdom Metazoa; phylum Arthropoda; class Insecta; order Diptera; family Syrphidae; genus Volucella; species Volucella bombylans. Next base: position 73,971,810 of record OX422142.1, on the reverse strand, counting down.
TGATATTCCCCAATCTGGGGAATCTTCGGTAGATAAGTCTCCTCCCGAATATCAATATGGTATTCGAAAAGGTGATCAAAAAACGCCTGACTAAATGGGTTGAGGACAAAAATATACTGGTCTATCATCGTAACCGATCGGTACGGAATTTCCTCCGATTTCTCCGATTTTTACGAATTTTGTATCATGATATCTGTTCCATTGACCTAATCGGACAAACCTCCGAAAACAAATTTTCTTGTGCGATGTATGACTGCAGAGTGTTAAAATAACAGCAACGCGTCTCGAATTCACGCTGTGCATTCCGATGCATGACATGATTATCTTTCCGACGTCAAAACAATGTGACAAAAGTTCCGCAAGCATGAGTGCTTGGGTGCTCAGGAGAATCTTTGCGTAAACGAAAATTTTTTTTGAAGCTGAAAGTAAAAATTATGGATGACTCATCTACGAGCACTTTCACAGAATGAAATAATTTGGTTTACGCTGCATCTGAAAGTTCGAAAATAATTGATACATTTTTCAAAAATCTTCTTTTTTCTTTGCTTAATGTTCTCTGTTCATATCTTTCTACTTCCAAAAATATCGCTACGGTAATCCATGATTCTTTAACTATTTTGGAAATGTTTTATTTTCACAAATTGAATGTCAAATACATGCCTCGGTACGCGTCTATATTTCGTTTACGATTCGTATACCATGAAGCAAATAAATCCTCCGATCGGTTACGATGATAGACCCCATAGTCCCAAATAATCAATTCGGTTTCAAGGCGAGACATTATACATTACATGCCGCCTCTAAACAAGTATGTGATATCAAGTGGAACAAATACAAGAAACAATGCACGGGTGCCTGCTTGATTGACTTGGAGAAGGCTTTTGACACAGTATGGTTAGTGTGCTGTTTCCTATTGTTATAAGGGCATAACACCTAAGACAATTTGTTGGGCAACCCAATTCTGAATTGTTACTTCACAGCTGTACTTAGTATCGTCGGGTCGGTGTTTATGTTTGACTTTTTTTATAATAACTAGGGAATTCAGGGCGGACGTAGCCAATCTACGCTGGCTCAACAGTAATAACTTTTCTGCATACGTCCACGTCTGCAAGTAAAGACACTGTACCTGGCTACGAACTAATACCATTATTCTTCTCTCAACGCGGTGTCGCCATTTACGTGCGTAGTCATGTAGCTTACCAAACCCCACCATAAGTAGTCCCTATTCCAATCTGGAATTAAATTTCATGTGGTTAAAATTCCATCTCCGTAAGCAAATTATCTACTATTGCTTTATTTACAGAAGCCCTAAACTGGGCAGCAATTCGACCTTTCACGAGTTTGATACGCTGTTTGACTCCATACAAATAATTGTATCACTGTATCCTCATACTGAAATAATTATTGCAGGCGATACTGGGTGGCTTCGATATTCTGGACAGACAACACCCAAGAAACGGTGTGTTGAAATCTTCGCTGCGGAAAGCAACTTAACCCAGCTTATAAATGAGCCCACACGTATACCAGACGCTGATAGTCATTCCGCCAACACCCTGAAGTTGTGTTTAACTTCCCTGACAAATACCAGATCAATGTGGTATCCCCTCTAGGCTCGTCGGACCACTGTCTCATATCAGCTAATTTCTCGTACATCGACTACACAGTTAGAGAAAAGATTCCTCAAAGAACCGTATGGCAATACGAGAAAGCCAATTTGAGCGGGCTTAACAACTTCTTTAGGAATTTGAACTGGTCGTTATGTTTCCTCGATAGCGACGTGGGTGCCGCACCTGATAGGATAACATACACTATTCTCTTTGGAATGAGATCACTGATCCCTCATCAGATGAAGAGTATCAAACCAAAGAGAAAGGCATGGTACGACTCGAGCTGTAAAGAGGCTGTCAGGATAGAGAAATGTTTTTTCGGTATTTCAAGACCAACTCGTCAGAGGAAAACCGAAAAAAGTTTAAACGAGCCAGGAATGACTACAACGTCTTTTTCAAGCGAGCGAAATTTCAATACGACCAAAAACTGAGGCAAAACATAGTACAATGTCGGTAGTAAACATTTTTGGTCGTTCGTCAAAAACATTAGAAATTCTACCTCATCCTCCATCCCAACGCTCATTTACAATGACAAATCAACGGTCACCTCTTTGGGCTAGGCCAATCTGCTTGCTGCACACTTTGCATTTTGCACAGATCAGCACTTCCTGATTGTGCTTTGTCCCCACCTACATTTGAGTGTGTAGATTCTTCAATGGGACGAATCCACTTTCGCACTCGTGTAGTAGCAAGAGTAATTAAAGATCTTAATATACACAAACCCGCTGATACAGATGGTATAACGCCCCTTCTTCTGAAGATGTGTTCTTTCACGCTGGCAAAATCACTACGTAAGCTTTTTCAACGATCCTACTCCTTAGGACTCTTTCCGAGCAGATGGAAAACATCATTTGTGCAGCGCGTCCCTGAAAAAAGCGAATCTTCCTCTCTCTCCGCCTACAGATCCATTGCACGGCCCTTCTTTCCAAGGTCATGGAAACGCTGATAAATCATCAGCTCATGAAACACGAAAACTTCTCAATAACCGGCAGTATGGTTTTCCTATCAACAGGTCCACTGGTGATTTTTTATTTTTTTTTTAAGAATTTAACACTTAAGTAGGTATGAATACACTTATAATACCTCAGCACGTGATAAGTTTTTTTGGAAAATTCTCCCCATTTAATGGGGAGACTAAATTCTTGGTGGAAGCTTGTTGATGATTTCTGGCCAACAACTCACCTTACTTGATTTTCTTTAACTGAAAAAATAAATGTCTTTCGGGAGAGGTTGGGATTTGAACACGGATCCTTCCGATTTAGAAGCCAATCCACTACCACTTGAGCCACGGCCACCCATGTCTGCATGTCTCATCGACACGTGGAACAAGAGCATACATTAATCTGGCGAAAGCAAGATAATTGCACTAGATATTTCTAAAACATTCGACAGAGCTTGGTAATAGGCTTTTTTGTCGAAAATGCATGCATTTGGGATCGACGACTCTCTTCTTCAACGGATTAGAAACTACCTTTCGGAACGTTCAATTCAAGTTGTTATTGATGGTTTCAAGTCTAATATTCACAAAATAAATGCCGGTGTTCCCCAGGACTCCGTTCTATCTCCGACACTCTTTTTAATTTTTATCAATTATCTCTTGTCGGCCACTTCTAATCCAATATATTCCTTTGCCGACGACAGTACTCTCTGCTTTTCATATTTGTTTCCGGACTCACGTCCCTTCTCTTCGTCTGTAGAACGGGAACGGCAGCGTGTGTTACGCTCATTAAATTCCGATATTAACAGCATAACCAATGGTGGAACTATCAACAGAGTGGAAATTAATGCTTCCAAATGCTAGATAGAATTCAAAACCGTGAGATAAGACTCACAGGTGATGCTAATATCACCCAATCAATGGACACCTTCGAACACAAACGAAATGTCTCGTGTCTCACTTTGTATTATCGCTATTTCCACCATCAGTGCTCCATAGAAATCTCCAGTAGTATTCCGGCCCTTTAAACCTTCAACCGTAACACTTATTTCATTCCCAAGCTGATAAGCCGAACAAGTCGCTTGTGGAATGCCCTGTCGATCTCTCTATTTCCTAGTCATTATAATATTCACATATTTAAAACCAACGTCTTTTTTCCTCCCTAATTTTCCATCGCCCGCGCTGTGTGCAAACATTTTAAGCGTACCTTAACCCCTTGAGTGCGCACTACTTTATGGAAAAAAAGTCGAACAGATTGGAACAGTAATCTACTGTTCACCCTTATACAGTTCATCGTGAAGAAGTGCGATGTGACTTCTGATGGAGTATTTGACATTAAAAACGGTCTGCAACAAGGTACGGTTGATTCGCCGATCCTATTCAACATCTACACAAGCGATCTTTTGAGCTCACTTCACCATGCTATAGCGTACGCAGTCGATCACCATGACATAGCGTACGCAGACGACTTGATCGCGTAAAGATCAGGTCCAAAGATCGAGGTCATTAATACGCTCTTGCAACGTGATTTCAATAAGATTAAGCGACATTGCGATGACTGGAAGTTAAAGATTAACTTTCAGAAGAAGGCTAAGTGTTAGGTTTAACTCAGAGTGCCCGTATTGGTAAGTTATTGTAAGATAGTATAAGTTAATTAAGAAAATGTTTAAGCATTTTTTTTGTCTGTAGGTGAATTCGAAATGAATTGAATATAATAAAAACGCATATAAAATGAAATAAATGACCGTTTCAATCATTTTACGTGCTCATACTTGTGCCGCATAAAACATGACAGATCCCGATGCCGATAGAAGAATTGTGTACGAATATTTATTACTATGAAACATATGTTTGTTGCTAAGACATTTATTCCGATATTGATGACTGTTTTTGGGCAAACAGAAATATTCGTATCAGAGGTTAATCCTTTTCCTGAGCGGGCAATACGACGCTTTCAATAAATAAATTATGGATCGCAAGCCGCGTTAAGTGAATCTAGAATTAGCGACCGACTATAATTGAACATGAGACTTTTAATTCTGTTAGCGCAAGAATGCAGTGAGTAACAGAAAAAGAAATATCTTATGCGCGAATTGAATGAACGTTTATATAGGACATAAAGGGAGGGAATGCTTTTCTTCGATGAAGATTCAAACAGACACGCAGGGTGTCGAATTGCGGATACGACGACTGCCATGGAGGATGTGGTTTTAGAACAAGAAACTCAGCCGGAGAAGATGCAAACGATACTAAATACGGCGAATGAAAGGCTCTAAAGTGATCTTGGGCGAATCACTATTATGTATTGTAAATACTGACTTTTTCTGACAGAACTTTTCGTGAAGAGGAGAATCAATCAAAACCGGTGTCAGTCTAGAAAGTAAGCAATGAGACGAAAATAGGAGTGAATAGGGAACACAGCCTGAACTACCTACAACGAAAATAGTGGAACCGACATTGTATCGTGAGTTAGAAGATGAACCTGACAAACTCCTTAGCAGCCGACAATTTGTAGAAGAAGTGCAACTTCGAACCACAGGCAAATGAGGTAATATTCCTAAGAATGTCGCAGAACGAAAAACAATTTCCTAACAAGTGTAGGAAGGCAAAGCCGACACTAGAAATTGCATCAACAACCAGAAATCTTATAAGTTGTATATAAGTATGGTACGCAATATGTACAACGACCTTAAAATCGTAGTTAAATACACGGCGGCAATAACCTGAGAATTCGAAGTTAATGTTGAAGTAGACCAAGGCAGTGTAAAAAGTCAGTTGCATGTTGACGATGCGCAAAATTTTCTTTTGAAGCAGAACTATACCGAATGCAGAACAACTTCTCTTCTTTTCGCCGATGATAACGCTATCATGAGCACCGGTAGCCGTTCAGACGATTCTTAATAATTGGTCGCAGTAGCTCCTGGCTTATGTTAAGGAGTCATCGTACCGAAGTTTGAAAAACTTAAAAGCTTTCCGTTAACAAAGAAAATTGCGATCACATTTCCGCACAAACAGTTAGCGCGGGGTGGCTTAAATGGCGCGAAAATTCCAAACATTTTATGGAAAATAAATTCCACATAAGCTAAAAGGTTTATTATGCAGGACAGACTTCGTCCACATCTCAATCTCGTACATGAGAAGTATTAAGAAAAAATGACAGCGATGGATATGAAAATGTCACGAATGTTAGCGGGTTTAACAAAATGTGATCTAATAACAAGTTCGCGCATTCGCGGAAGTAAGAAACCGATATTGGACAAACTTCAGGTTAAATAAATAAGCTGGCTTTGCTTATTTATTGGTCCCCAAATTTAGCCAACCCCACAAGCGGCGCAGTAGCAAAACAGATATGTGAGAGAAATAATTACCATTAGATGTAATTATGGGAGTTAAATATTTCAACGGTTTATACAAGATAAAGAAAAAGTTCATGGCTGTTTATATTTGGGTTTTTCCGTTAGTGTCTCCCCATATCTAAATTGTTTAAGAAAGAAACTTCCAGGTATTCGTACTGCTTCACAACTATAATTCCTTCCATTTCAATGTTGCATTTATTTCCTTATTTCTTTAATAAATATCATGATCTTTGATTTATCGATCAAGTTTCACAAGACACAGTGCTCGTACTTCTGCAATCTGTTGATTATTAATCCAGACGGTTCTAAAGAGCAGCATCACTACATCATTGAAGTTAAAGAAGTTATTTTGTAAGCAGGCCTGCATATTCCAACCCCCCATGAGAATATAAAATAACATATATCATCAATATTAAGCTCCAACAGACTGCAGCTTAAAGAACAATCCTCTCGGGCTGTTTGATGGAATAAGCTTTCTCGGGAATATGACGCTGCTGCTTTCATCAGACCCTAAACACGGTCTGTCTCGGGCGATTGGAGTCTTTCTAGCACAATAGCCTCCGCTCTGCTCCCCTTGGTATGTATTTATATCATGAGCTATACTCTCAGTCTTAAAAAAACTGAAAAATTGCATTTAAATGAATATAAAAAGAATAAAATACTAGTTCTTCTTCTAAATGCTCTTTGAAAACAGAAAAAATATTTTTAGAGAAATAAAAATCTATAATGGTCCATTGTCGATTTCTATTGTACAATAGCAATGACAATAAAGATATTATTCAAGTAGGTAAATACTTTTTTTTCAGAAGAAACGTCATATTAACTTGACTTTTCGAGATATCGTTTAAACATTAAATATCAGGGGCAGAAGGTATCTCACGATTATGAAATTATAATTAATGATCCAAAACAATATCAGAAAAAAAACCATATTAGAACCTAACTGGATGCTGTAATTTATTCGTTGAAAATGGTCATCTTATTAATAAACCGCGCTCTATCTTCCTGAAAGCCTAACAACCTACAGTTCTTCATCTAACACTGTCCAAAAATTTTTTTGTTTGATTAAGTAATTGTAAGCTAGCATTTAAGCATTTTTTTTGTTAGTATGGAAGAGTTAGTGATTAAGAAAATAAAATGCATATAAAACTGAAACTAAGCTCTTATATTATTGTAGTTTTAATACGTTTCCTTGGTATCTATGTATTCGCATGTTTAAGACTTCCATTTTGATCCATCCGTTTCGTTTTTTTAACAAATTATTTTCAATTATCATAGCTTGCAAGCTTCTGACATAGAATTAGATGAATGGTACTTGTTCGCACATTTTCGACTATAAGTCATCAATTATGAATTTAATGAAAAAAACTGATTGTAATAAAAAAGAAAACAAAATCATATATGAATATTTACAATAAATTCGTGCATATTAAAATTATAAGCAAATTGCTTTACTTAAATATTGACTTATTTAAAAAAAGCCGTTGCCAGTGAAAAAGAAAAAATCACTTATATGTAGATACATATATTTTCATTCTTTGAATTTTTAACATTAGCTCTGTCGACCGAGCAAAGGCAGCCAAGTCTTCTCAATGAAACCCACTTCAAGCATATGTAACCTCATTTATCGGTGACTTTTGATTACTTTTTCCGTAAGAAACAGTCTTTCTCCAAAGGTATAGTGCGAATTTCATTAAAAGAAAGTTTAACTTATTGACATGGGACTTTTAGTATAAGGATAAGTCATAGGAAGCTTGTTGGCTTCGTTAAGTGTTGCTTATATGGTATGTGAGGTTACGTGTGCGTACATTTTGTTTAAACACCAGCACCACTTTCTGTACTTTAATGTTACTTTATTTAACTTCAAAAACTGCGAACTGTTTTGTGAATTTTCCAATAAGTTGTTGTGCAACAATTTAATGCTGCGGCTATTTTAAAAAATTTACTATAAACAACTTGGAAAATGCACAATGCATAATAGTGGACTATTACAAGTGTTTAGTTCATTCAAACATCTTGGAACCGTAATAAAATGATGGTCGATCGGGAAGATTAAGTGACGCAGAACACATGAAACGATTCTAGAATTCGAATATCCCCGTACTGAAAGATAGTCCGTACTCGTACATGGAAATCTTACATAAATAAATGAATAAATACTGGGCGCCTACAATATGGGGTGGATATACTTTCTGATTGACTTTGTGTTCGCCTTGTTAATTTCTGCACAGTGAACGGGAAGCTACTATTTCTTGCCGACTCGAAAAAGATTTGACTTTTGGAGGTTTGCCATTGCCCGCCAAAAGGGCGGTAACATCAGAAAAAGAGACAAATTTTTCTGTTTTTGTGCTGCTAGCCGAGTTTCTGACAACCTGGCATGTTAAAAATAAAGATTAGTGCTTAGAATGTTAATATTACATAAAAAACAGAAGTTGCTAGATAAATTGTTACTGAGGCGTAAAAAGGATAATTATAAGGATATTATCTATTGTACACGATACCTTATGGTAACTTATCCCGGATAGATGATAGATAGATGAAAGTAATTTTAAATTCAGATATTTATAATTTCTTCTCCACTAATCTAAAAGGGTTCCGAAGTTATGGAAGAGAAGACTGCTGAATAGACGGCTAACCCATATATGTATACGAATTTGCAGGTAGTCACTAGTTTAAAATTCATACGAAAATGTTAGACAGAATAGTTGATGATAAACCATTTTAACCAGAATATACAGCACATCTATTTTAATACATAAATAAAATTGAACTATCTATCTGTGATTTTGAAACCGCTACCTTTTGATTAGCTTATATTATTCTTTACATGATACCAACCATATCGGGAAGGGTTGAACCGAAATTCTGTTTACGGCTTCTTCCTCCCTATATACCACAACTTGCCCAGAACATATGCCAATTGGGCGGTGGAAAATCAACAAGTCGACATCAATATTTCTAATCGATGAGTCCATTTTTCGCTATGGTTTTTGCTCGGCGGATACGTTAGAATATAAATTTGCGGAATTTGGGATTCTGAGAATTGAACTGGTATCGTTGACAAAACATGTATAAAATAATGTTACCCATACTACGCGTACAATTATTATGCGCGTTCTGAACCGGCACCGGATTGTATTTATTTATTTATTTTTTTTTAATCAACGTCCATGAGTTTGCAAAAAGACGCAGCTGCTTAAAGATATAATAGCAGGTTTGAATCTATTGCTTTTTCCATATTTTGGCTACAACAATTGGTAACCAAGTTCACGTAGACAAAGTTTAAAACAGTAGAAAAATTGCATTCAAACCTTTAATACTCAATGCTTATTTAAATCGAAGATCCTAAGAAAAATAATTATAATCCTTTACATCTTACGCTAGGTACATATTTCTCTTACGCACCTGCACTGCTACTAAACTACTTGTGGGGTTATCTAAATTTGCGAAACTTGTGTAATATTCATATTAGTCTTTTTTGGATCACATCAAGGTAAGAATTTGCTGATGCGCTTGCATTTACTAGTCGGGCATCTGCTGGAACTTTAGACTTTTTAGCTAAAGAGATTAGTCTGAAGTTTTTCGGCATTGGTGTTTTTTTAGGCAGGATTCCGCAAATACGGACGCTACTTATAGAACCATGTTTTGTAAAGCGGCTGAATTTCGTAACATTTTCATCTGCTCGTTTCATTTATTTTTCTTTTTCATCGTCCACCACTATGTGTATGCAATGCCGAAGGCAAAACTATCTTGTATAGCAAACATTTAATTTTAGGAGGCATTTTTCGGCCACAAGAAATTGCAAAAACGTTGAGCAAACTCTACATGTGATATCGTCAACGGAATATCCTTGATAATATACGAATGCGCCCAAGTAATAACATTTTTCCGACTTCGCCATGTCAACACTTTTTATTAGGTTGTAAGTAACTAAATGTAAATTTTCGATGGAATCCAAAAACTCTCGAATGAATACCTATGTAAGAACGTGTCCAAAAACTACGACGACAAGAAATCTGTGCATCGCTTTGCTTAAACACCAAAATGAACCGTTTTTGCACGTACATATAATTACCTGCGATGAAAAGTGGATTCTCTATGACAACCGTAAAAAATATGGGCAGTGATGGGATGCAGACGAAAAACCAAAAACGAGCAGTGGTCAATGGTCATAAAGGATTTTAAGGTTTATTTGACATTGAGTCACATTGGAAGAGAGTCATAGATGCCAACCGATCATATTATATTTTGATTAAATAAAAATGTTTAAACAAATTATATTGGCTTTTAAACTTTTACTCTAAAATCGGACATTTCGTGTGGTACAATTTAATAAAAAGATACAAGTATTATGGATATCTAGACTAGGATGTGTGGGTTTGGAAAAATTGCAATGCAGATAATCCCCTTTTTTTAAATACTTAACACTCAAGTAGGAATTACTACACTTAAAGTGCCTGAGCACGAAGTTTTTAGGAAAATGGGACAGAGGGAGAAAGAAAGATTTTTGGACTCAGTGGTTATTTCGCCCCATGGGTTGCATTAAACATTTAATGGGGACCCTAAATTATAAACCACTCATCTTACGGGATTCTATTTGCATGAAAAAAAAGAATGTCTTTGGCCGCCGCTAGTATTCTGGTCTATCATCGTAAACGATCGGAGGATTTATTTGCTTCATGGTATCCGAATCGTAAACGAAATATAGATGCGCATCGACGCATGTATTTGACATTCAATTTGTGAAAAAAAAACATTTCCAAAATAGTTAAAGAATCATGGATACCGTAACGATATTTTTGGAAGCAGAAAGATATGAACAGAGAACATTAAGCAAAGAAAAAAGAAGATTTTTGAAAAATGTATCAATTATTTTCGAACTTTCAGATGCAGCGTAAACCAAATTATTTAATTTTGTGAAAGTGCTCGTAGATGATTCTTCCATGATTTTTACTTACAGCTTAAAACAAAAATTTCGTTTACGCAAAGATTCTCCTGAGTACCCACCCATGCTTGCGGAACTTTTGTCACATTTGTTTTGACGTCCGAGACCATCGGAAGGATAATCATGTCATTCATCGGAATGCATCGCGTGAATTTGACACGCGTTGCTCTTGTTTTGACACTTTGCATGCATCATACATCGCACAAGAAAATTTATTTTCGGAGGTTTGTCCGATTAGGTTATCGGAAAATATATCATGGTACAAAATTCGTAAAAATCGGAGGAAATTCCATTCCGATCGGTTACGATGATCGACCAGATTAAACCCCGAATCGTCCGATTTGGAAGCCAATACACTACCATTTGAGTCACTGCAATCCGTGTTTTAATATGTGTGACTGATTAATAAACTGTACCTACAGCTCCTTTAAGATAGCTGGTGCTATTTAATTTAATTTTTGCACATAGCTGCATGCTTACTTAACCGGATGCAACTAAATAAAAAAACATGTTATTGCTACTTAAAAAAAGATTTTAAGTAGGTTGAAAGTAATCAAACTTTATAATTTTGATATCAAACCGAGTGTGTAATATTAATTAAACTTAATTCCTTCAAACAAGAATTATATAATCTTAATCTACTTACGACATTTTCTTTATCAGCAACGCGAAGTTCGTGACGTATACATACGAGTATACTTATATGATACATAAATAGGAAGACACAAATATGACATTTAATACAGTACGTGTTTTTCTATATTTTTCTTCTTTTATGTGTTTACGCACCACGATGACTTTATGCGGATTAGATGGTGCTTATGTACCTATGAGGGCTTGCATATAGACGTAGTAGTCATAGTCTTCAAACCTGGAAACAAATTTATCACAAAGACAGTACGAGATATGTTCAAATATTTCTGTAGTTAATGCAGATTAAAGGAAAAGAAAGGATTTAAGGAAAAGGAAAACAACACTGGGATTTCATTCATCTGAAATACTTTCGTTCGTCCATTTTTGCAGATGAGTTGGAATTACATATGCCGACAATGTTGAAAAATCTAGACTTAAAAAACCCTTTGAATTCAAATTGGTCACAATTAAAATAAATGTTAATTGAAAACTGAAAGTTAAGAATGAAAACAACTTTTCAATATGAATAGCTAATTTAAAAAAGACATTGTGCAATGTACATATTAAAAAAGATAGTGCTTTTTATGTCTCGAATCTTAACATGTAAGTTTGGCAATAGATTTCCTTCACAAAATACTACAATACTTATTTAGGTTTCTTTTAATTTTGTTGGTCCGATACATATTCGTATACTAACCATAGCTTTACCCCAATGGACTTTTCAGATCGTCATTATTTAGATCAACAGGTCCTTCGGAAAGACATCATTTTGTTCTCGAAATATTTCAACAATCGTTGTTAAACTTTTACGCAGAACGTCTGATTACAATACAGTATTTGAGCCAAGTTATGAGTATAACTTAATCTTTACTTCAATTTAGGTGGCGCTACCATCCAGGGTGTACTTGGGTCTCAACTTTAGGGCGATATTGGGCTAATAGTCTTCATTTGTTTAGACCAAGTTGACTGAGATCCTTTTTGATTTGAGCGCTCCTCATAAGGTGAGGTGTACCTTTACCTATAGGTCATCCTCATTTAACAAAATTATTCAGATAACGTTATGTTTTTAAATAGATGTACAAAATGAAAACACAAATTAAATTTGGGAACACCATCGATATTTGCTACTTTAAATTAATTTTTATATAATATTTTTAATATAATAAATTTATAACTTATAATATCTTTTTTTTAAGACTGAGTCTTCAAAGACTACAATAGTAATTCAGTATATTACATGGATACTCTTTATAACAAACTTTGGAATAAATTTTGTTCTGTACTGCGTGAGTGGACAAAACTTTAGGTAAGTGTATTAAAAAATTTATAATTTTAAATTTATATGGAAAAAAGACTACAGAAACTTATGTGTGAAAAACCATAGTTTTAAAACGTTTTAAATTATTTTTAAACTTTTTTAGATATACTAGGTGGGGTGAAGAGTAACCTCCGTGGGAATGAAAAAAAAATTGTTTTTAAATGTTTTTTTTATTTTATTCAATATAGTCCCCTTTTAGCTTGATACACTTATTCCAGCGATTTTCCAACTTCTTGATCCCGTCCGAAAAGTAATTTTCCGGAAGGTCTGCAAAATACTCTTCCGTGGCGTCGATGATTTCCTCGTGAGAGCTGAGTTTGTTATTGATGAGCCATCTTTTGAGGTTTGGGAAGAGATAATAATCCGAGGGAACCAGATCGGGCGAATACGTCATTGATTTTAGCCGTGGTTGTGATGCTCTTGTGCGCCGGCGCATTGTCTTGCAAAAACAAAATTTTTTTTCGCTTCATGTGAAGCCGTTTTGCAGCGATTTCGGCCTTCAGTCGCTCCAATAATGCACAGTAATACTCGCTGTTGATGGTTTTTCCTTTTTCGAGGTAGTACACGAAGAGTATGACATGACAATCCCAGAAAACCGACGCCATAACCTTTCCGACCCCTTCGAGCCTCCCGCTTCAGAGCACTCGTGCCGGCTTCAGTCCATTGCCGGGCACTCATTCTGTTCTCGGGTGTGTAATAGTGGATCCAAGTTTCATCAACAGTTACCAATCGACGCCAAAAGTCCGCCCGATTCCGCATCAGAAAGTCAAAACATTCTTTTGAAGTGCTCTCGCGTTCGTGTTTTTGGTCAGGAGTGAGTATGCGCGGCACCCAGTGGCAGGATAACTTTTTCATATGCAGAATATTGCCCAAAATATGGCGTCTGCGCACAGTACTAATCTTTGTGGTATCTGCTAGCTCGCGCACATTCACTTTCCGGTCAGCCAACACTATTTCATGTATTTTTTTTTTTACATTATCCTCTGTAACCGCATCGGAGGGCCTGCCGCTGCGGACTTGATCGGTAGTGGAGTTGCGGCCACCACAAAACTCTCGAAACCAATATTTGACGGTGTAATCTGACGGAGCATTAGCCCCATAATATTTATTCAACTTTTCTTTTATTTTCTTCGCCGTTTTGCCTCTCAAAAAATAATGTTTTATGAGAGAACGAAAATCGTTTTTGTCCATACTCAACATGATGCCAAACACGTCAACAACAGTCAGCTGTCAAAACAAAACTAAAGACAGTATCGCACTGAAATTTGGTAAGTCTGCCTAAATATGAACGGACTTCAAGGCACCATAACCTTTTTTGCAGTAGCAGCGCATTCTGGCGGTCAAGGAGGTTACTTTTCACCCCACCTAGTATATTAAAGATTCTAAGATGTTTTATGCGTACTACTGTGAACAAAAATAGGGTGAAAATTTTAATTTTAAAATACGCGGGCTCTTCGATTCTGGCAAATATTTTTTTTTGGGTTGGTAGTACTATCACTGCACCTGTGTCAAATTTCATGTCAAAATCTGCATTTGTTCAATAGTTGCGCACGTGTTTTGTGAATAACAAAAAGTGAATATAGCGATTTTTACAATGTCTGATTTTATTGAGCAAAGAAGTTGCATTCAATTAGTTTGCGGAATGAAATTTCTGTTGCACAAACGTCGAGAATGTTGCAGAAGGCCTTCGGTGACTAGGCTCTGTCACAAAAAAAAAATTTACAGGTAGTACAAACAATTCAAAGAAGGCAGAGAAAGCGTCAGAGAAAAAATCGCCCTGCACGGCCATCAATATCAACTGATGAACACAACGTCAAGTAAATCAAAAATTTGGTGCTCAATAATTATCGATTGAGAATTAGAGACCTCGCTGATACTGTTAACATTTCATTTGGATCAGTCCAGACCATTTTGAAAGATGTTTTGTCCCTGCAAAAAGTCAAATCTCGTCTGGTTCCAAAAACCCTCCATTTTTTGGAATTTTTTTGAATTGGCTCCTCGAGACCATTTTGCCAAAAATCAACTCATATCGTTCCACAATCACCGTATTCGCCTGATTTAGCACCGTGTGACTTCTGGCTATTCCCTAAGCTCAAGAGACCGCTCCGAGGACACCGTTTCGACACGACTGAGGAGATAAAATCCGTATCCAATGTCCGATTTTGGATTAAACATTTAAAAGCCAATATAATTTGTGATTTCGTTTACCGCTGTATCATCAAGTGCGTTTTTAATGCTGTTAAGATCTTCAATTTTAGCCAACCCCACAGGAGGCGTAGTAGCAATAAGTGGGAGAAATATGTAGCATAAGATTTAATTATAGGCGTTATACAGGATATCCCCTAATTCGTCAACGATAATTTGGGAAATAATTCTTGATATATTCTAAGAAAAAAATCGTTCTACAGTAAAGATCTATCTCCAATGTTGACATCATTTATCGAGGGCTTAAGAAAAGCTGTACCATGACCCATGTTAACGGAAATTGCTCTGTTAATATTAATGGTAGAGACTTCGTTTAGAACATTATTTTTAGAAAAAATACTAGCCTTTGTAATTACGTTTAAATAAAGTTGATATCTTGTTTGAGTCTTCATTTACCCAATTTCTAAGCCTGTTCCATTTTTCTTGCCCATGGTAATTTTTGACTTTGAGGTCACTTTTCTCCAGAAAATAAAAATAAAATTCATCAACAAGTTTGCAGAAAAACACATAGAGTTTGGAACGCTGTCCCTTTTATTATGTAAATTTAACTTTTTCTGTTACCATACTGGCAAATATTGAAGAGTAGTAGTCAGTCTAAACAGCTACGCCAAAGAGTAAACTTGTAAGATCGTCTATACTTTTCTTGTGATTTTTTTTGTCAAAAGTGTAGCAAAGAAATGAGAGAATCTTATAAAACAAAAGTCAAGACCAAAGAAGCGAAACAATGTTTTTAATCCAAAAACAGCTGAAACGGATGAAAGTAGTTTCAATGCATCCGCGAAAAAAATTCAAAATGCAAGAAAAAATTGTAGTTCAGGTGGTAGTGGACTGGCTTCCAAATCGGAAAGTTCGGTTTTCGAATCCCAGCCTCACGAAAGACATTCATTTTTTCAGTTAACGAAAATCAAGTAAGATGAGTAGTTGACAAGAAATCAACAACAAGCCAAATTCCACTATAAATTTAGTCTCCCCATTAAATGTTGGATGCCATAGATGGAGCGAAATAACTACTGAGCCCAAACATCTTTCTTTCTTTCTCTATCCCATTTTCCAAAAAAACTTAACACATGCTGAGGCATTATAATTGTAGTCATACCCACTTGAGTGGGTGTGTTGAGTGTTTTATTATTTATCGTGAGAGTTCTTGGATTAGGGTTGAAAGGAGCAGCAAAATATTGTGGATTAATGGACATGTTTTATGTTATACGTGGATGCAAATCGCATGACGATCTTTGACAATAGAGCGCATTAGAGCACACGAGAGGGAAGAGTGATCCGCAGACAACACCAACTCGTGGTATTAGAAGCTACCGTAAAGGCAGAGGGTTTATTATATGGCGCTGGAATAGACGACTCGATGTAAGTTTGAAAACAAATTTCTTTGCTACTCGTATATGTGAAGTGCTTTTGAAATTTTAAACGTATTTTTCTCAAAACTGTGCTTTAAACCCGGTGAGGAAGATTTCTCTGAATTGGCTGAACCGATCTGTCTCAACTGTTAACACAAGCTTTTTAAGTATATTTTTTAGTAATCAATCGAAGGCTTTTTATCATAGATAAATATTTTTCATTTTATAAACAACTGACGTAAGTGCTAAATTTGTTTCAAAAATCGACGAGATAATACAATATATTAACCAAATTTGTTTGGTTTTTTCATTTCAGATGATCCAATTCAGAGAAATCGTGCTCACCACAAGACGCATTTTTTTTAGAGGAGCTATTGGAGATCAGCTATAGCAGCTTTCTATAGAATTATTTTTTATGTTAATAAATTAAAAGGTCTTCTCATGAAAAATTCTTAAAAAATCGATATTTTTGGGCCTCCTAATTGTACAATATACAACCCCTTAAATTCTTGATAAATGATGTCAACATTAGAGATAGACCTTACTGTAGAACGATTTTTTTTTTCAGAATATACCCAAAAATCATTTCCCAAAATATCCTTGACGAATTAGGGGACACCCTGTATATATTAGCGGTTATTGAAAGAATAAGAAGAAAAATATGGAACAGCAAAAATTTCTCATGCTGACTTATGCATAAGCCACTATTCTTATTAGTATAGATATTGATGAACATGGCTTAATACTATCTTATGCATTTACTTACTTACTAAGGAAGCGATACAGTTCAGGGTGAACGTGGGTCTCAACTAACAAGCCTCTTCAGTGAGTCCTGTATTTAGCTTACTGCCTATAGTTGTGCACTACAAGTTGGTGAGGTCTACTTGTGCGCCCCACCTAAGGTGAGGTTTGCCTCTACTGCGTTGTCTCTCCGGGTTAGATTCGAAAACGTTGCGGGCCGGAGTACTGGTGTCATTCGCTCCACATGTCCTAGCCATCTCAGACGACTCATGGGCAGTTTTCTGATTAGGTCGATGTCACTGTACAGCTTGTATAGTTCATCGCTTAATACTCTCCGCCAAAGTCCGTCAACGCAAACGGAACCGAATATTTTTCGAAGGATTTTTCTCTCGAAACGACTGAGGATATCTTCATACACTTTCGATAGAGTCCATGCTTCAGCGCCAAAAAGTAGGGCTGGGATGGACAAGTTTAATTGCCTTCTTAACCCAAAGGAACAAAGCGTGATTCTTCGTTTCACTTTTGAAATACTGTGCCTATAGTAGTCGCTTGTGAGTTCTGCGCAATGCTTTCAAGTATGATGTTAAAGAAGTCAGTTTTTTGACATCAAAGTCGTCACCGACTTTGACGGAGCAGCACTAGACATGGCTCTATGGCACTATCTTGCGAGCTTTCCTGGTCCAAATCGCACTGATGGAACGCCAATTAGGTTGTTGACGAAGGGCTTTAGACGTTAAAGCAAAGTGGCACATAAGACCTTAAATACGATGTTGAAGAAACTTATGCCTCTATAGTTAGCGCAGTTGAACGGGTCCCCTTTTTTGTGGATCGGGCAAATGATACTGAGATTCCATTCATCAGGCATACACTCTTCTGACCAAATTTGAGAAATAAGTTGGTTGATGCTCTCCACAATTACTACTATTATCTTATGTACTCGTTCATTTATATTTGGGATCAATTCCGCAACTGTATGTATTCTGTTTGCGAGAATATACATATAGTATAAGACAAAAATCATAATAAATTACAGTAATATAAAAACCTTAATTTCAAATGCAATACACCATACGCTTTTCAAATTTTCTGAATGGTTAGTCCGTTAGGTATGGTATAACAAATTGACTTTCTTAAGAATTTTATACTCTTATTTGCGAGCCTCTTATTTGCACAAATTACGAATATTTTACTTATACCTACTTAGCTAGATATGGATCACATATAAGTATATTATTCTGTCTGTAAATATAAATATGCCTAATACAAATAAAAATAAAAAGCGACATTTTGTTAACACAGTATTTAATCTTGCTAGAGTATTTACATTTATGCATATAAATCTATAAGAGATCACATGTCGTATTTGTACTAACACTGCACTTTGTACACTGTACTTCGAAAACATTATTTTTTTTTAGAAAATTTACTTAAAAATGGCTTTAAAAAAATTAACGAAGTTACTCTTTCATTTACACTGATTTAATTTCTTCTAAGCGTAATATAATATTTAATCTAAATTCATATTTATTCTAATTTATTTCAGAAAAGCGGTTATAAGCTTGTTTCGAAATGTATCATCACAAAGAGATGGAAACACACAAATCACAGGTAGGGGACTAAGGATGTTTGAAACTGAAGACATTTAATTGTCGGGCTCTTTTATAAACAAAATAGCATTGTAAAACTAATGCTTTAAGCTTTCTAACGAAACGTAAACAAATATATGTCGCACTTTTTTTTACTAATTTTATGAAAGTTCTCAAGTAACATATTTACTTAAATTTTTCTTATTTTTATAAGATTCATTTGTAATGCTTATTTTCGCTTAGCATTTTGAATAAATTTGTATTAGAGATACATAGTTCAAGAATTTAAACTAATGAAATGGTATTAACTTCTAGTCACGTTACTTAATTTTTTTTTCTTTCATTTTTAATCTGTGATCAGCGCAAAATATATAGTTTTGTTGTTAATTCTCAATTTTCAAAGTTAGAGCAACCTAATTTTCACTAAAAAAACAGGTAAAGTGATTAGGAATCAGTATTGCAAAAGAAAATGAAAATTCACCGTTACTTTGCGAGCATTTAAAATTGTTCTCGTGGAATGCATATGATCAATTTTTTGACATTGTTGCAGTTGCATATTGTGAGTCAACAAAGTGTGGCAAAGCGTTAAATTTTCACATTGTTTTTTGTTTAAATTAGAATTTTTTCATATTTGATTGTAATTAAATAAAATTTTCATCAAAGGTACTATAAAAGTTCGGCTTCTGCAAGTATTTTACATTTCTTTGCCGTAGATGAAAGAACTCAGTAACGCTAAAATTAGGGAAGTTGAAAGGCTAATTGTTTTTCATCGGGTCATTTCTAAAAATCTTGGAATTGCATTAGGTGTGATGCAAGAAATTGGATTCTAAAATTGAAAAAAATAAACCTGGAAGGAAACCAATTTTGAATCCGACCTTACAAAGATGTATTGTCCCATATTAATAAAGGTTTCTACCAAAACGATGGAATTCATGTCATAACGGAGGCTGTAAGAACAATTTTGCGCAAAAACGGATTTCATGGACGCACTAAAATAAAGAAGTCTCTTCTGACTAATCGCCATAAAAAATTGAGGATGCAATTTGCAAAAATATTATAGGGTTCATGACTGGGCAAGAGTAATTTGGTCCGATGAAACTAAAATTCATCGTTTTGGATCCGATGGTCGTCAATCAACGATAAAATTTTGAGGAGGAAATCTAATGATTTGGGGGTGCATGTGCACGGATGGAGTCGGTGAGTGTGTTAGAATGGTGGGTCGCATGGACGCGGCTCAATACGTCACCATCCTATCCTCGAAGGAGGACTCTTAGGAAGTCTGGAAATATGGGATAAAAACGTATCGGACATTATCTTCCAGCAAGATAATGATGCCATAATAACCAAAGCTTGGCTGCAAGATAAAAAAATTTTAAATACTTGATGGCCACCACAATCTCCTGACCTCAATCCTATATTATGCGCCATTGCAGATTTGCCACTGGAGATTGTCGAAATTTACAAGATTTATAGCAACGCACTCAAAATGCTTGTCAAAACATTAGTCCGAATCAATGCCAAACATTAATAGAATCTATGCCAAGAAAAATAAAAGCAGTTCTCGAGGCAAAAGGAGGCTATACAAAGTACTAAAATGTACAATCTCAAAAGGTCAACAAATTGATTAAGTACTCTATCTTTTCTTTAGTTTATTTAAATTATATGAACAGATGAATTTATACTTTGTTTTATTTTGTTAACTTAACTAAAATATTATTTTTTAATTATGTTGAACTATCGTTACAAATAAAATAGTTATAAATTAAAATCCTGTGTTCCGCTAATCATGTGATCAAAAAGTTGAGTCACTGTATACGAGTATATACAAAATCTTTTGATTTTAGTGCTTCTAATTCTTTTTGGTACAATATTTTTGCATACAGAAAGAAAGATGTTGTTTACGCATTTTTCGAAAAAGGAAAAATAAAACATTTTCAACATTTTGAAGTTTTTCAATAAATGTACTCAAAGTACAAGCTCAACTATACAGCATTTGTAAGGCATTACTTAAAACCGCCATGTGTAGGAAAGGATGAATCTCATACACTCCCAAAATTGTCTCTAAAAATCAATGTTAAGGAATTAAAAGCTTTCTGAAAATTTATTCCTAACATTCACTTTGGGTATTCATAAAAATTTAGAAAACTATCACGACCACTGAAGAGCGCATTGTTTGTTAGTTAACCTTATCGTAAGTATACAAGCAAAAAAAATGATTTGAAAATTAATAGCCTCCATATCGGCTTACTACTTACATCAACAAGCTGGTTGATGCTCTACCACCTGAAACTTCTGGAAAACAGTGAAAGAACTTGAAATCGCCAAAGAGACTCCGATGATATCCGAAAACATTGAATATGAATTATAATAAAAAAATTCTATTCCCATCGGCTTCGATTAAGAATTTAAATTTTCGATCGAATTTAAGACTGACATTAAGTTGAATTACCCATAATTAGTAAAATGGGAATCCCATATGATGTTTTTGCTTAAGGCGAAAAAATAGCTGTGCGAATAGTGCTCTCTACAACGCTGCTGCTATAAATTATGTTGTACGGCTGCGAAATTTACTGTAATCCTGATTATGTAAATTTGATTAATCACCGTCACTTGTATCATCACACGATACTCGTATGTTTAAAACTTTAAAAGATACGGCCATATCTTTGCCTTATTGAAAAAGAATGTCTGGTTGCTCTTTTAACAGTCCTGTTTACAAAACAATGGTTACACGTTAATCTGAGTATCTTTACTGTCTTAATGGCTTAATTCTTCCCCAATCTTGTCGGTCATTTGATTTTCCCCAATCTTGGTAATTCTACTTATATTATTCAGAGCGCCAATTTTTGTTCATGCCACCCGCCTGTAGAACTCCCTAACAATAAACTCAGAAGGAATGACGTTTATAATGACACATTACGTGTCAAAGCAAAACAGATTGCAGATTAAGAATAATTTAAGTTATTTCTCAGTAAATAATTATAACAGCTTTTCTTCGAGGTGTGATTCGAAATTATATTTAACCAAAATAGTATTTCGAAAAAAGTGTATCTTGAATTAGCATAGGACTGAAAAAAATGGTAATAAAAAGCTGTAGAAGGTTAAAAAGCATTTAAAAAGCAACAAACTTCAGAAGAAGTGCATCGTCGTATCAAACAAACCAGTGTGTTTGTTTCAGTAGGAATATCAATTCAATTATCGATAGAAATTCTAAAAAGAAAATATCGTGCGGTGACTGCATAGGATTTTTCAATATTGCATGTGTAAATAACATATCTTAGAACAAGATGGTGAATTTAAATCAAGTGGAAAGGCATTTCGATGCGAAAAGCGCGCAATGCTTAGACGATCTCTTGTTACCTCTGTACAAACACACAGGCTAAAGCAAAGTATAAAGCAAAAGTTTCAAATAATTTCATTGCAGATGGCGCTCCAATAACTTATGCAGAAGAAGACAAGTTAACTTTTCTTGTTGTTTTTTTTAAGAACTTAACACTCCAGTGGGTATGACTAAAATTATGATGCCAAAGCGCATGTGTTAAGTTTTTCCAAAAATGGGACAGAAAGAGAAAGAAAGATGTTTGGGCTCAGTGTAATTTGACTTGTTGTTGTATTTAGGCAACCATTCATCTCACGACATTTTGGTGGCCTGAAAAAAGTCTTTCGGTCACGGCTGATATTGAGCCCCGAACGATTGGGAAACCAATACACTACCACTTGAGCCAGGGGCACCCAATTGATCTACAATACAAACTCACAAATTTGGTAGAAATAAATAAGGAAATTCAGAAAACATTCAATGAACTTCGTACAAAAAGTGCTGAATGTAATACTAAAATGGCAATCATGGGGAACAAACTATGTTATTGTAAACTGCCAAGAGCAGTGTATATTAAGTGCATTGATATCGTTGGAGTTTCTTGTGTCAACTACAGCAACGCAAAGTCTAAAGCACGACAAAATACAAAATTGCTATATGTATAATGAAAGCGCATAGCAAAGGAGAAAATAATAGGGGGGAGGATATGACGGGGTACTTAACATTTGAAGCCTAGTAAAAATTAAACTATTCTACTTCTGTAATCTTGTTTATTACGATAATTATCTTTGGTAGTCAGCGTTCATAATTACAGTAATTTTGAGTCCATGCGTTACTTAATAAAGTTCAGATGGAGTATCAATTAGCCTAAATATTATACAAAGCTCGCACACAAATGTGGACTCATCATCTTCATCCTCTAGATCGGTAGAGCCGCAATGAATTCATTTGCCACAAGCAGAACACGCCGCCCAGCTTGGCTTGGTGTCAAGATTGCAGAATTGACAGTAAATGTTCTTACAGTGGCAATTATGGTGCTGCTGCTCAAGTTCCGCTGAACACTCAAGTTGGGGAGTATTTGTTGTCAATGAAGGAGCAATCATGGCAAGAATAGAAACAAAAAAACATTCTCCGCCTAATCTGATAAAAATTAATTTTGAACACCTAAATAGAGTATTGCGCTATAATAATTGGGATGAGGTTTATGACAAAGAAGATGCATCTAAGGCTTACGATTTATTTGCAAAACTTTTAAAAAACTCCACAGCCGCTTCTGCACAGAGAAGATCAGAGACCAGACTTAAACCCTGGATGAACTCCTCTCTTCTTAAAAAATTTAAGCTGGTACATAAACTACGGATAAAATGTAGCAAACACCCACGTAATGAGTGCTTAAAAAATCGCTATAATCGCATGTGCCGTGAAATTGTCAAAGAAATCCGTATGTTTAGGGATCGTTACTACCATAACCAATTAAAAAATCTCAAGGTGATCGTAAAAAAAGAATGGAAGGTGGTTAATAGTATCACTAATCGAAATATTAGGAAAATTGATACTTCTATAACATTAATCAACGGTATTGTATAGTAGATATCTCAGATCTTATAGAAGTAGCAAACGAATTCAAATATTCAAAAATATTTTCAAGGGATTCACCAAAATATTATTATTATGAGCCATGGTACAGATAGTGTTCTATACGGAAATAGTTTCTATTTCGCTATTGGCCACTGAGATCACTTCAAAATACCCTACTATCCCGTCTAGCCGTCCTTTCCCATGCAACAGATAGTTGCTCTTCGAGCAAATCAATAATACGCATAACCTTCTCTAGTCTCTCTACCAAGCAGCAAATAATGAGTATACAAAAAGAGGAATAATCTATGTAAGTAATTTTAAGTGAATTATTGTTTACGAACAAGTTTTATTGTCAAGACAAACTAATTATATGAGTACATCAGGTTATTAGAATATCAAACTTCTAATACTTTTCATCTCTTTTCTGACACCTAGACCCTTTTCAATGCTTTCCTGATTTTGAATAAATTTGAAATTAACAACTATAAGCCGGCAGGTTATACGTTTCTTTTTTGCAAATACTAACGAAAACTATGCATCAGAAGGTTTTGGCTGGTTTGCGAAAGACAGTTTTATGAATCAAAACTTGTTGTATCGAATATAAATATCCTTAGTACTGATGTTTTACGAATCTCCTTTATAATCAATACAGAAACTTTATAATTGGTGTTTACATACTCCACTTATAAAATATCTCGGTATTTATTGAAGAATCTTCTCTAAAACAGTGTGAAAAATCCACAAATTTGGTAATATTGGGTGATTTTAAAATTAATAATTTAGAAAAGAGCAAAACGCTGTCAAATTCTTTTTTTTGTAATAGGCGCGCGCACAAGGGATTTTATGTACCCTTAAGATATTTGCACATAGCGCGGGCGAAAGGAAGTTCAGGAGGGAAAAAAAAGAGATACCGATGCGCATTGGTTTTAAATGTTTACAAGTTATATTGACAAGGAAATAAAGAGCTCGGCAGGGCATTCCATAAACGAGATGTACGGCTTAGGAAAGAATCACGATATTTCAGAGTAAGTCCGAAGATGGACTTGAGGGTGTGCTGATGAGCATTCATAGAGGAGTGTTACGGTTAAAAGTTTGAAGGGGCGGAATGATACTGGCAATTTCGGAGGGGCCCTGGTAGTGAAAATAGTTATAAAACAAGGTGAGAAAGGAGACATTACGCCGGTGTTCGAGGGTATCTAATGACTGTGTCGTATTGGCATCACCTTCGAGTTTTATCGCACGTTTTTAGATCCTATCTAGCAAATGCAAAGAGGTCTTAGGGGCATCAGACCAGATGTGGGCATTGTACCACAATTTTGGGCGGATAAACGCCTTATACCTTGTGGCCAGGTCAGAGGAGGTGAAATATTTCTTACATCGTTTAAGGAAACCTAGACATTTCCCATCGCGACATCGAATATGTGATGGAAAGTTTTTCGGTTTCAACAATGCAAGTGCCATTCATGGATAATGGCTGGGTATTTAAATTTCGATTTAAAGACAGCAGACAGCATTGTGTTTTGGTAGCATTAAAATCCACTCTATTGATAGTTTCCCAATTGGTTATGCTGCTAATATCAGAATTTAATGCGCTTCATATGCTGACGTTCCCGGTCTACAGCCGAAGAGCAGGGACGTGAGTCCGGGAACGAATATGAAAAGCAGAGAGTACTGTCGTCAGCAAAGGAGTATATTGGATTAGAAAGAGCAGACAAGAGATCATTGATGAAAATTAAAAAGAGTGTGGCAAACAAAACGGAGCCCTGGGGCACACCAGGCTGAATATTAGACTTGAAACTATCCAAGACAACTTGAATTGAACGTTCAAAAGAG
This sequence comes from Volucella bombylans, assembly GCA_949129095.1. Lineage (NCBI taxonomy): Eukaryota > Metazoa > Arthropoda > Insecta > Diptera > Syrphidae > Volucella > Volucella bombylans. The sequence goes on along the minus strand of OX422142.1, from coordinate 73,946,403 downwards.
CCTAATGCCAAACTCTGTCAGATGCCTTAGAAATATCAAGTGCAACTATCTTGCTTTCGCCAGATTGATGTATGCTTTGGTTCCACTTTTCGGTGAGACATGTCATCAAATCACCAGTGGACCTGTTGCTACGAAAACCGTACTGCTGGTGGTTTATCAGCGTTTCCATGACCTTGGAAAGAAGGGACGTAATTTGGTCTGTAGGAGGAGGGAGAAGAAGATTCGCCTTTTTTTGGGTCGGGCTGGACAAATGCTGTTTTTTATCTGCTCGGAAAGAGTCCTAAAGAGTAGGATTGATAAAAAAGCTTACGCAGTGGTTTTGCCAGCAAGATAGAACACCTGTTTAGAAGAAGGGGAGACATACCATCAGCGGTTTTGTGTATAGGTATTAAGATCTTTAAGTACTCTTGCTACTACACGAGTGCGAAAGTGGATTCATTGAAGATTCGACGCAGTCAAGTGTAGGCGGAGACAAAACACAATCAGGAAGTGTTGAGCTGGCCGCAAAGTGTGCAGCAAGTAGATGGCGTTATCTAAAGAGCTGGAATGTCATTGTAAATGAGCGTTGGGGTGGAGGGTGAGGCAGAATTTCTAATGTTTTTGACGAACAACCAAAAATGTTTAGTATCTTTGGGACATAGTAGTATTTTTTGCCTCAGTTTTTGATCGTATTGGAATTTCATATTAAAAAATGCGGTTTTCCTCTGTTAAAAAACTTTCTCTAACCCCAGCTTCTACCATGCCTTCTCTTTTGGTTTGATAATCTTCACCCTATGAGGGATAAAGGATCTCATTCCAAAGAGAACAGTGTCTGTGATCATATCTGCAGCGTCATCCACGTCGTTATCAGGGAAACAACGACCAGTTATGATTCTTAAAGAAGGTGTTAAGTCCGCTCCAATTGGTTTTCTCGTATTGCCATGCGATTCTTTTAGGAATTTTTGTTCTAATTGTGTAGCCAGTATACGATAAATTAGCTGGTGTGACATAATGGTCCGACGAACCTAGGGGTGAGAGTACATCAACGGTGTACCTATCAGGGTGAGAAGTTAAAAACAAGTCCGGTATGACTATGAGCGTCTGGTATTCGCGCGGGCTCATTTACAAGCTGCGTCAATTTGTTTTCCGCTGCGAAGATCTCAACACACCGTCCTTCGGGTGTTGTCTGTCCATAGTGTCGTAGACACCTAGAATTGTGTATGTATATTGAAATCGCCCGTAATGACGATGTATATAGGGATACAATTCTTTGAATTAAGTCAGACAGCGCATCAAACTCGATAAAGGTCGAGTTGCTGTCCAGTTTGGGGCTTCTGTAAACAAAGCAATAGTGAATAATTTGCTTACGATGATGAAATTTTAGCCACATGGAATTGAATTCCGAAGTGGAACAGGGACTGACTTTGTTGGAGTTTGGTAAGCTATATCACTACGCACATAAATGGCGAGGCTGCGATGGAAAAAGAATAATGGCACTAGTTCGTAGCCAAGTAGCTTCTGAGTGATCTGAGAGGTGAGGGCGGGGATCTACCTGTGTTTCACTAAGTGCTATGACAGCTGGTCTGTATTTACAGTCGTGGACGTACGCAGGAAAGGGGTTACTCTTTAGCCCGCGTATATTTGCTAAATTCAGTAGTCATCATAAACAACAAACACAAAAAAAAACACAAACACCGACGGCACCAAGCAAGGCTGCAAAGTGAAAATTCAGACGTTGGTTTACCGAATCAAATTGTAGGTGTTATTCCCTTACAACAAACTGAAACAGTGCACCAACAAAAATTAACACTTCCAACCCGCTATCCATCGGTTGTTACATGCACTCAGTCATTGTTTTTGCCGTACCTGACCAGGGGTAAGGCAGATTACATCAGCCTGAATCTGTTTATGCTGAAGCAGATGTTTCAAGCACATTTGATGTATTTATAACCACTCTTACTAAGTACATATATTTCAAATTGCACCTTTATAGTAAGACCAAAAAGATCTGCAAAAAGGCTAAAGTCCTCGATAACATGCTGTTTATTGAAGAAAATTAGAGATAAATATAAACTAAGATTAAAATATTTAAGGGGTTCCCCGTGTGATGGGTTGAAAAAATCAATTTTTTTTGCATAAATTGATTCCTTAACATGTGTAGAATATGCTGATAAAGTGATTTTTTAAAATGTTGAAGTCGTTATAAAGATACAGCAGTTAGAAGACGTAGATGTTCTGTGCGCTCAGTTGAGTAGTAGAAGGCCGGGCCTATTGTGACGTGTCGTCTTGATACCTGAGACCCTTCCATACAAATGTGTACTTATACAAGTATAGACAAGTTTATAAAAGTACAGAAGGAAACTTTTATAGTCAATTGTTTTGCCAAACTTCACATCGCAGATTGATGTTAAGTTAAGATTTTCATAGTTTTAACCGTACTTGCAACTTTAAACGCGTTTCTCTCAAAACTGTGTTCTTCAAACTTTCCTCCATTATATCTTAAGAACGGTTTCACCGATTCACTTGAAATTTATAGGTTAGACTCAGCACATAGTGACCTAGAATCATCTTAAAATTGCGAGTATTTCTATTTTTTTCGTAACAAAAACATAAAAAAAAAATCATTAAATCTGAAACTTTTTTTTCAGAAGTCTGCGAAAACCCAATTTTCAATATTTTCAAATGATTTTTGAATCACTCAATGCATTTAGGCTTACAGATTAAAACGCTTTTTTTTCTGATAAGCCAATCAGCCGAAATCGTGGAGGAAGTGAGTGTCCTTTTCAAGGGGGTGTCTTCGGAGTGGTACAACTCACGTTCTGGTGAAGCCTTTTACTTCAATTTTTTTTACATACTCTTGATGAAATAGTAATAAATAAATAATAGAAAACTCAAAGTTACACATTTTCATTAGACGTGAAAAAAAATTCCCTAAAAATGCTTAAAAAACAGGCTGTCACAAGGGGAAACCCACTTAAGGCATCCGAATAACCACCATTTACTAGAGAATTTTAAAAACCTGTATGCTTAGTTAAAAAATTAAATTAAAACTTTCCGAGATAATAAAAAAATTAATAATTAAAAAATAAACTGTAACATAAATTAAAAAATAAACTGTAACATATATGGCAACAGGTATTTGAGAGGTGAATGAGAGGTAGTAAACAGCATTCTGAGTAAATCTTCCTTTTTGAAAAAAAAACATCAATTCCCAGGTCAACAATAGTTGTGAAGTGTCTGAAAATCGCATCAATATTGACGCAATTAACAACTAATTTCCACCGATAGCTGAGAGTCTACAACTGAAAGTTCACCACCATTTTGTACTCATACACACAGTACTTCCATTAATAACCGCTTTTGTATTCACATGCTTGTGGATACGATGGTATATCGAACCTTCTGCTTATGAAAATCGCTTGCTTCATAGTTGATATTCTAGCATATATCTTCAGGCTGAGCATATTTCTTTCCTGAATGACTTAAACGTGCGGATATTGTACCACTTTTCAAAAAGGGTTCAGTTGATAATATAGGTAACTATAGATCTATTCACTTCTTGCAGCAATAAGCAACATTTTTGAAAAAAATTGTAAAGGATATTTAAATAAAATTAAGTTTATTTATGGCCAAACCGCGTTCGCACGGTCGCTCTTTGACATATTGAGTAGAAACAATGGGCTCTTATGGAGCAATCCGAAATGTAAACTCAGGCGTATCTGACACTTTTGATTGTAAATATCGTAAACTCGACATCAAAGCCCTAGTAGAGCTACTTTCTACTTCGTCGCGCGTTTGACAACTATCGGCTATCAGCTCTACTGTCATTTAAAAAACAAAAATTAAAATTGCTCGCTTTGACATTACACGATGCGTTGATTTGTACTTTTTGTAGTTACAGGGTAAGTTATAGTGTAATGTATTTACTCCGAATGGGTAACCTCCAATATATTGCCTTTTGCGATTATTTTATTATGGTTTTTTTGCACAAAATAGTAATTTGAACTATGTATTTGTTGTTTTTTTCTTAATTTATTTATTAAAATACATTGTTTGTGAAGTTATTTCTCATAATTAAATATACGAGTAAATAAGAAGAGTAAATTTCTACTCTATCTCGTGCAACGAATTATATAGTATATATATTAAAAATTTGAGGAAACAATACTTTATCTGTCAGCTCAACGCCGACTCGACATTCCAGATTGCAATTTTGAAGTTCGTGCTTTTGACGCAAGTTATCGTAAGTTCAATATAAAGTGTGTAAAGCGTAAAGCACGCGCGCGAGTTATGTATACGACACATTAACTCCCTAGCATATTAGATATCCGTTTATCGGATACTTTTAGCGCATTCTTTCACTTAGCAGACGGTAACCTGAATATCCGTTTGCTCATACACCCCGCTGACCAAATAGTTTAGTAGAATTATGAGAAGATATACAGATCATGGAAATTGTTAATTAGAGATTGGAGTTTGATTCAGGCTACTGGTGAATTCGGACGGGTTTTGTAATTGTTATTTGTAATTGTAATTTCTAATTTGTAGTCTGTAGTTCTGTCATTCTGTAGTTTTGAATCGGTAAATAAAATAATAAAAGAAAATAAAGTTTTTTTTTATTAAAATTAAAGTGGAAAATAAAATAACTCGCGGTTTGGGCATTAGTTCTGTGCAATTTGGATTTCAAATTTCGATCTTACGCTTGTTTCCACAAATATTCGATAATCTATCATATATTGTAAAAAAGTAACAGCCGGCCTTCAATATGGTCAACCACGATATTTTGTTGAATAAAATTTACAATACAATATAATAGAATTCGGGGCTTAATGTTCCGCTGATTTGAATTTTACCTTCAAAATATCGGGTCTTCCCCGGTGTGAAGATAGATGATATCAGAGAAGTATCTCAATCTGGGTGTTCCCATAGGTTCTGTTTCGGGGCATCAACTACTTTTTAATTTTTATCTTACATTTACGGAATATGTAGTTTGTGCTTTAAGTCCAGGCAGTAGTCTGAATCTAGTTTCTGATATAAACTGCGATCTAACTTTATTGAGAATCTGATTTGATGAGGACAACTTGAAAGCAAAGATGATATTTTTCAATTTATCGCCGAAAAGTTGTATCGGAACGGAGTTTTGGTTTCACTCATCCGAGTGTGAAAATTTCAAACTATTATGTATCCACACTTATTCTGTTTTCAGCAGTATAATTTGCATGTATTTAAATTGAATATGTCGATGAATTTAATTATCATTGATTCCAGAACGTGTTTTTTTAACCACACCGAATCGTTGAGACCATACTTTCGGTCCATAGTTGGACATTATTTTTACCTGCAAAATATTTTGTTAATACTGCAAAAACATATTTTATGCTAACGCTCATTTATAATAACATTCCAGCTGTCAGTTCTTTGGACAAAGACAATCTGCCTGCTGAGCACATTGTCGCCAGTTCAACACGAATCTTGAATGGAACGAATCCACTTTAGCGCGCATGTAGTAGCAAGTGTACTTAATAATCTTAACATACACAAATCCGCTGGCCCAGATTGACTCTCCTTCTGAAGAGGTGTTCTTGCACGATGGCAAAACCACTACGTAAGCTTTTTCTTCAACACTACTCTTTAGGACACGCGCAGATGGAAAACAGCATGGCCGTCCCTAAATGGGTCTTTTACAGACTGCCCTTACGTCCTTGTTTCCAAGATCATGGAAACGCTGATATACCGTCAGCTCACGAAATATCTCGAAACACGGAAATTTCTCATTGACCGGCAGTACAGTTTTTGTAGCAGCAGGTTTACAGGTGATTTTATGGCATGACTCACCGAAAAGTGGAACCAAATTTATCTGTTACACTTGATATTTCTAAGGCATTTGGCAGAGTTTGGCAGCATGCCCTTTCATCGGAAATACGTGCATTTGGCATCGACCACTCTCATCTTCAATTGATTAGAAATTACCTTTCGGAACGTTCAATTCAAGTTGTCTTGGATGGTTTCAAGTCTGATAAATGCTGGTGTGCCCCAGAACTCATGTCATGTACAATGTCCACATCCGGTCGGTACGCCTAAAACATTTGTGTACATGCTATAGGATAGGATTCAAAATTGTGCGATAAAACTCATAGGTGATGCTAATATCACTCAGACAATGGACACCCTCGAACACCGACGTAATGTCTGGTGTACTACTTTGTTCTATCGCCATTTCCACCACCAGTGCTCCATAGGAAGTGCCAGTACCATTCCGACCCTTCAAACCTTCAATCGTAACACTCATCTTGATATGAATGCTCATCAGCATACTCTCAAGCCCACTTTCAGACATACTCTGAAATATCGTGATTCGATTCTAAGCCGTACAACTCGCTTATGGAATGCCCTGAGCTCTCTATTTCCTAGTCATTGTAACATTCAAACATTTAAAACCAACGTATATCGGCACCTCTGTTTCTTTCCTCCCCAATTTTCCTACGTCCGCGCTGTGTGCAAACTAATAACCCCTTGATTGGGGTTCGTACTACATTTTTCTACTACTACTTCATTTTCGTACTACAGATTTTTATTTTATTACCTACTATTATTAATTTCTTTTCGTTTTAATTTTTAAATCTAATATTAGTTATACCTACATACTCGTATATATCATGTTAACTACAATATTTACTTATTAATTACTGAATATTAAGCATATTAAAATGTCACTAATATTTCTCCCATTGAGTTAATAAAATCTTATATTTGAATTAAAATGTATAAATATAATGAGGAATACCATCAATTAAAATCGAATCTTAAGACTACGAGTCAAAGAATGAAAATCTGAGAAAGATAAGTACGGTTACCCTAAGTTAGAGGAGATATCGAAAATATGTACATACCCGTATAGAATAATGAAACATACTCGTACTGGTGGGACGATCAAACCCAAAGTGTGATAAAGAATATAATGCAATTTTTTTAAGTCTGGACTGAAATTTCAAAATCGATTAAGTAACGGGTAAGAATATGAAAGTTGCGAAAAAAAGGCGAAGACAGCAGAAGTAGCCTCGAGATGTATCTCCAGACATGATAAACAGGCAGCATCGAAGTATAGCAAACGGATTACTATTTTGAAGATTGCGACACAACGAAGAAAACGTCGCAAGAGATTCGATTACCCACATATATTAAAGACGAGCAAGACGCAATCGACACTAAAAAATGAAACAATTACCCATCGTATGTGAGCGAGCCGAATTCCATACGTTTGACAGCGCATATATCATAAACAAATACAATATATTCTTTTATAATCGAAACAAAGGTTTTTGCAATTATTTTGTGGGTGGCAAGTCGATTCAGCATTAGCGGAAAGACGAAAGATATGCACATCGTATTCATCAATCTGGAAAAGCATTCCTTAAAGTTCGCAGAGATCTTACATGGATGGCGGTAAGTTATCAAAATGTACCCGAGATATACATAAGAATAATATGCACGGCGAAGTTATAATGGAAGTTTAACGCACAGCGATGATAACTGGAGAATGAAATGTCCCTCCATGTTCTTCTATTTTAGTCCAGTTAAGTTTTGTGGCGCTAGATCGTAAGTTTTGGGACTTGGAACACGCCACAACAGATTTCGTTCGTCCAAAATTTGTAGGACTTTATTATTAGTTCTTTGTGCGTCAAGGTTTTTGTTTCATCTTCAACTTTAGGAATTGCGAGGTCTCTGTGTAAATCGTAATTTCTTATGTACCATGGTACACGGAAAATTTCTCTTAGCAGTGAATTTTCAACCGTTTGTAAAATATATATTGACATTCGTTTTCTTCGGCCCTTGCACCTGAACAAAGTATTGAAGCAATTGGTATATTGGGTTTCACCCAAAGCCTCTGGTTTAATAAAGAGTGCAGCCAAGTACTTTTAGCAATCAACTCACCAACACCACTCCACAGAGAAGCTAGAGCAGCTCGTGTGCTCTACGAATAAAAGAGAAGGAAATACCATCGGCTATTCCACTGAGAGAAAAACGACGTAATCGATAAAATGGATAGGTGGTATTCCATGTAAAATGTTCAGAAGTTTTATCGAAAAACGACTTCTACAGACTGTTAAACATGCACGATTGAAATTTCGCTGTCAGGCAGAATAAACCATTCAAACCGGGCGATGGAAGCAAAGGTTTCTGTTCAATTGACCAAAAATTGAATAAAGATGGCAACATCTAAGCTCGAATATAATAGATTGGACGGCTTATCTAACGAGCTATTTACGTGAGCGGGAGATAACTCGGTAGAGAATATACACAAATTAATTTTCAAGATTTGGTTCAAAGAAAGTATCCCTGATAGATAGAACACCAGCGTCGTTTTCCCCATAAAAAAAAGGTTCTTCAAACTGCGAAAATTATACTCGTAGCACAGATAATACTCGTAAATCTATACAGATGTCTCATCTCTGTAGAAAAAAATGGTTCACTTTTGTCCATCTAGCCAACAGGCGTCCAGCCAATACGAACTTTGTTTACTGAAAGAATTTTTTTTCTCTCACCACAAGTTGTGGGCAGTTGCACAAGAAATATGAAAAACATGTGCGGAAAGGCTTGGCAAAATAGCCAAGCCATTCGACTGAAACAGGAAATTATATAATTTTTCATGAATTGGTATTTTCTTTGAGCGTATGTTTATGTATGTAAGAAAGAACAATTAAAAGGCGGGAAAAGTGGACTATTTCCTTTCATTTTGTAATTGAAGTTTGACAAGCAAAATATGATTCGTGTAATTAATTATTTATTAATAATAATAAGTAATTGAATTGGAGTGATTATTAAAGTGCACAGGTTAAACTATAACTTTACGTTTCTTTCATATTTACATACCTACATATTTTCATTTCAATATATTTTGTCCGTGTATGTATTACTTGATATACGAGGGCGGGTCAATAAGTCCGTGACTTTTTGAATTTCTGCCCTCTTTACTGAAACAGCAACACTGCTCCTGTCAACAGGCATCTGTCAGTTGACTCCTGTCAAAATTTAAACTTGCTGCGTCAGTTAGTTTGTGTTTGACAGCTATTTTTATCAAACTACTCACTAATTTGAGGAGAAAATTTGAGCTGTTTTGCTCCTATTTTAACTAATAAGGTTTTTAGTTTAATCAAAAACTACCTACATATCTACATATTTCTAAAAGCTGAAAAGTAGGTAAATACATCTATATTTGAACAACAATCTACAAAAAAAAATGTCCTGGAAGAGAACAATGTGCGCTATAGCACTTTGTCGTGCAACCGAAAACGAGTTTTCGGATAGAAAATTACCTATTTCGTTTCCCTAAAAAAGGCACTGTTAAATATGATGAATGGTTAGCTTTAGAGGAGTCTCGTGAACATATAAAATATCTTAAAAAACCTTACATTTGTAGCAAACGTTTTGAAAATACTTTTTTGGAAAAAAAAATATTTAAAAACAAACGCTTATCCCTCTCTCTTTTTAAAACGAAGCGAGAGTGTTTCGAACTCTGAAGACGGTTCTGTTTGGTTTGATCCAGTCAAAGCTAAAATTACGTATGAAAATTATAAAGATTTAAAACTGAGTTCGAATAAAGCTACAATAGGAGAACTAAACTTGGCTTCTAAAAATTTATCAAGGACAAAATTCAATGATCACTTGGGCCAATTGTGAGGCTCATGTAAAATGGCAATCTTTTTACATTAGGAGAATTGAAAAGCTCAAGAAATTTAATAATTTCTTGAGAATAACTATTAAAGAAAATCGAAAATGGAAACCAAATATATTAAAGAAAATTCGTCATTTAAAAGAGGACAAGAAAAGGCTACAAGCGCGTGAAAAGCAAAATATTCAAGAGAAAATCATTCAAGAGATTCATTGCTTGGTATTCATCAAATGCTATGACATTTTCGAAGCTCATCTTATCACAGGGTAAAAATGAACACACCGAAGAGGAGAAATGGATTTCGCAGTGCATATTTTGTCGTTCAGCTGCCGGATACAACTTTTTGCAGGATCAACTTGAGATACACTTGCCGCATCCATCTTCATTGCGCAGGTGGATTAAAATTAAAAGTCTGTCACCTGGCTTAAATAGAAATGTTATGCAGGAAATTAAGGAAATAACCTCGAAATTACCACCAAAAGAAAAAGAAGTTGTGGTTATATTTGACGAGATGAGCCTTCAGACGGATCTAACCTACAATAAATTTAAAGATGAAATTTAAGGTTTTGTTGATTACGGAAGAAATCAAAGATATAATTCAGACGCTAAGTCTTCATACGTCTTTATGATTCGGCGCATATGTGGAAATTTTAAGCAAGTTTTATATCACGTCGTTTGTCCGAGCAATATACCCACCAAAGAACTTGAAGTTGAGGTATATAACTGCCTTGATATATGCGCAGAGCTGAAATTAAATGTATTTGCTGTGATCAAGGACTCACTAATCGTAGTTTATATAGCAAGCTTAGTATATTTTATTTACAAACACAAATCCATATATGGAATGTATGATATCCCACATCTTTTGAAAAGTATTCCAAACAACTTAATAAAATACAATTTGTCAAAACATGTAATTTCTTAGAATTAGTTTTTCAATTTTACTTAAGTACGCAGCCTTAAAATCATAGCCAATTGCGCCTTACAGCTTGGAAATAAAACCTCAGAATTTTTCCAAACCTACTCCGGATTCCGGCAAATACGAGTAGACACGCTCCCATAATATGATTTTTTTAATCTCATATTAAAATACTCGTCTTATGTAACAGCAGACATAGGTGGCGCTACATTCCGGGGTGGACCAGGACCTCAACCAACAAGCCTTTCCATCTGGCGCGATCTTTCGCCAGCTGTTTTCAGCTGTGCTGCACTCCAAGTTAGTTGAGATTCGATTCCACTTGTTCGCGCTACCATATATTCGGCCGTCCCTTACTGCGTTGTCCTCGAGTCTCGGAATTGAAGATTTCCGATCTTTATATACAAAAATTTTGCGTATAGTTTTAAAAACTCCCCTTTACATAACTTGAACAAAATATGTACAATAACAAGTTACAAACAAAATAACAAGCACACGTACATAAACCCAAGCAAACCCGTTATACTGGGCAACGTCAACGTATGATGCCTTAGCAAATCGCAGTCCATTCAAGTTGAGATGAGCGAGTTGTTTTTTTTTTTATTTATTTATTTATTTATTTCATTCACGTATTGTTTTTGCATAGGAATGTGATAGGAGATAAACGATTTTGCATGTGTGAGTGACAAGTGGCAAGAGCAAAAAGCGAAAAGAAATAAAATGATTTTTCTGCTCTTGTAAGAACTTGCAGCTTTTTAAAAAGCTCATTTTTTTAGCTCGATTTCATTTTCATAGGACAAACTTCCCATATGAATGAGACATCTGTATAGGTTTATTATCTGTGCTCGTAGCTACATTCGCCTTTTTTATATTAAGTACAAGATTCTGTCTGCCGTTTTGTCCTAAGCCCTGAAATCATAAATCAACGATCTTTTTGTTCCCTAAATTACCAGTTCGGTGTACAATTGACAAAATATTCACACTACGGATGATCTCAAAGAAGCAGTCCAAATCAATGCTCGCCCTATATGACAGCATCTTTAGGTTAAACCTATACAGAGCCATGTCCAGCTTCTACATGCCTGCCAAAAGTATGAGTGCAACTGTGCAGATTGAAGAGTGTTCGTTTTTTTCGTAAAAAATCGGAAGCAATCTCACAAAGACCTTTGATGTATAAAAAGGTTTTAAGCAAGGTGATGCGCTGTAATGCATGTTCTTCATACTGGAGAAAACTGTGCGACACACGCAAATCAGACTGACAATTTTTAAAATCGTGAAACTACCTGTACGCTGCTGACAGTGACATATATTTAGTAATTGGCAAAATGTAGCGAGTTATCACTGTCAAAAATCAAAAATGGATTTAGTTCCGAATTACGGTAAAATCAGCGACGCATATATGTAGGGACATAAAACATCGGCGAATCGGAAGGAACGTCAAAATAGACATAATGTAAGGGATTCTGCCTAGTACATCTTCGCTACTCACTCTGATAATGAATCCTATACAGAAAGCAAACGAAGGGATACACTTGTTAGAATATTTTCTCGATTTAATATTGATCAGAAATAAAACACAACCGCTCTCTTTATTTCACAAACGTCCGTCAAGTTTTAATTATTTGAAAAATGAAACTGCAATGTTGGTTGTTGAAGGTTTGCAGGGTTTTGTTCAATTGGTGACAGTTCGGCCAAACCTGACGCTGGAGACATCCTCCGCCTCAGAGTCATATTCTTCGCTTTCTATCTCTGGTCCCAGAATACACCAAGGCTTAATTTTTGTCGCTGCACATGACTGTTATGAAATTGCGACGTTTTCCTAAAGAGTTGACCTCCTCCAAAACATAGCGATCATACCTCAGACATCGTTTCACTATGTATGGTCCTTTGTACCGTGGTTCCAACTTGTGAGACTCGGCTTTGGAACTGCCTCCACGAGCACTAATTGACTCTCCCGAATTGTTGTAGGCGACTTATGATTACTGTTGAATCGCAATTTCCACTTCTCCCGTTCCCTATAAATTTGTTCAATCTCTCGTTTCGCACCTATAGGTTGATTGTCATCGACATCATGAACGAACTGGTTGATAATGATGTCTTTCAACTTGAAGTCGAGTACGAGCGCAGCTGGACAAAATCCCGTTGTTGCGTTGCACTGCGTGTTAATAATCCATTGTAGTTTTCTTATCTCCAAGTCCCAATCGCAGTTGCTTTTGTTCGAAGTGCGAAGAAACTGGAAAATCGTCTGGTTGACCCGCTAGATTTGTCCGTTGGCCAGAGGAGTGCGCACTGCTGTTTTTATATGACGAATGTTGTTCCTTTCGCAGAAATACTCGAACTCTTTCGACGGTTCCACGGTCATCAGTTATCAGAATAGATGGGTGGGTGGCCGTGGAAAGTGGTAGTATATTGGCCTCCAAATCGGAAGGTTCGGTGTTCCCAGCCTGTAATACAACAACAAGTCCAATTACACAAATAATTTAGTCTCCCCATTAAATGGTGGATACCACCCATATAGCGAAATAACCAATGAGCCCAAAAATCTTTCTTTCTCTCTCTGTCCCATTTTCTTAAAAACTTAACACGTGCTCAGGCACTTTAAGTGTAATAATACCCACTTGTGTTTTTTTTTTTTTTTTTTGAAGATCTGGTAAACCAATATAAGAAGTTAATTCATTTAAAAACTCAATTACCGGTCTTGTCTTCGTGCTGCTCACTGCTTTTACAACCACATATTTACTAAAAGCATTAGCGATCCCCAAAACATGAGTTCTTCCTCGACAACTTTATGGAAATGGACCAAGATAATCGATGTGAAGCGTACGGAAAGGAATCGGGTTGTCATCGTTTATATGCAACTGCCCTTCTGATGCTCCTGGCGATCGTTTGTTGTAGCAGCAGTGAACACATTCAGCTCTGTATAATTTTGCATAGTTCCTCATCCTTCGGAACCAAAGTGTGTTGCTGATACGCTGTATGACTTTTCGACACCGTGATGACCCATGAAAGTGCAACGTACACCTGATGGGACCACAAGCTTAGATCTGTTTTTAGTTTTCTTAAAAAGTCGCCCGTCCTTCATAACAAAATCCTTTTTAAATGCTATCTCGTCCCTTTGTAATGCTCCCATAATATCGACAAGTCTACGACCTTGAATAAATAATAATAAACAATAAATCCAATCATTACTCTCGATCCCAATGATCAACACGTTCGCAGCAACAGCCGAGAGTTCACATGCAGGTTCCACTGGCAGCCGTGCGCATCAACGTGTGTCATGTGGCTCGCATTCCGATGAAGAACTCCAAAATCAAACTCCTGTAGACGCAACCACCATCTGGCTATCCGAGGTATAAGTGATTTAGATTCTTTCACGGTACTGATAGCTGAGCAATCGGTGACTACGGTACGGTGGAACAAATTTCCAAATGAAACTTGCTAATCATGTTGTATGAATTCCGATAAGATTACAACACCTTCCTCCGGCGAATTCAATGGGATAATTACTTTCCCTTCAGCGGCCTGAATAATTTCGTTATCGCCTCATGAAAAACACAGGGGCATATACAAGCCCAAACGGCATGCGATTAAATTCGTACTGACCACTGTTCGTTATGGATGCCGCATACTTTCTGCACTTCTCTTCAATTGGTACCTGATAAAATCCAAACATGAAATCCAAAACAGTGAAAAATCTTTTTCCTGCGGCTGAAACTAAGATATATTCTATTGTCGGCATCGGGTATGGTATCTTTACAGCAATGGAGTTGAGTTCTCGGAAGTCCACACACATGCGATCCTCTCCAGTGGATTTTTTGACGAGTACCACTAGCGAAGTGTAGGGCGATTCGCTTCACGAATAACTCCGCAGTCGAGCAGCTCTGTCACAATATTATTAATAACTTCTCTCTTACCCAAGGGTATACGGTATGGACTATTGGCAATCTGTGTTTCTGACGTAAGAGAAACGGAAGACGGAAGTCCGAATAGGACGGAGAGTTTTTTCTTCACTCAGAGTGATTCGAAGGTTATAATTCACATTTGTTTTTTGTGCTTGAAACTCTACAACAGCCAAATCTACGTGTCAGTGTTAGGCCTTCACACGCAGAATTTTTCTAACTGAGTTCCAATTACACAAATGAAAAACTTGAGAAATTTATCATGAGTAGGATTCGAACCTTGACCCTCCGAGTGAGAAGCGATTGCTAGTACCACTACAACCACGGCCACCCCTTATCCTTACAACTAGTTGAAAATTGTTGTCGTTCAAGATATCGTTTCCCATGATAACTGCGTGAGGCAGGATGTCGTCATCTACAACCATTAGTCGATGTTCGAACTGTCGATTGTCCATGGAACTGTGTGCGTGAATACAGATGTTGCCTGTCCATGTACCTCCACCAAATCCAGTCAGTTTAAATAAGTCACAAGGAATGATCAGTCCAACGTTATTAGCAACACGTCGCTGGATATGGAAGATATCGCTGCCTATGTCGATGACGTTGTGTCCGTTGATTTTAATGTTTTTCGTTCTATTGCCGCCGACTTCTTCGTTTGATGTTATTCAAAGGATACCCTTCTTTAGGGCGTTGGGGGTTGATTTGCCTCTTTGTGGACAGGAATTTTCAGCTTGACCAGTTCGGCGGCAACTCGTACAACGTTGTTTGGGCTGTGGTTGTGGGCAGTCGATGGAAATATGACCCGGTTGCTCACAATTGAAGCATTTTATCGTTCTTGCGTTGTTCATTGATTGTGCGGTTCGTTAAGATTCAGTTGTGTAACTTTTATATGTTGTAGTTGTAGTTGGACGATTAGCGATGAATCGATCGATGGCGTTTCTGAATTCGTTGAGTGAGATGAAGTTCGAACTCGCCAACTCGGTCTGCAGTTATACGTGATTCATCACCCTCCGTATATACGTGATTATCGCTGAATCGGGCAGATTGTGCTTTTATCTCAGTGCCCTCATTGTAGAAAAATAATCGATTGGCGATTCCGAAGACTTGCGAATACATTCAACCATAGCAAATGGATGTCAGCTTCGCTCAGTGTTTTGTCAAAGTCTTCTACCAAACGATTGGTGAATTCGCTCCAGGTTTTCATCGAACCTACGAGAGCTTATATTCTTATATTCTTTGACAATCGAATGAATCTCATTCACATTGTACAAAGGCGGTAGTGCATTTAACATCGTTGATGACAGAGATGGCGTTGAAGTAGCGGTTGATGTTGCTGCTTGTGTCATTGGCGTTCGGTTAGTTTCTCTGAAATTTAGAGCAGCAGCAAAAGAGGATAATTGCAATTGCAAACCTTGCACCAAATTCGTTAAATTGGTGATATCACTCCGTATTGTCGCTATCTCCTCTTCCTGAGTAGATATTCGTTCGGAATTTCGTCGATTTCCAGAACGTTCTGCACGCGATGAATGAGAAACGTTCGATTACCGGTGGTTGGTTGATTATTTTTCCTTAGAATCAATTTAAGGTCCTTTATCCGTAATTTGTTGAATTTTGTGACGGTCATGGTTGAGTTTTTATAAAAGAAAATGTTTATTCATTCCACTTCTGAATATTTTCTCGTTTTAATATTGATCAGAAATAAAACACAACCCCTCTCTTTAATTCACAAACGTCCGTTAAGTTTTATTTATTTGAAAAATGACACTTTAATGTTGGTTGTTGAAATTGGCTGCCCTAGATGCAGGGCTCTGTTCAATTGGTGACACACTTGCCAAAAACTTTTTCGTAAGCCAAAGAAAATTAATGAGTAATAAAACCTTGTCAAGAGACAACAAAAACAAAAAGATCTAAGTAAGGCCTTTAATGAAAACCTCTAAATACGAGGGCGGGTCAATAAGTCCGTGACTTTTTGAATTTCTGACCTCTTTACTGAAACAGCAACACTGCTCCTGTCAACAGGCATCTGTCAGTTGACTCCTGTCAAAATTTAAACGTGCTGCGTCAGTTAGTTTGTGTTTGACAGCTATTTTTATCAGACTACTCACTAATTTGAAGAGAAAATTTGAGGAAAAAAACGACAATGCAAGGGTGCACACATGTGCAGTTGCCATGGCAAAAATCCATGAATTGGGCTATGAATTGCTCCCTCATCCACCCTATTCTCCAGATTTGGCTCCGAGCGACTACTTCTTGTTCCCAAACCTGAAGAAATGGCTTGGTGGAAAAAGATTTGACTCCAATGATGAAGTCATCTCGCAAACAAAGGCCTATTTTGAGGACCTCGACAAATCATTTTTTTTGGAAGGGATAAAAAAATTGGAGAAGCGTTGGACAAAGTGTATAGAGCTCAAGGGAGACTACGTTGAAAATTAAAATTATTTTTTTATCAAAAAATCTGTGTTTTTATTCCAAAAGTCACGGACTTATTGACCCGCCCTTTCTAAGAAATACCGTCGTCATCTCAGTCGTGCTTTGCGGCGCAAAAACATGAACGTTAGCAAAGCCGTATACAGACATTGCCCTAGTTAATACGCCCAAGAAGGGGACGTCAACCATCTTAGAGCGCGCAACTGATGGCAGTTGGTGAGGGACCGGGCTAATTGGACTAGCTCATTGATTAAAGCTACAGATCAACCCCGAATTTAAGCGCCATCTAAGTAAAAACTAATGGTATCGTAGTAACGCCCTCCGATATTAAGCTGCATATAATTCGCAACATGTTAATTAAATTTAAAAAAAATGTGTAGATATCATGGATTACTGCAAAGAATTCATTACCCCAACTTAACGATTTCTGTCCGTCATATAAAAGATTTAAAGCATGCCTTATCCTTGGCAAGCGAAAAAAGAAACTAATAGATTTTTGTGAAAATCACCAAATGAGCACTATCGAAAGCACAAATCTAATACGTTGTGCTATAGATAAAACGTATACAAATATGTAAGGTACATAGTCAATTAACCATCATTTAGTTACCCAGCATACGAATATTTTTTAACTTCCTTCAAAGTAATGTGAATTCTAAACACAAAATAGCAAGACTCAACATTGGCCTTATGTGATACACAAACATCAGCATTCCATGATTTCAATTCAAGGGATTGGATGCTAGAATGTCTGCTTATCTTATCGAAATATAGTTAAAGTCATATAACGAATTTAACACCTCCAGCTCGTATGCACATACATACGCGTATATATTGTATAGTAAATGCATCTAACCGGTCTCAATACTTATTTAGTTTTAGGTAAAATCATATATTTCCATCATTTCAATATACTTTAAATCCCTAATTGCTCAGAGGAGAGAAGAGGAAGACTCAGCCATACAATTTGTTTCTTGTCTCACCAAAACCTATCATTTAAGGAAGTTTGACCGGACAAATCTTGGATAAACTGTGTTAAACAAAATATAAAACAGACCTTATTTAACCCGGCACTATAAGCATCTTATAGACATTTTTATTTACCAGCTGGATTCCACTCAATGTGAATTTTTAGTGCAACAAACTCAATTTCGTAGAAGTTTCATATACTATATACCTACACACGTGCATATTGTAGGTATAAATGTATTGTATGTACGTACGTGCATATTGTATAACGGATTAAACATATACACATACATATAATCTATTTATAAAAATGAGTAATTATTTTTCGTATTGCAATACAAATTCCGATTTAGAAAATACCTATATTTTTCTAGTATTTATTGTTAATACATAGGTAATTGGCTAACAAATACTGCTTTTCGCTATTTAAATCTTGTTTTTAAGTATGTGCTTCTAAAAGACCAATATAATTTAAATTGATTGTAATTTGTTTAACAGTTTTAAAAGAGCAATATTTCCTTAAAGTGTTTCTGCACATACAGTGATGAGCATAAGTCTTCACAAAAATTCTAAATTAAAATTTTTAATTAAAATCTAATGATTAGAAAATATTTAAATTACTTTACGAAAAATCACATACTTTTTTTTACAAGAAAACACATTTTAATACACATCGGAAATAACTGAAGTAAAATAAATTAAATCAATTTCAGCAATTGTTTTCTGACCGTCAATCTGTGAAGGATACAGCATCGCGCAGAGATATCGTATGAGATGGGGGAGTTAATATTAATACTAATATTAATAATAATAGTTAAATTAAAAACAGAGGACCGCTCTTATCACGAGATCGAGCAAATTGTCTAAAAGTTTCACTCTAGTGTACAAACTAAAATAAAAACTCTTAACGAGAGAAATTAAATTGAAAATAAACCTAGAAGTGGCAGACCTCGTAAGCTGACGGACCGTGAAGAAAGAAGTATTCTCGTCTGATTCTAACCCCATAGAGCACTTGTGGGATTATCTGGAACGGCAAATTAGAAAACATAAAATTAGCAATAAAAAAGGTCTCATAGCAGCTTTACCTCATGAGTGTTTATAATAAGCAATAAAAGTAACCCAAAACCTAGTTAATTCAATGCAAAACAGAATAAAGGTTGATGCAAAAGGTGGGCTAGATACTCGTAAGTACTGAAGTGGTAAGGAAGTTATTATATTAAACGGTGAATTTTATGTATACTCGTACGTAGACTTTTGTTCCTGTTTTTTCGTGATTTTAGTTTTTTCTGCAATCTATGAATTTTCAAATATACATATTGCATGTAAAATAGTATAAAAATGGATTGCTAGAAGTAATTTGTATTTCCAATTTGTTAGTTTTAGGTTTGAAAGTGTTTCTCCATGGTTATTGTTGAAGTTTTAGGGTTTACGTAGACTTATGTTCATCACTGTACGTACTTTCCTCTGTACAACTATTTTTATCGTGATTTCTTAAATGAAAGCGCTGACAAATTGCTTAAATACTATTCACGATGGGAATAAAGCACATGCGCCTATGTAAACTGGAAGACCTTATAACAGGTATGTGTATTATTAGTTCGAGAGTTCCATTAAAATACTTCTATATAATATATGTACATACTCGTATGTGTAATATAAATCTTCTTCATTTCTATTCACATTCAGGAAGGTATGAAAATTCTTGTGTTGTGTATGTGTTAAGTAAAGAAACATGTTTAGAATGAGTGTTGCTTTACGAAATAAACTAGATTATAGCTGGAATTTGTTGTACCTATTTAGGGAAATTTTTCTCCTCATATGATTTCAGTTGCCTGAACAATGCCCCGGAAATCGAACCTTTTGAAGTTTGGTATGGTTTAGTGCCTAACCAGAAATTTGGCAACTTGTATATACTCGTATAATTTGCATCCAA
Organism: Volucella bombylans; assembly: GCA_949129095.1. Taxonomy (NCBI): domain Eukaryota; kingdom Metazoa; phylum Arthropoda; class Insecta; order Diptera; family Syrphidae; genus Volucella; species Volucella bombylans. The sequence continues at coordinate 73,926,610 of OX422142.1, read as the reverse complement.
AACTTTTCTTCTAAGCGGCTGATTTTTATCTTTGAGAGGACAATATATAGTTCTTGCATTACACGATAGCGATCTACCTATGTATATTTTGTCTTTACTTTTTATATCATGCAAGATTTTCTATTGAAGTAGCACTTGTTCGAAATGACTTCTCTTCCTTTCGCCGATGATTCCACTAGTAGCATATAAGCAACGATGATGGATTACGAATCAATTGTAGATATCTGAATTGCTGTTTTCCCGAACCACTCCTAACATCTATTTAGGATTCATCTTAGCAAAGTTAAAATTTAAATTCTAAGGCCTTGTCGTTAACCACTAAGTAAATTGCGATGACGATGTCGTATATATAGTTATCGTGTGTTCGCTTGAATGGCGCGAACTGCAGTACTCGTATTTTGTAGGATGACATTTTGTAAAATGTTGCGCTTAAAGATTTGTTACACACGATAGACGTTCAACGCGCTTAAGCTTAGACATTGCAATATTGGACTACGTACGAGAAGCATAAAGAAAAACTTACAGCACCGGAACCGAAAATGTTAGGAATTCCTGCAGGTGTAGCAAAACGTAATCTAATAAAAACAAACAATGGTGAAAGTTCTATAACAAAATAAAATCAAATTTTCGTCAGAAAATCCGGCCAAAAAAGGAATAGAAATCTCACTACTGTTGATCGAAAATAGCGCGACTTGTAGAATGATTTTAAGGTATGCGTCGTTCACGTCGTGTCCTTTTCTTAAATGAGCTTTATGAGTTCCTTTGAGCGGATAGTTAGAGTTTTGAATATGCATTATTCTATGACCGATTCAAATAAGAAATTTCTTATACGACGTAAGTTAAAAGTGTAATATATGATTTCTAAAAAACTCTTACTCTTAAAGATTTGTCAGATAAATATTATTTAAACCCATTTCAAATTGAATCCAGCTCTATAGAGTTAAGTCAGAAGAAATAAGTTGCTACCATTTGAAGGCTTTACCATCGCATGTTTCACTTCATAATTTTAAAATTAAATCTCTTGCAGATTTAACACATACAACATTACAATTTTTTATTTATTGACCTACATTGACTCGCATCCTCTACAGGCTATTTTATATGTAGAAATAACTTCAGAAGCTTATAACGCCGACATCAAAATGTTCCAATTAATACTGTTATCATGTTATAGTTTGACCATCAGACTCGTATTTCAAAAAAATTACACAGCAGAATTTATGTATTGTATTTTACATGATATGTCCAGATTATATGACTCGGAGATTTGGCGCGTCCCATATAAATATTGTAAGAAGTTGGCACTACTTTGCATACATCAAAGTCCACAAATACAGGCCAGCTAGTTTGCCACCTAATGAAACTCAGGTGGAAGAACACATAGGTAGGTGCGATGATGTGAGTTTACTTGGATATGAACTAGTGTTCTAAGCGGTCTCGCTTAGTGATACAATTCATTTCAACCACAATACAGTCTCTTTCTAATCCAAAATTTAATTTGTTAAAGTAAGTTGTCCACCATTGTTTTATTAATACAATTCCTAAACTAGACAGATATTCGACTTTAAGCGAGTTTGGTGCGCTCTGTAACTCACTAAAATACTTCTTTTTTTATAATTGGCCCGCTCTGGAGGGATTTTGAAGCGATTCAATATAAAAAATTTATAATTTCGAAGTTTGATTTCATGAAGTGTTGCAGTTAGTCAAGTTGTGGAGTCCGGGTAATATTGCTTCCATGAGTCTGCATTTTAATGTTTATTTCTAAAATAAAACGCCGGACTTTAACTAAAGTATTAAAGTTGTAATTTAAATCCAATGTTTTTCAAATTCGATCCTCTATGATGCATAATTTTTTATTTTCGAAAAAAAATAACAAACACAAGGAAACAAAAATTAACAAAAATTTAAGTTAAAAAGTTAAAAAAAACTTAGCTAAACCCAGTGATTCATATATGCATCACCATGCATTAGCGCCACATTTTGAGTCAAATAAACATCACGGATCATTTAAAGATATTTACTTTTTTCTCATAATAAGTAATTATTTTCATAGGTAAGTAGGTTTTTACTGTGAAATCCATCGAAACAATTTCGGCCTTTGTTGACGCACAGAGCAGTTTTACACTTGGAACATATTATAAAAGTCTGTCCGACTTTCTGATGGTATCAAAAGTTGATGGTCTTACTTTTTTTACTGTCATTGCTGGCTCCAGAGAATACAAAGTGAAAGCCAATTCTTTTCTAAATTCGATGAGTTTCTTTTGTTTTTGGCATTACCCATGCATTAAAATAGCAACGTACAACATATGGTAGAAAAGTCGGATGTATCATTTTTGGCTTTTCATTGTTATTTGATATCTACCAATAAAGCTGTTTAACAGATCAACACCACCCATATGTTGGTTATCTTGCTTCACGATAGCTGGACATTTGACTATAACTTGCTCTTTTAGTTTTCTATTAAAACTCTGTAAAGCGGTTTCTGGGTGGACTCGCACAAAAGTTGACAAAAATGTAACACATTTGTTGTCCTTCAATATTGTAAGAAGTAACAAATTCATCGGAAGTACCTCTTGGACACATATTCAGGTGACGTGAAATAAGGCCAAGTGAAATAAAGCCAAATTTTAACGCTTGGCTTTATTTTACCTCGTGATATTAGCCCAATTTGGCGTTCTTTCACTTTTCATCGTTTTTAATTCTGCTTACCCGATGTAAATCAATTGTCATCCTAAGAAGTTCGAAATGAATAAAGGAACACATTTGACTCAACGTGACTCCGCTAAAGGTATGGCAACAGCTCTCAGGCAGGCGCCTTTCGAATCCCTTTCCGCTGGGTTTAGCAGCTCAAGCGACTTAGTCGCTCTGCTAAGTATATGTCAGATAGGCGCGGCCAACTCCCTTTCCACAGAGTTTCGCCGCTCACACGTCTTCGGCGCTCTGCTATGGGTATGTCAACAACTGTCAGCCAGACGCCGAAACCTGCATTTTAAAACAGTTATTCAAACCAGTCAGACGTGTTTTTCTTATTCTCCTTATTCACCTGTTTAATAAACTTTCGTCAAATTGCATTTTTTGGTTCTTAACCTCCAGTGCTCGAATTCATTAATTTGTTTTGTCTGCTGGCAGATTTCAGTGCAAAGCCCCTATCTATAGTAAATTGCAACCAAACAATAAAAACAAAAACACAATAATTCGACCTATACTTATACCCTCACTGACCTGCATAACTAACTTATCTACGCGACCGTGTGTTTAGTGCAACATCACCCATTTCAAATTTTAAAAGCGTCTTGTGGAATTGCCAATTATGTAAGCGATGACAACAATGCTGACTAGGTAGCTTGCAAGGACATCTGTGGGAAAGCCTTTCATGCCGTAAGAAAAAACAGGGTGCCTAATCAATTTGTTCAAGGCTGTATAGTGTATATATAATATTCAGCCAAATCTTATATTTGCTTTTTCAAAAGAAAAAGGTTATTTATTTTTACGAGTATAAATTTATATTTAACATACATACGTATTATTATTTCAATAGTTCTTTCATCTGTCTTCTTCAAAAAACACAAAACTATTCCGCACTAAAATTTTCTAACTTTTTCTGCAGCCACAATTGAAACGCCTAACTAATCTACACACGTATGACATTATGTTGACGTTTATGAACACAATGGTAATACAGTTTTACTAAGTTAGTTCTGTAGAAAATCTGCATTATTGAACGAAACCAAAGCAGTTCTTCGTTAGTATGACGTTTTCGAAAACACCCAAACTTAGCATTTGACGGAGGCCAACGACCAAATGTTACTTTGTGTTACTTAGGGCCCCCCTTGTTATTATTGGAGCCGAAAATCTTTCATATTTCGAGCTCATTGTATATTTAAAGAAACCGTTTTTTTTCGATGCAAATACTCAATTGACATCAAAAGATTTTATAAATCCGGTGACGGTTTTTAAAAATAGATTGGATATAATCCATTCTGATCGGCCCACTTTTTTTTAACCAATCAAAAGAAAATCTGAACAAACATATTCATAAAGAGTTTTCCAATAAGGACTTGACAACTTTGAATTTAATTTGTGAACGCACTCTTTCACTAATCATGTCACTGTCAATTTATTCAGTAAACTCAACATTTTCATCATGGTAAAGTATACGAACGAGCAACGGATGCAAATTATAAAAATTTTCTACCGAAATAAGCAAAATATGTGTTATTGGTCGGGTGAAAATCCACATATGCTTCATGAATCACCACTTCATCCACAAAAAATAACTGTTTGGTGCGGTTTGCATGCCGGCGGTGTTATTGGGCCATATTTTTTCCTCGACGATAACGATCGTCACGTTACTGTGAATGGTCAGCGTTATCGCGCCATGATTACCGATTACTTTTGGCGAATTGGAAGATATGGACTTGGACGGCATGTGGTTTCAACGGGATGATGCCACAAGCCACACAGCACACGCTACAATCGAGTTATTGAAGAGTAAGTATGGTGAGCGTGTTATCTCAAGACATGGGACACTCGATTGGCCGCCTCGTTCGTGCGATTTAACGCCGCTTGACTATTTTCTGTGGGGCTACGTCAAGTCATTAGTTTATGCCAACACGCCGACGACGTTGGAAGAGCTCAGAGCCAACATTGAACGCGAAATAGCGGCCGTTTCGGCCAAAATGTGTGGCCGAGTCGTTGAAAATTGGGTCCAACGAATCGACCGCTGCAAACGTTGCCGCGGTGGCCATATGAACGTTTATGTTTTATGTTTTGATTGTACTTCAAGCCGATAATAAAGTTTTTGAAATATCTCAAATGGTTTGTGTTTTATTTAAAAAAAAAGTTGTCAAGTCCTTATTGGAAAACCCTATATAAGACATTTTTATACTAAACAGTCGATCGATTTAATTGCTTTTAGTGCAGCAATATGTCTCGTTCTACCTTTCCGTCGTTATTCCCTTTAAAAATATTGAATCAGAATGATTCAAGAAAGATAGTAAAAGTAGTGAAAGATACCGCCCAATACCTTTTTATATAATCATAGTGGTGTAGTGGTAGTAGCAAACGCTTCTCACTCGGAGGGTCCAGGTTCGAATCCTGCCCATGGCAAATCAGTTTTTCATTGTGTAATTGGAACTCAGACAAAAAAATTCTGCGTGTGAAGGCATAACACTGACACGTAGACACGTAGTTATCAGAGTTTCAAGCAATGAAAAAAATACTGGGAATTATATCTCGAATCACTCTGAGTGAAGAAAAACTCTCCGTCCTATTCGGACTCCCACCCCTGGAGAGCAAACATAGAAACCAAACACACCTGAGTTTCAAACCACTACAAAAACAAGTTTCCTTTCTCCTCCTTCTAAACTTTCCACCCGCGCCATGGCAACAGTAAAAGGGTATCTAACCCCTTAGGCGCGCGTAAATTATAAAAAAAAAAAATATGTAAAAGAACTCAAAAAAAAATTTAACAATGAAGACGAATTTATTTTGAAACTTGCATATACACTTGGACAAGAGGGAGAGGATACTGATGAATCTATTGAAATCAAGGAGACAGAAAACAAGAGCTCAATGTCGATAGACGAAGACAAAGAATTGGAAATACCAATGAAGGAAATATTACTTCAAGGAAATTTTTCAAGAATCTGAGGCAACAGCTCGTATAACTCGGATCAATAGATCCGGCTTGAAGATGAGGCTTGAAGTTATACCTAATGTTTTCAATTGCAAGAAAAAGCTTAACACTGTCAAGTTTTTGGAGTATGCTAAGAAAGTCTTAAAGCAGAGATATCTCGAGAAATAACTCACACCCACTGTTCATAAAGTTTTGGCTCATAGCCAAAATATCAGGAATCAAAATATAAAAAATCAAAAATCAGGAATCCAAAAATTAAGACTACAAGAAATATAGATATCAAAATACGTGCAGGTTTTTAAGGATACGGCAGAATGAAGACTTTTTCAACATGCTTGCAGCCTCATCGCACCCACTCATTTCTTCGTTAAAGTATGTCACCTTACGAGATTTCAGTTGCCTGAAAAAATGTCTTTCGGTCATGCGAAGTCAATACACTACCAATTGCGCCACTTTTGAATTTTTTCTCCGCTGTTTGACTTGAAATGAATCACTGAAATATTTGATGTGCCACAAAATAAAAAAAGCTCTTTTCCACGTGATTATAACATACAAACATACATAATTACTATTAGAGTGATAGGAAGATTATAATATTTATATGGAGGTGTTACGACTGTGATAAATTTATCAATGCAACATGCACTTTTATGTTACGTGCAAACCAAATATGTATGGATGTGTAAAACATAGGTGTTAAAATAACATGGAAGAAACACAGAAAGGTTAAGATATTTTGTAACAATTCCCTGTAAATTTTTTTTGAGACTTAACACCAGGCGAAAAAAGCGGAGATCAAATACTCATCTTAGAAGTTATGAAACTTGAATTTTGCTTTTTTAATAAGAGATCGTCTGGATTGCAATCCAAAGTTTTGCCTTATGTCGTTGTTTTAAAATGCATGTCAATGATAATACACCAGACCTAAATAATTTCGACATAGATGTTACCCAAAACTTGATTCTCGAACTCATTTTTCTATTCTTCTCCAATGTGAAATAGCAAAACATGCCGATAACATGGCACTAAATTCGATATAAATATTGTGACGATTTTTATAAATGCTCTTAATATAATATTAGAGAACATATACAGCAAACAGTGTTTGCGATCAAAATGTTATATCCACTCATAAATAAAAATCATTGTCTTAAAAAGAAGCAAAACAATAATCCTAACTAGCTTACTTAAATCACGGTACAGTCCATATCGTATCAGGGCCTCAAAAAACTTATACAGTTAGCGAGATCTTTGACCAATTGTTTCCAGTTACGCACTCCAGGATGGTTGAGATCAGTTTCCTAAAGGCAATGTCGTTATTTGCTGCGTCGCGTCGTTCCACGGGACAGAAATTGAAGACTCTTCGGCTTTAATATTTACTCGCTCTAGATGTCCTTGTCATATCAGGAGACCGATATGCACTTTTCTTCCCTTTCTAAACCCGCCAATGCTAACGGGACAATCAAAATATTAATTCACAATATAATTCTCCAAGCTATCTTTTTGTATAGCTGCCAGGTTTGGAGCAATAGTGCAGATTGTGGCTATGGTATGTTAAAAGTTACAAATGGCACGAAATAAATTATTAGAAATGATCCTAAATCTCATCAATTATACTTTACAAGAAATCATCATATATGGCAAGAGCTAATGTTGAATTAAACTCCTACAGACTATGTAAACTAAGTAGCACATCAAAAATCAGGTGTAATATTTCTGACAATCCTCTTAAAAGTCAAACATACTCTCATTTGATATGTTATAAAGCAATATTATACCACATTTCTAAGCTATTTTTCTTATAATTCCGTTAATCTATTTATTCGTTAATTTATTATCTTATTCATTCATTTTTTTATTTCTGAATTTATTTCTTAAGATTTTTTTTTTGTTCGGTGACTTTAAACGGAAATATTTTATAGCGGAAATGTGCTGTCGTCAAAATTAAACTCTAGGACAAAATTTGTATAAAGTAAAATGCAGAAAATATGTATTCGTAGGAAGGATGAACAGACAAAGAAAATATGTAGCGCGTGACACTTGTAATGCCTCGTATACATTTATAGACTTCAATATCGAAATACATATATACAACAAAGACATGTCAGTGTCAAAAGAAGAAAAGGTTCGAGGTAAAATGCACTAATTAACGAAGGACTCGTGGTAACCCAATGGAAAAGAAAAAGTATTATACATACGCACATGTACGTATATATTTATTGAGTTCAATTTCAAAGCGATGACGACCAGTGTGTGACCATATATGTAAGTATTTTCCAGCGCTGCCTAGTACGCCTCAGTCATTTGCATAACATTGAAGACTGCACAGATGGTGCTTCAAAAAATGACAGCTGCTTACAAACTCGACGAGCAAAGAAGGCAGGACAAACATCAGCTTCTCAGAAGGAAAAAGAAACAAGTAAAGAAGAGTGAAGAAATGTTATGCTGAAATGATGTTCAACCAGATGATGAAAAGAACACACCCAGTACAATTTTTGTACATAAAAGCATGAAGTGGTAAGGATAGCAAACTGAATCTAATAAATAAGGCACAGTTAATGGTGAAAATGTAGAAGGACTACCTCTGAAGACTTCTTATTGCTAAGAATACCATTATTTCTTTGTCAGACAGAATGCGCACACCATTCAATGATGGTGGTTGGACAATGATCGACAAAATTTTTCAGCATCATTTGCACCAACGGTAGACAAATCAATCTCTGCTAATACATCGCGTACAAGTGTGAACGTACAAGACTGTATATCAATAATCTGATAAGATTCCTGGATATATGTTTTTAGGCCTGGATAGTTAATACCGATTTTATTGAAAATTTAGGAAAAAAAACTCAGAAACTATAAATCGAGATGACAAAATTTAGAAATGTCATACCTAATTTTGCTATCACTGCCAAACTACTCCACCTAAATAGGATGGCAAGGGAGGAGGTTCAGAAATTAATTTAAATCGCGTGTCATTTAAACACCGTAAGCCAATAGCAAAAGCACAAAATTGTAAAAGTCTATATGACAGCATGAGCTGACGACATGAAGGAAACCATGAGAAGAAATCAGCGTACTGTCATTCGTGCGTTTGCAGCCATTAGAAAGAGAATGGGTTTGATGGTGAATGAGTAAAAAAAAAGTATTATGTCGTTAAATATGAAATTACCGATGCCAAGGTTGTGAATAGTTATTATTTTTCTTCGAAAAAGTGCAATTTAAATTTTTTTAAGGGTAAATTCAAAATCATAGTAAATATTTGTTCATTAAATTTAACTTTTTTCTTGTACATAGAATGCTTTCACCAATATATTAAAGGGTAGTTTTCCTTTCTCAAATAACAAAAAATTAACGTACCTGCAGCGACTCGGGAAATTAACTGCGCTTGTTATTTGGGTACTTGTACGAGAGAACAGTCGGAAATTGGTTAACGAAGTTCGATTAAGGATCCAGTACTAGGCGCTTACCAAGTCGGTACTACACCGTAAAAAGGTAATGGTAGTATGGTGGACGAGTGAGGAAGTTGTGCATAATTCGTTTCCTATGCTACACTATGATGGGTGCTCAACAGGATGAGATTAATTGAAGATAGCAATCTCTGACCGCTGAGTGTAAATATGAAATCTCAAAGTTACTAATACATATGGGTGGATAATTTGGACACCTGAAATCAGTTAATAAGCGCCTCAGTAAAGCAGCAAGCAAGTTGGAAGATACAGGTTCCATTCACGGGTAAAAAACAGACCTCAAATTTTCATTTAATATATTTATATTATATTTATAATTTAATAATTAATATCGGCAAGGGCCGAACAAAAATCAGGAGATGGATCCCGCGTGGTCCTGCTATGTAGCCGTTGACAAAATGCACAACAAGAATCGCTAAATAGCGACAGCTTCAACACGAAAACAACTTAACAGCGCCAGCAGCAAACAAATCAGCAGACATCAGATAGAAAAGAGGCGGAATCGATCTCATCTGCTAAAAGAAAAACGACTAAAGGCAAAAGCATGAAGTCAAACTCAGCTGTGTGTGACAAAAAAATAAATGTGGCAGCATAAGCAACAACAAAACCAAAATTACTGCTGTGCAGCACTAGTTCGTTCACTTATACTAACAACCGGAAACAACAGAATAAGCAACCGCAACCGAACATACGAGAAAAATACCACCAGTTAATGTAAGTAATTTCCGAGACTCATGTAAAAGCACGAGTATATACTGCTCTATGAAAGGCTGACACAGAGCATTTTACGTGTACCCCAAGAATGAGAAGTTTCAGACATGCTTCTTGTACAGGTAACGCCCAAGAGCAAAATTTATAGTTTTGCTAAATATCAAATACTTGTACTATCATGTCATGCTGTAAATTAGGAGAAATAAAAAAGGCGTTCAGTGCGAGAAGGACCACAAAGACGGAGAGAGTCCTCTAGGTGATGATAGGGTGCAGGGGACTCAACACTTTTGAGGGATGTCCCAAGTTCCAGGAACTGAAAAAGAAAGTTCAGGCTCGGAAGCAGATAATCGGAGAAGAAAAGCCTACTGAAATATAATGGCACTCGACGTTTCCTTTGCTTATGTAGCAGTGGGAGCCGGTCAAGCCACAATGAAAATATAAAACCCGCTGAAAATTGCTGAAATTGCACCAGAAGCGGATCTGGACTTGAAAGCGATTCTTCTATCCTTGCACGGAAAGAAAAAGGAAAGGAAAAAGCGGCTCGAATATAACGCCTATTCGATTCGTGCCATAATGTTACCTACAAATTCACCTCACAAAATTTTTACCTGTGGCTTACAGTTTTCTAGGTATAAGGTTAAATAAATAAGTCCCCAATATGACTACTTTTTATTACAACTAAATACTCTAAATACTCTAAAATAAGTGCAATTGCGTATACCGTTATAATAAATTATTATACTAAAAAGAAATCGATCTCCTTCTACTGTTGAAGACATTCAATTGTCTTTCAACATTAAAAATCGAAAAATGAGTTCGGATGACCGAAATTCAAGGTGCGGGTGTTATACACCCTTGTAATGATAATGACATTGATTGTGAAGAAGTTATAACCACAAAAAAAAATACAATCTTCAATACAAGCATTTGTGTATTATTATTTATTTACCCAAAAGTAATTCAAAATATAGGAATTAAAATACCTTTTGCTAACGGTGCCGCGGTAAAAATATTTTCTACTTACTTGTCTGGTGGGAACGTGTTCTCCTGTAAAACAATCTTGGTTGGGGTTGTTTGGGAGCTAATATTCTCACAATCTTAAATTTTAGGCATCCATTTGACATTTTATATCCTCCTCGTCTAACTTATTATCCATCAAGTAGCAGATCAAACCCATCAACTTTGGATTGATTTCTAACCAACTCATGGTCATAAACGAGCTAAGTTCAGATCATTTGCCTGTGGTAATAAGCTCTTTTATATACCCGTTGCAAAAAAAGAAATGAAGTGCTAGATATAAAAAATGCAAATCCCACTTATAAAAGCGAAATGCGATCTAGGTCGAATAATATCCCTGCGCTTTCAGTTGATGAGGTCAGCCAACAACAAATAGACCAATTAAATTTCAACTTCGCTACTACTGCATTAATTGCTAAAAAAGCTATACACTGTGATAATTCAAATGTGCTATCTCAAAAAAAACAGTTGAATTAATGAAAATTCAGAATGGAAATAGAAGAAGGTGGATAAGAACAAGAGACCATTTTTACCTTTCAGTATTTAAGTCAGTTATTGTTTTAATAAAATATAGCATTTTAGTTTTGAGAAATGGAGGCTATAATCAAATACTGCAAAGTTTAAATAAAGGCACCAAACCATTCTGGAATATAGTAAAAGTTATTAAAAAGAAAAACTCTCACATCTCCGTTCTGAAAGTAGGATGCTTTCAAGTTCCGAAAGAGCTAATGCATTAGCACATTTTTTTTCTGAAAACATTTCAGTTGCTAACAGTATATCTCATAGAAATCAGTGGTATCAACGGTTAGTGATTCTCTAAGGCTTATAAATTCAATCACCTCACATGAAACACAGGAGCATGTTACATTTGATGATGTCAAATGCAGTCTTTTAGCACTTAAAACAAGGAAATCTGCAAGCTTTGACAGTATAAAAAAATTTTACCTTAAGAACTTACCAAATTCAAGAATTCGGTTTCTGCAAATTGTATTCAACTGTTGTTTTAAGTTAAGCTATTTTCCAAACGTCTGACTTCTGCGTCTACGACTTCTGCCGTTCGTAACAAATTGGCACATATTAGAAATGTTTTCGATAGATAGAACAATAACTTGAAAAATATGTACACATCAGGCAAAAATGTTACGGTCAATAAACAACTGATTCCATTTCGTGGCCGATGTCCGTTTCGACAGTATACTGGGTGAGTTTTTTAACTTGAGACATCCAAATTACTCGAAAAATACGCGATATCGCGAAAAATGTTTCAGACAAAAGTCACAAGGTTCTGAAGGGGACATAAGATGGTGACCACGAGTTTGACATTGAGCCCAATTTTCAAGGTCAAACGTCACTTTTGATGATTTTTTTTTTAATGGAAACCCCTATTTTTTTGACAGATTCGTAATCTGCGTGAAAAATTACAATTCTTTTACATGAAACACTTTTTTCAAAAATGCGTTCTTTTCCCGTCAGAGGAATACGACTGAGCAATGAAAATCACGAATTATCATTTGAAAAATCAAAAGTGACCTTCGTTTGACCTTGAAAATGGGATGCTCTTGTGCGCTAGCGCATTGTCTTGTAAAAACAAAATAAAACAAAATTTTTTTCGCTTCATGTGAAGCCGTTTTGCAGCGATTTCGGCCTTCAATCGCTCCAATAATGCACAGTAATACTCGCTGTTAATGGTTTTTCCTTTTTCGAGGTAGTCCACTAAGAGTATGCCATGATAATCCCAGAAAACCGACGCCATAACCTTTCCGGCACATCGAACCTCCCTCGGCCGCTTCGGAGCACTCGTGCCGGTTTCAGTCCATTGCCGGGCACTCATTGTGTTCTCTGGTGTCTAATAGTGGATCCAAGTTTCATCAACAGTTACCAATCGACGCCAAAAGTCCGCCCGATTCTGCATCAGCAAGTCCAAACACTCTTTCGAAGTGCTCTCGCGTTCGTGTTTTTGGTCAGGAGTGAGCATGCGCGGCACCCAGTGGCAGGATAACTTTTTTTTTCATATGCAGAATATTGCCCAAAATATGGCGTATGCGCACAGTACTAATCTTTGTGGTATCTGCTAGCTCGCGCACCTTCACTTTCCGGTCAGCCAACACTATTTCATGTACGTATTGTTTTGACATTGTCCTCTGTAACCGCATTGGAGGGCCTGCCGCTGTGGACTTGATCGGTAGTGGAGTTGCGGCCACCACGAAACTCTCGAAACCAATATTTGACGGTGTAATCTGACGGAGCATTAGCCCCATAATATTTATCCAACCTTTCTTTTGTTTCCTTCGCCGTTCTGCCACTCAAAAAATAATGTTTTATGAGAGAACGAAAATCGTTTTTGTCCATACTCAACATGATGCCAAATACGTCAACAACAATCAGCTGTCAAAACAAAACTAAAGACAGTATCGTACTGAAATTTGGCATGTCTGCCTAAATATGAACGGACTTCAAGGCACCATAACCTTTTTTGCAGTAGCAGCGCATTCTGGCTTTCAAGGAGGTTACTTTTCACCCCACCTAGTAGTGCACCAATTACCTCGTATAACCAAACATAGTAAAACTAATTTTAGGGATGGAAAAAGTACAGGCATGGTACTTCTTAACCTGGAAAAAGCGTTTGATACAGTATGGCATAATTTATGTAATAAACTTTTAAGATTGAATTTCCCAATAAAAATTATAATTTTTTTTTGTTTGAAAGCAAATTTAAAGTTTCTGTTACTAATTGGTTTTCAGAAACATTCAAAGGTTCAGTTCTTGGTCTAATTTTATATACAATATTATCTTTATGTATGACTTTCCATACCTAAAAAATTGTGAAAGGGCTATTTTCGTAGACAACACCTGTATTTACTCATCATCTTCAATCTGCGCTTGATGAAATAAAGGATTATTTTAATAATTGGAAGATTAAAATAAATGCTTGAAAGACGCAGGCCATCTTTTTTAAAATGAAAAGAATATCATGTTTTTTGCCAAGCAATAATCTTCAAATTAATGGGATTAGCCTCTAAGCTTAATTAAAATTGAGAGTTTGGGAAACAAAAACTTCTTTTATATATCAGGCACACGTTTTTTGTTACAAAACAAAGAAGAAATTAAGTCAAAATTTTGAGATTTTCAAATTATTTAATCTTTGACCTTTAATACTCGTACAATGACTATGACTTCGTTTACATAATTCATACCAACATTTTTTGTTTGCAGTTTCAGAATATCTTCGAAACAGTGGAACTGGCACGTCCTCAAGAAGACGATTAACGTCCCAAAATTGCTGGAGTGAAGCGCATGAGCTACAGAATATTATTCCAATCAAATAGACATTGCACAGCCATTAAAAAAATACCTTTAAGGAATGAATTATGTAGCTTTTGTTTGTTATGCTAAATAACTGATATTATCAAGCCACAAAATGATTATTTAAAAAATAAAGTTACAAAACATTGTTATTAGATACTTGTGTAAAGTAAATTGTGAACAAATCACACTTGCATTTAGTTTCTATTTTACTTTTATAAATGCGAATTTTACTAATATGTATTACAAAGCAGGTACTGTATATTGAAATAAATAATGAAACAATTTTTTTTTTAATAATTGATAAAAATAGACAACACACGTTTGAAATTTTTACTTAAAATTTGCAGTGGAACAAAACTTTCGATAGATTATTGTGGATAAAAGTTTGAGTTATAGAGAGTTATTATAAGATCCGCGTCCTATTGTATCACATAGTAGAAAAGTTGAAAAATTAGCAAAATAGCAAATCAAATATTACGCACCCTTTCGAGCACTTGTGTAAAAAAAAAGAAAAAAAAAACATTCGGCTCCGTCAAATACAAAACATTGTGGTAAAAAATAAAAGAGATATTGGACAAAGTACCACCCCCCTAAAAATTTAAAAAATCAAAGCCATTTGAGATAGATAACTGCCTATTCTTGGTCAATCTGCTGTTTAAAATAAAATAAAGTTTATTAAAATCGAAAACATACATAGTATAAACATTTCAAAATTTCCATATACGTGCGCACAATTTTTTGACACATTTTCGATAAAGTAAATAATGAAATAACCACAGCGCCTTGAGCTTTATACAAAAAAATGTTTTTCTGGCTGCCTTATTTACTATACTTTTAATAGCAGCTTACAAGCCACGACTCAACTCTCCAGTCAGCTTGATCCATAGCCCTATTTGCCTTCAGTTAAGCACGCTGAGTTGGTAAAGGCCACAACTGTTTTGTAGCACTGGTTGTCATGCCATTTAGTCGCTGTAAGCACAGTCTTCTGCGTAGACCATCAACTCTGTATAAACAATATATTTCTTCGTTGTATCTTTTTTTGGCACTCTCTAAATGCAGGCGAATATCACACATAGATAATCGTAACCTCACATGGCCATATCAGGTTTTTGACGATCGGTTATAGGATCCCATAACAAAGCAGCAAGAATCCTATATCAAACGTTTGGCAGGCTCATGCCTCCTTAGAAGGGGCTCTAGGTGTCTGTTTTTCTTCTGGACCGAAAATAACATATGCTAAGAATCTCTTTACCAAGCATTATTCAGTTAAGTTGGTGTACCCTGCTCACCGTATTATTTCCTTCGCTTTTAAAAGCCAGACAGCTAAGCCATGGTCTGGAAAATTTTTGGATTTGAGTTTGGATAGTGTTAACCTCACTCCAAAGAAAGAAAGGAAAATCAAGCACATTTTTGCACTTTTAATGCATACATATATTAAAAAATGCGTTGACGTTGTTGACAATTTACACGTATCACAGGTAGGTTTTTACGAGTATACAATTTAATAAAGGTTATTTCTTCGTTTTTGACGTTTATCAGTTTGCAAAAAGCATTCTTCTAAATCCTCAGTTCCAATTCGAGTTTGAGATTTGTTTCCCTTTGTTGTTCTTTTTACCTTTTTGTGAAATTTCGAAACCACTTTTATACAGTATTATTTCCCGATAGTATTACTTAATATTTACTTTGGACACAAGTGTTTTAGTATTTTTTGCCTTTATTCTGAAAAAACAAATAAGGAAATGCTGGAAAAGACTTCTATTCTATTTACAAACTTTAACGTGTCTGCATCTTAACAATATTTCGTTGTTTGTTATACTTATATAAGTGAGTATACTTACTCAGTATTTTCAAGTCATTTTCGAAATATGGGTATATATGGTTATAAGCGCAAATATTGAGCAGGTGGACACTATACCCGTTTGCAACATTTCGAAACATTTTTGGCGACATCAAATATGTGGTCCATTCCAACGTAGGTTGTCATTGATAGACATGGACAGCTTTTCGATTTCGATGATGCAGTATGTATGGTAATTTAACGACCTTAGCATATGCTGTCGTGCCCATTACAGCCGAAGAGCAGGGACGTGAATCCGGGAACGAATATGAAAAGCAGAGAGTACTGTCTATATATATATTGGATTAGAAGTAGGAGACAAGACATCATTAATGAAAATTAAAAAAAATTTCGAATAAGAACGGAGCCCTGGGGCACGCCAGCATTTATTTTGTGAATATCAGACTTGAGACCATTCAAGACAACTTGAATTTAACGTTTTGAAATCTAATTTCTAATCCATTGAAGAAGAGAGTCACCGATCCCAAAAGCACTCATTTTCGACAAAAAAGCCTGATACCAAACTCTGTCAAATGCCATAGAAATATCAAGTGCAACTATTTTGCTTTGGCCAGATTGATGTATGCTTTGGTTTCACTTTTCATTCAAACATGCCATCAAATCACCAGTGGATCTGTTGCTACGAAAATTGTAGTGCCGGTCGTTCGTGTTTCGAGATATTTCATGAGCTGACGGTTTATCAGCATTTCCATTACCTTGAAAAGAAGGGACGTTCCGGAATACCGGACCCCTTTTACCCAAAAAGGACAAATCGCTCAATGTTGTGCCATTAAATTGCCGCAAACGTTAGAATTCTACTGCTGCGAAGCAACCAAGACCCTTGTATAATGACGGACTTACTGTTGCAAAACGGAAAGAGGATCCATACAAGCAAGGCAGCTGGACAACTAGAGGATACTTTGGAATGTTAAAACGTTAGCATAAGGCACTGCCATGAAGGCTGTATGGTGGAATGGGACAAAGAAAAGCAGAATGAAAAATGTTGAAATGTAATACAATAAAATCAATAAAATTAATAGACGATGATAGAGTCAATTTAGAGTCAATATTAATTGCCGCTACTTATATTAGTTCCTTCTTTCAACTTTTTGCACATCCGCTATACACTAAAAAATAATTTGCATGTAAATTACAACAATAAAATAGCGATGTAGACTAAGTCAATTTATATACACTATCTACTTGGCGGATATAAAACAGTGCTTTCACATACTATTTTCTTCGTTAGTGATGAATCTTTGCAATGAATTTTTAGAAATGCCAAATACCGTAACTTATACAATTATTGACACAGCAAAATTTCGATACAATTATTGACATCCTCTTCAAACACAAGGTCTCATTGGTTTAAATGCATATCCCATGATAACAACATTTTTACCAACCGACAGATGAACTGCCATTAAACATCATAGATATATCTGTGCTACCAAGTTTTTATGATAAATTCTTAAGCGGCCTGTAAACGCTAAAACATGGTACTAGTAAACATGGTACCACTAAAACCCACAGACGCTGAGACCAATTCAATCCAACATAATTGAACACATCTCTCTATTTGTCAAAAGTTATCGAAAAATTCTTTCCAAACATCAGTATTTGGAATATTAGCCATTTTTTCCGATTATTTTATGAAATTCACAAAATTCTCGAAATTCACTGATAAAATGGCTTGCTCGAGTAAATGTTGACAGGTGAGAGCGCAGACACTCAAACATGGTATCAGTAACACAAAACCCCGCCCACAAACATCGACAAAAATCAAACGCGTTATTTCTTCGTTTTTGACGTTTATCAGTTTGCAAAAAGCATTCTTCTAAATCCTCAGTTCCAATTCGAGTTTGAGATTTGTTTCCCTTTGTTGTTCTTTTTACCTTTTTGTGAAATTTCGAAACCACTTTTATACAGTATTATTTCCCGATAGTATTACTTAATATTTACTTTGGACACAAGTGTTTTAGTATTTTTTGCCTTTATTCTGAAAAAACAAATAAGGAAATGCTGGAAAAGACTTCTATTCTATTTACAAACTTTAACGTGTCTGCATCTTAACAATATTTCGTTGTTTGTTATACTTATATAAGTGAGTATACTTACTCAGTATTTTCAAGTCATTTTCGAAATATGGGTATATATGGTTATAAGCGCAAATATTGAGCAGGTGGACACTATACCCGTTTGCAACATTTCGAAACATTTTTGGCGACATCAAATATGTGGTCCATTCCAACGTAGGTTGTCATTGATAGACATGGACAGCTTTTCGATTTCGATGATGCAGTATGTATGGTAATTTAACGACCTTAGCATATGCTGTCGTGCCCATTACAGCCGAAGAGCAGGGACGTGAATCCGGGAACGAATATGAAAAGCAGAGAGTACTGTCTATATATATATTGGATTAGAAGTAGGAGACAAGACATCATTAATGAAAATTAAAAAAAATTTCGAATAAGAACGGAGCCCTGGGGCACGCCAGCATTTATTTTGTGAATATCAGACTTGAGACCATTCAAGACAACTTGAATTTAACGTTTTGAAATCTAATTTCTAATCCATTGAAGAAGAGAGTCACCGATCCCAAAAGCACTCATTTTCGACAAAAAAGCCTGATACCAAACTCTGTCAAATGCCATAGAAATATCAAGTGCAACTATTTTGCTTTGGCCAGATTGATGTATGCTTTGGTTTCACTTTTCATTCAAACATGCCATCAAATCACCAGTGGATCTGTTGCTACGAAAATTGTAGTGCCGGTCGTTCGTGTTTCGAGATATTTCATGAGCTGACGGTTTATCAGCATTTCCATTACCTTGAAAAGAAGGGACGTTCCGGAATACCGGACCCCTTTTACCCAAAAAGGACAAATCGCTCAATGTTGTGCCATTAAATTGCCGCAAACGTTAGAATTCTACTGCTGCGAAGCAACCAAGACCCTTGTATAATGACGGACTTACTGTTGCAAAACGGAAAGAGGATCCATACAAGCAAGGCAGCTGGACAACTAGAGGATACTTTGGAATGTTAAAACGTTAGCATAAGGCACTGCCATGAAGGCTGTATGGTGGAATGGGACAAAGAAAAGCAGGATGAAAAATGTTGAAATATAATACAATAAAATCAATAAAATTAATAGACGATGATAGCATTTAGAGTCAATATTAATTGCCGCTACTTATATTAGTTCCTTCTTTCAACTTTTTGCACATCCGCTATACACTAAAAAATAATTTGCATGTAAATTACAACAATAAAATAGCGATGTAGACTAAGTCAATTTATATACACTATCTACTTGGCGGATATAAAACAGTGCTTTCACATACTATTTTCTTCGTTAGTGATGAATCTTTGCAATGAATTTTCAGAAATGCCAAATACCGTAACTTATACAATTATTGACACAGCAAAATTTCGATACAATTATTGACATCCTCTTCAAACACAAGGTCTCACTGGTTTAAATGCGGAGCAGTTCCAGTAACTACATATCTACATATCCCATGCCAACAACATTTTTACCAACCGACAGATGAACTGCCATTAAAAATCATAGATATATCTGTGCTAACAAGTTTTTATGATAAATTCTTAAGCGGCCTGTAAACGCTAAAACATGGTACTAGTAAACATGGTACCACTAAAACCCACAGACACTGAGACCAATTCAATCCAACATAATTGAACACATCTCTCTATTTGTCAAAAGTTATCGAAAAATTCTTTCCAAACATCAGTATTTGGAATTTTAGCCATTTTTTCCCGATTATTTTATGAAATTCACAAAATTCACGAAATTCACTGATAAAATGGCTTGCTCGAGTAAATGTTGACAGATGAGAGCGCAGACACTCAAACATGGTATCAGCAACACAAAACCCCGCCCACAAACATCGACAAAAATCAAACGCGTACCAGCCCGCAGACGATCAACATCAGCTAAAACTTGGTTTGTCTTACGTGTTTACTTATACCACGTTTTAGCGTTTACAGGGCGCTTTAAGCGGAGTTGGTCGTTTTTTGTGACAATCGCTAACATGCGTGCAAAAAAACAGGGCTATTATAGGATGTATAGATGTGTTCATTTTTCGTTTTAGGCAAAAACCACTAACTGGGGATTATGCACATGTCATAACGTTGCTGTCGATTATCTTCGAAAATATTGTGATAACCATTTAAATGTGAGAGGCGTCATCTAGATTTACATAGCAGAAGACTTCGATACTCGAATAACAAAGACTCAAACATTGGTGAATGGACAATGGAATCGAATTTTCTAGCTAAATGGAAATTGTATTGGACGCTGGATGGCGAAGATTGTTCTTGAAATATGTCATTCGGGTATAAATATCAGCATCCAAAAGGTATGCAATTTAGTTCATCAGTTGAATTTGGAGTGTTAATTAGGAGAAGTAATTAAGTGGTTTAAGTAAAAGATAAGAAAAGTATAAGCGGTTGAGAAATTGGATTGTATTGAGATAAACGACTAAATTGTGAATTGTTAATACAAAGCGATTTGTATTGAAAAGAATAAGTTCTATCATTTGTACCCACACAAACATTTTACAATATGTTACTTATGATAAAAAAGTAAAACAAATTCTATATTTGTGCATTCATGCATGTACAAGTGTGAAGTACATAACCGTACATACAGCTATAAAAATATTCATATCTGCTATTTAACTAATCAAACTACAATATATGAGTAATTGTTTCAGGGAAAATATAAAACAATCAAACAATAGCAGAGTAAAAGTGAAAAAAATGTTATGGGTAACACCATTTAATTTTCCACATTTTTGCTTTTTGAGGAGTATATTGATGGATATTGTTTTATGAGTTGTCCATGCGTGAAAAATATTTTCCATGGATAAACAAAGACGAAAATAGAAATTGATGAGTTATGACGTTAGCTCGTTATCAACAATACCATCGAAATTCGTCCTTCACTACGTCAGAAAGCTGAAATTTTTTTTTTAAAAAGCATGCATTTATTTACTTTTTTCCTTTGCACATGTATTGCAAAGTTGAAACAAAAATGTATAAACAGCAGGGGTTACATATTTCAAACTTATTGTGTTTTCAAAACAGACATACGAGTATATACGGAGATACACACTGAATGTGAATTTATTTATGTAGAAAACTTACGGATATTTGCAATATAAAGATATGAATTCCAATTTAATTACTTAAGACTCAAAAGTATAATGTCGTCTCTTGCAAATATAAACGTTACAGTTCAATAATTTATGTATAGAGAAACATTACGAATATAGAAGGTAAATATTTAACTTGAGGTATAATTTTACATTTTAAATTGTTTGTTTTAGCGATCGCGATTAAATTATTCCATACACAATTGGCTAAGCAGCTTGGCAAATAAGGGTATGGCGACTTTTTTCCCCCTTGTTTAGATACGACGTAAAAATCGATTTCACTCTGTTTTCTTTTTACCTTTATTTTTTTTTTTTATTATTTTCTTGACTCAGTTTACAATTGACGAGTATGTAATCAAATAATAAGGGACGTACCTTTTTCATTGTCGGTTTGTAATGGGCCAACAGATCCAAAAAAACGTTTATCTAAAATCTGAAGTAATTGAAGTGCTGTTGAATGTATCTCAACACGAGGGCAGCCAGTCATAAGGAGTGTCACATTTATTACAGATGTATAATGGTCACATGGATATTCCCTGCAAAAATAATGAAACAGGAATCAGAATTTTAATAAAACATTAAGATATTTTAGCATATATGTATGTAGGGCGTACTGCTATAGAGATGGAATACAAGTTTTACATACGTAAAATATATGTACAATCTAGTGAAATATTCATATTTGAATACAGTATTTGGTTTTTGAAAGCTTACAACTAAATGGAGTCGTGGCGGTGTAGTTGATTTCGACCTCTTCTACTGCAGATAGTAGTAGTCTGGGTTCAATTTACAGGCCAAATAACAGAGAAAATAATTTCTGGTGTCATTATTCTTTCATCAGGTAATGTCAAATTTCCTAAAGCGAACCTTTCTCCCTACAAAACAATTCATTGTACTCTCACAGTTCATTTCGCAAAAGGTATAGAAGATAACGTGTTTTGTTTGGACCAACTGAGCTCGCTACTATACCACATACGAGTACACTTTACATAACGAAATACAAAAACGCTTCAACAGTTTTAAGTTGGAACCTTATTTTTCGTAATGAGTTAAGATTATTGTATTATAGTCAACTCCTGTCATTATTATTTAATATTTTATTTAATTTAATGTTAATGTGTTTGGTTCTTTTGTGGAATCCGGGGTTTTTAATCATCCGAACTGCGCTCTCGTTATCCAAAAACAATGTTGGCAACAAACACGAAGATTTTTCAGCAACAATGTAGTCCAGGACAATTCCTTGACTCCTTCAGAGGCTGCTACGTACTCGGATTCAGTCGTAGAGAGTGAGACAGACCGTTGTTGAGTGGAACCCAAGAAATTGGAGCATCATCGGGGAAACAAACGAAACCCCTAGTAGAACATCTGGTATTTCGATCTCCAGCAAAATCAGCATCGCTGTAAATTTCAAGTTTAAATTTATCATCTAAACTAAGAAGTATACCATTATCACGAGTTCCTTTAATGTATCTTATGATACGCTTTAAAGCAGTTACATGAACTTTGGATGTATCTACTGATAACTCCTAGAGCAACGGATATATCCGGTCTTTTCCCGTTGGCAAGGTACATCAAACTGCCCACAGCTGCTCTGAAAAGGAAAATTGTGATCGAAATCTGTACTGTCATCTGCTTCAAGAGCTGATTTGTCTGCTGGTGTTGACACAGTATTTGAGTCTATCATGCCAAACTTGGAAATAATTTTCTCCACAAAGTTTTTCTGGCTTAGATGTATAGCTCCGTCATCAAACTGTTTGATCTCCAGTCCTAGGAAGTACTTTGCTTTGAAAACTTTGAGCAAAAATTCTTTCTAGAGATGTTCAACAAGTAATATGTGAAATAATGACTTCTGCCGCACTCCCACTGCCACAATATTCTCATTATCATGCAACTTACACTTCATGTTATCTGATACAAGAGAAAAACCTTTATCTAATGTCGCATTAATAGGTTAACTTTTAAATCGGGAACTAGTAACACATCTTTTAAAAATTTCTTTTACCAAATAGAATTATTGTAGGCAAGAATGTTGATATTCCCACGGTCAATAGCAAAAATCAATTCTCTGTTTCCCACAAGAACACTTGAGGTTCTCCAAAATGACTGTACGTAGAAAACAAATTTTTATTAAACGTCATGTGGTTCGATGCTCCAGAGTCCAAAATCCAAATATCATTGCGTTTTTCAGTATTACAAAAAGCAAGAGTAGAAATGAACGCATCTTTTTGATTCTGCATGTCGCTCTGGTATTGGTTAGAGAAATTATGCTGATTTTGGAAACGGTTTTTTTTTTCTTTGGGCAATCTTTTTCCCAATGCCAAAGCACTTACCACCCCCGCTACCACCAGCTTTGTTCGTTGAGAGAGAATAATTTTGTTGGGTTTGCTTTCTTGCAGTAACAAATGCACTTTGTTGTTGGTGAATGTTTGGGTGCTGTAAAGTTCGCATTTCTTCGACGATTAGACGGCCAGTTAAATTTCCTTTTCGATGCACTTGTCGATTTCCATGCAGTATGAAACTGCTTGTATGTTTCTGGAAGAGTCATTAACATTTTTGTATTTAGCATATTATCTGACACATTGGAATAGTACATTTATTGTAGCATATGAATATTGGTGAGCGTCTTCTGTTCATACACAGCTTCCAGTTTCTCACACATTTCTTTAGCAGTATTGCAGTTCATAATATGTGTTAGTGGTGGTTGCCCTAATGCCGTCACAATGATTTTCCGCACTTTACAATCAGACATAATAAAAGTTTTATATTCTGCTGAATCTGTTGCTGGTTCGACCAGCCTACCAGTAACCACATCATATACGAGTATTTGCAAAATGTTGAAAAAGATGTTTATTGAAAGTTTTCATATTCGCACGTCTAATGTCTTGTAGGAGTTGATTCCATAGGTGGGCTGCATGGACGAAAAATTTACGAGAGCCTATAATACAATCTAACATATCTATGTCTATGACGGATTATTTTCCCAGATCTTTAAGACCGAGAAAATTTTAGAAGACGGAACAGATAAATAATTTGGCGCCCTACTGTTGATAACTCCATGCAGCGCTAGAACAGTACGATATTTTAACAACGCGTTAAGAGAACATCCGGCTATACTCTTGGCAAAAATTGATACGTGAACATAACGACTTAATATGAATTTAAAATGTATCTAGCACAGCTGTTATAGGCCACATTGAACTTTCTTTCGGAGCTGGAATCCGTATTTGAAAAAAGTTGACACCCGTATAAGATGATCGGTATTATAAATGATTTTATGAGTTTCGGTGGGTAAATAACGTGAACTTAGGTTGAGAATGCATTTTGCCGATCATATTGTTGATGTGATCCACCCAGCTCAGATGCTGATTAAAATATATCCCAAGATTTTTAATTGCGCTCACGAAATCAATTCTTCAATTATTGAAGTACCGGTGAAAAAGCTGTCATTTTATTTTATTTCGGCTTATTACCAAAGCTTTCGATTTTTGTTGGGTTTATTATTAAAGAGCCTAAAACAGATTCTTGGAGTACACCTGGAGTACAGGCAGGCAAGAAGAAGGTGTATTGTTCGAGAAAATAATCTGCCTACGTCCATGAAGATAAGATGTTACCAGCTTGCATGCTAAAATTTGAAAGGCAAACTGAATTGCAAGTTTATTAATAAGGATTTGGTAGTTTACTATGTCGAAAGCCTTTGAAAAGTTAAGCAGCCATATCATTATCCATACTAGCACGCATATCTTCAGTGAAATTATTAGTGCTTCGTCACCGCCTCGAAAACACTTGTTGTCTGCTATCGTTAAAGCGAAATTTAAATACCCAGCCATTATCCATGAATGGCACTTGCATCGTCGGAACCGAAAAACTGTCCATTCTCGGTATGTGTGTCAGTGAAAACTTACGTTGGAATAACCACATATTAGATGTCGTAAAAAATGCTGCGAAATGTCTAAGTTTCCTCAATTAATGTAAGAAATATTTCTCCCCCTCTGATTTAGCCTCAATTTATAAGGAATTCATTCGGCTAAAATTTGAGTACAATGGCCACATCTGGTCAGGTGCTCCTAAAACATCTCTGCACCTGATAGATAGGACTCAAAACCGTGCGATAAAAATCATAGGTGATACTAATATTAGCAGTTAGTCAATTGACACCCTCGAACACCGACGTACTGTCAATTGTCTCACTTTGTTGTATGGCTATTTCTACCAACAGTGCTCCGCAGAAATCGTCAGTAGCATTCCGCCCCTTCAAACCTTCAACCGTAACACCCGTCTCGCTATGAATGCTCATCAATTTACTCTCAAGCCCACTTCCGGACGTACTCTGAAATATTGTGAATCGTTCCTAAACCTTACAACTCGGCAAGCCCTGCCGAGCTCTCTATTTCCTATTCAATATAACTTGCATGCATTAAAGTGTAATATACATCGGTACCTCTCTTTTCTCCATCCCTAATATTCCTTCGCCTACGCACAAACATTTTAAGGGTAGAAAAATCCCTTGAGCGCGCGCTAATTACAACAAAAAATAAAACTAGCACAGTGGGGCAACTGTGTTTAATCAATATATAACCAGCTGCGCTGGTGTGACTAGAAATTAACAACAAGCCAACTTCCACTAAGAATTTAGTCTCCATATTAAACGTTGGATGATACCCATGGAGCGAAATAACCACTGAGCCCAAACATCTTTCTCTCTCTCTCTACCCCATTTTCCAAAAAAATTTAACACATGCTGTGGCATTATACTCGTACATTAGTGCATTCTACCCGTTTGAGTGTTAAGTACTTTTAAAAAAAAAACTGCAACGAAAACGAAAATGGTGCAGTTTCAGTATTATTATCGAAATTGTGTATACCTACGGTTAAGATCGTCGAGGTCAGTGTCACATGGAATTGATTGCTTCTTTGAGTTCAGGCCAGTTCTTTGAAATATGTCCAGAAAGTAGATTCTTTTCGTTTTACGAATTAGAGATATGGTTAAGAAAATGATATCGTAGTACGAAAAGACTGGTGATATTAATAGTTTGTATTGCCTTTTAAGCTCGATATATGATACCAAAAACATAGCTAATAAAGGACTCTTGTTTGGCTTAAAATGAGTCGGCTGTGAACTATTTACAAAATGAAAATTTAATGCTTCACCGCATCACGAGATTCTTTGTTTTTATTTTGTAGAATATCTATATATAATATAAATTATAGTGGATAACGGGTTTATAAATGAATCCCACAAGGAATTTTTGACATCCATTAGTACGAGTAATTGCGATGAAAATATATTCAGAAACATCGGCTTGTGTAGACTAAAAAGCAGGTTTACATTTAAAATAATTTTTACGTTGATGGCCGCACCCCCATATTGTTTGAAAATTCTATTTGTCGAAATAGATTGTAGCTGCCTAACCTAAAGAGAACATAATGCATATGAAGTTTTAACCAAGTTTCAGAAGGACAGATGATATCGAACTCGGTACCCTCGAAGATAAGACGCAAATCATCCACTTTGTTTACGATGATCTGTGCGTTTATAGTATATGGTAAATATGTATACCCTATTTAAAATTGCACATAATATTTAGCAGTGTTCTGGTCTCGTCGATGCAACGCCCACATTCATTCTATTCATTTTTTAACAAATACAAAAAATAAAAAGTGAAAAATATCTAAAAAGAAAACGGAGATATTTTAGACGTGCGTCCGGTAAACTACCATTAAAATGAAAAAGTAATTGATGTTTGTTCAGCTTTATATTGATGATGGTACTTATTAAACTCAGTATACTAAATTACATTTAAAATAGAGTAAAGATAGAATAAAACACAAAGATAGCATAAATAAGTAGTGAAAGAATAGATGGTAAGACATATTAAGTTCAAAATTTAAAGAAAAACTAATGAGTGAAATTATAACAGAAAAAGAGAAAAAGAGGAAAAGAGGAAAAAAGAAAGGAAGTTAACAGAGAGTGATTCATACTAAAGAGTTAACGTTGTTTATAATTATAATATAATTATGTTAATGGTTACTATAGAGACGATCTTGGTGACAAACAGTGCAATACATTGCAATGCATTATATGATAGCTGTCGCACACTCCGAGAGTTTTTTCAAGTCGTCATTGCATTTGATAAGAATGGAATCTTCGTTTGTTGTTTTGCGCACAAACATTTGTCCGTTGTAAACACTGGTGATGATTCTTGCTTGGTTGAATTTTAATTCTTCGCAGTGTAATAGACCAAGAGCCTGGCAGTCCTCACTGACGGCCGAGGAAAATAACAGTACTTTTAAAATGCGAAATTATACTCGTACCCAACTGGAATAAGGGAGATAACCATTTAATTTTTATTGAAAACAATAGAGCAGAATTTGCTTGCTTTAGATTTATTTATGCCAGACGTTTAGGATGCGGCGAATTCCACGCCAGACGCCGTCAAAGTGTTTGAATTATGTCCAATTTTGCATAATTAAGGTAACCATGTCAATTTTGCATAAATCATAGAACAGAGTCATATTATTATAAATATATGGTTAGAAAACGTTTACGGTGCGTTGAAGGCAGTGCCAGACGTCGTTAAAATAAGCAAATATTCCATTTTTGCATAACTAACACAACCAATTTTTTTTTATCTCAAAAGATAGTTCAAATCTTCCAGATTACAAAAATATGAACGCCAGGCGTTTTGCGCGAGTTACATACCCGTACAACCCAACCAAGAGTCACATATCAACAAACTGCTCGCATAATACTTATTTTGTTTATTTATTATTTGCAACAATGTATCTAGTATCAAAATTCATTTCCTTTCACACGGTTAAACTGTTCGCATAATACTTATTTTGCTTATCTAATTTTTGTTTGGCTCACATTGCATTTTGTCTCACAATAATGTATCTAGTATCAAAATTCATTTTCTTTCACACGGTTTTGTAAGAACAGTCAGCATAAAATGTGTATAAATACCAATATAATTCAGACACACGAGTTCCTTTATGTCAATAAAGTTTCAACGTTTAAAAGAACAAGTTGTTTTTTTTAATTTGGGTATCGCTCCCAAATATAAGTGGCGCAGTCGGTAGGATAAAAGTACATCCAGTACGTCGTGAATCTGTTTTTGATGGTTTTTCAGTAATAAGTTTCAATATCGACGGTTAATCGATAGTAGTGACGTACTCGTGAATGTAAAAGAACTCGTTTTGAATTGTGTGAAAAGTGAAGTGATTCAACGGAATATTGGATCAGCGAAGGATTATCGCAATCAACAATCAACAATCAATTCGAGAGGTCTCAACCTTGAAAGTTCAAAGGACCAATGAAGGAAACATCATTAATAGTACTGTAAGTCGAGTTCTCATAATAACCCATCCCTTACATACTAACCGACCTTTATTATTGAAATACTGTATATTCAATGCCAAATATTAACAATAAGATTAAGACAAGAAGTAATCCCTATAGCCTTAATAGTTTTAATAACGAGGTGGAAGATAGTAAAGATAATTTTAGTACTAGCTTAAGTGATCATCTTATCTTAAATTTTTCAAATTCAGAAGACAGTGTTATTAATCTCTCCAATATGACCACAAATAGTAGTCAATTAAATATGGCAGATTTGTTTAACTCTCTTCGTATTCCGGATGCTATAAAGGATTTGCCAAAATTTGATGGCAATCCCAGGCTCCTCTATGAGTTTTTAAAGAACGTAGAGGAAATTCTTTCTCTGATTAGATCTGCAGATGGAACTAGTTATGGTAAACTTCTGCTCCGTGCTATACGCAACAAAATAGAGGGACCTGCAAATGAGGTTCTTAATATATACGCTGAACTGGGACAGTATAAAATCGAACCTCATAATGCACTACGCCGACAAGCGTAACGAAACCTCTCTAATAAGAGATTTGCATGGGTTGAGGCAAAATCATAAAACAATAGAACAGTTTTACAGCGAAATAATAGAAGTGCTATCCGCCATGAATAATCATGTGCAGATCCACTCCACAGATTCTAAAGTCGTAAAAGCAAAACGAGAATTGTATGAGGAAATGTGTCTAAACGTATTCATGATTGGATTAAGAGACCCCTTGGGACCTACTGTTCGAGCAATGAAACCAACAACCCTGGCAGAGGCCTTTTCATTTTGTATCAAAGAACAAAATACATATTACGGCCGAACAGAAACAAAGCAATCTCTTTCTAAACCTTTAATTAAGATAGAACACAGACATCCACAGCCTCAGTTTAAATTCCCCCAAATTCCTAACCTTAACCAACAACAAGCTAAATTCAATCCACAACAGCTACAAAATATGTATCCCGCACAATCTTTTCGATTTCCCTTGCAACCGAACACTAACCTAAATTTCCCAAATATTGCATACAAAACGCCTTTCATACCCCGACCGATACCAAAGGTACCTCCACCAGAACCTATGGACACCCTTTCTGCACAAAGTCGTCTCAAACAACCATCCACTCCTCGTCAACATTTTAATGGGCAGCCTCAAAATAATAACTTCAGACCGTCACACTACACTATTAAGGAAGTACATAATATAAACGAGCAGACGTTAGAACCAGTAACTGTCAACATTATGCATTCTACACAAGAAAATCCCCATCCTCCATCAGAAGAAACAACTACGGACGGAAATAGTTACTATCCAAATCTGGATGAATTTGTTTTTTTCCATAATCCACCTGAAACCGAGTCCACAGGAACAGAACAAGATTTAAATTTTCAGAACTCAGCTTCGGGCAATGCATTAAATACATAGATATTAACAAACATGGACACTCTTTACCCTATATTCATATCTCATCACCTTTCGGAAGACCCTTGAAATTCCTAATAGATACAGGGGCTTCATCCTCTTTTATAAACCCTGAACACATTCTTCCTCAAGATCAAGAAATTGTCCCACCTGTAATCATAAAAACTATTCTTAACCAACATAAAATTGATAAACAAGTATGTTTACCCAATTTTTTCGAATTTAATTGTCCCGGAGAAATGAGATTCCTAGTATTCAAATTCCATGGATACTTTGACGGATTATTAGGTCTAGACACATTGAGTTCCCTCAAAGCTAAAGTCGATCTAGAAACTAAAACACTTATTACCCCGTTTACTAAAATTCCCTTGCTTTTCAAACCTAATCTCATGTCCAAGAAATATAGTATTCCCCCCTATTCTAACGCATTATTATGGCTACCTGTAGATATTCGCAATGGTGACATTTTTATCAGAAGTATTGAAATCAAACCCGGAGTTTTTGTTTCAGAAGGAATCTACAATGCCAATAACTGGTACAGCCTAGTTGAAGTAAGCAATAAGTCAAGTAGTAACCAAACAATCCTTATAGAACACCCCCTAAAAGTAAACACACTCTTAAATTTTGAAATTTGTGAATTAAATAACTTTGACAAGACATACGGAAACAACTTAGAAGACCCAGTTGCCAATAACGTTACTGATTTATTACGGCTAGAACATCTTAATTCCGAGGAACGAAAGTTAATAATTAATTTATGTAGGAACTATGAAGATATATTTCACAAGAAAGGCCAAACTCTTACCTTCACTAATGCCATTAAACATCAAATTAAAACTTCGGACGACATACCTATATACACAAAATCATACAGATACCCTTATGTTCACAAAAATGAGGTCCAACAACAAGTAAAAGACATGCTGGCCCAGGGAATTATTCGACCTAGTTACTCCCCCTGGAGTTCACCTATATGGATAGTGCCCAAGAAGATGGATAACTCTGGCACACAAAAATGGCGATTAGTCATCGACTATCGCAAATTAAACGAAAAAACTATAAATGATAAATATCCTCTTCCAAATATAAATGAGATACTGGATAAATTGGGCAAATGCCTCTACTTTTCAACTCTAGATTTGGCGAATGGATTTCACCAAATCGAAATGCATACTCAAGATATACCTAAAACTGCCTTCACGGTAGAAAATGGCCATTATGAGTTCATAAGAATGCCCTTTGGGCTAAAAAACGCACCCTACACATTCCAGAGGGTAATGGACAACGTCCTCAGCGATTTGGTCGGCAAAATTTGCCTTGTGTATATTGATGACATCGTTGTGTTCTCCACTTCCCTTCAAGAACACATAGAAAATCTCAAAAAAGTTTTTGGACGATTAAGGCAGGCAAACCTTAAAGTACAGTTAGATAAATCCGAGTTCCTCCGTAAGGAAACCGCATTTCTGGGGCACATCATCACCCCAGACGGAGTTAAACCAAATCCTGATAAGATCAGGGCAATAAAAGAATTCCCCGTTCCAAAAACACCAAAAGAAATTAAATCCTTTTTAGGATTAATTGGTTATTACCGCAAATTTATAAAAGATTTTGCGAAACTTACCAAGCCCTTAACGGCATGCTTGAAAAAAGGAGTTGAAATCAAATTAGACGAAAAGTATGTACAATGTTTCGAAATGTGTAAGGATATTTTAACAAATGATCCTATATTGCAGTATCCCGACTTCTCAAAACCATTCGTATTAACAACTGACGCCAGTAATTTCGCGATAGGTGCGGTACTATCGCAAGGACCTATCGGTAGTGATAGACCTATTTGTTTTGCAAGCAGAACACTTACCACAACAGAAATTAATTACTCCACGATTGAAAAGGAGCTTTTGGCGATAGTTTGGGCAACGAAATATTTTCGGCCCTACCTGTTCGGCAACAAATTCAAAATACTTACCGATCACAAACCTCTCCAATGGTTAATGAGCTTAAAAGAACCTAACTCAAAGTTGGTTCGTTGGAGGCTTAAATTAGAAGAGTACAACTACGAAATCGTGTACAAAAAAGGTAAGGCGAATACAAATGCTGATGCACTCAGTCGCATTAAAATCAGCGACAAAGTCGAACTTAATGCCAACGAAACAAGTAGCTCTACAATTCATTCCGCAGATGAAAATCTTGATGACGGAATTCCGATTGCAGAAAAATCGTTAAATGAATTTAACCTGCAAATGATTCTGGAAATTTCAAGTGGACCACCAACAAATTCTCTTAAAATAGTGTTTAAAAATAAACAAAGGCGCACTATCCAAAGAACAGCATTTTCCGAAGAAGAAATTATACAAATATTCAAAAATCATCTACCACCTAATAAACTCACGGCAATATTTACTGACGACAATACTTTCAGGACTGTTCAGAACGTCTATTCAAAATACTTTTCTCAGAGTAAAACTTTCAAATTATTACGTTGCACTGAAATATTGACAGACATAACTGAAAATGACCAACAAGACCAACTAATTTATGATTACCACATTAATTCGAACCACAGAGGCATTAATGAAACTTTGCTTCACTTAAAGAGGAAATACTATTTTCCCTTTATGTCTAGCAAAATTACACAAACCATAAATAACTGTGGGAAATGTCAAACGTTAAAATATGACAGGAACCCACCTAAATTGATGTATGAAAAACCTGAAATACCCATTAAACCGCTAGATATTATACATGTTGATGTTTACACCATCAATGGAAAACACATCTTAACAATAATAGATAAATTCTCCAAATTTGCGGCCGCCTATACCCTACCCATTCGAAATAGTCTTAACATAGTCAAATCAATAAAGCATTTCATAAGTCTACATGGGATTCCTGGGAAACTGATTACTGATCAAGGATCAGAATTCACTGCAAATCTTTTTAAAGATTTTTGCAAACAGTTTGACATTTACTTACACACAACATCATTTCAACAGACAACAAGTAATTCTCCGGTGGAACGCATGCATTCCACTTTAACAGAAATTTACAGAATTATTTACGACAAATACAAAGACAAAGACCATGAAGATATTCTCAACGAAACAATTACAACATACAATAATGCTATTCATTCATCTACCAAGTACACACCTTTCGAATTATTTTATGGCAGACCATATAAATTTACTAAAGATCTTAAATTCAATAATAACCACGATTACCTTCAGAAACTTAATGCTTTTCAAGAGAATTTATTTCAATCCATTATTAGTTATTTAGAGAAGAAAAGAGATAGGAATATAGACAAGTTAAACAAAAATAGGGAACCTCCCACAAAATTGACAGAAGGAGACATTATATTTAGGAAAGAATGTAGGAGGAACAAATTGACTCCTAGATTCACTAAGCATTGAATTAAAAATAACAAGAAAATAACCATTTTAACAAAAGATAATAAAAAATTACATAAAAGTAGAATAAAGAAAAACCGAAAATTCCAGGTCACTACTGACAATTCTGACAGTTGACGGACATAACATAGAAATTCACAATCTGACTAATAATCACGGAATACTGCCATTACTAATCGGACAAGCACGGATAATCGAACATGAAAAGCGGATGATACATATAGTAGATCTCCTAAACTACCAAATTAGTATTGACAAAATCAAAAATTCCTTGACCACATTAGAAAAAGACGACACAAATACTGAAATGACAGCTATTGCTAAACTAAAATTTCAAGAACTAGAACAAAAATTCTTAAGCCTTTTACCAAATAATAGAATAAAAAGGGGTATAATTAATGGAGTAGGTACACTTATAAAAACCATCACTGGCAATATGGACGCCAATGACGCAATTGCAATAAACAATGAATTAGAAGCAATAGAGAATATTCAAGAGGTTTTGAAAATAAAATCTGCTAAACAAATAAGCATAAATAATCAAATGATAGAGAGGTTCAATAACATAACTCTTCATATAAATAAACAGCAAGAAACCATAGAAAAATTTCTTAACTATTACAATGAAAAAATCGGCAATACAATAAGATCAGATGAGGCATCAGTTAAGCACCTACAATATATCAATAAAATTATCTTTAACATTGACTTACTTTATAATCACTTAAACAATATTGCTGAAGCTATCACACTAGCTCGATTAAACATTATTTCAAAACAGGTATTAAACCATAAAGAAATAGATGAAATTAAGGACTATTTGCGTTCTGAATCAATTGAACCCACCTCCAATCAGCAGGTTTACGATTTTCTCACTTTACAAGCATATTATAATGAATCCAAGATAATATTTAGCATCGGTATACCAGTAATTTCTAACCAAACATATTCCTTTTTCCATTTAATCCCTCTCCCTATTAACAAAACACTAACGGTCCGAACTCATTCTTATTTGGCTATTAATGAAAATAATACATCATATTTCGACAACATATGTCCATTGTCCGGAAGTGTCTATTACTGAGAAGCAACCCTTAAATCATCCGAATTGTATTCCTAACATTATAAAGAATCAGCCAGCCATCTGTGACATGCAAAATGAAACCGAAATTTCAACAGTGTATCAACCGGAACCCAACTACATTCTAACGATCAACGTTCATAACATCAAAATGCGAACCACCTGTGGAATAGAGCATTACCAACTTTACGGAACTAATCTCATTCACTATTTTAATTGTTGTATTGAAATTAATAATTTAACCCATGATTCCAGATCCAATACTTTCTGGGACGGTATTATTATACATCCACCTACACAGAATTTCATCAATTCATCTTTAACCTTAAATCACTTATCCCTGGAGCAGCTTCATACACATCAGATTCAAATTCAAGAGGAAATAGCAACATTTTCTAGCAAATCAATCCGAACTTTCAACTTATCATGGTTAATCGTCTTCATCCTATTTACGGTGATACTAATTTTAATCATCCATGTAAATCGTACTCGTATATCATACAACAAGGAAACTGTTAACACCGACACAACTACTATCAGCAATCTGCAGATTCAAGAATAAACGATGCTACGCCAGTCGCTCCTACTAGGAAACATTTCCTGTGGCAGTCGCTCCACTAAGAGGGGAGGAGTTACATACCCGTACAACCCAACCAAGAGTCACATATCAACAAACTGCTCGCATAATACTTATTTTGTTTATTTATTATTTGCAACAATGTATCTAGTATCAAAATTCATTTCCTTTCACACGGTTAAACTGTTCGCATAATACTTATTTTGCTTATCTAATTTTTGTTTGGCTCACATTGCATTTTGTCTCACAATAATGTATCTAGTATCAAAATTCATTTTCTTTCACACGGTTTTGTAAGAACAGTCAGCATAAAATGTGTATAAATACCAATATAATTCAGACACACGAGTTCCTTTTTGTCAATAAAGTTTCAACGTTTAAAAGAACAAGTTGTTTTTTTTAATTTGGGTATCGCTCCCAAATATAAGTCGCGCGGCCTGCATAATTTCGCATTTTAAATTTAAATTTTGAATTATCGCAAATCGTTTCTCAATTCATGACCATATTTCAGCGTAATTGGTAATTTTTTTTTGGTTTGTTATGCTGCTGAGGTAACGCCAACTTATTCCGTATGCCAGATGACATATTACGAAAATGCAATCGGTAATTTCTCAGAAATAAAAAGAAGACTCGGATATTTTTCGATGATAATCGCGCATAAGAAATGATTACATCCATTTCAATGAAAATTAGGATTTGTTTAGGCGGTTTTAGTTTACAAACTTGAACAAAACAAGCGGAGCAGAAAGAAGACGCTACTGATCACTTAGATTCATTACCGTTGTTCCTCAATTAGACACACAAATGTTGCAAATGCAGTAGCAGATACGATATTTTACTACACTTTGATAAATCCAAAGCAACAAAATATCACTAAATAACATATAACCAAATTAGAGAAGACAACATCGATGGTTACAAAGAAGATAAATCATCAACTTCGTTTCTGGCAACCGCACAGTGCAGACTTTTCGATACTGCGCGAGTTATGGTATGCAGGTTGGAGAAACGAGGTGCAAAAATCGAAAGTTCCTTCTCCGGTTACAGCGCCTAAAGCATCACATAAAGCTTACTCTCTTCACAGGGTCAAATGGCTCAGTTACAACCGCAGATTCAAGAAAAGGCTATGCGCGTAGACCAAATCCATGCGCTGCTGCCGGGCTTAATGCACCTCCAGCCGTAATGAGTACAAACATGGCAGAACGAACTCTAAAGGTCATTGCGTTCAACGTAAATTCACTGATAAGGATCGAACGAAGAGACACGCTGTTCAAGTTTCTCAAAGACCAAGCCTCTGATGTACTTTTGGTTAGCGAAACTAAGCTTACCAAAAAACACAAAATGAGGCATAGAAGATATAAAACAATACGAAGAAACCGACCCAACTCCGTACAAGAAAGTGGTGTTGCGATCTTCACAAAAAAAAAATGATTTGCGATTTAAAAGAGTGTACAGTCGTGTACAGGTTTCGTGCGTAGGTTTCAGGTGCTGGAAGCATGTATCGTGTACATTTCTATCTGTAATGGAAAGTGACTGTACATGGTCTCAGTATATTCGCATGAAACGCTCAATCCGCGTTAATCATTTCAGAACTCGAGACACTTTTTCGATTCCTACTGCTGGAATCGGAAGAAAATTACTTCATAATCGGCGAAGACTTCAACGTCAAACAGAGATTGGGGAAATAATACACCAATAATACACTAGAGGGAACCTACTATTACATTGGTGGGGTCAGCGTAGTGTTATGTACCGACTCGGTTTAAAAGCGACGGATAGTTAGTCGTTTACCAGACACGACTCCTATCTAGACCTCCTGTTGTTCAACACACGGATACCAACAAACCGTAAGCTGACTACGCTTTTTGTATATGACAGCGAGCATTGCGGTGTCAGTACAGAAAGAACTTCTCTAGAACATTGACAAGAGCTCTCTCCTCGAACTCGCTCAACCCATCGTCCAATAGGAATCGGTCACATAGAGAGATTGACAGGTACAAATGGATGAGACCATAAAACGGACGATAGACAGTACGATACATCGGTATCAGCACACTTACAGCGAAGACACGTTTCGCAACGCAAATATTGACGCACTGCACCGACACAAAATTAGACTGCTGTCGAAACTAAAAACCTTGTACTGACAGACATAACCCCCAGTTCGTCGATCAAAACAAAAGCAAATTACAGAAATTCTATTAGTTTGTATTGGAACAATAAAATTCAGGCTGTAAAAACCAGCAACTGGAATATGTTCCTGTAAGTAAAAAAATTATTTCGGACGAAAGATCAAAATGACTTTCCATGTCTAAAGATCGCCCGTGGGACACTTATCGAATAAGTACTGTTAACAGCAAGACTAAATCCAGGAGAAGCCATCGACGATGACCACTTCTTTGTGGTCGAAGATCTGCAAGAATAGGTAGAGGCCATTGGAGCGTTTTCCAGGAAGTGTACAAGTCGAATTATATCACTCGACCGAACCTCGACATGGAAAATTAGGTTCTTTCGGACAATTCCTATCTTCAAAATGATACGGAGAACTGGCGATTCGAGAGCTCAGGATTCACTGAGTTCAATAACTAAAATATGACAAATAAAGTCATCGCCAATGAAAGGGAGCTTCCCCGTTCATTTCGAAGGAAGAACTTCAAACGATCTTCGAATCACTGAGCGGTAAGAAATCAGGGTTAGCCGATGAGATAACGAAGATTGTGCTTCGACATCTCCCAATACAAGCGGTGGGCATATAATTCTGTGAATAATGCCCATTACCCAGTGCATTGGAAAACAGCGGTAGTGCATCCTATTCCCAAAAGGGATAAAGATACTTTCAATCCGGCGAATCTCCGCTCGATCAGTCTTCTTCCAAACATCAGTAAGGTGTTCGAAAAGGTGATCAATAGAGTCCTGACTAAGTGCGTTGAGGGCAAACATATAGTTCCGGATAATCAATTCGGTTTCAAGGCGGGGAATGATATCATTCATGCTGTGTCGAAACTGATATCCAATGGAACAAAGGCAAGAACCAGTGCACTGGTGCCTGCTTGATTGACTTGAAGAAGGCCTTCGATATCGTGCGGTTAGAAGGACTCTTTTTCAAGCTAGACAGGTTGGGCAATAGTAAGCCACTGCCCTAAGTATATAAAAGAAACATTCCAAATAAAATATAAATGAAGTCGAAAGACATAGATATAAGAATTTAGAGTAGCTTAGAGTGCTAGCATTTAAGCATTTTTTGTTAGTATGTAAGAGTTAGTGATTAAGAAAATAAAATGCATTGAAAACTGAAAACTGAGGGATAAAGACACGCCCAATCCGGCGAATCTTGGGTCGATATGTCTCCTTCCGAATATCAGCAAGGTATTCGAAAAACTGATCAATAGAGTCCTGACTAAGTGGGTTGAGGGCAACAATAAAATTCCTGATAATCAATTCGGTTTTAAGGCGGCCTCGTCTAAACTGGTATTTGATATCCAGTGAAACAAAAGCAAGAAACAATGCACGGTTGCCTGCCTAATTGACCTGGAGAAGGTCTTCGACACCGTATGATTAGAAAGACTACTCTTCAAGCTGAACAGGTTGGGCAGTGCTATACATCATTTCTGATGTATAACTTTTGTTAGCCCTTTTGTTAAAGTGTCATTACTGGTGACCATTTGATGAAGAAATAAGTTTACTGCAAACGAGATACCCGGCCAAGTAATTTAAAAAGCACACAACAAGCTACCAATGGCCTGCATGTAGGGTGTCTTTGCCATTTCCTCGACTTGCTTTGAATCAATTGGACTCATTTGCGCAGAAATTTTTTAATACGGGACGATTGGCGTAGATATTGGCTTGCAATTTTCCATTCCAAAGCGTTTTAGAATTTCTGCAAGGTAGTATGACTGGTCGATTGCAATTCTTCCCTCCTTTCGCTTGCGAATTATTCGAACGCCTACTTCATCTTAAAATTGTTACACAGTTCTTCCTTCAAACGAGGTCGCATTCGTTCCACGATGATTCTATTATTCGCTCAGACACGCCTCATTGCTCTATGATGCCGTTCTTTCGTGTCTAATGCCTATAGTTACTAAAAAATTCTTGAAAACCCGGCCACAGTATTCCCCGACATTATCAATGGTTTTTCTAAATTGTGCACTGTTATTAATTATCGAATCACAATTCAAACGGTAAAGTCCATCAACTAGAGAGGCTGTACCAATAATTTTACGATTTTTATTATAAATTTTGCACAAATCCTTTTCAAAAACAATTTTATTTCCTTTTGCGGCCAT
The DNA here is from genome assembly GCA_949129095.1 of Volucella bombylans. Lineage (NCBI taxonomy): Eukaryota > Metazoa > Arthropoda > Insecta > Diptera > Syrphidae > Volucella > Volucella bombylans. The sequence continues at coordinate 73,887,325 of OX422142.1, read as the reverse complement.
TTGGCCCACTGAAAGTAAATTTGCACATAAATTTGGAACATATGTTTCATTTTTTAATGTCATCAAAACACTCGACGTCCTGCTTTGCAAATTTATGTTTAATTCTCCGACACAGTTCGCCGCAAGTTTTGAGTTGTCTGCAACAGTAACTTCTATATCAGTTATTATCCTTAGCTCTACTAAACCGGAATCATTAATTGTTATGTGCGTAGTTGCACCGGAGTTTACGAACTGTCTCTTTGCAACTATTGGCGTAGAACATAGGTAAACTAACCTAGATGTCAAACCCTACTAATACTTTTGCAAACCCTTAACTTTCGAAAAACTGCGACATTTACTACGGCGATTACTATCGACGGCAAAAGCAGCGCTTATTTGGATGCGGATTTGTTGTCGGAGGCAGACTAAGACAAGAAGTCCTGAGCTTCCGGCATGTGCGTGAGCGCCTCGTAGCAATCCGCATCAAGGTTAAATTCGCCAACATTAGCCTCATATGCGCGCATGCAATCACAGGGGAGAAAGATGACGACACCAAGGATGCCTTCTATGAGCTCCTTAATAAGACCTAATGCCCTAGCTATAACATTAAAATTGTCCTCGGTGATTTTAATGCAAATCTAGGAAGAGAGGGTATCTTTGGTGGAACGATCGGAAAATATAGTCTGCACGACACCACCTCCGATAACGGATTCAGGCTAATCTACTTTGCGCCTCATGAGCTCTATGAGCGGAAGAGGAGAGACGAACACCGGCTTCTCAGGAGGAAGAAGAAAGAGCATGAGAGCCGCGCGGTCGAGGAAATTGAGAGATGATACTCCAGGAATGAGGTTCGGAAGTTTCACCAAAAGGTAAAAATAACATGCCACGGACGATGATGACCAACAATTCCGTCCACCCGACCTGGACGAAGTGAATATAGCTATATCTAAGTTTAAGTCCAACAAAGCTACTGAAGCGGATGGCCTGACTGCCGAGCTCTTCAAAGCGTCAGCGATGACTTGGTAAGGAGCATACACCAACTCATCTGTAAAATATGGTCGGACGAAAGTATGCCCGATGAATGGAACCTCAGCATTGTTTGTCCGATTCTCAAAAAAGGAGACGCTCTGAACTGCGCTAATTACAGAGGCATCAGTCTCCTTAACATCGCATACAAGATCTTATCTGCTGTATTGTGTGAACACCTGAAGCCGTTCGTAAATAACGTGATAGGTCCATATCAGTGTGGCTTCAGGCCAGGAAAGTCCATCATCGACCAAATATCCACACTACGACAGATCTTGGAGAAGGCCCATGAGCTTAAGATCGATACACACCACCTATTCGACTTTAAGGCCGCGTATGACAGCATCTATAGAGACGAGCTATACAGAGCAATGTCTAGTTTCGACATCCCTGCCAAACTCGTCCGTCTGTGCAGGATGACGATGGTGAGTGCACGCTGCTCTATCAATGTCGGTAAAGATCTCACCGAGACCTTTGATGTCCAGAAAGTAATTAGACAAGGCGATGCGTTGTCATGCGATGTTTTCAACATCGTACTTGAAAGAATAGTGCAAAACTCACGAGCAAACACAAGAGGCACTACCTTCCAAAAGTTCGTCCAACTACTCGCATACGCCGACGATATTGACATAATCGGGAGACGTGGCGTTTTCGCGAGTATTGAGACGGGACCGGCGAAAATGGGCTTAGCAAAAAGGACAACCAACACCGACATTTCGGGCAGAACGTCACGCTCGACAGGTATAACTTTGAGGTAGTTAAAGACTTCGTTTACCTAGGCTCCGCTATAAATACAGACAACGACACCATCGCTGAGATCAAACGAAGAATAACTCTTGCCAACCGCTGTTTCTTCGGGCTAAGAAGGCAATTGAGAAGCAAAGCCCTCTCTCGGACAACAAAAGTCACCTTAATAATACCGGTCCTGCTCTATGGCGCAGAAGTATCGTCTTAGTATCGTCGGTGTTTGTGTTTTCTGTGTTTGTCTGTGATTATGACTAGGGAATTCAGGGTAGACGTAGCCAATATACGCGGGCTAAAAAGTAATCACTTTTCTGCGTACGTCCACGTCTGTAAGTACAGACCAGCTGTTTTGGCACTTAGTGAAACACAGGTAGATCCCCGCCCACACCTCTCAGATCATTCTGATCTGAAGCTACCTGGCTACGAATTAGTGCCATTATTCTTCTCTCACCGCGGTCTCGCCATTTATGTGCGTAGTGATGTAGCTTACCAAACTCCACCACAATGTGATCCATGTTCCAATCCGGAATTCAACTTCATGTGGTTAAAATTCCATCTCCGTAAGCAAATTATCCACTACTGCTTTATTTATAGAAGCCCCAAACTGGACAGCAATTCAACCTTTAACGAGTTTGATGCGCTGTCTGACTCCATTCAAAGAATTGTATCCCTGTATCCTCATACTGAAATCGTTATTACGGGCGACTTCAATATACACAATTCTGGGTGGCTTCGACATTCTGGACAGACAACACCCGAAGGACGGTGTGTTGAGATCTTCGCTGCGGAAAACAACCTAACGCAGCTTGTAAATGAGCCCACGCGAATACCAGACGTTGATAGTCATACCGCCAACACCCTGGACTTGTTTTTAACTTCTCACCCTGATAAGTACACCATTGATGTGCTCTCCCCTCTAGGCTCGTCGGACCATTGTGTCATATCAGCTAATTTCTCGTACACCGACCACACAGTTAGAGAAAAAATTCCTAAAAGAACCGTATGGCAATACGAGAAAGCCAACTGGAGCGGTCTTAACAGCTTCTTTAGGAATTTTAACTGGTCGTTATGCTTCCTCGATAACGACGTGGATGCCGCTGCTGATATGATTACAGACACCATTCTCTTTGGAATGAGATCCTTTATTCCTCATCGGATGAAGAGTATCAAACCAAAAGAAAAGGCATGGTACGACTCGAGCTGTAAAGAGGCCGTCAGGGTTAGAGAAATGTTTTTTCGGTCCTACAAGACCAACCCGACAGAGGAAAACCGAAAAAAGTTCAAACGAGCCAGAAATGACTGCAACGCCTTTCTTAAGCGTGTGAAATTCCTATACGACCAAAAACTGAGGCAAAAAATACTGCAATGTCCCAAAGGCAGTAAAAATTTTTGGTCGTTCGTCAAAAACATTAGAAATTCCGCCTCATCCTCCATCCCAACGCTCATTTACAATGACATTCCAGCTGTCAGCTCTTTGGATAAGGCCAATCTGCTTGCTGCACACTTTGCGGCCAGCTCAACACTCCCAGATTGTGCTTTGTCTCCGCCTACACTTGAGTGCGTCGAATCTTCAATGGGACGAATCTACTTTCGCACTCGTGTGGTAGCAAGAGTACTTAAAGATCTCAACATACATAAATCCGCTGGTCCAGATGGTATATCTCCCCTTCTTCTGAAGAGGTGTTCTTCCTCGCTGGCAAAACCACTGCGTAAGCTTTTTCATCAATCCTACACTTTAGGACTCTTCCCGAGCAGATGGAAAACAGCATTTGTCCAGCCCGTCCCTAAAAAAGGCGAATCATCTTCTCTCTCCTCCTACAGACCCATTGCACTTACGTCCCTTCTTTCCAAGGTCATGGAAACACTGATAAATCGTCAGCTCATGAAATATCTCGAAACACGAAAACTTCTCAATGACCGACAGTACGGTTTTCGTAGCAACAGGTCCACTGGTGATTTGATGGCATGTCTCACCGAAAAGTGGAACCAAAGCGTACATCAATCTGGCGAAAGCAAGATAGTTGCACTTGATATTTCTAAGGCATTTGACAGAGTTTGGCATCAGGCTCTTTTGTCGAAAATGCGTGCATTTGGGATCGACGACTCTCTTCTTCAATGGATTAGAAATTACCTTTCGGAACGTTCAATTCAAGTTGTCTTGGACGGTTTCAAGTCTGATATTCACAAAATAAATGCTGGTGTGCCCCAGGGCTCTGTTCTGTCACCGACACTCTTTTTAATTTTCATTAACGATCTCTTGTCTACTACTTCTAATCCAATATATTCCTTTGCTGATGACAGTACTCTCTGCTTTTCATATTCGTTCCCGGACTCACGGCCCTGCTCTTCGGCTGTAGTACGAGAACGGCAGCGTATGCTAAGCTCATTAAATTCCGATATCAACAGCATAACCAATTGGGGAACTATCAATAGAGTGGAATTTAATGCTTCCAAAACACAATGCTGTCTGCTGTCTTTAAAGCGAAATTTAAACACCCAGCCATTATCTATGAATGGCACTTGCATCGTCGAAACCGAAAAACTTTCCATTCTCGGTATGTGTGTCAATGACAACTTACGTTGGAATGACCACATATTTGATGTCGCCAAAAATGCTGCGAAATGTCTAGGTTTCCTCAAGCGATGTAAGAAATATTTTACCCCCTCTGATCTGGCCTCAATATATAAGGCATTCATCCGCCCAAAATTGGAGTACAACTCCCACATCTGGTCAGGTGCTCCTAAAACATCTCTGCACCTGCTAGATAGGATTCAAAACCGTGCGATAAAACTTATTGACGATACTAATATCAGTCAATCAATGGACACCCTCGAACACCGACGAAATGTCTCGTGTCTCACTTTGTTTTATCGCTACTTCCACCACCAGTGCTCCACTGAAATCGCCAGTAGCATTCCGCCCATTCAAACTTTCAACCGTAACACCCGTCTCGCTATGAATGACAGTATACCCTCAAGCCCATTTTCGGACGTACTCTAAAATATCGTGATTCGTTCCTAAGCCGTACAACTCGCTTATGGAATGCCCTGCCGATCTCTGTATTTCCTGGTCGCTATAACATGCAAACATTTAAAAACAATGTACATCGGTACCTCTCTTTTCTTCCTCCCTAAATTTCCTTTGCCCGCGCTGTGTATAATCACCTTAAGGGTACTCAAACCCCTTGAGCGCGCGCTCATTATAAAAAAAAAAAAAAAAAAAAAAAAAAAAGAGGCATGGACATTATCAAAAACGGATGAGTGTTCTTGGTTGCTTCGAGAAAAAAATTCTTCGGGCGATCTTCGGTCCCGTCTGCATAGACGGTGAATGGAGGAGGAGATACAACAATGAACTCTACGGACTGTACGGACTGTACAGCGACATCGACCTAACCAGAAGAGTGAAGATCCAAAGACTGAGATGGCTGGCTCATGTAGAGCGTATGGACACCAATGTTCCGGTCCGAAAAGTCTTCGAATCCACTCCCGAGGGACAGCGCAGTAGAGGAAGGCCAAGGACTCAGGTGGCGTACGCAAGTAGAAGGGGACCTCAGCCAATTTAGCGTGCGAAACTGGAGGCAGCTAGCTAGGGATCGAGCTGGCTGGAGACGCTTGTTGACTGAGGCCCAGGTCCACCCCGGACTGTAGCTCCACTTAAAGTAAGTAAGTAAGTAACTTTCGCACAGACACACAGTAAGTGAGTTCCAACACTTTTACGAGTATATCAATATTGTTATTGTTTAAAAAGTTTAGGAATTCAATCTTTTTGCTACGTATACTTCTAGCATTCCATGTTATTATTTTTATATTACTATCTACCATATTATTTACAATTAAAAGACAAAAACTTAGTAGCTAAATGTGTGATAACTTCAAATTGTTCAACTTTTGTTCTACATACAGATAATTTTGTTATCATTTCCATAGCTAATGAATTAAACTCTTCAATAGTGAAAAGTGTGGAGTTGCTACCTGCTTGCATCTCGTTGGTGTTAGTTACAACCGAACTTGTTTGAGTCTGGCTTACCCAGGCGTTTGAGGGTTGCGTAGTTGTGCATGCAGTGTTACTCTGCATAGTCGTTACAGCATGGGGACGTAGTGGAAGCGGGGGAAAATCCGTCATGGAAGCAAACGAAACTCGTTTGTCAGCAGTGGGGGCAGGAATTGGATTTGAAGAAGCTCCGCGAAAATTAGGATTTACGTTCATTTTTCATTTTACGTTCGCTTTCATTTCCAAGTACTTGGAACGGCTGGTGCATGCAATATCGGTAGCTCTGTGGCTCTCATTGTAGTTGGCACATTTATATTGAGATGAATTATTACAACTGGAAGTCATATGGGAACCAGCGCAGATCGCACAATATGTTTTTACGCGGCAATTACGCTTACCATGGCCGAACATTTGACAGTTGCGACATTGAGTTACTCGGCCTTTAAGTTTTCGGTGAAAACTCCAACTTACGAGTACTTGCGTATGAAAGATGGAACGATAGTTTTTTCGCAGATCTCTTAGAGCAATTGAACCAGTTTCAAGAGATATAGTCCGTGTAAATAGCCTTGTTTAGTTCGTATTTTTTTGTTACTTTTTTATGCCGATGCACTTTAAACCGATTTCAATTAGTTCACTTTTAAGTACAGCAACATCAACGTCATTCGCCGTAGAGAACAACTTTAAATGCTCTTGCACTTTGAAGGTCATGTGAAAAAAATTGGCAATCATTGTCTCTTAGCTTACCGAGCACACTCGTGTACGATTCGATTGACTATCTTAATTCCGATTGAGATTTTTTTGATAAATTAGTCACTTATTTTAAGTGATTGCATTAATTGATGCACATATTCACTCGACTTTTGAATCAATTTTATGGGTGGAACATACAACTTCTTTTGCACTGGCGAAACAATTTCGTCCATATTCTCACTTTTTTTATCATCGTCCGGTTGACAATGAAGGGGACTCCAGTAGTTAAATCTAGAGTCCTTCCTATGAATGTTTTTACCGGTCATACTAACACGAATCTTTTTGCCCGAGGACAGTCGATTGTCCTCGGAATTAGGTGATTGATCGCGTTTGGTAATGTTAATAGTTAATTCGATTATGAATGCGGGTTAGAGACGTTATGCACGGATGAAAGCTCCGGGTTTACTGATGCTAACAGTGATAAATTCCTTGAAAATAAAAGATTAATTTCCACGTAAATGGAAAAGGAAAGAAGATCAGCCACAACCAACGTACACATATCCACATTACAATTTCTGTGCCACTGAGATAACGAATAATCCGTTAACCGTCGTAGCAACCTTATCTCGTACAGATGCTCACCTTTGGAAAGCAGCTATGCAAGTTGAAATCGACTCCTTGAACGCGAATAAAACTTGGTCGCTAACAACTTTACCACATGGAAAGAAACCAATTAATTCCAAGCGGGTGTTCAAAATCAAAAAGAATGCTGAAGGTGAAATTGCTCGTTACAAGGCAAGACTAGTTGTGAAAGGATACAATCAACAAAAGGACATCGACTATGAAGAAACCTTCGCACCTGTAGTTAGGTACACTTCTATACGGTACATACCAGCCCTGGCTGTACAATATAGTCTAGAGATCTTCCAAATGGACGCAATCACCGCGTTCTTGAACGGCGATTTGAAAGAAGTAATTTTCATGAACCAGCCGATCGCGTATGACAACAACTCGAGAAGGGTTTGTAGATTGAACAAGTCCTTATACGGTCTGTAGCAGTCGAGTAGGGTATGGAACGAGAAATTAAATAAAATCCTCATTGGTGTCGGTCTGACACACAGCGATACTGACCAATGCATATATTATCGCATTTCTGGACCAAAAATCTTATTTGTCGCCATATACGTTGATGATGTACTGATTTTCTCAAACGATTCGAGTCTCGTTGATCATATGAAGAGCGAACTCTCTAAGAATTTGAAAATGAAGGAAGGCAACGTCCATTCTACTAATTCGAATAACACGAAACAAATCAATCGATCGGTCTCAATACATTTTTGATGTCTTACAGCGGTATGGTATGGAAGAATGCAAACCCATCTCTACTTCACTCATGCCTTGAGTGAAGAAGATACCGATAATACAACTGTACCGGCGAATGAAGTAACAGAAACTTACAGTGACCCAAGTGCTGACGAGACGTTTGATGCAACACTCGACGAAGAAGAAAATCATTTTGCTGAACAACCACGTAAATCGAAAAGGAACGAATATCAAATAATAAAATAAATGTAGTAATAAAATTTTTTGACAAAAATAATGCACCCTATCTTAATATAGACGAAGCAATCAATTTGCAGAAATTAAAATGGCAGCAAGCAATTCTGAAATTTTATATATAATAAGTATCACAAACACTGTAAATGATATTTGTAAGACAATTTTACTAAAAACAATAAAGAGAGAAAATTTACCAATTAAGTTATCTTATGAAAATATCTTAAAATGTGAAAAAACAATATATGGAATAATAACAAAATGTAAAACTAGTTCTAAGCTTGCAATTTGTAATAAAAATAAGTTTGTCGATTTAAGTCAAACCTATTGCATTCCAAACTTGCTTAAAAGTCGTCGCCACAACTGTACGGAGACCAATAATCAACATATCCTTTCAATCGAAGAAGTATTTCCTGGAACACTGCTTTTAAATCTGTTTAACGGCACAATAAATATTAATAGCGACGAGATGGAACTTAAAGGCAACTTTATCCTTCAATACCATAATGCCACAGTAAAAGTCGATGACCTAGTCTTCTACTCTAATGAACTTTCCCAAACAAAATCTCCAGTAGTACAACCGGAACCAACCTTCAAAACCTACAAAGGATTCTTAACATTACAATCAATGAAAGAATTGCATGTCAACAGTACTAAACATATAAAGTTAATAGAAGATTAACAAAGCTATTTCATAAATATTGGTCTAGGATTAATAGTAATCATCCTGATTTGCATTATTTGTAATTTCGAAACTATTTGAACTTGTAAGAAGGGAACCTATTTCAACAACATTAAAAACAACTGAAACTCAAATTACAACCATAAAACAGCCAGAAGAATCAACTTTAAAAATATTTACAATAGAAACAAATAGAATTAATAAAATTCCATATTTTTTAGAATGAGGACATTCCCATTTAAGGAGGGAGGAGTTAACAACAGATAAGCTAAATTCCTCAAAGTATCGTTCCCACGAAACTTTGCACACGCTTCCGTTCTGTAGACTCAGCGTCTGAGGTAAACAACCAAACAGAAGAATAATATTTCACATGCAGTCGAATACCTGGGAAATTGCATCGGATGCAAGTTGGACTCGTGGGTTAGATTTTAAGTGAAATAATTGCCATAACGTAGTCTTAAGATTGATGGCATTGAATAAAGTTGTTTTGTTTTTTTTTTAATAAAAAGTGCAACAAATTTATTAAGTTGCAACAATATTGTCTTGTAATTCAAGGTCAGTATTTTTTGCATGCGATGAAAAGGTAAATATTCTCTTACATATTCTTCCATCGATCCTAAATCACTGGGCTTTACTAACAACGCTAGTTGCGACTTAAATATTAATACAGACTTAAGTCTAAAGTGTACCAATAATGATTTAATAGTCAGCTTTTACTTATAGTAAACTTCACTCTTTCAAAGAAACTACTACATTTTCATTGCATCTACTACATAACATTGGTTTGACGTTTGTATTAATTTAAAATGATTTGGATTTCAGTTGAGGAAATGTATAATACATGGATAGCCAATTAATTGCAGAATCAGTTCTATCGAGAAGGGGAAAATTAACTAGCAAATCTTTCATCTCTTTTGTCCAATTGATGCAACACGGACGTTATTTTACATACATACATACATCATAGATACGAGGGGCGTTCAATATATTCTCGGTATCGATATGAAGGAAAATGCCAATTCAATTTAAATTGCTTTTATTTTTCAATATAATCTCCCCTAACATCAATGCATTTGTTACATCTGGAGATAAGCTTTTTTAAACCCTCAAAAAAATAAATTCCCTCTTTCTCTGCAAAATACCCATTTATTGCCGACTTGAGTTCTTCATCATCCGAAAATCTTTTTCCACGAAGACATTTTTTCAAATCCGGAAACAGGAAATAATCACTAGGGGCAAGGTCTGGACTATAGGGTGGGTGTTGGATTTCTTCGAAACCACAATCTCGCGCAGCAGCCTTGGAAACTCGCGCCGCGTGAACAGGAGCGTTGTCACGAAGAAGCAACACACCCGCTGCGAGTTTACCCCGTCTTTTCTTTTTAATTTCCTCCCGCAAATTATGCAAAGTGGAAGCGTAGGATGTGGCGTTGATGGTTTCACCTTTTTTGTTGTACTCAATGAGCAAGATTCCCTTTGAGTCCCAAAAAACTGTGGTCATGAGCTTCCCGGCAGACGGGGGGTCTGTTCCTTTTCTGGGTCATAGTGGTGGACCCATGTTTCGTCCCCAGTAACAATTCGATCCATAACACGTCCGCGTTCTCACTACACATCTCCAAAAGCTCTCTACAACATGCGATGCTCACTTTTTTCTGAGGCGCTGTGAGCATTCGTGGAACCCACCTTGCACTGACCTTTGAAAGGTTAAGATGGTCATGAAGAATGGTGTGAATGGTACCAATTGAAAGCTTGGTGATCTCTGTCATCATTTTCACCTTTATTCGGGCATCCTCAAGAACAAGTTTTTCGACTTCTTTGATGCTTTCTCCCGTACAAGCAGTAGCCGGGGCGCCGGAGACGGGGTCGTCTTCAATGCTCTCTCTGCCTCTCTTGAACTCACTTGACCACTTTTGCACAGTTGATAATGAAGGTGCGGAACCCTGGTAAACAGCCACCATCTCTTCATGAATAGTTTTTTGACTTTTTCCTTGCTTAGTGAGAAATTTAAATACAGCGCGATGCTCAATTTTCACCATCATCGTCTCAGTTGCCATTATGATTCTGTTTAACTAGAGATAAAACGCGAATTAATAATCACATTTATATGAAATTTTACATGAATGCACTAAAATAATAGTATTACTTGATATATATACAACCACGGCTTCACCCCGATACCGAGAATATGTTGAACGCCCCTCGTACATGCAAACAATAATTACTATTCTTGATGGCATCGTCTAGCTAGATGTTTAATGGCAGCCCCTTCCACTAAGTTGGTTTATACACTATTTTCGTAAATTCGTCAAGGTCTGCGAATAAAAATTCGCCACTAATACTTTGTCCACTGAACAATATGCACTACAACAATATGCACTTGATGTGAAACTAATAAATAATTGAGTTTACTCCCAAGTTGAATGCAATATTCTTTCGCACTACAAAATCCCAATATTCTCTTAGTTTCGCACTGGTTATTTCAAATCAAATATTGAAGTCGCAGAATTCTTGCAGTTCCGACAGCTCCAATTATAGTAAAAACTTCGCGGTGATTTAAAAAAACAAACTAATTTTTGTATTCGGACGTTACCCATTCTTTATTTTTGACTAAATCCATTTTACAATGTGTTAGAATTTCCATTAGAACATTTTGTTTAAACAATCAAAAAGGAACACCCAAAAGTTAAACATTACACAGAATGTATTCAAGGGAAAAGGTACTCGTATAAAGGTTTAGTATTGCAAATTGAAAAATCTATTCGTGGGAATAAAACATGTTACATTTCGGAATGTCTGTGGGATAGATATTACCTGAGGGGTAACTGTAACTCGCGCGTTAATCGATCAAGGAACATAAAATACTAACACAATTTTTACACCGAAGACTACGATAGTAAACTGAAGCGTTTATTTTGCCGGTTCACCAAAGACACATTTTGATGAAGCAATTAATTATGATGTTAGCCAGTTAAACAGCCATCTTTTGGCTGCCTCAAAATTAAATAACAATGAGCTATACGTCGAGCTAATTTTCACATATTTAATATCTTAGAAAATGGAAAGATTTTGGGACAAATTTGTTAGTCGGTTTGTGTACTATCCAGCATTCTTGGAATCATTCTGGGAATTGAAAAAAATCAATGGTTTGTATATAGAAAAAACTGGAAAAAAGCAGATGACAGACGCTACATTGTCAAGCTACAATCCATAGAAGATGTAGAGCTTGGCTGTTGCCAAGATGAGTAAATATTATCTATCTCATCGGGTTGGAGAGAGAGTAGTATTTGATGCGTCTACTAATTACCAGAGTGATTGATGACGCTGGATTTTCTCACCTAACAAAATTGGTTTGAACCATCCAGAAGCGGTTAAGGCAGGGATTGCAGACGAAATATTTGGAAAGAGAAAGAAATAAGAACAATGTACCAGTGTTAGTGTGAAGTGTCATTTCAACCAACTGTTTGTTAAATTTCTCTCAATTTTCTTTCGTTCAGTTTGGATAATTTCATATAAACATCAGCATTTCTACGGGTATTGAACCAATGCAGATTGCTTCCACGCACATTGAGCTGTCGGATAAACTGGGTAACAGACTAACTAAATTGAATCGCTATCTCCTGCAACCTGGCTGCAATGTATATATGTATACTAGATTTGTCATACGGCACGAGCAATGACTGTTGGTGCACTGTTTCATTTTGTTGTAAGGGCATAACACCTACAACAATTTGATTGGGTAAACCAACGCAACGTTAGAATTTTCATTTCGCTGCCTTGTTTAGCATCATCGGTGTTTGTGTTTTTTGTGTTTGTTTGTGGTTATGACTCGGTAATTCAATGTTGACATAGCTAATATACGCGGAATAAAAGAAACACATATAGATCCCCGCCAACACCTTTTAGATCGCTATGATCTGAAGCTACCTGGGTGCGAATTGTTCTTCAATCACCGCGGTCCCGCCTTTTAAGTGCGGTGTGATAGCTTACCAAATTCCACCACAATTTTATTTATTTTATTATATTATTATTATTATTATTCAAGGGATCGATACAAATGAATTTGTAAAGTCCGGGATTTTACGCCATAATACTATGCCCATATAGCGTTTGTCAACAGTTATTATTTTATTTACTATTATTTATTAATCTTACATAAATGTTAAGAATAATATCTTAAGGACTACAGAGGGAGCTACGTAGTCGTTATGCTGAGACGAAAATCCATGTTTTATTTTATATTTATGATATACCAAAACACCTGGGGCGGTCGGAGGTACTCAAAAGTTTAAATACTTTTGCTTTGAATATCTTCGACCGCCCCAAGAACAAAACCTTATTATTACGAGTATCTATATTTTACTGTTCTAGTTTTTGAAAAAATTATATACATTTTTAATATTTAGTTATGAGGGAACTTTAGGAATATTTAAAAGGTTATCTTTAAAGTTTTCAATACAAATGTTTTTAATTTTGTTGCAATCGGAAGTTATGTGTTTAATTGTTAATGTAATGTTTGTATGGCAAAAATGGCAGGTTGGTGGAGGTCCTTTGTTGAAAAGATGGTTGTGTGTTAATCGTGTGTGTAAAAGACGTAGACGGAGGAAGCGTTTAATCATTCTAGTTATAGTGTTTATTGGATATAATTGTGGATTCGCATTTGGACTAATCGTAGAACATTCCATGTTTCAAGCTTTTTTTGACCCCAGTGTGTTTGTATTAATTTACCCAAATCTTTTTTGCTGGGTCGGTATGCAGTTTCATTGGAGTCCATTGAAACCGATTTAGCTGATTCGTTACCTTTTATACCAATGTGAGCTTGGATTTTTGGTTCAAGTGAGATTATTTTATTTAGAATTTGAGTGATTACCGGGAATGATGTTTGACGTGGCTTATAGCGCGAATAACAGAGAGGCTGTCTGTGAAGATGACAGTTTTCTTGTTTTGTGTCCCAGCAATTTGAATTGCTTTAAAAATTGCTAAGGCTCCTACCGAGAAGATTGGGAGCTTTTCCGCAGATAATTTTACACCATTTTTTTTTATAATAGCCATACCAGTACTCTGGTCGTTTATGGAACAATCTGCATATAAAACATTCTAGATGTTGGTAGGGGAGATATTTTCCATCTCTTGAAAAAGTTGATTAAAAATTTCAGTGTGTGTCGAGTCTTTACTATGTTTGGATAAGCTGATGTTTATTGCTTCTTTCGGTAATAACCAAGGGGGATTAACATTTGTATACTATTTGTATACTATTAGTATATGTATATATATTATATTATATATTATTTGAGACAATTTCGACTTCACTAGCAAAAACTCGTATGTAAATTGATGCTAGATTCGCAGATTCTTAAATGTTGATCAAATCTTCATTACTTAAAAATCCTCCTTCTGTCCACATGTTTTTATTGGGGTTGTCCTCAATGCTTTAAGAGTTGTTCGTATTGCATCATGGTAGGAGGAGTGCAGTTGTTTTAGTTACTTGAATTAGTGCGTTTAGGTGAATATAACTATTTTTTGAAGAAAGGTATCAAATTATATTTATTCTGGAAACAAGGGTTTTTTTAGTTGTAAACAATGGCTTTTGAAACTGAATTTACTATCAAAAATTACACCTAGTATATGTTACATAAGTTATTTACATTTAGTATATTTATGTTGCTTAAACTTAGATCAAATCCGGAGCAGTTTAATTTTCTGCATATGTGCAGATGCTTATTTTTATCTGAGGAGATGGTTGCTCCTGATGTGGTATACCAATCTCTAATATGATTAAGTACTTAGTTAAATAAATTGGCACATCGATTGGTATCGTTACTTTTGAATATTAAATATAGATCGTCAGCATAGAGAGCATGATCTATGCTTTTGACTTTACAAATTATTTCGCTTAACTTGTTATATGCTATGATGAAGAGGATCACCGAAAGTGGTGAGCTTTGGGGTATTCCGTTCTTTAGATCATGTATTTATATTTGAAAGTGTGTTGTTTACTTTAGATTTAAACTTTCCATTTTTCAAAAATGCTTTTCAATGTTGTTTTCGATCGAAAGCTTTATCAAAATCAATCGAGATTAAAGAGATATAGTTTTTTGATTAAAGGGCTGACGAGATAAATTCATCAGTCGGTGCCCCGACTGTGTTTAAAAGCTACTTAGTTTGGGTTGATAAGTTTATGCCTTTAAGTGAACCATAGCAATTTTTTGGCAACAATCTTCTCTAAAACTTTGCTAATGCAAGGTAGTAGTGAAATTGGTATCGGTTGTTTGTTTTGTTGGTTTAGGAATTGGGACAGTTATAGCCATTTTCCATGCCTGTGGTACAATTCCATTTTCTAAAACTTGGTTAAAAAGTGCAATAATACGATTTTTAACTTGGAAAGGAGCGTTCTTAATTGTAGGGTACGAGATCTTGTCGTAGCCAGCGGTTTTTGCTTTGGCTGAGCTAAGTCATGCTGTTAATAGGAAGTTCAATTACTTAATCAAATTGAAATCATTGGGGTATTTCAAAAAAAATTTTCACGATGTTTGCTTATTCTTGCGTAAGATCGCAAGTTCAGGGTTCCAGCATGGTTCCAGCATGGTTCCATCGCTTTAAATAAGTTTGTGTTTGGTCTGTGTTTGTGTTTGGTTTGTGTTGGCGGCATACTGAAAACCTTTACAGATTATAGCTGCTTCCTTATTAACGTTTGAGGATGGAGTGCGATTATTGAAAAAAACAAGAGTATTTTTTGAAATAAATTTCAATTGAAATAAATTTCGATTTCAAATTTAGGGGGGAGGAATGGAGTAATTATATGGTGGACCGAGAAAAACACTAGTTATAATTGGGAAGTGGTTACTTCCATGCAAGAAGTCTTACAAGAAGAGGGGAGACCAGAGTTCTGTGAGTAAATGTGCTGTGTGTTGAAAAATGAGTTGGTCTACCGTCGTTTAAAATTACTCATTCCGAATTGGATTCTAATATTTCAACTCCTTGCCCTCTTGTTTTAACAGCTAGAGAGCCCCAAAGGGGACTCCATGAGTTATAGTGACTTGTCAGAATTACTGGTGTAGACAGCATTCCTAAAATGCTGCAGAGAAATGTTGGGATGGATGAACCTATAGAGATAATATAGTAAGTTTTATATTAAGTTGGATATATATGTTATATACATGTGGATTGTTTTCTTTTAATAGGATTTCTAGTTCATTGTAATTGTTGAGGTATCCATTAAGATTCCATTGAAGAATCCTAAGGAGTGAGTTTATACGAGTATTGTAGATTTAAAACACTTTTGTGCAGTATTAGTAGGGCAATACTGCAAAAAATCAGTTGGCGGTATTAATATTGGTTGATTGTTTAAACTCTGTCGGCCCGATGTCGAACCAATCAAATCTTTCGAGAGATCCGAGTGTTTCGATCTTTATGCTACAGAGTCATTGATTGGAGTTTCAATTCTATGGTTAGATGTTGTCATCATGATTTTCGGGGAGTTTATCATAATCAATTGAAATGTGATTTTACGGTGGGGAGAGAGGTTTTCATTTGTGTGATTGAGGATTGATCTTTTGTTTCGTTGTTAGCATGATTGCTAGCTGGATATTCCGTTGTATCAAAGTTAAGTTTATGGATGTATTAGATTCTGAAAGGCTTGAAGGAGGAGTGCCGAAGATTTTAAGTTGTGTATTATGAGAGTCAGATGTTGTTCGTTCTGCATTTTGTGGATTGAGAGGGGTCTATCATTTCAATTGATAGGCTCGGTGAGGTTGATTTAGTAACATTTCTTGCGACAGAACACAAGGTAGATAGGAGAGAAGTTTGAGTTGAATTTTGATCACTGTAAATGCTTTTTGCCTCGGCCATGTTGTATTTTTTAACAGTTTTAATTTTTAGAGTTTCTTTCGCTTGGATGAATCGTTTGCAAAGAGTAGAAGATGCTAAGTTCTCTTCTTTACAACTTGCGCAGTATGTGCGAGAGCATTTTTCAGGGTCATGAAGGGGAAGGTTACATGAAACGCAAATTTGTTGTTTTGTACATCTTTTGGCGGCATGCCTGAGGATTTGACAACGTTTGCACCGCACTAGGTCGGGGAAATATTCCTAGACTTTTAAGTTAAACCAGCCTACATTAATTGGGCGTTGTCCATCATATACGTTTTTGTTTTTAGATTTTCACACGCCAATAAAGCCTTGGTCCTACCTTTCCTTAATTATCTCTTTTTCAGTTACATTAATCAAGCAAGGCGCGAAGTTGCAAGAAACTGTAATTGGGCATAGATTTGAGAGAATTTTTTTTGATAAGTATAAGTTGGTAATATGTTGTGATCTTACGAGAATTAACAAATTTTTCCATCACGAAGTTGAGTTATGCAATCATAGGAGGTACTTATTCCGTCTAATGCTTTCTTTATAAAGAAAATACTAAATGATGTTAGGGGTCTGAGGGGGATATAATTATAAATTTTGAATTTTTTTAATTTAAATTAGATGGAACAAAGCACTACCAATTAGAGAAAATTTTTCTTCTTTTACTTTTTGACACAACGGCGTAATAATTAAAATCATCAAACCGATTACTCGAGAGCCCAAGTGGCCCTGAAGCCACACAGAGAAAGGCATAAAACTATGTATAAAGAAATGGCAAACCTTACTGAATATTTTGACAGCTGGATGTCATTGGTAACTTTGATAGCTGCTGAAACATAACAATTGGTAAAACTATCATTACCATCTGGTCACCCGTTAGAATTAGGATTTGTGCAACCTCCGAAAAAAACACTTTTAACCAAAAAAAATGCACCAAAAACGTCCCCAGTGGGCAAAAGATCACGAAAACTGGACCATGGCGAATTGGAAAGAGTGCAATCTTCGCGGACGAGTTAAAATTTAACATCTTCATACAGTACGCCCGGCATATGACTGGGTAACGATTTAGTGTCTCAGTTAAGGAGACTGGAGATTCCTGAAGTTCCGACGAACAAAAAATCGTATGCGAAGTTGGCGGGTGATCAGTTTTCACCCCCTCTCAAGTTAAAGGCCGTTGAAGTGTAATCTTTGTATTTTTACAAACCGAGAACTCATATCTTTATAAACATTATACCTACAAAGTTAATAACACTTACATAGATAATAACACTTACCTAGCGCTGAAAATAGCAGCTAAGGACAAAAAACATGCATCAGCTTCTCTTGGAGTTGATGTATAGCATCGATCAATAACCCACTCAAGTAATTGTCCCATATCTGGATTCGTTTCAAGTAAAAGGACCACTGTATCGCGTGCAAGTTGATATATCTATTCGATAAGAAAACATTTTAATAGGTGCAGTATTAAGAAAAAAAAGTATTACTTTTAGTAGTACCTGATTTTTAATTTTTAAATTCTTATTAAAATAAAAAACATACAAAACTATGAACACACCCGATGGAATTCAAATTAAATAAAATTTGTTATGGTATATTAATAAAAAATATGTAAATACCATGTTGAATGAAATAGTTAGATGCAGCAGTGGTTTAGCCTTTCAGATACATACATTACGACTATTGACTTATAATAGGTGTGTTTTTTTGGCATTGGTATCAGTGCTTATTTCCAATCTACGTGTAAATTACACTAACAACTTAAGCTGTACGTGCTAATTTAATGCAAGATATTTGTCGGAGTTAACGCGGATAGCAATAATGCTCACAGACCCGCTTTTCCATGATAGCGATAATTTGTATGGAAACGCCAAAAGAAGTAGATACCGACGGCAGAAAAACCTAATGGCACTGGATTGTAAAGTAGGTACAAGTATGATTTGTTTTTTTCAATACATCAATATGTATTAATTAATGGAATGAAGAAAACAAAAAGTTACAATTTTAAAATAAAGTTTATTTTATGTTATTTTTTTCTTACATTGTATAAGGGGGTAGAGTTGCAATATACATATGTACGCAAAACATTAAAATATAATTTCGTGTGCAAGTCAGACAGAAGTTGTGATATCAACTTTCTTTTCATTAGCATAACGGGCCATCAAGAGAAAGTAACAATTGGAGTCGTGTACAGATCAAATGACCTTATTCCCTTTAAACCAATTTATAATACCCTACAAGAATTATCCTGTATTCCCCATCAAATAATCATGTATATCGACTTAAACCGTAGCATGTTAAATGTACCTGACTCAATCAGCTTTATTGAGTACATGAAATCTCTCGATTTATATCTAGTAAATACGTCGATACCTACTCATTTAACTAATTCAACATCCACCCTTATCGATTAATTTTTTGTATCTAATAAAGGAAAAGTTTCACTATATAGCCAACTATAAGCGCCAGGGTTCTCAAAACATGACTTACTTTTTCTATAATACCAATTCGATATTCAACGATCTGAACGTACGATAACGTTAGAGTCTTTCACAACATACGAGTAAACTATTCTGCACTTCAGCAAGATATTTTCACGATAAATTGGGGTCGTATTTACCAAACGGCTTTAGTTGACCACCAGTTAGGTGGCCGTGGCTCATGTGAAGTCAATACACTACGACTTCCCATTCTATCAATCTCCCCATTAAATGTTGGATGCTACCCATGGAGCGAAATAACCTCTGAGCCCAAATATCTTTCTCTGCCTCTATCCAATTTTCCCGAAAACTTAACACGTGCTCAGGCACTTTAAGTGTATTCATGCTGGGTGCCCACCCATGTAGCGAAATAACCACTGGGCCCAAATATCTTCCTCTCTCTCTCTTTCTCTATATCCAATTTTCCGAAAAACTTAACACATGCTCCGGCATTTTAAGAGTAGTCATACCCTCTTGAGTGTTAAGTCCTTAAAAAAAAATAAAATAAAAATAAAAAAATGTATGCAATAAAGAGTTGTGCCCCTTTTTAACATCTCCCCGCAAAAACAAGGACCATCAAACCCCTTTCACCCCAGTGATTAACGCCAAGCATTCTGCCGCTTATAAAAAAGCGCGATGACGCAGCATTCAAGAGCTAAAAAAACTATAGAATTGGTGAATTCTTTGATAGATATCGCTCACTTTGAAATAAAGTAAGACGCAAAATCAAATCTACTAAGCGGGCCTACTACAGTAGAAAATTTGGGATGTGTTCGTGTGGGAAGGAAATGTGGTAAACAATTCGAGAGAGCGGTCTAAAAAAGCCAACGATAAAAGCTAAACAGTCCGGATACTGTTGACCGCGACCAGCTCAATATAACTTTTTTTTAAATCGAAGCAATCCCGTTTCAGTAGTATGTAACGGTTTCGATCAGATACCGGATGACGCCGACCGTTCATACTTTAATCTTAATGGAATACGGCAGGAAGATGTTGTGGAAGAACTTCTATCGATCAAGTTTAATGCTATGGGGGTTGACGAAGTTCATCAAAAATTTATTAAACAGCTGCTTCTATAAATACTTCCGATAATAACGCGCAAAATCAAAGCAATATAGACCAGTTTCGATCCTCCCATTCCTATCTAAAGTATTCGAAAAAAAGCCCAATCATAGTTGCAAGACCGCTTTGCTTGAGGAAATAAGAAAGAAAATGGATGTAAATTAAATAACTGTTTTAGTCCTTCTCGACTTATCTAAAGCATTCGAAACTGTATACCATTATATTCTTTATTTAAAACTTCGGAAGAAATTCAATTTCTCACTGTTTGCTGCGAGGCTCATTCTGTCCTACCTAGAAGTGAGGCAGCAAAAAGTTGTAGTTGGTGAGCAGTCTTCGTCTTACCAGCCAATCAAAGACGGAGTACCACAAGGCTCGATCCTTGGACCAATACTTTTTTCCCTCTATGTTAACGAGTTGCCTAAGATTGTCAAGCACTGCACGATTCATATGTTCGTAGATGACACCCAGCCATATATAAGCCGTCCGCTTGATGAATGAAGATTTTAAGCGAAACCCAGATTGGTCGTATAACAATAACTTACGAGTACGTCTAAATTCCCTGAAGTCTACGGCTATTGCAATATGCAGAAACAACTTGGACATATCTCATCTCCCTCCGATTCAACTGTCAGAAAACCCGATAAAATATGTCGACTCCATTAAAAATCTGGATTTGATATTTATAATAATAGGACTTTAACTTGGTCAACTGCTATCGGTAAGGCGTATGGGGGACTTCGTGCCTTATAGGTTACTCCGCACTTCATCCCCACAAGGGTGAAAACTGGTGAAAACTCTTCTTTATTGCTCTGAGATAAAAAGATATGATCATGTTTCCTTATATAAGAAAGAAATAAGCGGTTGCACTTTCAATAACTTGTTTAAATATAAAACGTTATGCTTTCTACACAAACTTATTCAAACAAAAAAACCTGAGTATTTTTATAACAAATTAATCCTCATCAGTGAAATAAATCACATATTCTCATGCTTGCCTGATTTCCGAACGTCAGTTTTTATTTCCCCCATTCGGCTGTGGAATTCCTTGCCAATTAGCATAAAGAAAATCAAAGGCATTCATTGTTTTAAGTACATATTCTCTGAAAAAAATACTTGTCCATTGAAAATTGATATACAAGTACAGTGTTTTATTTTTTTATTATTTTATTATAAGTTTTAAAGTTGTGTAGATAAAATCAACTCGGGAGATCTCCTGTAGCATTGTAATTACATGTATGTATATCTATTATTATGTCTAGGCTGCAAAATTTAAAAGTCACTTGTTGTCTTCCTATAGTAAGTAAGATAATAAATTAATGACATGAAATGAAAAATAATGCCTGTTAAATGAGAACCGTTTTCTGGAATGCAAAAACTCGTTCTTTATATAGAATTTTCCATAACTTTGTGGAGTGTTTCATGCGGTATAAGACCAGTTTCTTCCTGAATCCTTCAGTTTAGTTGCTGCGAGATACACTTTTTGCTAGAGATAGCCCACAAGAAAAAAATGTAGAGGCGGTCAACTCACTGCATTTGGAAATTGTTGCCTCAATAACTCCATTGTTGCACATGATGTACCATGATGGTATGTGCTATTACACCACCTTGCTGAAACCATATATTGCCGTTTGGTAGCAGTTGTGGATATAAGAAATGTTGGAGCTTTGCCCTATAACGTTCTCCATTTATGGTAAGGCTTTCCCCTAAATTGTTTTTGAAAAAAAGGAGCCGTAAATGTTTTCGACGATAATGCCACACCAATCCCCAAAAACAGCAGTTTTCTTTATTTTTGAACCCGCTCAGGTGGAAATGAGCTTCGACAGTCATTATTTAAAACTGCTCTTCCGTATTCCAAGCGCAAAGCGAAGTCCGCGGGATTTAGTTTTTGGCCTAGCTGAATTTTGTATAGAGGTATACATCCTTTTTCAAAATTCGCAGAAGAGTTCAGTCAGAAAGATGCAAGTGGACCATATGTGAACTAACATGGATGGAAAACTTTCCAGGTTTTGGCCGTTCCAAAAACCGCTTTCCACTGATTGTGAATGCGTGTGAATTGTCAATTCTCTCACATTTTACACATACACGTCATCTATACAGTATTGGACAAGTATTGGTAATTCACTTACAGAGCACTTGTGCGAAGTTTAGGGAATTCCAAAAATATTAGTAGATTTGCTATCTAGTTCATTTATAAATTGGTCAGATCGTCTCATTGATATCCGCGTCCGCATTTTCTGCAATGCTCTGTTTCACAGCATCAATATTTTCGAGCGATCTGCCAGTTCGAGGTCTGCCCGTACGTTTTGAATCTCCAACATCTCTATTTTTCTGTCTCCAAAGTTTTATCTTTGAAAAAAAATAATTAAATAATTGCAAACAAAGAAGTTAAAGGTTTTTACAACGCATAGTTACTTTGCCGCACCAAATACCATATATGCATAGCTTTGAATATGAATATCGGCGTAAACACAAAGTCACAAAATTTAATGCAATTTTCTTTACATTCATACACTTATAACATCGGAGAATGAACTTATACACACCCTTCCATTTTGCTTTAAATATGTGCATTTATCGCTGCCTTGAGCTCAACCTTCCACGAATGAATTCGTTAAATTTGGAAATATTTAATAGTTTATATATTACAATACTAAAGATGCCTTTTATCCATATACTTATGTGTGCATGAACGCATGTATATATGCATATTTTTCACCACATTTCTATTTCTTAAGTCATTACGTCTTACATACTAAACAAGAATCTTACACATTCTAACTTAATCACCTAAGAATAATACTTAAACTGTGTCTTCGAAGCAAGCTATTTGATTTCATTTATTTAATCTTTTATTATATGTATAATTAAGAATATGAAAATATAAATTGTTTTAATAAAAACTTATTCAAAGAATAGTTCTTTATAAATGTGCATATATATGTGTATGGAATATACATATAATTTAAAATATTTAATCTACTTAAATTATCTAATTTACGTAACGTGGCTGAATAAGTATTTTTTTTTTAATTATGTTCTTTTTTAAGTGGGCTTTGTGTACCCATTTTTTTATAGTCATATCAAGTTTGAAGGAATCTCCTCGTATGACAGATTCCTGTTGATCGCTGGATAGAGCGAGTTGGAAAAGAATGCTTTAGTCAATAGAAGTGAACAAACTCCTAAAGTTCTGCAATTTCGTTGGGAACGGTTATTTCAGTACCAATGGTCAGTATCATGTACGAACGTGGGTAAACATTTTATAGGAAACATATTGGTTAGTGCCGTGCCTTATAAAGGACCGATCCGCGGCTTTAAACGAAGTCAGTATATAAAACCGTTGTAGGGTTAAGAAGTGAAAAGTATGTTGTCTCTAGTGTTTGGTGTATTATTTCCAAAATCTATGTATTGGGCGTTAAAATCCCCGAAAATTATAAAATATTGTATCTTTTGTGCCTCATTTTAAATTTTTTGATTAGCTTTGTTTCGTACTAAGGGACTGGGATGTGAGCAACCTAAACAGTGTGCCTTTCCGCTCGATTCTTATTAGTGAAATAACGTAAACTAACGTAATTAACATAATTTTTTTTTTAAAGAATTTAAAAATCAAGAGGGTATTACTACTCCTAAAATGCCTAAGCTCGTGTTAAATTTTTTTGGAAAATTGGACACAGAGGAAGAGAAAGTTGTTTGGGCAGCATTTAATGGGGAGCCTAAATTATTGGTGTAAATTGGCTTGTATCTCTTACGAGATTTTAGTTGTCTGAAAAAACGAATGATTATGGTAATCACATTTCTCCCTTTAGGCCCTAACTGCGACGACGAATTCCTTCTCGTGCGAGGAGTTCATGCGGATTCGATTCGAAAACGATCACACAGCAGGATTGTTTGCAGCTTCTCACCTTTCGATTTTTTATTTTATGATAGCGTTCTACTGTATTGCAATGAATCATACGTCTATGCAATATTTGCCCTTGAGCGCCTTACAATACATATATAAATTAATTGTCCCTTCAGTTCGATCTTATAGGTATTGATCGTTTAAACCCTTTGTTTGGTTAGGATTTTTTTGTTGCTGATCTTCTTGCTTCAGTTATTTCTGTTCTTGCAGCTGCTGCTTTGATTGCTGTTGTTTTTCGCTGTGGTTGTTGATGTGAGTTGCTCAGCTATAAAGCTGCATTTGTTTATGTTGTTGTTGAAGATGGGGGCGCACTTTATGCTTCCCCTTCCTTTTTGTCATTTTTTTGGCTTTAAGGGGTTACATACGTTTCTCCGCTCAAAAACGAAGAATTTTTTTCGCTACGATATTAAATTAAGTAAAATATACATTGTGTAAAGTATTCCTTGACGAATACAAAACTTTATTGACAATTGAAGAAAAACAATTATAAAGTATACATTTCGCCCATCTCCGGAAACCTCTCTTCAAAAACGTGGTGGGCGGTACCAAGAATATCTCTGGTAGGTTTCATTTGAAACCAAAAAAACTGTTAAAGTAGATGGATAAAACTAGTCTCTATCATAGCCGTTTTCAAAAATTTTCATTTTTAACAAAATGGCAGCTTTTTGAACGTACGAGGCTATTTTTGACTAAAAAACGACTCACATTTTCATTCATAACAAATCTAAAAATTAAGATATCAAAAAAATCCTACGTAGGAGACTAGATAATGGTATTAGCATGCAAATCGGTCGAGTGGTTCAAGAGATATTTCTGGTACCGACTCGGAAAACATAGTTTCGAGAAAAATGCAAACGAAATGTATAATCTGCAGTGTGTCTTGCCTGCGTGGCTTCGAAACCAAAACTGAAAATGTGCTCGAGTAGTGCCTTCTGGAATATTCTGAATTCTAATATTCTTATACAAGGTTTAAATCTATTGCTAACCAGTTATAAATATTTGCGAGGCACTGACCCGTCATTAGAGAAGGTAGTCAGGCAGAGTAGGAACGCAGCTGCTCATGTCGCTAATGAGCGCTCCGCACGGTCCGACGTCTAACGGTCATAACTTTCTTAATTATTGGAATTTTTGAAAAATTCTTGCGGCATTTTGAATTGCAAAAGAATATAGAATTTTTTCATGTAAAAAAAAAATCGATTTTTTTTGAGCGGAGAAAGTTATGTAACCCCCTAATATCAATGCCATTGCTATTTCAGCAGTCTGATACTGATACTGTTAAGCTACCTCCTCCCTCTTGTTCTTCTTGTCCGCCGATTCAAAGGCTGCTAAATTGTTGGAAAACCGCTGATAATCCTGATTGAACAGAGCTTTTTCAATGACGACAGTTTTCTTTTTAACTCTTTCATCGCTAGTGCATCGGCATAGCGGAGAAGCGTATTGAAGGACTAAGCTAACCACTCTACACAGCAGGGTACTGCGGGCGTATTGAAAGCCACCGATTTTTGGATGCAGCCGAGAGCCGAGAATGTTGCCTGCATCATAAATGCCTTCTTGCGGGCGTAGTGGGCCTTGAAGCTCAGCCTATTATGCATCATCGCTTCGAGAAATTTTAGAGACTTCTTTAGCACCTGCACGGTACGCAGTCACCATGATGCTTCCCCCTCCGAACAAAAAAAAAAATGTCTTTGACGGTTAACTTTTTATTTTACAATAAAACCAATTTTATAGCACCTGCATTTTAATTATTTATTTTTTCTTTCTCTACATGGAATAATGTTCTAAAGACTTAGTATTGAATTTGAAATTAATTAACTACCTATTCTTATAGAAAACCTAAAATATTAAGCTCAGATAAAAACAAGTGTGTAAAAAAATAGCATTATTATTTAGAAAGGCTTACATTTTTGACTTGAGTTCATTTTATAAAAAAAGGGAAAATTGAATATGTTGCACTTGCTTAATATTTCGTTGAGTGCCCTTTTTTTGACAGAATTGCAGTACAACGAAGTGGCATAGAGTCGACTAAGCGCATGCACCTCTCTCTCGAAATACCTGCCCATGCAGATTGCACTGTAGTCCACAATTCACAATTTTGGTTTTGCCTTAAAAAACACTTTTTTAACATCAGGCCATAAGTTTTCAATGGGATTAAGATCTGGAGACTGAGCAGGCCACTCCATGACATTAATCCCACTGATTCCAAACCAACTTTTAGCCAATTTACTGGTGTGTTTTATCTTGGTGATACACCCACTTAAGCGGCAAATTACTCTTAAGGTAAGTTTTGAGTTTGGGGAATAAAAAAATGTCGCACGGGGCCCAGTCCGGACTCATTTGACAAAAATATGTTTCTTGTGGGATTGATTTGATTGAAGCCATCTTAAACAACCTGATTGGACCCTATCAGTGCGGTTTCACGTCAGGAAAGTCCACAATCGATTAGATTTCCACACTCCGGCAGATCCTGGAGAAAACCCAAAATGTCCAGATCGATACCCACCACCTACTTATCGATTTTAAGGCTGCCTATGACAGCATTTATAGAGATGAGCTATATAGATCGATGTTTAGTCTTAACATCTTCTACCGCGAGCATCGAACTTGTCGAGTTGTAGAGGCTGAGTAGGGTCAATGAATCTCGAGAAGAAATTCTCCAGACGAGTCCTGAAACCAAAGGATGCTCCCCCCCCCCTCCCCAACTCCCAAATTACTCCATCATTCCCCTGGGCTGGATCAAGGTGTCATACGACCCGTGCCGAAGATCAACCTGGCTGAGGGCCCAGTATCTCCAAAAATAGCTCAGTCGCAAACGGAGTATCCGGATACCTGGCGACCTCCGGATTAGCTAGCCTTATCTGTATATGGCGGATCTCTGTACAGATGGACAACCCTTTCTCCGCTACTCGTGGGACTATCAATGGATAATAACCATAAAACAAAAACCGAGGCCGGTACTCCTTTATTACCGGGCGGTGGAACGGTGACTACACCGACTACCGGCAAGGCTCCTGCATTGCCGAGAGGAGGCAAAACTGTGGCAGGCCATGGTGCGCCATCCTCTAAAGGCAAAAGGAATAAGCCTAATAATAAGAATTCAGGAAGTGTTAAGACTGTGGCAGGCCATGGTCCTATCACCTCCTCCACCCCTAGCAGCAGCAAGTTTGTGGCAGGCCACGGACTTGTCGCAGCTACCAAAACTCCTTCAGGGAGTGTTAAGACTGTGGCAAGCCATGGTCCTATCACTTCCTCCGCCCCTAGCAGCAGCAAGTTTGTGGCAGGCCACGGACTTGTTGCTGCTACTAAAACTCCTTCGGGGAGTGTAAAGACTGTGGCAAGCCATGGTCCTATCACTTCCCCCGCCCCCAGCAGCAGCAAGTTTGTGGCAGGCCACGGACTTGTTGCTGCTACCAAAACTCCTCCCCCCATAGAGGAATCAGGAGCTCAGCCGCATCGGCAAGCTCCATCTAAGGCGCTCTACAGAAGACGCCGAAATGCTTCACGCATCATCAAAACCTTCGGATCCATTCCGGAGGTGGAGAGAAGTGCGGAAATAAAGAGCAAGGTTGAGTGGGCTAAAAACGTCCTAAAAGACGGATTTCCCACTGCTTCCACTGCTCACAAAACGTCAAAAGACTCCTCTAAGCGTCAGAGATCGTTGGAGGAAACCGTACCGGTTTCCAAGAGGCCCAAAACACTCAGTTCCACAACCCCTGGGCCATCCAACAGCAGATCTCTGAGGTCTTATAATGAAGTCCTAAAGGACGCATTGGTGATCGCGGTGATCGACAGAAGCGATACCGACGGTTCCATTACACCGGAACGGTGGCAATTGGTCAAGTTGAAGCTCTCGAGCAACTTCTTGGCCATCATGCGGGAGAACCCAGGACCACCTCCTATCACAAGCGACGCTGGCTGGCACCAAGGCCATGTCAAGCTCATCGCTTGCTCCAACCAGAGATCTCTCGATCTCTTCACCAAGGCCATCGATGGTTTAGGAGAGGTTTGGCCAGGTGCAAAACTCGAGGTCGTATCTAAGGAAGACATTCCTAGTAGACCTCGAACTCGTACCTGGATTCCAGCCGAACCCTCCTCTCCAGGAAGTATCCTGGAAATCATCCGGCTCAGCAACCCGACTCTTCCGACTCATGACTGGAAAGTCGCGAAACTGGAGGAACTAAGGGGTTCTTATAGATGCGCGTTAATTGTGGTCAATAAGGAATCCCTTAATCCTCTGGCGCAGACGAAAGGCATGATTCGGTTCGGATTCGAGTCAATTCACTTAAGGGTGTACAAAAAGGATGAGCTGGATGCTGATAAGCAACCTCCTCCTCCTTTAACACCCGATATCACAACCTTGGATCTTGGAACGTCGATATCCTTTCCAGAATTGGATAGCGACGACTCCAATCTGTCCGAGGTGACTACCAAGCCGTCGGTCTCCTCTTCTGACACATTGTCGGAAATGGAAACCGATGACGAAACAATTAGAGGTTCTACACGATCAGAGATAGAAGATGAGCTCTTGGGCACATCTTCAGAATCGGAGGACCTCAACAACACCGTGGTGGAGGCGACTCTGGAAGACTGTAGCAATGATACGGTTTCTCCAGATTAATCTCCACCACTCAAAAAAGGCTTCGGCCGCACTCATTCTGCGTCTTTCCAAAAGCGCAGAAGACATAATTCTAATCCAGGAACCATGGATTGCAGAAGGCGTGGTTCGTGGACTTAGGACACCCTCATACGTTCCGCTCTATACAAGAGACAAAGGCAAGATTAGAACTTGTATATTAGTGAAACGTAGCCTTAATGTATTTCTACTTCCCAACCTCAGTGACCCCGACCTAACCGTTGCCAGATTAGAGACTGCCAAAGGCTCTTACTGGCTGGCATCGGCTTACCTTGGCCACGACCAAGTGGGCCCTCTCCCTGGTGATAACCTAGAAAGGGTGGTACTGGAAGCGGGAAGGCAAAAAACTGGCCTCATAATCGGATGTGACGCTAACGCACATCATACGGTATGGGGCAGTACCGACATCAATGATAGAGGTGAGTCACTTTTAGACTATATCTTAAGTACTAACCTCTTAATTTGCAATATTGGCAATGAGCCCACTTTCATAACAAAAAACCGACAAGAAGTATTAGATATTACTCTTGTCTCCGACAGCATCACCCAAAG
The DNA here is from genome assembly GCA_949129095.1 of Volucella bombylans. NCBI lineage: Eukaryota > Metazoa > Arthropoda > Insecta > Diptera > Syrphidae > Volucella > Volucella bombylans. The sequence continues at coordinate 73,858,192 of OX422142.1, read as the reverse complement.
GCTAACATACTGGATGGTATCGTCTGAACACTCCTTTTCAGACCATAGATACATCCAATTCAGTCTGAGTGATGCTCCCCCCAGCCAACCAGCTGTCCGGAACTACCGGAAAACTGATTGGACAAAATATAGAGGAATACTGTCGGAAACGATATCCTCTAAACTATCAAGTCCCCCGCGTGACACCAATGAGCTCGACATGAAAGTCAGGGAATTTACTCTGACTCTCAATAAGGCTATGGCCGCTTCCTGCCCTCTTATTCAACCAAGAGGCAAGAAAAAGCCACATTGGTGGTCATCGGCACTAGGACTGCTCAGAAACACCTGCAGAAAACTTTTCAACGCAGCAAAAAGCACAAGAAAAGTGACCGACTGGGACTCATATAAAGAATCCCTCAAATTATACAAAAAAGAACTGAGGAAGGCAAAGCGACAATCCTGGAGGTCATTCTGCGACAAAATCACAGAAACCTCTGAGGCTTCGCGGCTAAGAAAAATCCTCTCCACAAATCCTATGATGCCCAGCTGTTTGAAAAAAACCGATGGCTCTTGGACAACCTCAAGTGATGAATCACTCAACCTGCTTCTGGACACCCACTTTCCAGGTAGCTCCCATCTCGCGGCCAGTAGCAGCCCAAACAAGCCTACTGCAACCGTGACCAAAATTCATAGTCTGATTACGAGAGACAAACTGCTCTGGGCGCTGCATAGCTTCAAACCATACAAGTCTGCTGGTCCGGACGGTATTATACCTGCCGAGCTACAGAGATCCTCAGATATTATTCTACCTGTGTTGGAAAATATTATGAGGAGCTGTGTAGAACTTATCCACATTCCACTGTTATGGAGAGAAGTCAATGTAGTATTCATTCCCAAAGCTGGAAAATGTTCTCATGTGGTCCCAAAGGACCTCAGACCTATAAGTCTATCATCATTCCTTCTGAAAACTTTAGAACGACTGATTGATATCCATATTCGAGCTAAAGTTGATCCAAGACTTCTGTCTGCGGCTCAACATGCCTACTGTAAAGGGAAGTCGGTGGAAACGGCTTTGCACTCTCTGACTAGCCACATCGAACGATCCCTACGATATAAGGAGTACACAATGGTTGCTTTCCTAGACATAGAGGGCGCCTTTAACAACGTCAACACATCCGCAATCACGACTGCGCTGTCAACTCTGCAGGTAGACGGCTCACTTGGGGAGCTGATTAATCTAATGCTGACAAGCAGGATAATCAACTCCAAACTGGGTGAGACTTCTGCTAAAAGATATGTCAGTAGGGGTACGCCGCAAGGCGGTGTCCTCTCCCCCCTTCTCTGGAACTTAGTGGTTAACGAACTACTGATATACCTGGAAGCGGGTGGTAGCAGAGTGATTGCCTATGCGGATGACGTTGCCATAGCCGTCTCAGGAAAACATTTAAATACCATTAAAGAACTCCTCCAAGTAAATCTTAACAGATTAACCTGCTGGGCAGATCGCTGTGGATTGGGAATAAACCCCCATAAAACTGATCTTGTCCTCTTTTCTAGGAAATATAAAATTCCAATCATAGACCCTCCTTCAATAAACGGTACCAGTTTAGCTTTCTCCGATACAGCAAAATATCTGGGTCTCATTTTTGACAGGAAACTAAACTGGAAACCTAACATTCAAGAAAGAGTCAATAAAGCTACAATAGCTTTATTCTCTTGCAAGAAAGCCATTGGGAACAAATGGGGCCTTCAACCTCGCATAACCCACTGGCTATACATCTCGGTCATAAGACCGATACTTACTTACGGGGTGGTTGTCTGGTGGACGGCCTTGGAAAATGCAGTCAACCGCATTAAATTAAGCAGAGTCCAAAGAACAGCATGTCTATGCACAAGCGGAGCTTTGCGGTCTACCCCCTCTGCGGCATTAGATATTCTGCTTCACTTGACACCCCTCGACATTTTTAGCAAGCAAGTAGCTGCGACTGCAGCTATTCGCCTTAAAGCGACTAAACAGTGGACAAATAATTCATTTGGCCACGCCAACATTCTTAATACATTAGGAATCCTCACAGAGAACACCGATTACACCATACCTGAACTTTGGTTTGACAAAAACTTCCATGTAAGCTTCCCCTCTAGATCATTCTGGGAGGAGGATGCTTTCATGGAGGACAAGTCAATCCATCTCTACACAGATGGATCTAAAACCGACAGCGGAGTTGGTGGCGGTGTTTTCTCAGATAAGCTAAATCTAAGCCTCTCTTTCCGCCTTCCAAATCACTGTAGCGTGTTCCAGGCGGAAATTTTGGCGATTAAAGAAGCTCTGTCCTGGCTGAAGAAAAACGTGATATCTGCAAAGGATATCCGCATATTTTCGGATAGTCAGGCCGCCATCAAGTCCCTGGACTCGGTCTCATTGTGTTCTAAAACTGCCCTTGAATGCCGATCATCTCTCATGGAGATGGCAGAGCAGTTCAACATTCACCTCTGTTGGGTGCCGGGCCACAGAGACATTCCAGGGAACTGCAGAGCCGATGAACTCGCCAAAATTGGAACCACTCTACCTATCCTACCGGACAAAGGTAGTATAGGTATACCAATCGCTACGTGCAAACTAACATTAAAGCTAGATGCCAATAAAAGAACGGACCTTAGATGGACTGCTGGACAAACATGTCTAGCAACCAAACAGATCTGGCCAAGGCTGGATCTGAGTCGATCTAAGTGTCTGATCCTTTTAGATAGGAAACATCTCAGCGCCATAATAGGTGTCATTACCGGACACTGCCTCATAGGCAAGCACGCAAGAAGGCTTGGCGCTTTTACTAACGATTTCTGTAGAAGCTGCATGGACGAGGAAGAGGAGGAGACGATCCCCCACTTACTCTGCACATGCCCAGCTCTCTCTCAGAGAAGGAAGCTTCACCTAGGAGCTTTCTTCTACAACGACCTAAACGATCTAGAAAAAATAGACGTTAACAGTCTCCTACGCTTTATTAAAAGCTCAAACTGGTTCCAGTAGTAAGAAGATCACAGATCCACGTGGCATCACAATGGGCCAATAGGCCTAAGTGGGTTGGTATTTCCAACAGCCACTCTTACCTAACCTAACCTTAGTCTTAACATCCCTGCCAAACTCGTCCGCCTGTACAGGATGACGATGGATAACGCCCACTTCTGAGGGATATGTTTGCCTAATGTCGGCTATATTCTATTCAGTGTACTGTGTGAACGCGTAAAACCTCGTCGGCGTGTGTCGCATTATACTAGAAAGTTTGCGATGCGCCTTACAGCTTGGAAACAAAACGTCAGAATTTTTCCAAACCTCCACCGGATTCCGGCAAATAGATACGCTCTCATAATATGGTTTTTTCAATCTCATATTAAAATACTCGTATTATGTAACCGCAGACAGGTATAAGCACAAAAAGAATCTGCCCAGCTGTTGGGACACGTCTTTGATATAGACACTTCAGGGTGGCCAAAAAAAAGGGATTTGTATTGAAAAGAATAAGTTCTATCATTTGTACCCACACAAACATATTACAATATTCTCGGTATCGGAGTGAAGCTGTGGTTGTATATATAAATTGACTTATTTATCAAGTAATACTATTGTTTTAGTGCATTCATGTAAAATTTCATATAAATGTGATTATTAATTCGCGTTTTATCTCTAGTTAAACAGAATCATAATGGCAACTGAGACGATGATGGTGAAAATTGAGCATCGCGCTGTAATTAAATTTCTCACTAAGCAAGGAAAAAGTCAAAAAACTATTCATGAAGAGATGGTGGCTGTTTACCAGGGTTCCGCACCTTCATTATCAACTGTGCAAAAGTGGTCAAGTGAGTTCAAGAGAGGCAGAGAGAGCATTGAAGACGACCCCCGCTCCGGCGCCCCGGCTACTGCTTGTACGGGAGAAAGCATCAAAGAAGTCGAAAAACTTGTTCTTGAGGATGCCCGAATAAAGGTGAAAATGATGGCAGAGATCACCAAGCTTTCAATTGGTACCATTCACACCATTCTTCATGACCATCTTAACCTTTCAAAGGTCAGTGCAAGGTGGGTGCCACGAATGCTCACAGCGCCTCAGAAAAAAGTGAGAATCGCATGCTGTAGAGAGCTTTTGGAGATGTGTAGTGAGAACGCGGACGGTGTTATGGATCGAATTGTTACTGGGGACGAAGCATGGGTCCACCACTATGACCCTGAAAGCAAACAAGAGTCCATGCAGTGGCATAGAAAAGGAACAGACCCCCCGAAGAAGTTCAAAGTCACTCCGTCTGCCGGGAAGCTCATCGCCACAATTTTTTGGGACTCAAAGGGAATCTTGCTCATTGAGTACAAAAAAAAAGTTGAAACCATCAACGCCACATCCTACGCTTCCACTTTGCATAATTTGCGGGAGGAAATTAAAAAGAAAAGACGGGGTAAACTCGCAGCGGGTGTGTTGCTTCTTCATGACAACGCTCCTGTTCACACGGCGCGAGTTTCTAAGGCTGCTGCGCGAGATTGTGGTTTCGAAGAAATCCAACACCCACCCTATAGTCCAGACCTTGCCCCTAGTGATTATTTCCTGTTTCCGGATTTGAAAAAATGTCTTCGTGGAAAAAGATTTTCGGATGATGAAGAACTCAAGTCGGCAATAAATGGGTATTTTGCAGTGAAAGAGGAAATTTATTTTTTTGAGGGTTTAAAAAAGCTTATCTCAAGATGTAACAAATGCATTGATGTTAGGGGAGATTATATTGAAAAATAAAAACAATTTAAATTGAATTCGCATTTTCCTTCATATCGATACCGAGAATATATTGAACGTCCCTCGTAGTACTGATTTTGCTAATTAAAATATGGTTCATTCATGGCTGTCTGAAAAATATTTCCATAATACTTACTTACTTAGGTGGCGCTACACCGTGGTGGACCAGAATCTAAACCAGCAAGCCTTTCTACCAGCGCAATTTTTCGCCAGCTGTTTCCAGCGGTGCTGCACTCCAAGTTGGTTGAGATCCCATTCCACTTGTTCGCACTAACATATATTCGGGCGTCCCTTACTCCGAGGCCCGAATTTTAAGATTTTCAATCTTTATATACAAATATTTTGCGTATAGTTTTAAAAACTCCCTTTTACATAACTTGAAAAAAAAGGGAGCAAATATGTACTCGTAAATATACATTTTCCAAGTTCGATGTTGCTTAATGCTTGTAGTTACTTAATGTCCTGAGCACAAAATTTGACAAAAATCCAAATCGGGAAATTGCTCTTGCGCTTATGTACATACATATGTATATCTTCAACCCCATAATATGTATTAGCTCTTAACACCTCGTGCTTCAAATGCCAATCGCTTTTATAGTGTGGTGCAAAGTCATAACAACCCCCTCCAGCACTTCCACCTTCACGGACCATCGATCTCATGATCTTAAAAATTATATTCCTACCCCCATTTAAATACAAACAAAATAACAAGCACAAGTACATAAACTCAAGCAAACCGGTTATACCGGGCAACGTCAACGTATAATGCCTTTGCAAATCGCAGTCCATTCAAGTTGAGATGGGCGAATTGTTTTTTTTTATTTTTTTTTTCTTTCACGTATTGTTTTTGCATAGGAGTGTGATAGGAGATAAACGTCTTTGCGTAAGTGTGAGTGACAAGTGGAAAGAGCAAAAAGTGAAAAGAAATAAACTGATTTTTCTGCTCTTTGTAAGACCTTGAAGCTTTGTAAAAAGCTCTTTTTTTAGCTCGATTTCATTTTCATAGGACACAACTTCCCATATGAATGAGACATCTGTATAGATTTATTATCTGTGCTATAGGGTTCAACTAACTACCTGTATCCAAATTTCCTTTTGTTTTCAAACTTTTTCATATTTTGTTTATCCGCATGCTGCCGTTCTTCACTTAATGACTGCCAGATGAATACCATCCATAGATGGAAAACTTTCCACATTTTGGACGTTTGAAAAACGGATTTCCACTGGTTGCCTCTATCCAAGTGACCCTATCTGCGTGTTGTCAACAATGTCAATTCCTCTCACACTTTACACAAAAATGGCATCCATATTACACATTCATAGTGAAATTTACGTGGAAATTGCTATCATGCATTCATATCATATCATGCTTGAACATGTGTTGGTAATTCCCTAACAACGTATTTATGAGGAGTTTAAGGTGTTAATTGAGTTTGACATCTATGTTAGTTCATCTATGGTTCATCTATGATGAGTACTAAGAATCAATTGAAACAATTGTCACAATTTGCCGAAAAACAACACAATGGAGCGAAAAACAGAAATTGTGAGATTAGCGGAGGAAATCTGCCGATTTAGTTTGATGGAAGCCCAATTGCCCTACACACGGTGCAATTTTCTAGCTGGTTGCTACCGGAAATTGTGTCCGAAGTTGCCTTTTGTTTAGGCGCCTTAAGCATGTCCATAGTTCCATATACATAGATCCGATTTCACAGAAGAATGAATGAACGAAACAGGCTCAGCGGAAAATATAGTAAGCGCTTGCTCTTCGTAATCAGAAGGAAGCTACTTGTAAGCACTTACAACTTTTCAATGTTGAATGCTTACAAAGCGATTCTTTTAGAAGATAGTCGTAAGCACTAACAAACGATAGCTCTTTTACTAGCGGCTGTCTGGACAGCAGCGAAAAAATTGTTCCTTTTGAGTTACAAAATTGAACAAAATCGACACAAAATCATTCTTGAAGTAATTTTCGTGACAAGTAAATCGTGTTGTTAATACCAAGTGAAAGTTTGTTTGTTTATTTAAAGTTTAATTATACATCAGACGTGTGATTTTAAAAAGAAAGTAAACTAAACGGTTAGCGTAGCAAATAAAATCAATTTAGACTGCTTAATTTTTAATTGCTAACATTATTATATTAATACTTTAAGTAAGAAATGTTCATTAATTAATTTGAAGAATTTATTGTATTTGAGAACTGTTTTTTTTTAAACTGTAAAAATGTATATTATAGCCTACAGTAAAAAGATACTATATAATATGTTATTCTTAAAATAATTAATATTAGTAAATATAAAATTTTGACAGAAAAAATTGCTTTTTCTTATTTACAGTTAAATTTATAGGAATTCTTTTAGCTTCAACTGTGCATTCACTCCAACGTAGAGAGTAGCGTTTTCCTTTGTCTTTTTTCGAAGTGCGAGAGTTGTGCTTTCTTACAATCTTCTTTAAAGTGTTTACAAGTAAGTTATAAAACACACATGTCAAAATTCTCGGGCTAAATAACAAGAACCTTTTGTGCGTACCTGCATCAGCACTATTGCGTTCGAAAGGGGAAAAAAGGAAATCATCACGTCCATTCTTGCATGAGAAATGTTGTAGTTCCTAATTGACGAACGAAATTGTTCGTAATCGTTCTCTTACATGTTCATATGCATTACAGTTATCTCGGTCTTCTAGCTCCATAGTTCTTTTCGTTCGCAGTTCCACAGTGGAATCACCATTCCAATTAGAATGCATATGGTACGTTTCTCTTTCTTGTGTTCTTTCTGTGCTGTTTTGAAGTGGCCAATTATTGGTACCTAATGTCATATTTGTGTATCGTTTCTTTATAAATTTATATTATAAAACATCGTATATAATATATTTTTTCGTTGTGTTTTTTTTTAAATGACACTGTGGAGAAAAGTCAGCATTCTTTTTACTCATTTATCCAAAACGAGCCTCAGAGAGCGAAATGTAAGTATAACTCTCAAAGTATAGCATTTAATGCTGGAAGGTTGAGAGATCTAGGTAGACATTTGAAAATGAAACACTCTACAATCTCTGCAAGTGTAATAGGGCACCAGACAGCAATAACACCGCCTATTAGTATTTCACCATCTGAGATAGAAGCCGCAACGGTTAAGTAAAAAATAACGTATACTGAACCTAAATTGAAACCTCAAGCCGCCATTCAAAAAAAAAATGTATGCCTCTACTGAGAACACAACACTACTTTCTCACCAAAAAAAGTTAATAATAGTTTAGTTAATTATTATGATTGTACAAGGGTACCATCCGTTGCGTTTCACAGAAAAACAAATTTAACGAATTTATGTCACTATTGTGTCCATCATTTACAGTTTACCAACCAGAAAGACACTCTCAAAGTACTGCAATCTCAGCTTTATTTAAAGTTAGAACAATAAGTGTACATACAGTAAACTTGCAAATGCACCTGCATTATATTTAACGACAGATGGATGGACATCAATAAAAAATATAGTATATTTCGTTAATACTGAAAGTGTTAAATTATTTCCGAATTTACTTCGCTGTATAGAATACGATAAGCGCCATACGAGTGGAAATCTATGCACGTTTTTAAAAGACCAAATGTCAAAATGGAAAATTGAAAACTTTGGGGGCTATTGTTAGCCACAATACTGCTAATATTCTTTCGACTGTACAGCTAAGAGGAAGGCGCTTTATAGGTCTCTTTGCACATTTATTGAATTTAACCGTATAAGCTGGCACATTTCGAAAATAAAAAACATTGCGGAATATTTCAAGAACAGTTCTCAAGGTTTATACAAGTTACAATAAATGCAATAACAGATGGATATGCCTATTGTAAAATTGAAATAAGACGTGGCAACGAAAATTCAACCTATGACATGTCAGCTAGAATTTTAAAACTAAAAAACGCCATAATTGCTCCACTTGCATTAGTAAAATATGAAGATTGGAATGTGATAGAGAGAGCGGTTCCAATATTACAAGCAATATATTTATGGATGTAACCATTGATATTTCTACAGAAAAAATGTGAGTCAATGTTTATCTGAAGTTGAAGCACGATTTTTTGCTCAAAATCATTCTAATAATGTCCGTCCCAATCGAACGGCTCAGGCCTCAATACCAGCCGTACTCGAAGACTTTTTTTTCAGGCAACCAAAATCTCGTGAGACGAATGGTTGCCTAAATACAACATAAAGTCAATATACACTAATAATTTAGTCTCCCCATTAAATGTTGGATGCCACCACTAAGCCCAAACATCTTACTCTCTCTCTCGTGCTCCGGAATTTTAAAAGTACATAGTAATACCCTTTTGAGTGTTAAGTTCTCTACAAAAAAAAAGTGTAAAAGCGTTTCAATCATTTAAAGTACAAATATGTGCTAAAACGATTGTTCCGTGTGAACCGAGAGATGGAGTAGGTTATCTTCGACCCAACTCCATTCCGAGAGGCGTTGCGATTTTCGCAAGAAAAGGTATACGTTTTAAAAGAGTATACAGTCGAGTAGTACGTAGGTTCCCGGTGCTGGAAGCATGCATCGTGTATAATCCCCCCCGCAGTGGAAAGCGGTTGTACATGGTGTCTATCTATGCACCTAAGGCTACTCAATCCACCTTATTTATCTTGGAGCTCAAGACACTTTTTCGATTTCTGAGGCTGGAATTGGAAGACAACTATTTTATTATCGGCGGAGATTTCAACGCCAAGCCTAGTGATTGGGGATATAATACAACAAATACTAGAGGGAACCTACTATTCAATTGGTGGGGTCAGCACAGTATAATGTATCGACTCGGGCTTAAGGCGACGGATAGTCCGTCGTTTCCCAGACACGGGTCCTATTTGGATGTTCTGCTGTTCGACTCACGAATACAACTAACATGTAATAACCAACAAACTACAAACTGTCTACGCACTTTCGTGTATGACAGTGACCATTGCGGTCTCAGCACCGAAATAACTGTTCCCAACGAAGATGTGGAATTGGATGAGTTTATTCAAAGGCATTCATACAATTATAGTAGGGTGCGTTGGACACACTTCATCAGAACACTGACTAGAGCACTCTCCACCGTCCAACAGAAACCTGTCAAACGAGGAAAGTGACAGGTATCTAAGACTAATGGACGAGACAATTAAACGAACAATGGACAGAACGATGCCTCGGTATCAACACACTGATGAAGAAGACTTATTACGCAACGCAACTATTGACGCACTGCACCGACATAAAAGTAGGCTGCTGTCAAGACTAAAAACCTTGTACAGACAGTTTACTGACAGACATAACCCGGACATCATGACACTGAAGTCATCGATTAAAAACCTCAAAACATTAATAAAGGAAAATTACAGAAGTTCTGGAAGTTTGTATTGGAACAATAAAATTCGGGCTATAAACACCAGCAACCGGAATATGTTCACGCAAATAAATAAAATATTTCGGAGAAATAATCAGAACGACCTTCCATGTCTTAAAATCGCCCGAACGACGAACAACGAATAAATACTTGTAGCAGCAGGCATAGATCCAATTGAGGCTGTTGATGATGACAGCTTCTTTGTGATCGAGGATCCGCAGGAGCAGGTAGAGGCTCTAGGAGCGATCTTCCGGGAAGTGTACAAGGCGAATGATATCATTGGCCTGAACCACGATCTGGAGAATCGAGTCCTTGTGCACAATTTCTACCTTCGAAAAAAAATGGGGATTGATGATTTGAGAGCCCGGGTTTCACCCAGTTCAGCGACATTATGGCAAATAATGTTATCACCAACAATAGGATACTACCCCCGTTCATTTCGAAGGAAGAGCACCAAACGATCTTCGAATCATTTAGAAGTAAGATGAAATACCAAATATTGTGCTTCGACATCTCCCTTTAGAAGCGGTGAACATTTATACCACCCTGTTTATTAATGCAATGAATAATGCACATTATCCAACGGGTTGGAAAACTGGTGGTGCTTGATTGACTTGAAGAAGGCCTTCGATATCGTGTGGTTAGAAGGACTCTTTTTCAAGCTGGACAGGTTGGGCAATAGTAAGCCACTGCTGTATATTCCTTTTGATATGTTCTCCAGTAGACAGTTCATCGTGAAGAATGGTGATGTGATAAAATTTCTAAAAATAAAAGTCATTCTCAATTTTTTTGTTTAGGTGATATTTCGATAAAACTTTTTAATGTTTATTTTTCTTTTTAAATTCCCGTTTTGTTACGATATTAGAGGTTCATCGACGACAAAAAATACATATTAATTATAATTTTTTTTTGTTAGGCTGTTTCAAGTGAAAAGAAAACGGTCTAGAACGCTCACCAGTTATCCTGACTTCAACAGTTAATATTTTACAGCTCTATTAACAGTGCCCCCTGGCATTTATCATCATTGTCAACTACTCAAGAATTATTAATATGTCAACTTCTTACGTTAATGTTATGTTCTATTACGTTAATGTTATTCATATAAATTAAAACTGAATTGTTAACATTTAAGATTATTATTATGTACAAATATATTGACATGTTGAACACCATCTTTTTAAATGTATAAATTATTTTTGTAAAAAAAATTGTTTGTATACCTGAAATATATGCAAATATACTCTAGTACGCTTTGTATCGATAAAAATTCGTGAATTTTAGATCTTGTAAATGATGTGCCTCCCTTAATAAAAAAATAACTTAAGTACAATTCATATCTGTATCTAAATACATAGTATATGTATATTGTGGGATTTATATGTTCCTCCTTATGAAAAGCAGTTGTGAAACCTTTTTCGAAGATAACCTAGTTCAGTTTTTTCAGTTTAAATGCAATTTTCTTTAACTAATTAATTTACTCTTACATGCTAGACTAAAAATTGCTTAAAAATTTGCTTAAAGAACTTAAAAATAATCTAAGTTAAACCTAACATTTAAACTATATCTTTGGACGTATCTTACAGTCTACTTTTATTTTTATTTTAACATTACTTAATACTAGAACTAAGAAAATAAATTTTAAGTAAAAACTTAGTAAATGGACTGTTTTTTTTTTATATTATAAAAACTTAAAACCAAAAACTTATAGACTACCTAAAAATAAATCTTAATCTACTTAACCTATTTACGTCTAATATAGGGTTTTCCAATAAGGACTTGACAATTTTTTTTTTAAATAAAACGCAAACCATTTGAGATATTTCAAAAACTTTATTATGGGCTTGAAGTACAATCAAAACATTTATGAATGGAACTCGACTTCGTTCATATGGCCATCGTGGGCACGTTTGCGGCGGTCGATTCCTTGGACCCAATTTTCAACGCCTTGGCCACACATCTCGGCCGAAACGGCCGCTATATCGCGTTCAATGTTGGCTCTGAGCTCTTTCAATCGTCGGCGTATTGGCATAAACCAATGACTTAACGTAGCCCCACAGAAAATAGTCAAGCGGCGTTAAATCGCACGAACGAGGCCGCCAATCGACTGGCCCATTTCTTGAGATAACACGCGCACCATACTTACTCTTGATCATCTTAATCATCCTGTTGAAACCACATGTCGTCCAAGCCCATATCTTCCAATTCGGGACAAAAATAATCGGTGATCATGACGCGATAACGCTGACTATTCACAGTAACGTGACGATCGTTATCGTCGACGAAAAAATAGGGCCCAATAACGCCGCCGGCATGCAAACCGCACCAAACAGTTATTTTTTGTAGATGAAGTGGTGATTCATGAAGCACATGTGGATTTTCACCCGACCAATAACACATATTTTGCTTATTGACGAACCCATTGAGCCAAAAATGAGCTTCGTCACTGAAAATGATTTTGCGATGAAATTCATCATCTTGGCGCATCTTCTCCAGAACCCAATCGGAAAGCGTACGTCGCTTCAAATGGTCCATCGGCTTCAATTCTTGAGTCAGCTTGATCTTGTATGGGTGTAAACCAAGATCCTTACGCAAAATACGCCATAATGTGGTCTGAGCGATGCCCAATTCTTGAGAACGCCGTGGAATTGACTGATTTGGATCGTTTGCTACGGACGCCTGAACGGCAGCGATATTTTCGACACTTCGACGAACACGTTATCTCACTGACACGGCAACATCACACACCGAATATGTAGATTCAAATTTTTGCACTAAACTTGTTATTGCCTGTGTACTAGGGCGAGAATTACGACCGAAAATTGGAGTTAACGCTCTTAAAGTTGCAGTCACCGACTCCGAATTTCGGTAGAAAATTTTTATAATCTGCAGACGTTGCTCGTTCGTGTCCTTTACCATTATGAAAATGTTGAGTTTACTGAATAAATTGACAGTGACGGTTTAATGATTAGTGAAAGAGTGCGTTCGCAAATTAAATTCAAAGTTGTCAAGTCCTTATTGGAAAACCCTTTACATACGCACACACACATATATGTATATACATAATACCTATATACTTAATATATAAATACACTGGCGATCATTAGGATGAAGGCATACATTTTGCAATAGATTTTCACTCGTTATACTTGTTGGAAATTTGGAACCCGTAAACTTTTACTACTTGTGAACGGGTACATATTTTCTCAACAGTAAGTAATAAAATTAAAGGGTAAATAAGAAACGACCGTTGGAATTTCCCAAGACCAAATAAAACAATGAACTACTCGAAAAGCGTATAAAAAGATGCGCCACTAGGATGAGACCACATGCAAAATCTTCGAAAGAAAGAAACAAATGAATAAAATGTTTACATTATGGTTATAAAACATTTATTTATTAAGTTTTTCTACATTAATAATGAGTATGCCCGCCATTTTTCGATATGACCTCTATAAGACGGTTTGGAATAGGATCATAGAGTTTTTTTTTAACTAATCAAGAAAAATTTGAGCCCAGGCCAGGCATCACGAATAGCTTCGTGCACTGGTGCCTACCTCATTGACTTGGAGAAGGCCTTCGATACCGTATGGTTAGAAGGACTCTTTTTCAAGCTGGACAGGTTGGGCATTAGTAAACCACTGCTGTATATTCTTTTTGATATGCTCTCCAGTAGACAGTGCATCGTGAAGAATGGTGATGTGACTTCTGCTGGAATATTTAACATTAAAAACGGTCTGCAACAAGGTGCGGTGAGTTCGCCGATCCTATTAAACATTTACACAAGTGATCTGATAGGTTCACTTCACCATGCCATAGCGTACGCAGACGACTTAATCGCCTACAGATCAGGTCCAAAGATTTAGGTCATTAATATACTTTTACAGCGTGACTTCGACAAAATTAAGCAATATTGCGATGACTGCAAGTTGAAAATCAACTTTCAGAAGTCGGAAACCATTCTGTTTAGGACGCCTTTGTCTGGGGACTCTAGGGATACCAGAAAGAATGGGCGACATTTCTCGATCGTGGGGCAGCACGGGCAGCCACTCGTTTGTCGAAATGTAGTCCGATACCTTTTGATCTGGCTAGATGAATATCTGTATTTTAACAAACATATAGATGTTGCTCTGGCCAGAGCTAAAGGTGCTTGTGCCCTTACAAAACTTATAGTTTTATAACAGCCAACTCGATGCGAGTGTGAAGGTGAATTTGGGTGTCCCGTGTGGTTCAACGTGAGAGCAAGTTTATTGGAAAAGATTCGGGTGTTTGAGAGGGCTTGTCTTAGGACTTGTCTTCGCTTATACAGAAGTCCAGAGTCCGAGTACATAAAATTCTATCCTAATGAGGTCTTATACAATAGGGCGAACCTAATAGGAGTGGACAATTTCGTCATTAAGTTGACTCGAAGGCACGTTGCAAGAGCAATGACCTCATCGAACAACCTGATCTCCGGGGCTTACTACCCCAATTATACCACCTTGATCACAAAGGTCCCGGAATTTATTCAAAAAATTAAAAATACAAGTTTATTCATCTAAATCTATATTGTCCCCTTCAAAATAATCCCCATCGACTGCAACACAATTATGCCAGGGCTTGATCCAATCCTGGAAACATTTTTTATATTCGGTTTTCGGTATGTCCATCAGCGCTTCCTGCGATTTTTCTATTACTTCCTCTCGGCTCCTAAAACGCGTTCCCCGTAGTGGTTTTTTAACTCGATTGAACAGAAAGAAGTCACAGGGAGCCAAATCAAGTGAATTCAGTGGCTGTTGGATGGTATTTGTTGCATTTTTCTTCAAAAAATTACGAAAATTACTGTGCGACGGTGCGTTATCATGGTGAAAAATCCACGAGTTTTCTGCCCACAATTCTGGTATCTTCGGCGAATTGCTTCACGCAAACGTCTCATTACGCCCAAATAATACTCTTTGTTTACTGTCTGCTCTTCTGGCAAAAATTCATGATGCACTACACCGTTGTAATCCATGAAAACCGTCAACAACAAATTGAGGTCTTTTGGCACCAACTTTGCTGCTACACGACGGAAACCCAAATCATTAACCAAAAAGTCTTGGACGGATCCATAGGCAATGTTCAAGTCCTCCGCTATCTCTCTGATGTTAATTTGCGGTTATTGACCAACATTTCTTTTACGCCATCAATGTTTTCATCGGTGTTCGATATCGATGGTCTGCCACTGCGTTCATCATCTTCGACTGACTCACGACCACTTTTGAACCGCTCGTGCTCGTGGTAAACGAACGTTTTCTTTAGAGAATCGTTGCCGAAACACTTTTCCAACATTTCCAACGTTCGCGCACCATTAAATCCGTTTTTTACGCAAAATGTAATACAAGTTCTTTGTTGCAAATTTAAATCCATTTCTAAAATTGTAAAAAATCGCCAACACACGCATAGGTACTCGTAGATGTACTCTTGGCTACGTAACTTTTGCAAATGTCAAGGTATGACTCTAAGATTTAGAGGGAATGTCGACAACAGATTTACCAACTTAACAAAAAAAAAACAGGAACTCAAATCGGAACAATGGGAACGCCACACGGTGAACTTTTTGATCAAGGTGGTATGTATCATGAGAGAGTTCGCTTTGACGGCTTTATTGCCCCAGAAGCGTTCCTCTACCTAGATATGAAAGGTCTGATGCAGGACAGATTGGCGGTGCCGCTAATCTTCCAGGTCGCTCGAACAACTGTAGACAGGCGACTCAACTACGACAGACACGTCGCACATGGCAGTCCGGAGCGTCTCCGGTTCAGTAGGGCGGTAGGGAGTCGCGACATGAGGGATGTTGTTCAGCAGCACCAGCAATTTTGGTGGCCGGTTGAAGGGGAGGATGCTTCGTCGTCGAATGCCTCCAGTTGTAGATAGCTTCATCTGGGGCAAAGTCGCTCAGCCTATTTTTTTAGCCATGGCCGGCTTATATAGTTTTAGGCAGGATTAAGTTAGTTTTAAGAAAAAAATATATAAAAACACAAAAAAAATGAATAAAAATAAAAAATTAAAAAATTGTTTTTATTAATGGCCTTATACCATTCAGAAGTTTTGTCCCAGAGGAGTAGTTGGTTGGAGTTGGCTTGTTTTTTAATAAACTTGTTGAGATCTTGAGGGTTGAAGTTCGGGGAGAGAAAGGATGGGGTTCTAAGAATGTTTTTGGCAGATTTGTCGGCGAATTCGTTGCCCGCGATCTGGCCATGGCCTGGGACCCATATTAGTTTAATCTTAGGAGGTTGGTGGTAGAGAAGGTATTACGGATTAGAGAAGGGTAATAGGATTGGTTATTGACGTTGAGAATTGCGTCAATAGATGACAGTGAGTCAGTGCAGATGGCAAATTTTTTGTTGAAATTATTTGTGTATTGCAAGGATTTTAAAATGGCAATTATTTCGGCGGTAAATATAGAGCTGTACATCGGGAGTAGGAAGGAGTAGATCGTCTCATTTTCAAAGGTGACACTAAAGCCTACGTTATCCTCTACTTTGGAGCCGTCTGTATAAATGAAGGAGTAGTCGCTTAAACTATTTCTCAGTTCCGTGAAGCGTGCTCGGAATATCTCTGGGGGGGTATGGGATTTTTTTTGGGTTCTTAAAGATGATATAACGCAGGAAGGTAGGAAGAGCCAGGGTGGGGGCAAGGATGGACAGGGTTGAATGGGTTTGTGAGGGATGTTGATTTCTTCACAGAGGGCTTTCAATACAAAATGGAGACTTTTTCGCTATTTTTGGGTTTCTTACTATTTTGTATAAAGGGGTGTCTTTGCAAAATAAAATGGGTTTGTATAGCTTTATCGTGGACTGGTAGCGTAAAGTTTCAAACTTTTGCATTTTCGATTCGAACAGGAGGTGGTTAATGGGAGTTGTTCGGTAAGCGTTGAGAGCTTTTCTTAGAGCGGAATTATATAAGGTTTTGATTTTGTTTAGGTGAGATTTGGCGGAATAACCGTAAAGAAATAGACCGTATTCTATTTTAGAAATTATTATAGATTGAGCGATTGAAGTTAGGGTGTATGGGTTGCAATTAAATTTTTTGTAGGAAAGAGATTTTATTATTGTGATAACCACTTAAATGTGAGCAGCGACATCTAGCAGAAACTGTCGATACTGGAATAACGAAGTCACGACTGGAGAGTGGAATCGAATTTTCTAGCAAATTGCAAATTGTATGGGACGCTGGATGGCGAGGATTGTTCTCGAAGTATGTCATTCGAGTATAAATACCAGCATCCCCAAGGTATGCAAATCAGTTCTAAAGTGAAATTTGAAGTGTTAATTAGGAGAAGTAATTAAGTGGTTTAAGTAAAAGATAAGAAAAGTATAAGCGGTTGAGAAATTGGATTGTATTGAAAGAAACAATTAAATAGGGAATGGTAACTGTACTGAATAAAGGGATTTGTATTGAAAAGAATAAGTTCTATCATTTGTACCCACACAAACATTTTACATTATATTGTAATATGTTTGTGTGGGTACAAATGATAGAACTTATTCTTTTCAATACAAATCCCTTTATTCAGTACAGTTAAAATTCACTATTTAGTTCTTTCTCTCAATACAATCCAATTTCTCAACCACTTATACTTTTCTTATCTTTTACTTAAACCACTTAATCACTTCTCCTAATTAACACTTCAAATTACACTTTAGAACTCATTTGCATACCTTTGGGATGCTGGTATTTATACTCGAATGACATACTTCGAGAACAATCCTCGCCACCCAGCGTCCCATACAATTTCCAATTTGCTAGAAAATTCGATTCCACTCTCCAGTCTCCAGACTTTGTTATTCCAATATCGAAACCTTCTGGTCTTCGACATTTTCTGCTAGATGTCGCTGCTCACATTTAAGTGGTTATCACATTGCTCCCTCCCTACAGTTGTTCGTCCCGAACAACTTCGTCATTCAGCATCCCGTTGAAATGACACATTCTATCCAAATGGACCACTTTCAATTTTCCTCGATTCCCACGCTGGATCCGGTAGACAACGTCATTAATGCGGGTTATCACCTTGTATGGACCTTCCCAGTCCTGTTGCAATTTTGGTGATTTGCCTTTCTTACGCTGAAGATTATACAGCCAAACCAGATCTCCTTCGTTGAAACCGGAAGATTTCGCTTTGATATCGTACCTAGTTTTCATGCGGCTGCTTGCTAGCTTCATCTTTTCTCTGGTGTCTTCATGCAATTTACGAATCCTGCTGCGTAAGTCATTCACGTACTCGTTCACCTCTTTGGGCTCCGTCGGTGGGGATCCGAATTTTGCTTCACTTGGCAACCGAATCGTTTGACCAAATATGATCTCGGATGGTGTGTGCCCTGTTGAGCTATGGACCGCGTTTCGGTAGGCCATTAAGAAGAGGGGTATGTGTCGATCCCAATCCCGCTGGCAGTTGCTGACAACCTTAGATAGATGCTCATTCAAGGTCCGATTGAATCGCTCGACCATTCCATCAGATTGAGGGTGTAGTGGCGTTGTCCTTGTCTTTCTTATTCCCAAATATTGGCATATTTCCTGGAAGACTTTTGCTTCAAAGTTTCGCCCTTGATCAGAGTGCAGCTCCATTGGTACCCCAAATCTGCTCACCCAGTTGTTGACTATCTGTTCGGCTACGGTCTTAGCCTCTTGATTTGGGATGGCAAACACTTCCGGCCACTTACTGAAGTAATCCATGACTACGAGAGTATATCGGTTTCCATTAGAGGTTTCGGGAAACGGCCCAGCGATGTCGATGGCTATTCGTTCGAAAGGTGCTCCGACATTGTATTGTTGCATTTGTCCATGTGGCTTTACTTTTGGACCCTTGGTAGCCGCACACCTTATGCACTTTTTGCACCAATTCTCGACATCTTGTTTAGCGCTTAGCCAATAGAAACGTTCCCTTACCTTTTCCAACGTCTTGTTTATTCCCAAATGGCCTCCTGAGGTTCCGTCATGTATTTCATGGAGCACTTGGTTGACTCTGGACCGTGGCACAATTAGCTGCATACGAGATGTTGTCCCATCTGCACTTTCCCATTTTCTCTTCAGCAATCCATCTTGCACAAAAAGCGAGTCCCACTGTGCCCAGTATGCCTTCAGAATTTGGCTCCGATCTGATATCTGCTGCCAGCTTGGTCTTTCCTCGTGTTCCTTCCAGGCTAATATTGGTTCGATGTCATTGTCTGCCTGTTGGGAGGAACGGATTTCGTCTATACTCCAACCCTCTATTGGCTCAGTCCTGATCGTTTGGATAGTTGCCTGTTGTTTCGCTTCTTTACCACTGACTACTTCTGTTGGGAGGCTTTGGTTGCATTGTTTTACCTGTGAGACTGGGATAATTACCCTGGAGTCGTCGACTCCTGCTACGGACTTCTGCCCCGCGAAGTAAGCATTTCCTAACTGATGGCTTCTGGAAATTTGACCGGTTTCTTGGTAGCCGTTTCTGCCGGTTTTTCTTTCTATTTGCCTGTAGCCCCAGTGCAGGCAGCCTTCTCGTCGTACCGGTTCTTTACAATGCCCTTGCAAATGTCCTACTTTATCGCAGTTCCAGCAGCGCATCCTTCGTCTCTCCCGTGGGATATTTCGTTGCATGGTAGTTGGTCTTGAGCAGGAGCATTCACCAGATACTATTTCCCTTACGAAATGCATTCCTTTGGAAGCCTGATTGGATGCTTCCATCGCCAGAGCGAAGGCAAGTGCTTCAGCAAGGGATCTTTTCCCGGCCATCCTAACTGCTGATTGTAGCTTCAAATCTGCAATTCCCCCAATGAATGCGTCCTTTGCCATTTCGTCGATTATTTCTTGGCCTGCGGTGGGATATGACAAATGTGCCAGTCTACTCACGTCTGCTTGGAGCTGTTGCAGTGTTTCTCCTCGTTGCTGCATACGGCCATGCAATTGAACCTTGTAAACTTCCCGCATGTGGCTATCCCCAAACCGTTTCTCGATAGCCTGCACTAAAACCATATAGTCTCTATTCTTTTCGATATCGATTGTTTGTAACAATTCTGCCGCAGGACCACGTAAGGCCATCACTAGAGCAAAGCACTTCTCCTTATTGTCCCATTCATTTGCACAGGCAGCCATTTCAAACTGCTTCTTATAAGTAGACCATGAGGTCTGGCCATCGAATGAGGGAGGCTTCAACTCTTTTCTCCTTGGACCGCTTAAAGAACATTCTCGCAGTTTCTGTTTTCGCACTGTGTCGAGCTCTTTTGCCAGTTGCTCAACTTTGCTGTCCATTTGTTCGAATTTTTCGCCAACATTCTTCTCTATTCTTTCAAATTTGTTATCGATTTCTTCGAACTTTTGGTGTAGAACGTTATTTTGTTCTTCCAGTTTTTGTTCTAGACTATTCTTTTGTTCTTCCAGATTTTTCTTTTGTTCATCCAGCTTTTGTTCGAGGCTATTCTTTTGTTCTTCCAGATTTTTCTTTTGTTGGTCGAGACTGCTCTTCTGTTCGTCCATTTTTAACAAGAGGAGTTGCATCATCGCAGCCATATCATTGCCGGTACTTGTCTGTTCATCCTCGTCAACATCAAAGGAATATGCATCAGGATCATGTCCCTCGTTGTTCAAAGCCTCCTGAAGTCGGAGCACCAGGTCGCTTTTTCCTCCACTGGCGCTGAGGCTTCTCTTGTTCAACTCGGATTTGAGTTGGACGAGGGTCAACTGCAATAGTTTTCGACCCATTCTAGCTTTTTCAAATAGTCAGAAAACACAGTTTTTTTTTTTTTTTTTTTTTTTTTTTTTTTTTTTTTTTTTTTTTTTTTGTTACACACAATAAGTCCTATCCCACTTCTGACACCAATGTAATATGTTTGTGTGGGTACAAATGATAGAACTTATTCTTTTCAATACAAATCCCTTTATTCAGTACAGTTAAAATTCACTATTTAGTTCTTTCTCTCAATACAGTCCAATTTCTCAACCACTTATACTTTTCTTATCTTTTACTTAAACCACTTAATCACTTCTCCTAATTAACACTTCAAATTACACTTTAGAACTCATTTGCATACCTTTGGGATGCTGGTATTTATACTCGAATGACATACTTCGAGAACAATCCTCGCCATCCAGCGTCCCATACAATTTCCAATTTGCTAGAAAATTCGATTCCACTCTCCAGTCGAGACTTTGTTATTCCAGTATCGAAATCTTCTGGTCTTCGAGTATCGACATTTTCTGCTAGATGTCGCTGCTCACATTTAAGTGGTTATCACAATATTTAGCTCTTGTTCCAAAGCAGGGCGGATATACTCGATGTGCGCGTTCCATTTGTAATTTGTTTTGGAAAACAATGCCTAGAATTTTAAGTTTATCAACTTTTTCTAAAATTATATTCCCTGATAGAATAATGCAGGAGCATTTATGTTTTCGACAGATATGAAGGTGTTTGCTTTTTATTAACGATAATTTGGCTCCAGAGTATTCACACCAGGATAGAATGTCTTGAAACATGGAGTTAAGATCAATGTCGGGGGAGGTATTTTTTTTGTTTATATTTTTTATGGTTGTGAAATCGTCAGCATACGCACAGAACTTTATTTTTTATGAAGTGATAGGACATGGGAGAGCTTATTGTAGGCTATAAGGAAGAGGGGAACAGATAACGGGGACCCTTGAGGAATACCGTTGTAGAGAGGTAAAGGAGACGATAAGGCGTTTCCAATACGAACCGAGAATTTTCTATTTGTCATAAAATTATATATATATCTGATGATATTGGATCCTACTTTCCAAGCAATAAGTTGATTGATAATTGTATGTGTGCCAATTTTATCAAATGCTTTTGCAAAGTCAAAGGAGATAAGGGAAATGTGGATATTTTTTGAAAGAGCTTCAGTAATGTAATGGTTTAGGTAAAGTAGAGGATCAGTTACAGATTTGCTTTTTTTAAATCCCATTTGATGACTGCTGAGTAGTTTATCATGAGATACAAACCACCAGAGTCTATTGGCTATTATTTTGTCGAGAACTTTGGCGCAGCAGGGGTTAAGAGAGATGGGTCTGTAGGATTTCGGGAGTGATTTGTCAGAATTGGGTTTAAGGATGGGAATGACCGTGCTGTTCTTATATAATTGGGGTATATTATTATGGAAGACTGTGTTGTAATAGTTCAGAAGACGATTTTTTACAGAGAGGGAGAGGTTTTTTTATCATAGGGTATAATATTCTATCGTTGACTGGGGTCTTGCCTTTTAATTTGTTTAGTCTAGGTGCTGAGTCTAGTTCCGAGGGAGTGATATCGCTGTCTATGGCTTTAGCACTTTTTGTAGCAAGTATGAGATGGCGTGTGAAGTTATTGGTTTATTTTGACAGAAGGTGTGTGGGAAGTTAGAATCGTGCGATTCTTTAGACCAAAATTCAGCGAAATATTTGACTAGGCTAGAGGGATTCGTGATGTTGACGTTGGAATTATTTGTAGGAGTAATAGAGTGCATGGAAGGGAAGGTTTTAACACCGCAGAATCTTCTCATGGTGGACCAGATCTTAGCAGAGGGGGTATTGGGATTGATTTCGGAAGTAAGTTTGTGTATGGACTCGGCTTTCGCAATTTTTATTTTCCTCTTGAGTCGGGGGTTTGGCTTTTTTGTAATCGATAATTTTATCAGTGGAAATGTTGCGTTTTAAGAATTGCCAATCTGTTTTTTTCTGCTTTCAATTGTTCGAGTTCCTTGTTCCACCAAGAGACCTTTTTTCTTTTTGTAGAGATGGAGTTTTGTGGAATGGATTTATTTGCGCTTTTGAAGATAATTTTATGGATATTGGCTGCTTCTTTGTTAAGATTATCACTGATGGGGTGTTCAGTACTAAATTTGTCTACAAGCTTTTGATAAAACTCCCAGTTAGCTTCGTCGATTTTGAATCTCGGTCTCATTTTTAGAGGAGAGGGGGCCGTGTGGAACATGGAAATAATAATGGGGAAGTGGTCACTTCCACATAGATCATTGAAGACGTTCCATTTAGTGTCAACAGCCAGACTTGGCGAGCAAAAGGATAGGTCGATGTGCGTGAAAGTGGAGTGGGTGCTAAAGTGAGTGGGGGATCCATCATTGAGAAGTTGATAGTCGGATTTAGTGAAAACTTGGAAATGGAGTTACCGCGATGGTTGTTTTTGGGCGAGCCGCAGCTAGAATTCCAGCTGTTGAAGTCGCCTAGTACCAGAGTGGATCGATGTTGTTGTTCAAGAAGGTTTTTCAGATTGGCAAGGTTAAAAGATTGGGCAGGGTGAATGTAGGCGTTTATTATTAAGAATTTAAGCTTAGATATTATTGTTATGCCAAGAGCTTCGAAATCATTGTTAAGGTTAAACTGGTTGTATTGTATCGAAGTGTGAACTAGGAAAGCAATTCCACCATAGGGGCTTAGGGATGCGTTTTGGGGGATAAAGTGATAGTTGACAGGAATGGGAATATTTTTTGTGGATGTAAGATGAGTTTCTTGTAAAGCTTTATTTTGGGGGAAATGGTTTTTATTAGAATTAATAATTCGTTATAGTTGTTCACGTAGCCTTTTATGTTCCACTGAATTATTTTTAATGCAGGTGTGATGATTTAGACATGATTTGCGTGCTTGTTGTGTTGCTGGTATTGGTGCGACCCCGCCATCCTAGATTGGAATGTTGAGGACTCAATGATGTCCTCATTGGATTGACGATGGTGGGGTCGTTGGTGTTGTTAGTGTTTCTTCGGTTAAGTCGATTCATGGTTATTAGTTTGTTTGGGCTCAGTGAAGGGTTTTTTATCGTTGGCGTTGTGATTCTTGATATATGTTTCGTAGCAGGAAGTAGATTGCGGTTGGTTTGGTAAGTTATAATATTTATTTTCGCGGATAAGTTGCTGAGTTAGGTTTGAAATTGGTGACATTGTGGTGTTTGTATTGTGTTGTGTAAGTTGATGATGAACGTTTGTGATATTTGGCTGGATTGTAGAGGTAGATTGAATGTGATCATCAGGTTTATTTGAGTTTGTGTGCATGGGTTGTATTGAAGGGGTAATTGTGAATGACTTTTGCCGTTTGTGTTTTCACAAGGCTTGGTAGGTGCACTGCTTTGTTTTTTAGATGGTGTTAGATTTGGGGAGGAAGGGAGGGTGGAAGAGTTGTTATTGGAATTTGATGGGAGAGATGTTGCTTGTAAGGATTGTGATTGAGAAGAATTTTTGACTATCGCTGAGTATGAAGTGGAAAGTATGGATGAAGGGTTTTGGGCTCTGTAAATTTTGTTTGCTTTAGATATGCTGCATTTATTAATTGTTTTTATTTTCAAAATTTCTTTTTGCTTAATGTATGCCTTGCATGACCTTGAGGAGACTGCATGTTCTTCAGAGCGGTTGGCACAGAATATGCGACTACACGTGGTAGGGTTATGAGGGGGCAGATTACACTTGCCACAACGAGGTAGGTTGTTGCATCTTTTGGTGGTGTGGCCTAGAATTTGGCAGTTACGACAACGCATAGGGTTGGGGAAGTATTCCCTAACTTTCACGTTATACCAGCCGATATTTACTGATGGTGGGGGACGGAAGCGGTCAAAAGTAAGGAGGACGACACCGGTAGCGCGTTGCGAGCCTTCTTGATTTTTTTAAATTTAAATACTTCGGTGACTCCCTGTGATCTCACTTCACTGATGATTTCTTCTTCAGGCACGTGTATGAGGCAAGGAGCGTATACAGTACCCTTGGAGGAGTTTAGAGCATTGTGAAGGGAAATTTTGATGGGACAGATATTGGACAGGGATTTGCTGGATTTAAACAGATCCGCAATTTTCTGAGACTTGACCAGCACTAGCAGGTTTCCGTCCCGGAGTTGGTTTATAGATTCATAACCGGTACTTATGCCATCGATAGCTTTTTTGAGGAGAAAGACACTGAATGAGGTTAGGGGTTTCGTTTCATCACTCGCGGCAATTATGATAAATTTGGGGATACGCGTTTTTCTTTTTCCTTTTTTGAGTGGGTTCGGATAGAACCTCAATATCGAGGCTCCCGAACCATTATAACGTAATAGTTTTTATAACACTCTAGATTTAGGGGTGACATTTAAGAGAACAAGGAAAAAATAAAATAAATTTTTGCTTGTGTAGTAGCGGGACCTTTTTTTTGTTTTGCGCGCACGCTATTGATCAATCGATAACAACTCGCTGATAGCTGTTGACTGTACTGCGGTTAGTCGACGACTGAGTCTGTATTTAATTAACTTAATTTATTTTACCACAGTGATCATAACAATTAGACAGATAGCCAAATTAAGTTATTATTGACTACGCGGCTTAAATATGAAGCCGAATTCACCGCAGGCAAAAAGAAAAAAATAACAATTTGGACAAAATATTGCAAGAAATGTTGGAAGTAGACCCTGAATTCCCTTTTGCAAGAGAGGTTATCTGCCAAAAATTCACGAATTTAATAATAACATATAAACGAATAAAAAAGAGAAATAAAGAGAATGGACGAGCGCAATGACATGGGACTACTTTGGCATTATCGACGAGAAGTACGGGTAACATTCCATAGAGCAGCCACAAGAAAATTTAATATCGGCTTTCCAGATCTGTGATGAAAACAATGGTGTAGTTTACATAAGTGACCAACCTGGAAACTCTTCTACAGCCTTAGAAGATATTACAAACTGATAAACGCCATCAAAAAAAGAAAACGCACTAACAACGACTTATTAGAATTCCTTAAAAAAAAGATCAAAAAAGGATAATGAATATTTGATTGCAATCGACACTGAACGGATTAAAATTGAGAGAGAAAGATTAGAAGAAATGCGGGATCTCAAAAGCATGCTAAACAATATGATAAATCAGTAATGTAGCAATGTAAACATATGTACAGTTTAAAAACTACACAATGAATTAAGAATGAATTTGAATATATTGTGTTATTTTTTGTTCTCTTTACTCGTATTAAATAAAATACATATATTTACATATCAATACAGGAATACGTTTGTTTTAATCAAGCAAAAATAAGGTTTTTAGAAATCTGCTCTTTTCGATAGCTTCATTGTTGGTTTCATTTCCATTTGTTTCCAAGTCGGACGAATTATTTTCATTAATTCAAAGCTCATTATTAGAATTAAGTTAATGTTCTCTTCTAATAATGAAATTATGTTAAATTGCACAAGACATAATTATTTTTGAAATGGCTTTTAAATTGTTGGCTTCCATGTAATTCAAAATTTGAAACTTGTTTCGCCAAATGCCAAACGTTTGCTCTATGCAAACCCTAGTTGAAGATAGGTAATAATTGAATCTATTTTGATCTGAAGTTAAATAACCACTATCCATATATGGTACCATCAAGTCAATACGAGTAGAAAGTGGATATACCGAGTCGCCTAGAAGATGACCGTTTTGTCTTAGGTAAATCCGTTTTGAGTTTATAGCTCTACCTATGGGACTATTTTTCCAAACATTGGCATTGTGGCATCTACCCGGGTATCCAATAAAAATGTCTATAAAACGAAAATGGAAATCGCATATACCCTAAAACAGTACTCGTTCAGAAATTGAATTCTAAGTGTGTAATGTGGAAGTTTTACCTGAACAATTATAGAGATGTTTAATTATCTGTCGTAGTAACTACTGGGGTCATGCTTTTTCGTACGGAGTGTGTGTGTATGTGTGCGCATTCAATGCATCCAAAAACAAAAGGAAACGGGTTTGATCTCAAATTCTCTAAATCTTCCATAACAGTTCTTTATTGTGTCACAAGGAGGCCAACGGATTTCACTCTTTATACCACAAATTGCTTCGACTGTCTTAGTAAAAACATTGTAGGCGATGATCCGATACTTGTCGGAAACTAACTCTATTGCACAGTTTCCACAGAGTAATATATAAGCGTTTTTATAGTGAGTAACCATACCTATCAAGATGTTCATAAGCGTCAAAACTCGGTTGTGAATTGCATCGGCAACAAAGCAGCAGCAGTGTAAAAGCAGCGCATATTTGGCAGTTTTTTGACGTTTTTGAATTCACCCTGTATCTCTGAAACACGACTGGAGCATTCTTTAGACCGAAGGACATACGCACATACTCGAATTGGCCATACGGCGTAACAAAAGACGTATATTTAACAGAGTCAGATGCCATCTTCACGTAAAAAAATCCGTTTCGCAAGTCAAGGGTTGTAAAATATTTCTTCCCACCTAAGTACTCTATATAATGCTCGATCAGAGGCAACGGGAAATTATCTCTAACAGTCAATTTGTTAAACGGGCGGTAATCCACACATTTTCGGATTTCACCATTCTTCTATCTCACTAGCACTATTGCCGAAGCATATGGGGAGTCACTTGGCCTAATAATATTCTTTGCTAAAAGTTCATCGGTGATTTTTCGTAATTAATTTTTTTCGTAGAACGACAAGCGACGGGGCAGAGAGTGAAAGGGTGTGTCATGAGTTAACCTAATGTGCATCTCATGATCATATGGCTTTGGTTCCATTTGTTTTGGTTCCAAATAATTGTCTTGACTTACATCTTCTAGTGCTTCAGAATACGGTTTATCAAGAATGGGGTTGATCTTTACTTCGGATGGCATAACACTCTTCTCAATCAAAAGGGTTTCGTTCAGGGGCTCATGGCAAACCCCCTCCGACTGTACTACAGTTTTCGGATCGGCTTCACCACTTTGGTTACTATGTTCAACATCTTTTTTGTTGGCAACTGAATGATCCTTTACCTCTTCTACTTTATTAGTAAGGCAAGCGCAGAGAAATGAGACTGTACATATGTCACTAGAATAAATAAGTGTATGTTGAATTCATGTAAGAAATCACGTCCTAAAATTAATGGGATTGTCATCGTTTCATTCGGCACTCCATTTAAGGAAACTTTTTTACTACGGTTTCTAATTTTTTTTTCATCTTTAATCGTTCCACACGTCATCAGTGCTTGTCGACCGAGACTGTTATATTTCGATTTGATAGCGCAATAGGAAAATATTCGATCGAAATCTCAGCCTTAGAGTCTTATTCAAAGTCTCTGCCTCTTGCGCAGCGCAGCACATGAGACGAAAATGTTCAAATGAAAATCCAAAACGATTGGAACGAATTCAGAACAAAACTATTAACGCTTAAAATGTAAGAATCCCACCAAATAGTCAATTGCAACTCATAAAAAACTACATGCATTTGCGGATCCATCGGAATCAGTGTATGCATCGGTGGTTTGTCAGAGAGTTATTAATTGCGGCTCTACTACTATAAATCTTATCGCGTCTAAGGTCAAGGTGACACCGGTAAGGTCAGTTTTAATGGCAAAGCTGCAATATTTACAGCAACACTACTGACGAAGCTAATAAAGAACATCCAAAAGGAAATAGACACGGAAGTTATAATATGCTAGCAAATGTGAACTATTTCCTCCATTTTACCAGAAAAGTCAATTGGTTATTTGTTATCTACGATGCTTCGTAATCTGAACAACACAATGTGTGAAAGAATATAGAAATACAGCTATTAAAATATATACAGCTATGAGTTATTATCACTCACCTTTTCATCTTTTGAAGCTAAGAGTAAATCTAACCATTTGTAAATTATCCCATCGTCTACAAGGTAGGCTGAATGAAAAATTGGACCACAGCACAGTAATGCAGACATTGCCTTAATAATTTTAAAAATATTACATTTACTTGATTTAATTTTGTTTATGTAACAATACATACTTGTAGAGCACTTAGCTGAAGTTTTTCTTCTTCTGTAGTTGAACCAATTTGTGATAGTATTCCAAGCGGTTTCGCAAATACTCCAGACCAGGTTGCAAATAAATTGAATAAATTTCTTTTCAAATCCCGAGATAAAAGTGTTCCACACGATTCCACTTTAAATATGGCATTATTATTTGTATAAAATAAATAATTAAATATGAAAAGGCTTACGTGAAAAATTCTTAATCATCTTTCGAATAAAATTACAAAAATGAGCTTTCACTTCTCGAATACTTGTGTTATCTTTATCCATTTCTGCTTCTAAATAGATACGTGCACCTTCTATATATTCAACAAAAGTTGGATGCAAGGACATAGTATCCCTTTCCAATACGCACGTACTAAACATGTATAAAGAAATAAAGGGTATTTGTAAGTTGTATGCACGAATATATTTTAATGGAAAATAAAAAGAATGAAAATTACCTGACACCAAATGTGCCATTTTCTGCAATTCTCTCCAAAACCCTTACAAGTTGCAAACGTAGTGCATCACGTCGTCTTCGTCTCCTCATATTTTCCTGTTTTCGGTCCACAGCTTCACGAATATAAATTACTAGTTCTTCCATTAAATCTCTATATAAGTATTATTTTTTTTTATTGATAAATATTAATAAAACAAATTATTTTTCTACTATAAAATAAGACTAGCTTACTTTAAAGCTTCATGATTTATCATGCCAAGAGCATTGACTGCTGCATCTCTAACTTCAGTTACTTCGCATCGAAGTAACGGAACCACAAGCTTATAAAGAGCTTGAGGAGATGCCGATCCAATTGCGGATTTGTCACTTCTATCAGCATTTAGAGAGTCAGGCGATGAACTGAAAATGTATTCATTTGTAATTACTTAGGTTTATTTAACATATTTAATTTATTCCTAAATACTAAATATTCAACAAAATGCAATTAAGCAAACACTTTCATAAAATTATACAAATAGTAATCACATAATATTAGAATTTTAAACATATCTTCATCATTTTAGACTAATTCAGTTCTTTGAATTTTAAATTTAAATTAACGTACACTAAAAACAAAAAAAGTTCTTTAAAACAAAACAATTCTATTCTTTTATGAAAATAAAAAGATCAGACTTAGAAAAACAAATTAGATTATTTAAGCAATGAAGAATGCTTAAATATGTCACTGAAGTTTTATTCGATTTACCTAAAAAAAATGTTATAAGCACATCATGCCAATCGATCTTTTTTATACTAATTTTATTAAAATTCTTAGCCAATCAGGAGAAACATTCGACAATGTAATATAATATCATACAAGCCATCGAACTGAACTTTTGTGTGAAAATTTATGCATCCTAAACTACAACCGGTAGTCACATGTTTCACTTTAAAAATGGCGATAATAACATTTAGCTTGGAATATCGTTTTAGTACTAACACATATCCGTATACCATTTTAGATTTTAAATTAATTAATTAACAAATTATACTTTATTTCTCCGAACATACCTTTCGTTACGCAGGTACATGCAATCTTATAAATATTATAGAAATAAAATTAATATAATCATTTATTCTATTTGTCTTTAATAAACATTTAATGAAAGAAAATGACCTAATTTCACTACTGATAAATAATTTAACCAGCAAAAGGTTTGGTTCAAAGAATGATTTGGGTCAGAAATTCTAAAATTTATTTCATAATTTCAATATTTAAGATCTATGCATAATCAATAGCGATACGAAAATACATGCAAATCATTTTATGCAGTTATATAAGACGAACAAACCGTCGATTACCCAATCGAATTTTTGAATTCATTCAAGTCATCCGAATTGAACCTGAAAGTTGCCTCACTCCGCAACGGAGTTGTGACTTGTCGTGAAAAGTCTCAAAAGATTTGATCGAGGCCACAATCATCACTGGCAAGAGCAAAGGCGAAGATGTGCTGATTCCGCACATACCAATGCTGTCGACCGACTTGCCATTTAATTTCAAGCGAGAGAAATTTCCCGTACCCGTCGCCTTTGAAATCACCATCAACAAAGCGCAAAGGCAATCATTAGCCATTGCTGGGTTAAATTTACAAATTGCATACTTTTCACATGGCCAATTGTATGTCGCTTGCTCCAGACTTGGAACAACATACAATTTATATATTTACAGACCAATTTACAGAACAATAATATAAAAAAAATCTTCAAAAGGCCTGTAGAAAATTCCATAGATTTTATGATACTTGGGAAAACTTGCAGCAGGTAAAATTAAAAAACAGGGTATGCAAGGGCTATGCATACAAAATGATATTGTGTGGTTTTTATTTTATGCGTGTACTAAAACAGTTATAACAGGTGCTCAAAATTTCCTCCTTGGTTTTGTATGCATGCTAGAATCGCTTTTTGGATTGCAATGCGAATGCTAACTGCTGCATCAAAAACTGCTGCTTCGAATTCACTTAAAGTTGCTATTTCGGTTGAATAAACAAGTTATTTCATTCTTGCCCATACAAAAAAATCCAATACTGCAAGGTCAGGAGATCTTGCAAACAAGTGAACTCGTCCATTTCGTCATATCCAACGATTACCGTACTCTTCATCTAGAAAATTCTTAACCTAACGGCCACAGTGGGCTCTAGCATCGTCCTGTTGAAAATATGATGAAGCTAGTTAAATCAGTGGAATGTATTGTACTCCAATATTTCTGGTAAGTCATTTCGCAAAAACTCCAGACACTTTGGGGAATTCGGCCTAGATGGTAGTGTGAAGGGGCCGATTAACTTGTTTCCAATTACATATTGACGCTGAATTTGTGTTAAAACGATTCATGCCTCCTTGTACGTGAATTTTCCGCATCCCATGTATGAGGATTATGAAAATTTGTGATATTGCCAATTGAGGTTCGTCCGTCCAAAGAATTCTGCTGATAAACTCGTTGTCATCCAAGCTCCGCTCCAGCAACCAGTTAGAAAAGTCAAGTCTCTTTTCCAAATCATCGGGAAGTAGTTCTTTCACTTGTTCTTGTATGGTGGTATGGATAAAGATTTTCTCAATGCAGTACATTAAACATTTTATGTCTATGGAAACATTGAATTGCAAAGCTAAGCATTTGATGCCGATTGATGGATCTGTTGTAACAGCTTCCAGTAATCTTTTTTTTTAATCTTTTATACCATTTTTGTTTGGTAAATCTTCCAAATAGGACTTCATACACCAAACCTAAGTCTTTCTGAGAATTTGTAAGGAAAAGGGTGAGGAAATGAGGGTTTTGACAGGTAGTCAAATAAACGAGCACACTTTAAAAAATTGTAATTGCTATACAATTTTAAAAAATTATTAATTCTTGGAAAACCGCTCTTATTGTCAACTGTTGTTAGAAACGTAGGTACATAATTATAAATCCTTATTTTACCTGCTGCAGGTTTTCCCAAGTATCATAAAATCTATATTATTTATATTTTTGCGAAGTTGTTGACGACTTCTTATTATTATTATTGTTACGTTAATAAGAAAAAATAGTAAAACGTTAAAGTTTATTACGCATTTTCTGGAGAAAAGTGCCCTCAAATCAAAACTTAACATGGACAAGAAAAATGGAACAGGCTTAGAAATTGAATATCTGAAAACGTGAACAAGATATCAACTTTATTTAAACGCAGTTACAAAGCCTAGTATGTCTTCTAAAATCAAAGTCCTAAACGAAGTCTCTGCCATTAGTATTAACAGAGTAATTTTTGTTAACATGAGTCAAGGTACACCAAAGTAAGCCTTTTCTTAAATCTCCGATAAATGATGTCAACATTGGATATACACCCTTTATTGTAGAACGATTTTTTTTTTCTTAGAATATACCCAAGAATCGTTACCCAAATTATACTTGACGCATTAGGGGACACCCTGTATAGTATGAAATGGTTTAACAATATATTGAGCAAAATTGCTCTGCTGACGTCCTAAAGTTCTCTAAAAAGTTTGTGATTGGCACGGCGCAGAGCAGTGACCCATTTAGGCAAAAAAGCTTGCATAATTAAGTTTTCGGTTGGGTCTATAATGCAAATTTTTTAAATTCATTAGACTAACAAATACTTAGATCACTGGTAATCGAAAAATTATTTCATTTGGATCAATAGTCTTGCTTGTATGGTCAGTCCAAGTTGATTTTTTTATGTTTAAGTGTAAAAACTAGGCAAAGGGTTTACACAATTAAAAATGATGGCAGTTTTTTTTATAATTCATTTAAAAATATTTAATTTAATGTTTTTTGAAACACTATTTCCGTCACACTTTTTTGACTTTAGATTGAGTTTAACAAAAAGGTCCGAAAGTGTCCGACCTAAACTCAGCAGAAAACTAATTTCTAATATTCTCTAATGGTTGAATCTTTCGCTATTCAAATATGCAAATCGTCTGCTATTCAAACTGTCACAATAAAAGATGCTCCCTCCCATCTTTCCGTTGAAGTGACACATTCTATCCACATGGACCACTTTCATTTTCCCCCGATCCCCACGTTAGATTCGGTAGACAACGTCTTTAATGCGTATTTACACCTTGTATGGACCCTCCCAAACCTGTTGAAGTTTTGGTGATTTGCCTTTCTTACGCAGAGGATTATACAGCCACACCAGGTCTCCTTCGTTGAAGCCGAAAGATTTCATTTTGATGTTCTACCTAGTCTTTATGCGGTTGCTCGCTAACTTCATCTTTTCTCGGGTGTTTTCACTCAATTTATGAATCCTGCTGTGCAAGTCATCCACATAGTAGTTCACCTCCTTTGGCTCCGTAGGTAGGGATCCGAATTTCGCGTCGCTCAACAACCGAACTGTTTGACCAAATAATACTCGTACCTCAAATGGTGTATGTTTTGTTGAACTATGGACCGCGTTTCGGTAGACTATTAAGATCGACCATCCCATCAGATTGAGGGTGTAGTGGCGTTGTCCTTGTCTTCCTTATTCCCAAATATTGGCACGCTTTCTGGAAGACTTTCGATTCAAAGTTTCGTCCTTAGTCAGAGTGTAGCTGCATTAAGACCCAAATCTGCTCACCCAGTTGTTGACTATTTTTTCTGCTACGGTCGTAGCCTCTCGATGAGGGGTTGCGAACACTTTGTACCACTTAGTGAAGTAATCCATGACCACGATTGTGTATCGGTTGCCATTATAGGTTTCGGGAAAGGGGCCAGCGATGTCAATGGCTATTCATTCGAATGGTGCTCCGAGATTGTATTGTTGCATTCGTCCCTGTGGTTATACTTTTGGGACCTTGGTTGCCGCTCAATATGCCTTCAGGGTTTCGCTCCGGTCCGGTATCTACTGCGAGTTTGCTTTTTCCTTGTTTCGTTTTTCCTGTTGGGAGGAATGGATTTCATCTATACTCCAACCCTTTACTGCCTCACTTCTGATCACTGGTATAGTGGCCTGGTCTTTCGCTTCCTTACGGTTGCAGTGTTTACATTTAACTTCGCACGGTCGACGAGAGAGAGCATCAGCATTTGAGTGGAGTTCTCCCTTGCAGTGTTGCACTTCAAAGTCGTTTCCGTTGTTGTCGATATAGCCAAAATAAGTGCACATTTTCCCACTATCTCTCCCTTTTCCACATTTACACTCAATGAGTTTGAATTTAGAATCCTTACAGGAACCATGTTGATCTTTGGTTCCACTAAGATCTTTCCCACCGTAAATTCTCTCCTATTTTCTGACACCATCAAATAAAATCTGTGACTACCAGGACCACCTTCCAATTTTGCCCAAACAATTGCTTCCTACGAAGGCTCTAGAATCAGATTTCAGCAAATGACAACTCGTAGGATGGAAGTGTTGGCGTTTCCGTATACCATTGGTATTTCTATGTTTCCGTATTTCAGGGCTTGTGCTCCAAGTCGACTACTAGTCCATCTTTTCTCATGAAGTCTATACCAATGATGCACTCGTCTCATATGTCAGCTACCAGAAACACGTGAGCGTATTACTCCGGATGTTTATGCGGGCAACTGCTGGTGTTATGCAACCAAGACTAATGTTCCCATCCGTTTTTCCTTACCGCTGACTACTTCTACCAGCAGACTTTCATTACACCGTTTTGCCAGCTAGACTTGGATGATTGCCCATGGGCCGTCAAATCTTGTTTTAAACTTCGATGGGCATCCAGACCGATGGCTTCGAGAAATTTGACCGGTATTTTGGTATTTGTTTGTTACCGTTTGTTTGAAGATGGCCTATTTTATCGCAGTTCCAACAGTGCATACTTCGTCTCTTCCACGAAGTATTTCGTTCCTCGGCACTAAGCATTGAACAGATACTACTTCCCTGACGAAATGTGTTCCTTCAGAAGCCTGATTGGCGGCTTCCATTGCCAGAGACTGTAGTGTAAAGTCGACGGCAAATAACACAAATTTGTTAAATCTGAATTATTAAAAGTATTTATTCAAAACAAAATCTCAAAGGGCAGAAGGCTAACAATAAAATATAGACGTTCGTAATCGTTGTCGTTGTCGTTTTCTTTAAGTATCTTTTCGCTATCCCGTCTGTCGGCTGACTGCGATACTTTTTAGTTTTCCTTCTCGCCACCTGGATGTCATCGATATGAATTAAGTAAGGGTGGGTGAAAATGTTAAGGGTGTCAACATTCCTCCCCCCGTGAATCAACTCGGGATTCACCTTCTACCTGCAATACTTCTTGTGGAATCCGGTGGAACTTGGTCTGGAACCGAAAGGTGTCTGTAGAAGTATCCCAGAACATTCCCAGGACTTTATCTGCTGATGCTTGTCTTTCCATAGTAATGCAAATACCTTTTTGGCGACTGGAACCATTTAAAGTTGTTTCTAAGAAGTTTGAATTAGATATGAAACTCCTTAAATTGAACCCAGCTTCGGCATTAATGTCGACGACTTGACGGCATATTCTCTCGGCTTCTTGTTCTGATGAAAAGCTCACTACAAAGTCGTCAACATAATGTTTCTCCTTAACAGCTGTTGCGGCTTCAGGAAATTGTTGTAGATAATCTTCAGCATTTCGATTCTTAACATATTCCGCACTGCAAGGAGAGCACACGGCTCCAAAAATCATCGAGGTCATCACATATTGCTGAATGGGCTGTCTGCAATCACTGTCTCTCCAAAGGAATCGTTGCGCGTGTTGATCGGCGGCACGTATCTTTATTTGTGAAAACATTTCACATATATCGGCAGCTACACCTATGATTCCTTGTCTAAATTGAAGAAGAATATTAATTAACGGTTTTGCTTGTTCCGGACCCTTAAGAAGCATGGAGTTCAGAGAGACATCATTAATAGTGGCGGCAGCATCAAATACTATTCGAAGTTTGTCCGGCTTATGTGGATTTTGAATGGCGAAATGTGGCAAATACCATACTGGCTCTGTGGTAATCAACTCACCTGGTAATAGACGTCTTGCATAAGACTTCTCAAAATATTTCGTCATTTCCCTTTGGTACCGCTCGGCAAATTCGGGATCGCGTTGCATCCTCCTTTCAATGTTGACAAGTCGTTTCTGGGCCATACCATAACTGTCTGGAAGTTCAGTCACATCTTTCTTCCAAAGAAGTCCTGTTTCGAAATTCTTGCCATCATCAAGTCTTCGCGTAGTCGTCTCCAATATTTTTCTGGCTGCAGCATCTTCTTCAGACTCCAATATCGTCGATGTAGCATTAACTCCAAAGTTATCAGTTGAGAAATACTCCGCTACAATCTGATTTAACTCATTCAGTGAACGATGCTCTCGAATATGGAAACTAAAAGAACTCGGGGAGGCAGATGCTGGCGTTGGCCCATATGCCACCCAACCCAACTTCGTCTTAGCGGCAATCGGCAATGATGCGTCGGACTGGACAATCGTAGATGACGCTCCGAGATGAACATAATCTAATCCCAGCAACATGACAGGTTTGGCGTTTTTATAATCGATAATGGGAACTGTTTTCAAGTGACCAAAATCCAATTTGCGTAATGACTGAACAGGTAGATCTAGGTTGCGAATTGTTCTAATATTCTTGAGGGCGAAACGATGTTCTTTTTCATGTCCCTCGATCTCCAGATTGACCTTTGAAGACTGCTCTGATGTTATTTTCTGACCGTACCACTGTAAAGACAAACGCTGAGATGGTCCCTTAAGTCCGAGTTTGTTAGCTGTACGTTCTTCCAAAAGAGATACTGCAGATCCTTCATCAAACATTACAAATACCTCAGCTTTTCCATTTGGACCAAATAATGTGACTGGTAATATTTTAAATAACTGGCTAGAACACCCAACTGCAGCCCGGCAACTGTGCAAACGTCTGGCACTGTCTCTGTTTGCAGATTCCTCATGAAGGCATGGATGATGGTATCGCTGACAACCATCAACACCACAAGGTTTCTTAGTTCGACAATTCATCGAATTATGTCCTTTACTAAGGCAAGAAAAACATAGTTGTTGGCTTTTGACTTTATCCCATCGTTCCTGGATAGAAATCGACTGATGAAAATCTTTACAGTTACCCAGTTTGTGGTCTCCTCCACACTGATAGCATTTCAGTTCCTTTCTTGGCCTATTTTCATCCGCATGCATTACTCGACGTATCTGTTGTGGTTGTGAACTGGCTCTTATTATGGCTTGACTTGACAATGGCATTAATCCAATAACTCTGGCAAGGTCACTCAACCAGATTGAAAAATCATGAATGGTCGGAAATGGTTTTATGGAAGCGGCATGTCTTACCCATTCGAACTGTCTATTTGCTGGCAATTTCAAAACAAGCTGTTCCAAAAGCGACGGGTTTGATAAATGTTGTTGGCAGTTTGCAGATGTTAGAAATGCAACTACATTGCGTACCTTCGTCGAGAATGAAATTATTTGTTCCACTTTGGCTTCACTGATGGATGGAAATTGTTGTATCTTGCTCAATTGGCACCTGACGAGCAGATCTGGTCTGCCAAAGCGAAACTCCAGTTCTTCCATGGCCTTAGGAATGTCATCTGGATATATTAACATCGACTCGACTGAATCTTTGGCCGGACCAACTAAACATCTCTGTAGTCGCATTAGGTTATGCCTGTTGTTGTACCTAAAGGCGTCAGTTGTATCTCCAAACCTTGCGAGAAATAACGGCCATTCTTCTGTTTTTCCCGAAAAGATAGGTAGGTCATACAACCTTGACTCATTTTGTGAAACCATTGTGGCATTGGATATATGATTTGATGGCTCCGGAATTGAAAACTGTACTGGGTGTATGGAAGATGAAACTAAACATGGTTGTACATACCCTGGTGCTGAAGCTGTAATCTGCCCTGGTGTTGGCATTGACTCATACACTGACGCTGACACTTGAGCTATTGGCGAATGCATTTGTCCATGAGCAGGCGCTGGCGCTGGTCCTAAAACTGACATTGGCATTGGCATCTGTCCCAGTGTCGACGCTGGTCCTAATACTGACGCTGATGCATGAGGCGCTGACGACGGCATTTGTCCATGTGCTGACGCTGGTCCTAACACTGACATTGGCATCTGTCCTGGTGTCGACGCTGGTCCTAATACTGACGTTGATGCATGAGGCGCTGACGACGGCATTTGTCCATGTGCTGACGCTGGTCCTAACACTGACATTGGCATCTGTCCTGGTGTCGACGCTGGTCCTAATACTGACGTTGATGCATGAGGCGCTGACGACGGCATTTGTCCATGTGCTGACGCTGGTCCTAACACTGACATTGGCATCTGTCCTGGTGTCGACGCTGGTCCCAACACTGACATCGGTCGTCCTTCAATACTTGAATCATTGAATCCACTTGGCATGCACTCCACTTGGCTTCGAAGGTTCCTAATCTCCTTTTGACTCTCTGCTGTGTTATTGCGCAGTTCTTGAACAGATACTTTCAGAGCATCAATACTCGACACTAACACAGATATTAAATCCCTGTCAAAAGATTGCGACGGTGGGGATTTGTCTACGTTTTCCATTACTGTCACATCTAATTCATCATCCGAGGATTGATTTTCCTTGGATCCGCTTCTTAAATTGTACTTTTCCATTTTTGGCGTACGTGATCAAGCACAAAACAAAAAACCAAAACTCCCTCCTTTTTTCGGCGTCTTCCGTTGAGATTTTAAAAGATACTTTTTTTTTTGGCTTAGGTATATATATTTATCTCTTTCGCTCTCAGTACAGACGAGATAGGAAATTAAAGAAAAACATGTAAAGTCGACGGCAAATAACACAAATTTGTTAAATCTGAATTATTAAAAGTATTTATTCAAAACAAAATCTCAAAGGGCAGAAGGCTAACAATAAAATATAGACGTTCGTAATCGTTGTCGTTGTCGTTTTCTTTAAGTATCTTTTCGCTATCCCGTCTGTCGGCTGACTGCGATACTTTTTAGTTTTCCTTCTCGCCACCTGGATGTCATCGATATGAATTAAGTAAGGGTGGGTGAAAATGTTAAGGGTGTCAACATGTAGCTTTGAATCTGCGATTCCCCCGATGAATGCGTCTCATGCCATTTCGTCTGTTATTTCCTGGCCTGCTGTGGGGTATGAAAAACATGTCAGTCTACTCATATCTGCTTGGAGCTATTGCAGTGTTTCTCCTCATTGCTGCATTCGGCTGTGCAGTTGGACCTAGTAAACCCGTACCGAGGCCTGAATGGTGCGGGGGACATAAAATCCATAAAATATACCATACCAGTCGTTGGAACAACTACCAGAACCCAAGCGAAAAAGGACTAGATCAAACACCGAAGCCTCGATACCATCATACGCCGAGATCGTCACGAAAAATGGGGCAACAAAGGTGAAATAAACCGCCCATAAGTGCCAAAGGGAGGAAAACCAAACGAAGAAGACCATGGGTCTAAAGGCGAAACCTCTAGACGTTGCTCCAGGCGTAATTTTAACGATAACCTTAAAAAAATACCCCTCTTCAACTACCTTCCAAATAAAAAATATCTTAATAAAAAACAAAGCTCCAATCCCGATCCTAACTGGAGCTTCAAATCAAACTTATTCCCCAATTTTAGTCCTCCCTCCTCACTTATCCGACACAGAGCTCTAATCCCCTAATTCCCCCGTTGCACCCAAGGACTCGCGCGGACGCCTCTCTTTCAACGTAACCCCAACCACCCATATTATCCCTTCTCAACCTTCTACGTCAACAAACCAGATAGCAATTCATTTCCTAAATTCGACCTTAAAACTGAAACTAAATACCCTAATTTTAATAACTCCCATACCCTAAACCCCACATCTCATCAATCGTCCAACTTCATATTCAACCATTTATTTCCATCTCCCTCCTCCACTGCCCCTATCCTTGATCACCTTTTTCCCCCCACAGTTAAACTAACACAGCAAACCAATGGCACTACAGAAAGTCGCTATGCACTCTCTAGACTTAGAGAAAGGAAGACATACAAAAACATTCGTCTCTTTCTTGTCTATCCACATGACAAATCGGACTCGGTCTGCTACGAAGGGTAGACCCAACCCAGCGTCATGGTTTCCATCCAGCAGGAAGGCCTCCCTACCGACCCTACCAGTCTCAGGAACCTTTATGTCAGGTACCACGAGATTTTTAGCACGTCCCTTCAGAAAGTAGCAGACGACCTTGCTACATTCGGTCACTACGTTCACTCTAAACGAGTCTCACACCTACAGCGAAGCCAAGCCGACCACGATAATTTTTTTCGTTCATAACGTGCCTCCCTTGCCAGAACTTAAACCGACATAAAGAACCAATCTATCCAATTTTCCGAAAAACTTAACACGTGCTTCGACATTTTAAGAGTACTCATACCCTCTTAAGTGTTAAGTGCTTAAAAAAAAAAAATTGTTCCCCCCTACTTTTAATGTTTTTCGCGATGACGATCCAAATGAAGATTCCCCCTGAGCCTGAATCTACTCGTACAGTGGACTCCATCAGATGATCAACCATTTTTCATCGCTTCAACTGCCAACTCAGCTAAGAAATGTCTCTTCTTAGATTTTAAAAGATTCAAGTCTATGCCAAGTCAATGGTATATCCAATTATATGGGCTAGCAATTAGACCTTATATTCACAACAGATTAAATTAACTCCTCAGTCTCACTTTGGTCATTGGTCTGTAAGAGGAGAGAGAAGATTCGCCTTTTTTAGGGGCGGGCTGGACAAATGCTGTTTTCCATCTGCTCGGAAAGAGCCCTAAAGAGTAGAATTGACGAAAAAGCTTACGCATCGGTTTTGCCAGCGAGAAAGAACACCTCTTCAGAAGGAGGGAAGATACACCATCTGGACCAGCGGATTTGTGTATATTAAGATCTTTAAGTACTTTTGCTACTACACGAGTGCGAAAGTGGATTCGTCTATTGAAGATTCCACGCACTCAAGTGTAGGCGGGTACAAAGTAGAGCCCTGCATGAGTGGTCAACTCATTCACACTGATTCAGATTCACGAATCCTACCACAGTAAAATATGAATTTTTGAGTTAATGAATCATATAGTATGCTATGAACACAAATCACTCATTGCTTATGAATGAATCCGAATGAATCATTAGTTTCCTATGACTCGCGTGGATCATGTTTCATGATCTAGAATGTGCGGTATCAATTCGCTCACGTACTATTGAAAAAGGTTTTTTTTTTTTTTTGATTTTGTTTGTTCTCTATGTGCAATAGCATTTTATTTAAAAACTACATATGTACATACGAGTATGTATGTATGTATATGTTACATATTAATTTATTAAGAAAGCACAAACTTAACGAAAATGTATTTTTCTGCTGATATTTCACTAGAAACGAGTACGGATTAATTGTGAGTATTTACTATGTCTATATAGACGGAAACCGCTGATATTTTTGCAATTTCCTTTTTCTTAATTGTTGCGCTTTATTACAACAGTTTTTTTTTTATTGTTTATTACTTCCGGAAGCGAAAAAAGATAGTTTAAGATTTTGGAAGCTAGGATATATTGAATTTGATATTATGTGTTTTATTACATTATAATTAAAGGATAATGATTAGGCGAGTTAATTATATTTTCTTCCACTCATAAAAATATGAAGGAACGAATGATGATTTGGCAATTAGGTCGTAAAATTCAAAAAAAACTTCATTCAGGAATTTTAGGAAACTTTCATTTTTTGTAATTGAAGTAGGAAGTAGAAAAAAAGTGTTATGCAAAAATTAACTCGGAGATTTTGTATTGTTATTTTTTGTTGCAATTCTTAATTAGTGTGTTTTCTTTTCATATAAAAGAAAATAACTTGTTATCAAAATGTTAACTAAATACACGCAGAAAATTCTTTTTATTGCATTATACCTACACTCAAAACTTTTACGATAAAAAAAGTTTCAGAGCATAAGCACCAAATTAATCCCCACAAAAAAAAAACAACTACGAATTATTGTTCATTCATGAAATCACGCTCTAAAAACAAAAGCGTAAGTTTTTTTATTATGTGTTTTTTCTTTATTAAACTCTTAAAATTGCAAGTTTTCTGTATCTCAAATTAAACATCTCATTAAATGTTACTTTTCTTAAATTATTTTTTTTAAGTAAACATATTCCTTAAGAATATGTACGTATATTCATTACGTGCTGCATATTTTCCATTCCCACTTATTATTTTCTCCAACCGTCTTTCAAAACAATGAATCAAATGCAATCACAGTGAATCACAATGAATCACACCACTCACAACACACGTAAAATAACTCCTTACTACAATTACTGTTCGAATCACAAACTGTGAGGTATGAAAGACATAAAAATGAATCTGAATGGGACTGAATCATTTCAAATCACACGATTCATTCTGTCTCATAAAATGAGACATATGATTCATTCAGAGTCATTTTTAAATGAGATGAGTTATTTGAAGTTTGACTCCACTCATGCAGGTCTCTAGTACAATCTGGAAGTGTTGAGCTGGCCGCAAAGCGTGCAGATTGGCCTTGTCCAAACAGCTGACAGCTGGAACGCCATAGTACATGAGCGTTGGGATGGAGGAAGAGGCAGAATTTCTAATTTTTTTTACGGACGATTAACAATTTTTACTATCTTTGGGACATTGTAGTATTTTTTGCGTCAGTTTTTTGTCGTATTCGTATCGTTTGAACTTTTTTCGGTTTACCTTCGTCGGGTTGTCTTGTAGGACCGAAAAAAAATTCGTCTAACCCTGGCAGTCTCTTTACAGCTCGAGTTGTACCACACCTTTTCTTTTGGTTTGATACTTTTCATCCGATGAGGGATAAAACATCTCATTCCAAAGGGAATAGTGTCTGTGATCATATCAGCAGCGATGGTAGTGGCTCAATTGGAAGTGTATTGGCTTCCCATTCCGACGGCTTGGGGTTCAATACCAGCCGTGACCAAAATACAAATTTTGAGGTAACTAAAACCTCGTGAGATGAATGGTTGCCTAAATACAACATCAAGTCAATTTACACTAATAATTTAGTATTCCATTAAATGTAGGATGTCACCCATGAAGCGAAATAACCACTGAGCTCATCTCTCTCCCTCTATCCTATTTTCCGAAAAACTTAACACGTGTTCCGGCACTTTAAGAATAGTTACACCC
The DNA here is from genome assembly GCA_949129095.1 of Volucella bombylans. Classification (NCBI taxonomy): domain Eukaryota; kingdom Metazoa; phylum Arthropoda; class Insecta; order Diptera; family Syrphidae; genus Volucella; species Volucella bombylans. Next base: position 73,814,831 of record OX422142.1, on the reverse strand, counting down.
TCTTGAGTGTCGTCATCGAGGAAACATAATGACCAGTTAAAATTCCTAAAGAAGCTGTTACGTCAGCTCCAATTGGCTTTCTCGTAGGTCGGTTCTTTTAGGAATCTTTTCCCTAACTGTATGGTGGGTGTACGAGAAATTAGCTGATATGACACAGTGGTTCGACGAGCCTAGTAGGGAAAGCTTCAGCTTCAGATGATTTGAGAGATGTGACCGGAGATCTACCTGTGTTTCACTAAGAGGAAAAACTGCTGGTCTGTACTTACAGACGTGGACGTACGCAGAAAAGTGATTACTTTTTAGCCAGCGTATATTGATTACATCCACCATGAATTCCACAGTAATAACCATAAACAAATGCAAAAAATACAAATCGAATAATTCAACAATATGACAACATAAGGAGTACTTTAACAAAGAAGCCCATGATTTCTAGCTTCATCCATATCCAACCAAGATATCCCTTACGGCGGTTCTGTAGGATGAGACATAGACGATGCAGTAATCATGCTTCCTCCTCCGAACAACAAATAAACAAAAAAACAAAACTAAGCGCAAGGTATGTGGAAGAAATTCTAAGAGAAAAGAGTCCGAATAGCACAGAGAGTTTTTTCTTCACTCAGAGTGATTCGAAGTTTATAATTCGCAGTATTTTTTTTTGTGCTTGAAACTCTACAACAGCCAAATCTACGTGTCAGTGTTATGCCTTCACACGCAGAATTTTTCTGTCGTCCGAATAGCATGGAGAGTTTTTTCTTCACTCAGAGTGATTCGAAGTTTATAATTCGCAGTATTTTTTTTGTGCTTGAAACTCTACAACAGCCAAATCTACGTGTTAGTGTTATGCCTTCACACGCAGAATTTTTCTGTCTGAGTTCCAATCACACAAATGAAAAACTTGAAAGACTTGTCATGGGCTGGATTCGAACCTTGACCCTCCGAGTGAGAAGCGATTGCTAGTATCACTACACCACGGCCACCCCATATTGCAACTATTAATACAAGAAGAGAGAGGTTGATGATATTAACTTGGAATGCAGCTGGTGAAAACCTATTATTAATATTAGATAAATCGAAGATAAAATAATAAATAAAGAACAGTATTTAATACATGTTTGTGTGTTGTGTAATATTTAGAGGTTGTGGTTTAACTATGTGCTTAATTAATTTTTATTTACAACCTTTTGTTCAGTTTATACATTCATATTCGTATGTATTATATATAGCTGTTACGTTAGTAAATGTTAAATGCTTTACATTCTCCCATTCATAAAATGACTTTTTTTATAACTTGTGATTTATCATTCACTATTATAATGTCTAGTTAACGGTTAAAAGTGTACGATAAAGTAATTTGTTTTTTCTCATCTCACGGAGTTTCTTCATCGTAGGTAGAAAATCAATTATTGAACTATATAAAAATGGTTCAAATTTACGAGATATATTGAGTACAATTATTGACCAAACAAAAAAATAGGGGTTCCCATTAAAAAATCAAAGGTGGCCTTCGTTTGACCTTGAAAATGGGGCTCAAGGTCAAACTCGTGGTCACCATCTTATGTCCCCTTCAGAACCTTGTGACTTTTGTCTGAAACATTTTTCGCGATATCACGTATTTTTCGTGTAATTTGGATGTCTCAAGTTAAAAAACTCACCCAGTATAATACACTAATATATACTCGTAATAATAAAAAAAATACTTTAAAACTGATAGCTATTGTACGTTATTTTAAATAAATTGAGGAATTTAAATAGAAAGTTACTACGCTAACGAGTCTTTCTAAAGTACGTGAGAAAGCATCCATCGATAAGCTTTGAAATTGGAGGGTTAAATTCACAAACAATTATTGGTTGCCTATAATACAACAAGTCCAACTACACTAATAATTTAGGCTCCCCATTAAATGTTGGTTAGCCAATTAGCCCAACACTTAACGTAGTTATCTCTTTTTCTGTCCCATTTTCCCGAAAAACTTAACACATACTTTAGCATTATAAGTGGATATTGTAGCCATATCCACTTCAAAGAAAATAAAAGATACCAGTACCGTGCAAAATTGAGCAAATGTTTAAGAATCTCACGTTTAAGGCTCTGTAAAAATATTAAAACGCAACTGAATTCAATAAAACTTTTTTCATTTTATTTGTAACTTAATTCTAACAAAATTGTCTTATAAAATAACTTAAAAAAATTAAATAAAAACGAGTACAAGAAAAAAACTTAGGAGGAATTTCACTTGCTCAGTTTTGCACGTTTCGCATACAAAGTATTACCTTGTTTTTTAGTGCTTTGTCCACAACCCTTTATTTTTAATTACGCTTTTCATACGTTTGGGCATGTTTTCAACTAAATTTTGAATAAAATCGTCAGGATTTGGTTCCACTCATATTGAACTCGATGCCATAGTTCTTCCATGTTCTCAGGAGACCTTTAGTATTTTTCCAGGCGCCTTTTTATTATCGCCCACAAATTCTCAATTGGATTGAAATCCGGGGGATTGTGCAGGCCACCCCATTACCTTAAAATTTTGCTGAGATAGCCATTCCTTGACTATTTTGGCGGTATGTTTCGGATCCCCGTCCTGTTGGAAAATTACTTCCTCCTCAGGGTATGCGCTCAAGTCTACAAAATCCTGAAAATTAGTCTGCAATATATTAAGATAGTCTTCCTTCTTCATTATGCCGTTTATTTTAAAGAGTATCCCCAGTTGTTACCACGTGAAGCAACCCCACATCATCAAACTGCCTCCTCCATATTTGACTGTTTGCTTGACATGATGCCTCTAAATATTTTCGCTAGGTCGATGCCAGTAATAACTTATCCCGTCGGCCTGAAAACAGTTAATTTTTACCTCATCCGACCAAATCACGCGCTTCCAGCCCTCAATGCTCCAATCCTTATGTTTTTTGCAGAACGCTAAACGAGCTGTGATATTTTTGGTCGATAAGGCTGGTTTCTTTTTTTTTAATAGCTGACACAACCCGATTCTGTGCAAGGCTCTACGTGCGCTCCACTCACTAACTGTTTTATTTAAAACTTCTGAAGCCTTTTTGGAGTCATCGACTTGTTTTTCCGCATTTCCCGTGTCATTAAACGTGCATCTGAGTCCTACTATTCTACTATAAGCTACTATTCTTAGGCCGTCCGCCAGTTTTTCAGTTTTTATGCATTTTTATTTTTTAACTTAAGTTACTCTTATATGCTAAACAAAAAACGCTTAAAAATTAGCTTAAATTACTTACAAATAATCTTATTCTAACTTAATGGCCCCATGCGGGCACTCTAAGTTAAACCTAACACTTAAACTATGTCTTTCAACGAATCTTACAGTCTACTTTTATTTCTATTTTAACATTAATTACCTTAGGCCGTCCGCCAACACTTGGATGTACAACATTAATAACCGTACGTTGGCTTATATTTAATTTTTCCGCTATTGTACTTAGAAGATTTACCTCTTTCAGCCAATACAACGATGCTATACAACGATCTATTTCAAGATTTATTTTCCTCATACTTTTAATAAATTGGCGGCGTTCTAGCTTTATACACTTTTTTACAACTGATCAAACTAGTTTACAATTTAAAACTAGAAAAGTTTATGTGTAACAAATAAAAGCAAAAAAAAAATAACGGAAAATATTTTTTCATTTTTAAGTGTAACATGACTTTTGTCTTATGTGTGCAAATGAGCAAATAGAGTTTCTCTTAAGTTTTCCCATTCTCTTTTTCTTACTTGTCTTTTGAGTTATTTTGTGAGTGGACTTTATAAGAATTAAATAACAAATTAAATGCAAAAAGTTTTATAGAATTCAGTGTCGTTTTAACATTTTTACAGAGCTTTAAACATGAAATTCCTAAACATTTACTCAGTTTTGCACGGTACTGTAAGTGCACCTAGTTCTTAATCAGTGAGGGGAAGAACAATCAATAGATATTTAGATAAACATTACTACGACAACAGAAAACAGTATATCCAGGAAGAAACTACATTCGAATAAAATTAACGGGCAGAAAAGAATTAAATTTGCAAATCGCTACGTGCTTATTTGGACTTGTGAAAACGATTCATTTTTACCGGTGAATAAAAATTTAGTAAAGACAGCCGCTTCAAGAAGGGAAAACTTTTGACTACGTATCTTAAAAGACAATTAATTAGACACAAAATAAATAATTATAAGAGCCTATTAAACAAAATGTGAAAATATACCACCAGGCTTTGCCAGAAAATTGCTTAATTCTTCCAATTACGTGAGCTCATACAGTAGTGGAAAAAACAAAAAGGTGTGAACGGAGATTAAATGGAAATTACGATAAATATTAGGTGTGTTTTTTTGGTATTCTATATAGGCTTAAAGAAGTACTTGCCAATAAAACGTTTATCCAGGATAAGCAATTTCAAAACAATAGTTTGGCAGCACCGCGAGATGACATTTCTGTTTACCTATTTGGTTTTGTTTTGTGATTTGTAAATTTTTCTGTTGGCTTTTAAATATACATAGCAAAATGATTTTTCTGATTTTTATCACTGACGTCTCTCGGTTGTGTCACTTATTCGATAGCATTTTTTGATAACAATCGGGGAAAAATGGTTTGGTAGCACAGTTTTTATCGCGGCTAAGGAAATAAGGCTGGATAGTTATCTAGAGTTCGTTATTCTAATATAGGCTAAGTTGTTAGTGTAATTTACATGGAAAATATTTGTTAAACCTGCATTGAGACTCGGAACGAAAATTCTGGCGGATATTTTTTGTACTTCAACCCCTATGTTAATTTCTGATACTTCGTTGGGTGGAAAGATTTGTATGGGAAGCTAAAATTCGGTACGGAACAAGATTGATAAATTTGTTGTAGAAATTTTTGTTTTCAAATACGTGTTGGGTTAAAATGTCGAGAAAAGATACGCGAGTTTCGAAATAAGTGCTTCTGAAGTGTTTAGATGGGATAGTTTAAATAGAATCGTGCTTTAAAAAATGTAAACAAAGCACTTGTTAAACGCGAATAAATTGTTTTTCTTCTTATTGCTTTCTTCAATATTAATTTCGTAGTGAATAATAAAGGGTCCGCCATCTAACGTTTTTTTTTTCAACTAGTACTTATTTCGTGAATGGTAACACTTAGCTCATGTCTGATTTGACAAATAATAAACTGTCTAGCCGCAGAGGTAAAAAAAATGCCACCAAGGGGCGCTGAAGGCACTTTACCGGGTGTCAATTCTTTTCAACCGAATTCTCAACCGCTTATACTTTTCTTATCTTTTACTTAAAACACTTAATCACTTCTCCTAATTAACACTTCAAATTCAACTGATGAACTAACTTGCATACCATGGGGATGCTGATATTTATACTCGAATGACATATTTCAAGAACAATCCTAGACATCCAGCGTCCAATATAATTTCCATTTTCTAGAAAATTCGATTCCACTCTCCAGTCATCAATGGTCGAGACTTTGTTAAGGTGCGCCCCCAAGTCGACTGCAAGTCCATGTTCTTTCATGAAGTCTGTACTAATGATGCACTCGTCACATATGTCAGCTACCAGAAACGCATGAGAGAATGTTATTAAGGCCAGTCGAATTTTTATGCGGACTTCACCATATACCTCAAACGTTGCTCCTGTAGCTGTTCGCAAGGTGCAACTGCTAGTGTTATGCATCCAAGACTTCTGCACAAGATCCCTCCTGATGATTGAGGCCGTGGCACCGGTGTCTATTGTTGCCATCTATTTTTCTTTTCCACTGACTACTTCTACGAGTACTAGAAGGCTTTCGTTACATCGTTTTTCCAGCGAGACTTGGATGATGGTCCTGGGCCGTCTGCTCCTGCTACCAACTTCTACCCCGCGAAGTTGGTGCTTAAGCATTTACCAACTGATGGCTTCGGGAAGGTTGACCGGCTGCTTGATAGATGTTTCCTCCGGTTTCTTCCTCTATTTGCCACAGTGAGGGGAGCCTTTTCCTCGCACCAGTTCTTTAGACTGCCTTTGAAGGTGTCCTATTTTATTGCAATTCCAGCAGCGTATTATTCGTCTATCCCGTCGCGTATCTCGTTCCTCGGCACTAATACTTTTGCATGAGCATTCGATAGATACTACTTCCCTGGAGAAATGTGTTCCCCTGAAAGCCTGATTGGCTGCTTCTATCTCCAGAGCGAAGGCAAGTGCTTCAGCAAGGGTTCTTTTCCCGGCATTCCTTACTGCCGACTGTAGCTTCGAATCTGCAGTTCCCCTGAAGAATGCGCCCTTTGCCATTTAGTCGATAATTTCCTGGCCAACGGTGGGGTATGATAAATGTGCCAAGCTACTCACGTCTGCTTGGAGTTGCTGCAGTGTTTCTCTTTGTTGCTGCGTTCGACTTTGCAATTGGACCTTGTAAACCTCCCCAAACCGTTTCTCGATAGCCTGTACTAAACTCACATAATCTTTATGCTTTTCGATGTCTACTGTTTGCAGCAATTATGCTGCAGCACCGTGCAAGACCATTTTTAGGGCAAAGAACTTTTCCTCATTGTCCCAGTCATTTGCAAAGGCAGCCATTTCAAACTGATTTAACAAGAGGAGGTGCATCATCGCAGCCATGTTACTGCCGGTACTTATCTGTTCATCCTCGTCAGCGTCAAAGGAGTATGTATCAGGATCATGTCCCTCGTTATTCAAAGCCTCCTGAAGTCGGAGCACCAAGTCACTTTTTCCTCCACTGGCGCTGAGGCTTCTCTTGTTCAACTCGGATTTGAGTTGGACGAGGGTCAACTCATTAGTTTTCGACCCATTCTAGCTTTTTCAAATAATCAGAAAACACTGTTTTTTTTTCACACAATAAGTCCTTCTGTGTCCCACTTCTGACACCAATGTAAAATGTTTGTGTGGGTACAAATGATAGAACTTATTCCGTTCAATACAAATCGCTTTATTCAGTACAGTTACAATTCACTATTTAATTCTTTCTCTCAATACAATCAAATTTCTGAACCACTTATACTTTTCTTATCTTTTACTTAAACCACTTAATTACTTCTCCTAATTAATACTTCAAATTCAACTGATGAACAGATTTGCATACCTTGGGGATGCTGGTATTTATACTCGAATAACATACTTCGAAAACAATCCTCGCCATCCAGCGTCCCATACAATTTCCAATTTGCTAGAAAATTCGATTCCACTCTCCAGTCATCAATAGTCGAGACTTTGTTATTCAAGCATCGAAATCTATCGACATCCTCTGCTATTTAAATCAATAGATGTCGCTGTTCACATTTAAATAGTTATCACAATATTAACACAATCTTAAGCAATTCGCACGCGCTGCTTGCAAGCATTTTAAGGGTACTCAAATCCCTTAAGCGCGCGCAAATTATGAAAAAAAAGTCTTTTTTTTTTCACATTAAAATTTGTTTTCTGAGGTTGGAAAAAAATAATAGGTGTGACTCCTAGAATAAGCAAAAAAAAAATCGAAATTAGAGCAAATTATAGAATAAATCTATACAAAATTTACTTCTCTTAAAGCTATTTGTTGGCCTAGAGTATAAAACATTTGATTTTCTCTTCCTCTAGTTTCTTTGGACTTTTTTGCTGTATTGCATTCTCAGAGCAGGACAAAGTTTGGATATGAATTTTTATATTTTCTCCCTTAGAGGGAAGATTTAGGATAAAACGTTTCTCTTCATCGGTACAGTGCCACCACCCATTATTTCGAAAGAAAATTTAACAATTTATAGATAAAAACTTCAGAATACAAAAAACAACTTATCATAAAAAGCCGATTGTTTTTTAGAAGTTATTCTTGATTAAATACGCGCAAAACTATACACGTATTTCATTTCTACCGCGAATCAATATCACGTGCAATCTTAACTCGTCCGGAATAACTAATGAGAACTTTTAAGAACCAATAATTTACAGTTTGTTTTTAAAATGCAGCTGCATAAAAAGCACAATCATATGTTAAGATCGCTTTAGGTGGCTTTAGTATAAATGACATTTTAACCTGACGATTCACTCACACCTATTATTTTTTCTATCATTAATATACATGATTAAATATTTTCTAAAAAATATTGACCTTGGATATTAAGAATTACATATATATAATAGAAGAGATCAACGAATACGAAGGAGTGTTCTGAAAATATTCCTTTTTTCATTTGTGCTCGTATATTATTGTATATCAATACTTTAAAAATAATAATACTTTATATTTAGCTAAAATTCACCTTTTTTAACCGATTTATTTTATAATTTGGTTCTATAAAAATATGGGTCTAGTATAATGTATATTATAAAATAAAGCAGACCTTTTTTATCAACTAAAAAAAGATTATTTGTCTTGTTTTCGTCCGTTAAATTATATTTTATGAAAGTGTGTTGGCTTTAACTCTAAAAAGCGATTCTACTTCATGCCCACTGCTTAGTTTTTCTTAAATTTAATTATTTAGAATTTTATTACAATATAAAACTATAATGAATTTTCTATGCATAAGAATAACAAGAAAATATTAAAATGATAGAAGCTTGTTCTATTTTCTTTATTTTATATTTTTTAAATTAATCAAAAAATTACCACTTTACCCAAGTCTCTTTTGTCTAGCTTCTTTGCGCCCGTATGACAGTGGAAGCGTGAACCTTGTAACGATTCCCTCTGGTCCAAATACGTTCGAAGGAATGTTGTCCAAGGAATCAGACAAAGAGCGTGAATCCGACTGATCTTGTAAACTGATATTCAGTTCACAATTTGCATACATAGACAAATATTCAGCATTCGAAAGATCATTAAAAAGCGTAAGAAGAAATACTTTTTACTAGAAATTTCAGAAATGAAATAAGTAGTCACTAAAAGATGATCAATAACACACATGGACAACCAAACTGATTCGATGAACTGAATGAAGTCGCACATTCAATAAAAAACAAATGGTTATAAAACAGATGAGTTAAAACCAAAATATATGTATGTATGTATATGCATGTAACTATATGATTTCTTTTTTATTAAAAGAACAGATTTACAAGTACTCTGTAATATAAATTCATGAGGAAAATATTTTTGTTTTTAAGTCCAGGCCATATTTTGCAGGTGTCTTAATAAAAATTTGATACATATAACTTTCTGCCATCAGATAAAATAAAGATACGAGTACTTTCTATGCATAAATTAATACGTATGATTGTTTATTTTTAATTAAGAAAATAAATGTATTATAAGACAATGGTAATACTAATATGATATAGAAATGCAAAAGTAAGTTCTTTCTATTTTGCTCAGTAGAGTAGCAGGTATATCTAGATGTGCATATTTTACATTTGATGATGTTTAATTACAAATTTCCACAAAATTCTCAAACCATTAATTTCGCTTTAAAAGAAAATATTCAATATTTTTATAATATTAAAATATCCTCACTGAGCACAAAAAATAAATTGTGGTTAAAAGTTTTCTATTACGCACATATGAAAATACTTATATACGCAATGTGCTCTACAACAGACAACAAGCAAAATTCAAATTTCTGTCAAAACGATTTTTTGGTTTGCTCTCTTTGTACACAAAGCAACAATAAGAACAACACAATGTTTAAATCATGATCCACATAATACTGTCACAAAATAAATTTATTCATTTATTTAGATGAGATCTTCTGATAGAAGTTTTGATATCCATGCCATTAAGAGTATTAAGGTTCTGTTTGCTGACTAAAAGCATCGATTTCAACTTAATTCTAAATATTTTGTAATTGTTGCTCTTTGGTTTATTATCATTGTAGAAGAATAATAAATAAAAAATTACTGAATAGCCGAAATGTATTGTAAACTAGTCAAGTCAATGACAACGAAAATCCAAATTTAGGACTGCAAATCGCATCAATTTCAAAGAAATGACATACAAATCATTGTCTATCTGACTTCAATTACAAATCTTTTTTTGATATAAATTCACGAATGTTATATTTATTCGAAAGTTTTTGATGCAAAGTAAACTAAGCCATATTTTGGTATAGAGCTGCTAACAAAGCTACTCTACTCCTACCCAGCAAAGGAGCGCACAAGTTATAGTCCGAAAAATCGATATTGAAATATCACCTAATAATATATTTCTGTGAAGATACGGTATCAGTCGATTTTTTTTTAACACGCCGTATGAAAGAAAGGCAGTATAAAAATTCAAAAATAAAATTACTATGATGTTTGATAAAAGTATGTATGTACATTAAAATCGACCAATCATACTTCTAGGCCAGCAATATGCGGTTAGCTATCCTAAATTAATGTACGAGGGGCGTTCAACATATTCTCGGTATCGGGGTGAAGCTGTGGTTGTATATATAAATTGACTTATTTATTAAGTAATACTATTATTTTAGTGCATTCATATAAAATTTCATATAAATTTGATTATTAATTCGCGTTTTATCTCTAGTTAAAGAGAATCATAATGGCAACTGAGACGACGATGGTGAAAATTGAGCATCGCGCTGTAATTAAATTTCTCACTAAGCAAGGAAAAAGTAAAACAACTATTCATGAAGAGATGGTGGCTGTTTACCAGGATTCCGCACCTTCATTATCAACTGTGCAAAAGTGGTCAAGTGAGTTCAAGAGAGGCAGAGAGAGCATTGAAGACGACCCCCGCTCCGGCTACTGCTTGTACGGGAGAAAGCATCAAAGAAGTCGAAAAACTTGTTCTTGAGGATGCCCAAATAAAGGTGAAAATGATGGCAGAGATCACCAAGCTTTCAATTGGTACCATTCACACCATTCTTCATGACCATCTTAACCTTTCAAAGGTCAGTGCAAGGTGGGTGCCACGAATGCTCACAGCGCCTCAGAAAAAAGTGAGAATCGCATGCTGTAGAGAGCTTTTGGAGATGTGTAGTGAGAACGCGGACGGTGTTATGGATCGAATTGTTACTAGGGACGAAACATGGGTCCACCACTATGACCCTGAAAGCAAACAAAAGTCCATGCAGTGGCATAAAAAAGGAACAGACCCCCCGAAGAAGTTCAAAGTCACTCCGTCTGCCGGGAAGCTCATGGCGACAGTTTTTTAGGACTCAAAGGGAATCTTGCTCATTGAGTACAAAAAAAAAGGTGAAACCATCAACGCCACATCCTACGCTTCCACTTTGCATAATTTGCGGGAGGAAATTAAAAAGAAAAGACGGGGTAAACTCGCAGCGGGTGTGTTGCTTCTTCATGACAACGCTCCTGTTCACACGGCGCGAGTTTCCAAGGCTTCTGCGCGAGATTGTGGTTTCGAAGAAATCCAACACCCACCCTATAGTCCAGACCTTGCCCCTAGTGATTATTTCCTGTTTCCGGATTTGAAAAAATGTCTTCGTGGAAAAAGATTTTCGGATGATGAAGAACTCAAGTCGGCAATAAATGGGTATTTTGCAGAGAAAGAGGAAATTTATTTTTTTGAGGGTTTAAAAAAGCTTATCTCAAGATGTAACAAATGCATTGATGTTAGGGGAGATTATATTGAAAAATAAAAACAATTTAAATTGAATTCGCATTTTCCTTCATATCGATACCGAGAATATATGGAACGCCCCTCGTATATAGTCGTACATGTATGTACCTAGATGGGGGACCACATGAGAACTCGGTACACCGCGTGCTGTAGACAAACGCTACATGGGCATAGTACACCGGCGTAAAATCCTGGACTTTACAAATTCATTTGTATCGATCTTTTGAAAATAAAATAAAATAAAAATTTGGTTCATAATTGGCTTAACTGAACAGTTGGTTGATTAGAATTAACGAGTATTATATTACATATTTATTTGTATGTATATGTGCGTTACGTACATACATTACAGTTACAGTAAGCAATATAAAACGTTGATTTAGCAAAAATTTATATATCTTATAAAAACAATCCCTTAGTTTCCAAAAAATACAACAATGAGAATCGATAGATCCATGTTGCGAACAATGTAGGTAATGCGAGGTGGATCACTACCAACACTGCAAAATCATCTATCGACACAAAAAATTATGTTTACAGCACGTATATACAGGGTGCCTGTTAACAACCCTGGCACATATAGTTCTAACGTTGGTACCTCTGCTGCTGATGCTGAGGACAAGTCATCATGTCAAACGAAAAAAACCTAAAAGCGACTAACCCCAAAAAGGTCACCTTAAGAACACGTTTTTTTTTCTCTTTTTTAAATGATTGGAATTCCTTTGTTAAATTCTTTAAAGCTAAATTAATCTTAACACTAAAGTAAGTCATCTAAACTTATTGTACTACTTGAATTACATATATTTCTATTTAAATAGGATTTTATAACGTTCCACAATAAAAAAGAACAAACTATTTGAACAAGTCTTTTTTATTTACGTTAATAAAAATTAGTGCTGTTGTCGCAAGTTCGCCAACATTTTATAAAATCTTTAAAGAAGATCACTATGCCAACATCAAAAGACCAGATGTCACCATCAGAGCAACATAATTGCCAAATGTGTACCGCGCCAGATGCTCATGACAACATGGTCCAATGTGACAAGTGCGACTTATGGTTCCATTATCAATGCGCACAAGTCGATAGTTTTGTGGCATATCAAGATTGGACATGCAAAAAATGTGCTCCACCAATTCCGGCGCCTGTTGTGGAACATGCGGGACCACGATCTACAACATCATCCAAGCCTTCGAAAACTTCAAGATCTTCATCAGCAAAACATTTTCAACTTCAACTGCAGAGACTGGAAGAAGAACGATCCTTGAAGGAGAAGCGTGATCAGGAATACCTTGACAAGAAATATTGTTTATTGAGTCAGGCAGAAGATTCCTCCGAAAGCGATGACGAGGCCCGTTCACTTAATTCACCAAAGCAAGTGCAGGAATGGTTGCAGAACGCTCGTAAGTATCAGGAATCCAGTTAAATTTGCAGGTAATTCCAAAATAGTAGCTGCTGAGTTATCAGTTCCCTACGTCCACGAACCGATTGCTAGTTCCTCCTGGACGGGAGCCGTCGTTGCACAACAACAAAGGCAACCACATCAATCACAATTGCCCGCAAATTCAAGTGTGATACCAGAACCCCTCACTACACCCATCACTGTGCCTTCAGCTAAGTCATCGCAAATAAATCGACTATCACCCCAGCAGCGATCTGTCACTAAGCCCCAGCCGTCTCAAGCCCAATGCTTGCCTTCAGTGATAGAAATGCAAATTCCACCACAGCAACCGCAATGCCTGCCAAATATTCAATTATGTGACCCAGCCGAAATTCCTCCACCTAGCATCTCTCGGAGGAGTTCGTCTTCACATGATCACACTCACACCCTGACAAGAAGTAACCTGGCAGCGCGACACTCAATATCGAGAGATCTACACAGTTTTGGTGGGAGCCCTGAAGATTGGCCGCTATTTATTTCTAATTTTAACAGATCCACAGAGTTATGTGGATTCTCTGAGGAAGAAAATTTGGTTCGACTTCAAAGGGCTTTAAAAGGAAAATCTCTAGAGGCCGTGCGTTGCATGCTCATCCAACCCAATTGTGTCTCGCGCATTATATCAACACTTAAGATGCTGTTTGGAAGACCAGAGCTAATAATTCACTCTATTCTTCAGAGAATCCACACCACTCCCCCACCCAAGGCCGATAAGTTGGAAACCATAGTTGCATTCGCCGTTGTTGTCCAGAACATGTGTGCAACGATGGAAGCGTCTGGAATGGCAGCACATTTAAATAACCCGACCTTGCTTCAAGAGCTTGTCGCCAAGTTGCCGCCTTCTATTCGCTTAAATTGGGCAATTTTCAGACAAACTCTGCCAGCTTGCACAATTTCGCACTTTAGCACTTGGCTTTATCAGATCGCTGAAGCTGCCAACTATGTAATAGTCCCTAACGAACACAGACCAGAAACTAAACAGCCCATTCGAAGTGACAAAGAGAGAGGTTTTCTCAATGCTCATGCTGAGGTTTGCAGTCATGGAGATACGTCATGTACTAATACGAAAGAGAGCAAATGTCCTATCTGTGCTGGAACGTGTTTCTCTGTTGCCGATTGCAGAAAGTTCGAAACTAAACCGCCCATTCGAAGTGACAAAGAGAGAGGTTTTCTCAATGCTCATGCTGAGGTTTGCAGTCATGGAGATACGTCATATACTAATACGAAAGAGAGCAAATGCCCTATCTGTGCTGGAACGTGTTTCTCTGTTGCCAATTGCAGAAAGTTCGAACAGCTAAGCCACTCTTTAAAATGGGCAGCTGTCAGAGAACATAAGCTGTGCAGAAAATGTTTAACAAGGCATACCAGCAATAAATGCAAATCTGACGTAGTTTGTGGAAAAAGTAATTGCAGTTTTAAACATCACAGATTATTGCACAACGACCAGAAGGATATTGATCGCCAACGGTTAATAGGTGTTTCAATGACAGCGTCGCATAATGCTCATTCGCGAGAATTTCAATCGATGCTGTTTCGAGTTGTGCCAGTCGTTTTATATGGGAACGGCATTCAATTACTTGAGTTTGCCTTTTTAGATGATGGATCTTCCCTAACGCTAATGGAAGAAGAGCTAGCAAAAGATCTGAATGTTGCAGGAACACCGGAGCCCCTGTGTCTGAGATGGACTGCTAGCACACACCGATACGAAAATGATTCTAAAGTGATGAGCATCCGAATATCTGGAACTGGCAAAAATAGTAAAAAATACCCCCTGGCTAATATACACACGGTTAAGAGTCTTCAACTCCCCCGACAAACTGTAGACGGTAAAAAGCTACAAGAAGAGTTTAGGCACTTAAGAGGTTTGCCAATTGAATCATATGAGGACGCAGCACCTCGCTTGTTGATCGGACTTAATAACTGGAGACTTGGGCTACCGATAAATTACAGAGAAGGGAAAACAGAAGAACCAGTGGCAACCAAGACACGTTTAGGATGGACTATACATGGACATTGTTCTCACTCACCGCCAGACTATGGATGTATAAATACTCGGGCTAATTTTCACACATGCGGATGTAATAATGGTGACGACATCGAGCTTCAACGCCTTGTTAAGGAATTTATAAGCAGTGAGCAGTTTGGAGCGTCAAAATCTGAACATAACTTACTCTCAGCGGAAGAAAAGCGAGCTCAAGAGTTGCTGCAAGGTCTGACCCGCCGAAAAAATGGTCGATTCGAAACAGGATTGCTTTGGAAGTACGAAAATATCAGTCTCCCAGACAGTCTACCCATGGCGAAAAGGCGTCTTATAGGTCTTCAGAAGCAAATGAATCGGAATCCCCAAACTGCTGACGCCCTTCACGAAAAATTAGAGGAATATATTTCCAAAGGGTATGCCAGAAAGCTTTCGACGCAGGAAATCAAAGAGAATCGTCAAGCCTGGTATCTGCCGGTGTTTCCAGTAATAAATCCAAACAAGCCTGGGAAACTAAGAATCGTTTGGGATGCTGCTGCCAAGGTTCAGGGGGTTTCACTTAATTCGGTACTCCTCAAAGGTCCAGATCAACTGGTTTCCCTGACATCAGTTATTTACAGATTTAGAGAAAGACAGATTGCGATCTGTGGTGATATTATGGAGATGTTCCACCAAATACAGATACGAGAAGAGGACCAACACTATCAGCGATTTCTATGGGTCGGGCGTAAGCAAAAAGAAATTGACTTCTACGTTTTGAAAGTGATGACCTTCGGCGCAACCTGTTCGCCCTGCTGCGCTCAATATGTTAAAAATCGAAATGCTGATGAATTCCAACAAGAATATCCTAGAGCGGTTAAGTCAATTCGGGAAAATCATTACGTTGACGATCTCATGGATAGTGTTGATTCTGAAGAGGAGGCAATTGAGCTGGCGAACCAAATTCGATACATCCATCTGCAGGGTGGCTTCTACATACGAAACTGGATATCGAACTCTCAGACTGTACTGAGCGCATTGCAATCCAATCAAAGGGAGGAGATAAATTTTAGCTCGAAAAGTGAGTTGGGGACAGAAAAAGTCCTAGGAATGTGGTGGTGCACCACATCAGATTCCTTTACATATAAATTATCACCCAGTATAAAAAACGCTGCAGTTCTTTCTGGTAATGACCGCCCAACGAAACGAGAAGTACTCAGGATTCTGATGACTATATTTGACCCTTTAGGACTTCTGGCGAACTTTCTTATGTATTTAAAAGTTCTACTTCAAGAAATCTGGCGTTCAGGAGTTGCATGGTGACGAGGCCACGAAATGGAAGAAAAATCCAGATTTTAGCGCCTCAAACCGATGGTTCCGAGGCCCATCCTTTCTGACATTGCCTCCGGAAAGTTGGCCACCAACAGAACAGCCGGAAACAGCAACATCTGAGGAAATAAGGTCACAATTTATCGCAGTTCATCGTGTGCATCATATCCGTGTGTTCCAACCAGAAAGGTTTTCTAACTGGAACAGGCTAGTCCGCAGTACTTGTTATGTTCTCCGTTTTTTGCACAACGTACAGTCAAGGCGTAAGAAAACCGACCGAAAGTATGGTAAATTTAGCCAAGTTGAGTTGGAGGCAGCAGAAATGATATTATTTAGAGAAGCCCAACGAGAGAGATTTCTAAAAGAGACCGCGTCAGTATCAGCAAAAGAATGCATTCATCGGTCAAGTCCATTAGTATCCCTTTGTCCCCACTTAGACGAGAATGGCGTTCTGCGAGCTAATCTACGATTAGATCATTGTCAAGAAGCCAACATAGAATTGAAACGACCAGTAATTCTCCCTAAGGACCATGCGACAACAAACTTACTCGTTCAAAACTATCATCGTCGATACCATCATCAAAACCATGAGACAGTGATCAATGAAATCCGCCAGAGATACAGAATCCCAAGATTAAGAGTCGTTCTTCGTACAGTCAGAAGGTCATGTCAACTTTGCAAAATTCGGACAGCACAGCCACAGACTCCGCTCATGGGTCAACTACCAGTTGCTAGACTAGCGTCTTTTACCAGGCCATTTTCATATGTGGGTATTGACTATTTTGGCCCTATTTTCATATCCAATTTAAGAAGAAAGGAGAAGAGGTGGGGGGTTCTGCTTACTTGTCTAACAACGCGAGCTGTACATATCGAGATTGCACACACATTGTCGACGGACTCTTGCATACTTGCTATTCGAAATTTCATTGCCAGAAGGGGTAGTCCAATCGAATTTTATAGCGACAACGGTACCAATTTTAAGGGTGCGGAACGGGAATTGAAAGAGGCATATCAGGATGTTGATAAGCATAGACTTATGGAAATTTTCACCACAGCTAATATGAAATGGAGTTTTATACCTCCTGCATCGCCACATATGGGGGGTTGCTGGGAACGGCTGGTACGCTCAATCAAAACCGTCCTCTATAAGATAATGCCAAATCGCTACCCATCGGATGAGTTGTTGCGTAGCATGCTAATGGAAGTAGAGAGCACCGTCAACTCTCGTCCCTTAACATATGTCCCTCTTGATGATGAAAATAAAGAAGCGCTAACCCCTAATCACTTCCTTCTAGGTTCTTCCAGTGGATCAAAGCCGATTGCAATACTCAATGATGACAAGGCAACACTTAAAAAGAATTGGTTGATTTCTCAATTGTATGCTGAATCGTTTTGGAAAAGGTGGGTTAAAGAATATCTTCCTACAATCACCCGCCGCACTAAGTGGTTCGCGCCGGTTAAGCCAATCGAAGTGGGAGACATCGTACTTGTTGTGGACCCCAACAGTCCTCGAAATTGCTGGCCCAAGGGACGTGTAATCGAAACTCGTGTATCTAAGGATGGCCAAGTGCGAAAAGCTGCTGTTTTAACACAGGTGGGAATCCTGGAAAGACCTGCCGTAAAGTTGGCTGTTTTGGACATAGGAGATTCTGCAGCAGTAGATCCGCTAGTGGCAAAGCCCGCCGTAAATTAGGCTGTTTGTAAGGGTAAATCCGTTAGCGGATATACCGGGGGAGAGTGTTAACAACCCTGGCACATATAGTTCTAACGTTGGTACCTCTGCTGCTGATGCTGAGGACAAGTCATCATGTCAAACGAAAAAAACCTAAAAGCGACTAACCCCAAAAAGGTCACCTTAAGAACACGTTTTTTTTCTCTTTTTTAAATAATTGGAATTCCTTTGTTAAATTCTTTAAAGCTAAATTAATCTTAACACTAAAGTAAGTCATCTAAACTTATTGTACTACTTGAATTACATATATTTCTATTTAAATAGGATTTTATAACGTTCCACAATAAAAAAGAACAAACTATTTGAACAAGTCTTTTTTATTTACGTTAATAAAAATTAGTGCTGTTGTCGCAAGTTCGCCAACAGTGTCCCTAATTCGTCAACGATAATTTGGGAAATGATTCCTGGGCATATTCTAAGAAAAAAATCGTTCTACAGTAAGGGTCTATCTCCAATGCTGACATCACTTATCGAGGATTTAAGGAAAGGCTTACTTTGGTATACCCTGACGCATGTTTCCAAGTTTGCAGAAAAACCCGTAGATTTTATGATATTTGAGGAAACCTGCAGCAGGTAAAAAAATTTCCATATCTATTAAAAATTTAAAGCGTGCTCGTCTATTTGACTACCTATCAAAACCTTCATTCCTTACCCTGTTCCTCAAAAGTTCTCAGAAAGAGTTATGTTTCGGGTGTGAAGGCCTATTCGGAAAATTTACCAAACAAAAATGGTAGAAAAGATTAGAAAAAAAATCAATTCATCAGTTTAATTTTTACGCCAAGGTTAAAGTTGCTTAGAAACGCTATTTGAAATGTCTGCACTTACAAAACAAGAATATGCAGACTTTATTGACGTTTATGGGCTGAGCGCAGGAAGTTCAACGCGACGAAGATACCATGAACTTTATCCTAACCGACGACTTCCCAGTGAAGTAGTATTTGAAAATACGTATCGAAAACGGGATCAGTTTCAAATATACGACCTAATGCGAGAGCTCCACAAGTAAGAAGAATGTTGGTTTATTAAACAATACTGGGAGCTATTACAACTGATCCGTCAATTAGCATCAGACGATCAGCTTTGCAATTCAATGTTTCCAGATATAAAATTTCGAATGTACCCAGGCATCATTTCCCAAATTATCGTTGACGAATTAGTGGACACCCTGTATAATTAATGTAGAAATAATTATGTGTTGTATTGTGCCACATGAAATGATTTTCGCTCAGTCGGAAATAAGAAGTTCTCGAGTGAACATCCGTGCCAGAACGTTAAATGATCTTTTTTTATAAAATAAAGTGGTACGTGTGCTTGACGTGTGAAAATTTTAGGGTTCATTACAAGTACCGTTTTTTTTTTTTCTAGAAATTACTTACCATGCTGTCGGCAGTTCAAATTCGAACCCTCTTCCTTTAAAAATTTAAAATGGGACATAATGCGTCATTGGCAATGAAAAACATTAATGACGCATTTGAGGATGTAGCAATAAACGAACGCACTATACGACGTTGGTTTGGAAAGTTCCGTACGGGAGATTTCAGCTTCGAAAATTAACCACGTGGGAAGCCGGAAACGTTAGTTGACGACGATGTTTTAAGAGCAACGATGGATGCGGACCCAACGAAATCGGTGCGGGAGATTGCACAAAGCATGGGAGTATCCCCAACAGAGATCTGCAGCGATATACCTCAATTATTTATTCAGTGCATGCGTATTCATTTTTTCTATGAATATAACTGGTTGATCCTTCATAAAATATTTATCCCCATCGCATTGATGGCAAACACGTATGTGTTTCATACTAATTCAAACACTAAGCGATGTCTGATAATTTTTCTCAGATCGTAGCGATGAGTGAAAAAAAAGCGGTGCGAGTGTAAACCAGCACCGAAATTGCTGCGATAGTTCTTCTTATGTATTTATAGTAAACCCGAGTATTAGGTTTTTAAGTCATTGTATCCTGTACTACCGCATGTTCATATCGACTTCGCTGGAGTGTTGGTATGTGCGATCGCTTATGAATAACAAAAACACCTCATGCATCGCAACTACGCTCATTTGTGCATATGACTCAAAGATAAAAGATTTTTGAAATTTTATTTTAATTCATTTTTTTTTCTTTTATTTAAAGTTAAGACACAAAATTAAATTGGCCTTAGATTTATTGTAATAATTAGTTGTTGAAATTTTTAAAATGCGAATGCAAACATAATATACTATCGACTGTCTTGGGTCCCAGACTGTTCCTCTTCTCTGTTATTATGTTACCGGTTAATGAAAATGCTCGTTCCGACGCTGCACTGCTAGCAGGGATTGAATGAATTTGCAGTGCCATTTTTGACAAGTGAGGATAGTTTTTTGCATTAATCCTCCACCACTCAATCAAATCGGATCAAGTCTTCAGTTATTTTTACTAGTTCTCTGCTATATTTGTCTATTTCTTCTTCAGGAGTTTCTGGGGTTGCTCGCTCAGATTCTCTTAATAAATCTAAGAAAAAGAACTGAATATCTGCTTTGGGGGATAATGATGAATTTGTAATTAAGCAATAACAAAGCAAAGACAATCTATCTAGTCTTCAGCCTCAGTTGGTGTGAATACAATTTGAGAAACTGATACAGATGAAGGTGTAGCAGGATTTGCTGTATCAAAAATTATCGGTGAAGAGATAGTATCGGATAGAAGAATTGATAATATTGTCTGCGAAATAGACGCTGTTGGAGTATATTCTAATTTGTGAATGAAAGAAATGCAAAAGCTCTTAATATCTTCGAGGTGGTTTGGTTGCATACTTGCAGCTGGTGGATACAAAAAAATGCTGAAATGGCTGTTATGTCTGTTATGTCTGCATTGTTAAGTGCACAAAGACTTTTCATTTTATGAACCGAAGGTAAAACGAAACACAAAGAGGAGCTGCAAAATTGCACTTTCTTAAAAATGATTTCAAAGTCCTTACTATCCAATTATCTACAATGGATTTAGACATTGTGTAATTAGAATTCCACCGTGTGGGACATTGGTTCTTCAGAGAACTTTGTAATTTATGCTGCAAATTTGCTTTTTTAAAGTGTTTCACTATTTTTTTTTGCATGATTATAATATTTCTGTGAGCTCTGTTGTTTCGTCGAACGACTTATCTAAGACGTTTGCTAATAAATGGCTACTGCAGTTCAAGCTCGTATAGTGATCCAAAGCCTTTACAATATTTGTTCCTCTGTCTGTTTTAAATTTTATTGCTTCAATATTTTGGACACCAAACTCACTAAATAAAGTCTTCAATTTTCTCAGAATATTATCACCGGTTGATAATCCATTGATTTCATTCCCAAAACAATATCAAATTATTTAGTCTTTCTGATAGGGCAATGTGATGCCTAAAAAGTTTCGTTTTACATAATTGTCCGACCACATAGTAATTGTAGTAGATGCACAACTTGGTTTATTTCGCTTCTGAATTACTTTTTTTTTCATCCGCTAATTCTGGACTTTACGCGAAATTCTTGCTGGATCAGACAGTAAATCATTTACGTCTACATTTTCTCCATAGGTTGCACCTATCTTAATAAAGAACTTCACCAGATTTACGAAGTCCGAACCTGTGATATCCGAAAATGGCCTACAATCTTCTGTAACCCAAGCTATATATATGTCAATGGCGTTGTTTTTGTCATCTGCTGCCACAGTTTTTACAACTTCTGCCTAAAGGCTTGGCAACACTTATGCCGATTCGGATTATATGTTTGATGTCCGGAGTATTTAAGTAACTGAAGGCATGTGCGGCAGTATACCAATCCTTCCACTATGGTTTCGTCTTCCTTCAAGATTTCGGACAGTACATTCCAAATGAAACTTCTGCCCTTGTGTCGTTGTGACAAGGTGTAAACGTCACTAGCTTTTTTCTCAGCAACAAAAGCGTGATTATCCGACATTATACTAAATCTATTAATAGTATTGTTGCAACTACTGAATTGAAATGCTTTAGCAAGCTCATTACAGACAGACCATAGACATTTCTATTTGTTATCCCGTTGCTTTCCTCTTCCAGGAAAACAGTTTATTGCGGTGACCTTACACATTTGCATCGCTTTTGTTGTGATTGAATTTAAAGTCACAAAAATTTGACTGCTTGCAAATCTCAGGAGCGTAGTTGCGGTGTAGGCGGTGTTTTTGTTTTTCATAAGCGGTCGAACACACCAACATTTAGGCAAAGTCGATATGAACATGCGGTGGAAGACGATGCAATGACTCAACAACGTAACACTCGAGTTTATAAGTGAAATATACCCAATTGATCATTGTAAAAAGTGTGGTAAACACAACGTTGGCTTAGCTTGCGGTGACCGTACACACTTGCACTGCTTTAGTTATGCGTAGACTTTAAGTCGCAAAAACATGATAGCATGGCAATCTCTCATCCCCAATGACAATAGGTGGACACCTTTCTCTTTTAGGAAAGGTATTCCTTACTCGATAAGTAGGTACCCCGTGAACTGAACGAATCCCAAAAACTACGGCGCCTGGAAGTCTGCCCATCGCTTACATTAAGAAACCAAAATGAACCGTTTTTGCACCGAATAGTCACCTGTGATGAAAAGTGGATACTGTATGATAATCGTAAAAGATCTGGGCAGTGGTTGGATGCAGATGGAAAACCAAAACACACCCCAGCCCGATCTTCACCCAAAAAGGTTATGGTGACAATTTGGTGGACATCGAAAGGACCAATCCACTTTTCATTTCTTCAACCAGGAGAAACGATAAACGCTATCAATTATTGTGAGGAAATCGTCATATTGAATGCCAAATTGGCTGAAAAGCAACCTGCGTTGGTCAATAGGCACGGTCCGATCCTTTTGCATGGCAATGCTAGAACAAATACCTTACAAGTAATGGTGCAAAAACTGTTGCAGTTGAGATTTGAAATTCTTCCGCATCCACCGTACTCTCCTGATATTTCCCCAACGGATTACCATCTTTTCCGCAATCTGGATTCATTTTGCCCGCAGAAGATCTTCCGGAACCGAGAAGAGGTCATAAAGACTTTTGAAGATTTCATTGCCTCAAAAAGTCAGCACTTCTACGAAAAAGGAATATTTGACCTTGTATCACGTTGGACGAATGTCATAGATGGCCAAAGGATCCTATTTTTATTGAATAAAAATTTACGGACAAATAATATTGGCTTTTAAATTTTTAGTATATAATCGGACATTTCATGTGGTACAACCCAATAGTACATAAACATGTTCGTATATTATTCAGTTACTACGAAGATTTCCATTTACCTTACTACACTAAAATAGAAAATTTATTCGTTTAAGAACATGGAGAAATATAGGTTTTGAAAAACTGGACATTGAATCCTTTATTTCTGATTATTTTTATAGTTCTCTTTACAAAATCCAATTAAAATATAAATTTCTTTAACTTTTCACATGCGTTTTGGATTGGGAATCAAAACAAAGGTAAAAAGGGCTTTCAGTTAATGTGTTGTAGAAACAATTTTCTCTTAGTCTGAAATTCATTAATTTTAATTAACAAAATATTCGTAAGTATATAACTGGCATATGTTTATGCATTTATTGTCTCTATATTTGTATTTAGAAACTACTCTTGAGGGTTTTTTATTCACTCATTAATGAAAATCCTTTTAAATTTGCTGATGTAATTTTCAAAATAAAAACACTCCTGGCTTCTCTGACTACAAATACATGCAAAAGATATTGAGATACTATTGGAGCAGATTGAATATGTGCATTTCTAATGGTCGATAAAATTCCTAGCAATATGTTAACACAACACATAATGAATTCTGAATTGTTAATGTTTAACGAGAGGAAACAGTTGAAGACTATTCTTTACTTACCTCAAGCTTAGATCTGGAGAAGCGCAGCGTATTGCAACACTGGGTATCTGTGGGACTAATCTCATGGCACATGCAACTTGATTTCGCCAAACCTTCATATAAAAATCTTTTTGACCTTCAGTGGGCATCTTTTTAGTCGGCGCTGAACTTCTTAAGAGCGAAGCTCTATTGTCACTCACAGGGCTAAAATTTAAAATGTCATAAGCCAATTAGAAGATTAGTTTGCAATAACAATTAACAATAAAATTAAAATGATCACTAACGTCGGATCAATAACACTGAAAAGCGTAGTTACGCGTGAATAACATATCGGCCAGGCCTGTGCTACAGCAGATGGGCACTGTTGCAAAATACGGTGACGTTCCATAATCCCAAATAAACAAATCGCCCAAGGATCGAACTGTTGTTGATGTAAAGTACTTGCCTGCGACAAATTCAATGTTGATGTTGACGATTTAGAAGATTCTACAAAAAAAATTCAACCATTTATAAAAATTATGTTGGTGTATGGATGTAAGTGGCTTTTTACCGTCAGTATGTCCAGCTAACCAGACGCCACTGGATCGTTCGCTGATCCATTGCAAATCTATAGCATTTGCATTCAGAATCGCAGTCTTTTCAGTTTGTGGTAAGTGTGGTAAGCACTTTTCTAAAACCTTTTAAAGACAGCAAATATTTCAAAATAACTAATTCTCTTTTTCCTTTAATTATTATTTTTTTATTTACATTGAAAAAATACAGTTGTCCCTACATATATTTCATTTTTACAAGAAGGTAAGAAAACTATTTTCTTAACCAATTGCATTCCCCTGGTATGCAGCAATAAAACATTTTGCGTTATTGTCTCAAACAAAGTTAAAGTGAACAAGTTGGTGAGAGGGGGGTCTCAGCTTGTCCTCATTATCAAAGAAAGAAAAATGCCTGCGTTATAGGTATGTTATTGTATTATAATTTTTTTATATCAATTTTTTTATATGGAATTTATTTCGAAAATACGGCTGTCTAAGGTATATTTTAATATAATTGGATAACATATAAAAATAATGAATAACGAAACGGCGAAAAAAGGATTGCAAAGTGATCTAGAGCGATATAAGCTAATAGATTTTATAGTGATAAAACCGGTAACAGTCAAAAACCCATCTGTGATTAATTGATCACAATAAATTTGTAATAAAACTAATAAAAGAATTGAAGGCGCAATGCAAAAAAAAAATTAAAACTCCGATCATGGTGGAACGACTAAATGGATATGGTTAAGAAAAAAACAAACCCAAAAAATACTTAGAAGAAGACAAGGAAATCAGTTAAGCTTAAAAGAAACCAATCTTTCCAAAAAATACTATTATGACGAAAAAATATATGAAATTCCGACATATATTTAAATAAATAGGACAAAGTCACTTATTTAAAAATAACTAATAGATTTTAAACAGGCGGAAAAAGTATCTTACACAATAAAATGCGAAGAAATATTCCCTCTACATCTGTACACGACGAGGACATCTACAATTTGACGGAGGATTAAAAGCAATATGAGAAACTGTGACACCTACCTCATATTCAATAAAGACGTACAGAGGGGTTTTAGACAGTCGGTACAGCAGTATAATTAAATTTGTGTTAAACATTGATGAAGCAAAATACCGAAACACATCTAATCAAAAATCGACCCTTCATTTTTAATGATCTGGACAATAAAATTATGTACATTATAACTTCATCTAAAGAAAACTACGATACCAGGAAATTTAATTGAAAAAAGGAAAAAAATATTAGATAAGTAGATAACAAAAACGGGTAGCTTCTATTAAAATAATATCCGTATATCTAAGGTTAAGGTTAAGAAATACTGTTCTTAAGTCATCTGCATTACAATATACATACATTATGAATTATGTTCTCATACCTGCGGTAGACATCTGTCAATAACATCAATTACTGGCGGCTCAGTTTCTGGTATACCCAAAGCTTTCATTAAATTTTTAACTTCTTTCAATATCATCGCAGCTATTTTTCGCAAAAACGGTCGACAATTACACAGTAAAACTATCGCAAATCCTTCTACCAAATGTAATGTCGTAGCTAATGGTATCTCATTTTTCTTTGAGCTCTCTGCTAAATTGATCACAGTTGTCTGAGTAATACTTGATACACCACTTGAAGTTATTGTTGATGCTCCACTTGAGGTACTATTCACTCCACTACTTTTAACATTGCTAGCACTCGATATCTGACTGTTCGTAGTTTCCTTACCAGTAGTTGAATTTAATGTTGTTATAGCAGTAGGCGTTTTTAAATTATTTACTCCATTTGTTGGATTTAAATTGCCTATAGCACATCGCCAAATGTTTAGGAAAACAAATAGCATACGACTGCAGTTTTCTAGTAATTGTGGAAATGTATCCAAAACATCTCTCACCAAAAACTGGGTGTACCCATGCACAACATCCTGTCGCCAATCAGGAAAATCAATCACCAACGTTTGTAAGGATTGATGAGTAAGCATGCGAAGCTCTTCATCCATATGTACTGTTAGCCTAGAGAGCAAATCAACCAACTCGTGTGCGGTCATGGTGTCTGGAATAAGACGAGGAACAGCTGCAACACATGTCCGAAATAAATCAATTCGAGGTTTGCGTTCTCCAGTCAACATTTCATCTGGTTCCTTATTTTGATTTTGTGTAGTTGTCATCATCAAAGGACGACCGTAATGAACATCCAATGCACGTAATATATCAACAAATACACGGCGGACATGAGGAAAATATGTAGACATGCCAATGCTCCGGGCGGTATCATCGGTGAGCATTTTGTTAATGTATGTTTTTTTTACACGAAGTGTATTACCTGAGGGAAGGACACCAACAGTTCTTGGCATAGGGGGCTCTCCGTCCTTTTGTTGCAAAGAATCAGCAACAACCAAAAAAGCTCTTAATCCAATGCTCATTCTTTCAGGATTTAATATAATCTAAAATCGTTCATTTTTATTACTAAGACATTAGGTGAGTAATCCATACTTACCTTTATTGATCTGCCAACACAGAGTAGATCATAAACGATTTCACGCATAGCAAAATCTAACCGTTCCTGCGCGATGAATTGAATGATTTTCACGAAAATATTTAATGGGGTATCTCGTGGTATGACAACCTTAGAACCTCTGTAAAAGATTTAGTTATGTTATTAGATTTACACACGGTAATTTTTTAATTTATACACTGAAACTCACTTCGGAAATAAAGAATTGACAATACTCTGCAAGCGGGAATGAGTTGCAGAATTTGATTCACATTTTATACGAATCATATAAACCCATAGAAGACGGTATAGTGATTCTAGAGCGACTCGACTCATTTTAGAATCACGATTTTTTAAATTGTTTAAGCACATAGCCAAGAAATAGTGCCAGTTGGTTAAAAAAAATGTTTTTTGAGACACACAAAGCAAACATGTGACTAACGGAAAGAGAGCTAGACGATGTTTGGATTTTGTAGATGCATCTAAGGTTTGTGTATACAAAAGCTCAACAAAATTCTTCACACAAGGTACATTGACTTCGTTCTTTACTGCCTGAAAAAAAGTAAAAAATTAATCGTAATATGATACTGTGTTAAAATTTATTAGCAAAGAAACGACTCAAATATCAAAACTATTCACATACAAAACTAAAACTTTCTTATTTCCCTCAAGTTTTTGCATATGTTTTAAACAAAAATAATATAAGAGAAAAGATTTTTAAGTTTGGTCATAATTACATACTCTCGGATATAAATGATTTTGGTAAATCCTCTGGATAAAAAATCTCATACGACACTAATCGACTAGCGCTCGTGCTATACGCATCATTGTCGATCGCCTTCTCTCTTCTTTGTGCAAGTACGTTTAAGTACACAAAAAAAAAACAGAAACTCATTTCGCTTTGCCGTTTGTCGGCCTTCAAGTACTCGGTACTAAAACTTCGGTGTGTAGTGCTCTGTCGCATTACAATATGACCTCAGGGCCTAAAATGAAACCGGAAAATCGACATAGCGGTCTTTCCGAAGCTTCGCTTTCTGAACCCCTGAACAAAACAACGTTTAAACCCCTTAAACTCCCTAAAACTTAATCTTATAAAGACCCCAGATTCGTTCCAATCGCGCCTCAAAGCAGAAAAAAGCCTATCTAATTTATGCCCGGTCACCATTTGTATGCATAAAAGGCTCAACTTTTCAAAGGGTATAGTCTACGCTCCCTCACTTATAAATGTTACCGAAGAGGAAATTGTTTCAGAAATGAAGACTCAAAAAGTAAAGGAAGTTTATAAATTAACCAAACAATTCGAAGGAAAACCGCGACCAACAGGTCTAATGCTTTCTACTTTTTAAGTGTCTGGAACAATACCAAAGTCACATAATATATTCCGAATCACATGCACTGGGACACACCATGTATACAGCCTATCACCACATTCAAACACGGTTTGTTAAGGAACTACATATGTGCGCTAATTGTCATGCCCTCCATCTCTCTACATCGAAAGAACTCCCAAAATTCATGCAAATCATAAAAAAAAAAAAAAAAAAAAAGGAGCCTTACCGATGCCAAACGGATTTATTGAAAACAACACCCTTTTCAGGTAAACCCTAATTCTGTTCTATTTTCCGACAAATCAAAGTAGGCAAACATGATACCTACTCTCTCTGTTCCCCACAGTGAATCGCAACTCTTCGCCATACGAACCAACAACACAAAAACTTGATAGAGAACTATCAAAAGAAAATGTTATAGTAAAAAAAAACTCCCACCAATCAACAAAAAAATTCATTACACCCTCACCTCCCACTTCTATTGCTCCGACACATACAGTGTCGGACAAAACAATAGCACTCAGTGGCACTGGGTTACATTTTGCCAAATAAAATTGCTAAACTTTAATATATTTAAATGAATTTTATTTCTGTAACATAGATAAACAATAGATCTTAAAATGCTGAAGAACAAATGATGCTACTTCAACAGTTAAGAAAATACAACAAAAATAGAGCAATTCAACCGGAAGCATTCCTCTACTTGGATCAGATAGGGTTGATCCAGGATAGATCAGCGGTCCCGTTAATCTTCCATGTCGCTCGGACAGCTGCGGACAGGCGACTCAACTACAACAGAGACGTCGCACACGGCAGTGTGGATCGCCTCAGGTTCAGTACGGCGGTGGGGAATCGCGATAAGAGGGATGTCGTTCGGCAGCACCAGCATTTCTGGTGGTTGAATGATGGGGAAGATGTTTCGTCGTCGTTTCCGTCAATTACGAACCAGCCTCACTAATGAGGCAGAGCTGACCAATCTATTTGCTCATTAAATAGCGACGGCCAGTTTACATAGGTTTAGGTTAGCATTTAAGAAACATATACGTATATCGGTGTATACAAAGGCGTATACTGATATATGTATATGATTTTGTATAATGTCTATGTATGTTTATGTGTGTATTGTGCATTTAGGTTAGGTAGGCTAAGGTTTATTTTAAGTTAGATACTAAGTTTTTATAAAAAATAAAAAATTTCTTAACAAATATTTTTCCTTAGCCTTAAGTATTCAAAATAAATAGTTCTAAGTAAAATGTAAATAAAGTCGAAAGACATAGTTATAAGAATTTAGAGTAGCTTAGAGCGCCTGTGTGGGGCCAGTAAGTTAGTATAAGATTGTTAAGTAATTTTAAGCTAGCATTTAAGCATTTTTTGTTAGTATGTAATAGTTAATGATTAAGTAAATAAAATGCATTTAAAACTGAAACTGAAACTGGGTGTTCAAAATCAAAAAGAATTCTTGCTCGTTACAAAGCAAGACTAGTTGTGAAAGCGTACAATCAAAAAAAGGACATTGACTATTAGGAAACCTTCGCACCTGTAGTTAGGAACACTTCTATTCGATACCTACTAGCCCTGGCTGTGAAATATGATCTAGAGATCTACCAAATGGACGCAATCACCGTGTTCTAGGATGGTGATTTGAAAGAAATAATTTACATGAACCAGCCGATCGCGTATGACGACAAGGCGGGAAGGGTTTGCAGGGCCTTTGTACGGTATGATGCAATAGAATAGGCTATGGAACGAGAAATTAATTAAAGTCCTCATTGGTGTCGGTCTGACACACAGCAATATTGACCAATGCATATATTTTGGAATTTCTGGACCAGAAATCTTATTTGTTACCATATACGTTGATGATGTACTGATTTTCTCAAACGATTCGAGTCTCGTAGAGCATTTGAAGAGCGAACTCCCTAAGAGTGAAAATGAAGGACATGTGCTTTGCAACGTCCATTCTGGGAATTCGAATAACACGAAACAAAAAAAAACAGGTACTCTTTCAACCCCTGTTGACATAAATCAAAAACTGTTATCTGTGATGTGCCCATTTAATGAAAAGGAGATTCGTGAAATGTCCAAAGTGCCTTACATGCAATCAATAAGATCATTATTATTCGTTGCACAAATCACACGCCCCGACATTTGCTACGCCGTCAATTTGTTAAGCAGATTTGGTGTCAATCCAGGGAAGGCACATTGGTCTGCAGTTACGCGCGTGATGAGGTACTTGAAGGGAACCAACAATGGTTTAACTTTTCGAAAAATAGAATCTGAAATTACTGGTTAGTGCGATGTAGATTGGGCTAGCGATATGGATAGCCGACGTTCAACTACTTGCTATATCTTCATATTGCAAGGCGGTGCGACATCATGGGCCACCAAACGTCAGCAAACGATTGCTTTATCGACAACTGAGTAGGAGTTGAGAGAAGAAATTGATGCCAACAGCTCCGGAATCAATAATTTTAAATTGCAATAACAAGAGTGCTATCGATTTTGGAAACAATAACACGTATTCTCAGCGTACAAAACATATCGACATCAAGGACAAATTCGTACGAGAAAAACTAGGAAATCGCATATTAAAGCTAAACTACATACCGACCAACGAAATGATGGCAGATCTCTTAACAAAAGGCGTTAATGCCATCAAACTTGAAAAATTAACGGTCAAATTTGGACTCAACTAAAGATGAAATTCACAAATTAGAGTTAAACAAGTTGTATTTTTTTTATATATATATGTAACTACCTGGATTTTTTATGTTAAACAAAGCAAATTTAAATTAATTATTCAGGGAAGGTATTGAACTATAAATGAAAATGAGCCATTAATTTAGCACTTAGTACCTATTGTCAACTGTCAATGCTTATTAGTACATAAATAAATGAATTGTATCATTTCTTTCTTCTTGATTCAACCACTGAATTGTTAACACGCGTTTTATTTATTTCCGCTTGGCTGTTTCGTTTTACAATTACAGCAGTGATCATATCAGCAGCGGCATCGACGTCTCTATCGAGGAAACATTACGACCAGTTTAAATTCATAAAGAAGGTGTTAAGTCCGTTCCAATTGACTTTCTCGCGTTGCCATAAGGGTTTTTTAGGAATCTTTTCTCTAACTGTCGGTGTACGAAAAATTTGCTGATGTGACATAATGGTCCGACGAGCCTAGAGGGGATAGCACATTGATCTTGTATTTGCCAGGGTTAGAAGTTATCATTCACAACCTGGGTTAAGTTATTTCCCGCAGCGAAGATCTCAAAAAACCGTCCTTCGGGTGTTGTCTGTCCAGAATGTCGAAGCCACCTAGAATTTTGCATCTTGAAATCGCCCGTAATGACGATTTCAGTATGAGGATACAGGTATACATTTCTTCTTATAGAACGGCACATCAAACTCATTAAAGGTTAAATTGTCCAGTTTGGGGCTTCTGCAAATAAAGCAATAGTGGATAATTTGCTTACGGAAATGGAATTTTAACCACATGAGATTGAATTGCAGATTGGAACAGGTACTACATTGCACTGCGCACGTAAATGGCGAGACCGTGGTGAGAGAAGGATAATGGCACTAGTTCGTAGCCAGGTAGCTTAAGATCAGAGTGATCTGTGAGGTGTGGGCGGGGATCTACCTGTGTTTAACTAAGTGATAAAACAGCTGGTCTCTTTTAAAGAGAGGTTTTAAGCTGCCATGTTTTTACTCATACGAGGGCGGGTCAATAAGTCCGTGACTTTTTGAATTTCTGACCTCTTTACTGAAACAGCAATACTGCTCCTGTCAACAGGCATCTGTCAGTTGACTCCTGTCAAAATTTAAACTTGCTGCGTCAGTTAGTTTGTGTTTGACAGCTATTTTTATCAGACTACTCACTAATTTGAGGAGAAAATGGAAAAAAGTGAATTTCGTGTGCTTCACTTCACAGGAAGGTTTGGCGTTGTTTAATCGCAATATGGAGGAGTTTTTGCGCCGTTTTGTAACCGTGAACGAAACATGGATCCATCACAACACACCAGAGAACAAACAACAGTCAAAACAGTGGGTTTCTAAGGGTGAATCGGCGCCAAAGAAGGCCAAGGTGGGTTTGTCAGCCAATAAAGTTATGGCGACTGTTTTTTGGGATGCACGCGGGATAATCCACATTGACTACCTTCAAAAGGGAAGAACAATCAATGGGGAATATTATGCCAACTTATTGGACCGATTCAATGACGATTTGAAAAAAAAACCGACCTCATTTGGACAAGAAAAAAGTTCTTTTCGACCAAGACAATGCAAGGGTGCACACATGTGCAGTTGCCATGGCAAAAATCTATGAATTGGGCTATGAATTGCTCCCTCATCCACCCTATTCTCCAGATTTGGCTCCGAGCGACTACTTCTTGTTCCCAAACCTGAAGAAATGGCTTGGTGGAAAAAGATTTGACTCCAATGAGTCATCTCGCAAACAAAGGCCTATTTTGAGGACCTCGACAAATCATTTTTTTTGGAAGGGATAAAAAAATTGGAGAAGCGTTGGACAAAGTGTATAGAGCTCAAGGGAGACTACGTTGAAAAATAGAATTATTTTTTTATCAAAAAATCTGTGTTTTATTCCAAAAGTCACGGACTTATTGACCCGCCCTCGTATTAAAAATAAATAACATCTTTCAAATTTATGGGTCTATGGTATCAAATGGTAATTACTCATAATTACTTTAATTGTTTTACAGTAAGTGTTGCCCTAAAATTAATATGTTAAATGTTATTGAAGTTCAAGTG
Organism: Volucella bombylans; assembly: GCA_949129095.1. Taxonomy (NCBI): domain Eukaryota; kingdom Metazoa; phylum Arthropoda; class Insecta; order Diptera; family Syrphidae; genus Volucella; species Volucella bombylans. The sequence goes on along the minus strand of OX422142.1, from coordinate 73,781,921 downwards.
ATTTTTGTTTAAAAACTTAAAATGTAACATGTCATAATTTTTTTAGGAAAAATATATTATTAACTTTTTGAAACTTCGAAGTGTGTACCTAGTATTTACAAACAAAAGAAGAGGTGAGGCCATTTCAGTTGAAGTCAATAGTTTTCAAGATACGACGAAACTTGTTCAAACTATAAAAATCAAAAATGATGTACTTTTTTTACAATAGCCATATAAAATTAACTATTGTAGCCAGCAGCTGCTTTGGGATTTTTTCCCCAAAAATAAGTTTATTATTCCGCAATGCATATCCAATACATTTTTTTTTAAGTTTTAATTTATGACCCCTAAAAGGGGATAAAAAAGCCGCCTCGGGTAGGTTAGGCCCATTTTGCAGGTAAAATAAAACAATTACAGGTCCTTTTCCTGAAAAAAAATTAAGCATATCTCTTATAAAATAATATAAAAAGAATGCACATTTATTGTAGGAGAATACAATTTTTTTATATTTTGCATATCATATTTGTCTCTAAATCCTCTAGCCAAGTTACTTACAGTAATATCTCTTAATTTATTTATAATAATATTGTGGAGCTTTTGATTATCAAAAAAGATGACATAGGTATTAATCTTACTCCGTAAATATTCTAATTTATTAAACAAATCATAAATGGAACTCACTTTCATGTTTAATAATTTGCTCGTCCTTTGGCTTTGGTCTGTTGAACTATCGTCCAAGTTGCTTGCTGATCCCCTCCTGTATTTGCGAGATGGCTTTCCACCATGACTAAGAAGTGTGCCAGAGTAGTTTTACTGTCTCCTTCGAATTCGGGTAAGTATTGGATTTCTATCTACATGGCCGCCGCTGATAGCCGGTGGAATTCTGGCCACTATAGCCATTAGGCTGTTCAAAATGTCTCGATTGGGCACTTCTGGCATCTTCTGTAATTCTGTGCCATTCTTGTTTTTTTTTTTAATCACTTTACTTTATACAAAAGTCACTTCACGAATTCAATTTACTGTTTTTTTTTAACTAAATTATCGTGACTCCGCGATTTAAGGGTTTAAAATTTAAATTTCTGCGTATTGTACTTTCACGTCAGGATAGTTGTACCTGATCATACCGACTGCACCAAATAAATTTTAACACTTCATAAAAATTTTTGTTTAAGAAATGTTTATTTTATTCCTCATCTATTCTTATTTACGTCTTTAAGGCCAACATAATTTTATATGCAGGGTATAGTACTATGGTCGCCGTTTCAATACGGAGCTGCACCGTAATGCAAAATCAAACTAAAAACTTAAAGATAGTGGAATGACAGAAGAACGTTGATTAAACTCAAATATTACGGCATAATCTCTCATTGACTTGCTTGCATTTACATTCTTCAAGAGGTCAGCCGAATGCATTCAGTTCACTTATTCACACTATTTCTCAATGGGTTAACCAAATGCATTGGTTTATACGATCATGAATAATTGTATAATGTAAACACAGGCAAATATGGTTTAAGAAAATATACATAGTATGGTTTAATTCGCGCATCCCAAGAAACTATCGTCATGACCTTGTTGACCGATGGACGTACCTTGGCCTTCTCATTCACCAAGTTGTTTCGCCAAAATTCCAGTTAGAGATTCGAATTGAGCCTTGGAGTAAGCCGATGGGGTCCGATCAGCTTGTTAGCCAATATGCCTGCGTACACCTTGAGCTTAAATTTATGCTGGAAAGGTCTGTATTTCATGGAGTGAAAATGTGTATTCTTGTGTTGAAAAATCCTTTACCGAGGATATCATGAATTAAATGTCAATATCTCGGTTGAAAACCACAAACTGGTTATGCAAATACAATGCATTGGTTACGCCCACGGAAATTTAAAGACCATAGATAATATGTATTCACCGGACCATTGTCACTGTCTACTTTGAGAACAGAACAGAGTTCACAATGAACAAAGAACTGGGAAAAATTTTAGGAAACCGGGGAATTTTAGGAATAATAGTGATCAAAGTAGCAAACCTTCAGGGAGCGTTAGAAATAATAATTACTATCAGAATGAACCAAGACCAACAGGGAATGGCAGACAAAATCTGTCTCCAAGGCCACAACCCATGGATAAAAACAATGTACAGACTGACCAAGGTCCTATCAGACAGGAAATCAATTCAGTAGAGCCACCGGTTTATCTGATAGAGGCTCGGACAACTAATGACAATAGCCACAAATCTTCAAAATCAACGACATTACATTTTAATAGACACAGGTAATGCTAGCTTCATAGCAACTTTCGACTTGATTATAGATACTCGACAAGTTGAAATAAAAACTATTAATAGTACAATAACTCAGAGTACGAACACAATTCAATTTCCCGTGCCGACGGAATTCAGCTACAGTTACAATACATTCATTAAAGCTTGCGCTCAGAACTTAGAAAATACGAACTACGCCATATACTAAGTATGGATGTTCTTAAAAATATAATTAAACTATTGAATCGAACAAGGAAAGATAACTGTAAAAAATATGATAATTCTTAAGACAGAGTGTGGACAAGAATTCTCCTGCAATAATCTATCACTGAACATTTAACTAGAGTAGGCTCACCTGAGAAAATAGTTACAGATAACGAGTTTAACACAGTGTATATTAGAGATTATTTAGAGAACGAAACTTAGACGCACATTATACTAAACCAAATGCACATGCAGGTAACGCTGACATAGTACCATAGCCAAAATTTTACTTACCATGAAGGGAGAAGAATCAGTAAACACAAATGCAATTCAGGGACTAAATAATCAATTAGATGAAAATAAAATATGAGGGACATAAAGAATTTAGTTTTAAAAGACAGGGAAGAAATAGATATAGAAATATCAAAAAGAAAATCAACAGTTACAAAAAATAATACTTAAGCGTTTACAACGGACAGAAGAACTCACAAGATTACAAATGTTAGAGAGATTAATCGATAATTTATTACACACCATAGCTGCAACCAACTTAGGAATTACTCACCCTAGTTTAAGCTACGAGTAGTTGAAAAATATTAAATCAGGAGTAATGAAATATACGGATGACTCTATCGTTATAGCATTAAAAATACCGGATGAAGTTATTACACTCCCCATCAAATTAAGTGTACCAATAACAAATCATGAAAAACAAGAAACAGATTTGGAACCATTTATCGTAATATAAATATGACAGTGAAAAGAGCAATGTTAATGATTTAAGAAGAAGAAATGATTGTATTTTAAAAAGAAATTGTTTGAATCGTGAATATAAATGAAAGAACTTATGTTGTTAAAAATGCTGAAAATAAAACTGTGCTAAATAATTGTGATCCCAGAGACTTAATTCTCACAGGAAATTATATTATTAATATTCAGAATTGTAATATCAAACTTAATGACGCTATAATTAGAAATAAGAAAACCAATTATACATTCCAATTTTATAATGAAGAAATCATTAAAGAAAATGTTACAGACATTTTGGAAAGTTTGGAAAATAGCAAGAAATTGCAAATAGAACGGGTTGAATACGATAAAATAAAAACCTATGTCAGAAGAACGAAGAAAATTAAAATCAAAATTAATAACTTAACAGAAAAACAAAAGGGAAACTTTACAGATATTCCAAAACACAATAATTTCCAGGAGAAAATTGTCTATAAGGATGGAGGAATTAAGTATTGGTCACATAACCATACTATGTAATTTTCATAAGCCATACTTGCCTGTGTTTAAATTATTCAATTATTCCATACCGAGATTATAATCGTCATCACTTTTATGCTGGCCCATAAAAGTGACGACGACCGAATAACATAAGCAAAGAAACTAAACCAATGCATTTTTTTAACCTATTGAGAAATAGTAAGAATAAATGAACCCAAAGCATTCGGCTGACCTCTTGAAGAATGTAAATGCAAGCAAGTCAATTTGAGATTGTGTCGGGCCGGTAATCCGGACAACGCGGTAATCCGTACAGCGCGGTAATCCGTACAGCGCGGTAATCTGTACATTTAATTGTTTTCTATTGTTGACTCTGTATTATTATTATTATACAAACTAACAAAAATAATCTTAAATTACTAAGTTAGTATGAACAGTTTTAGAGAGCACATGCTGCATAGGCTATCGGCTCGCTGATAAAAATAGGAAATTACTAAAAATTACAATTTATACTCGTAGTTCAGTTTTAGAATTATTTTTTGAATAGTTTCTAGGTTTTGTGCATTGATATTCTTAAGCACTTCGTAAATGTTTTGATTTTTGTTAGGTAAATGCTGGCTTATGTGGTCTAGGAGGTGATAGATATCCATAGACTCTGTAATCCGGACAGTTGGTTTTATTATTTACCTCATGAATCCGGACAATTATTATTATTTTTTTTTGTCTGCTATTTCTAAATTAACAGCGGTTTCCTATGGAAACCAAAGTTCTATCTCTTTCTTATACCAATGTGTAATGCAGACTATCAAAAAGTATTATATTTTGTGTCGGACACGTCAGAAGCGAAATAAAAACGTTAGCCCAATTTTGTTTTTTAATTAGTAGTGTTAATTGCATTGAATATCAATAATGCCACCAATAGTAAAGAAAAAACGTACGTTTTAACAATTGACAAAAAGAAAAAAATTCTCAATAAATTAGATAAAGGAAAGACACTTCGTCAACTGGCAAATGAGTACAATGTGGGCAAATCTACAATTTGCGATATAAAATTAAATGGATTAAAAATTGAAAAGTAAAATCTTGAAAATATTATAAGACATTCATTTGTGTTTTTTATGCAGTTACATTTCTAAAACGGAAAGTGGCCTTGGTAAGCGCAAAACTATGCGATCTGCTGAATATCAACTCATGGAAGGACGCCTGCACAATTGGTTTGTAAATAAAAGACAACATAATGTACCAATTTCTTCTGAAATCATGAAAAAAAAATTTCGAAATTTATGGACCAAACGCAGAATTTGTGGCTAGTAACGGCTGGCTGAACAATTTTCGTTCACGATGTGGAATAAAATTTCTCAAAATATCTGGCGAGAAACTGTCTAACAATCCAATTGCTGTGCAACCTTTCATTGAAAAGCTACGAACAAAAATTGCAGAAAGGGGCATTACACATTCCCAGCTCTACAATGCGGATGAAACTGCACTCTTTTGGAGGAAGATGCCAGAAAAAAACGCTAGCGATGCGTACCGAGAAATCCGCACCAGGGCGTAAAATCGGTAAAGAAAGAGTAACCCTTGTAGTTTGCTGCAATGCAACAAGAGAGCATAAACTTAAATTAACGATAATCGGAAAATCCAAGAATCCAAGGGCGTTTAAAAAAGTAAAGCTAGAATATGCCAATACAAAAAATGCTACTGTTTAGAAGTTGGTTTAAAAATTCTTTTGCCAAACAAGTAAAACGATACTTAAAGGAAAAAAAATTGCCTGCTAAAGCACTTCTATTGCTAGACAACACGACTTTCCATCCATATTCATTAGCAGATCTCGATAAGGACATATGCGTTATGTTTATGCCACCAAACTGCACGGCTCTAATTCAGCCTATGGACCAAAATGCTATTCGAATTTTAAAAATGAATTATCGCAAAAAATTTTTATGTCGTCTCTTGTCCAGTTCGGAAACTAACTTAACTGATTCTTTAAAAAGTTTTGAGCTATTGAAAAAAAAAATTACATAGGACAGACTCAGAATCCGCAACATCAAACGAATAGTAAGAACAATCAACAATTGTTGGAAGAGAGCAAAATTAATTCAAATCGATGGAAGAAGAGCAGGTTGAATTATAAATACCTTGAAAGTATTCTGCAAACACGCCTGCGATTTGTTTAGGATCACTAGATTGTTTATCATCAAGGTACATCATTGTAGGAAAACCGATACTTTTTCGGTTAAGATTAATTTCTACAGAACGAATAAAATTGCAATACAGAAATTTGGAAAGAAAAACAAAATCTTTTTTCTTAGACGTGAAAAAAGAGTATACCCGTCAGAAGACCTTTTGAACAATATTTATGCAGCACGCATTCTTAACATTTTTTAATTTAAGTAATCTTTTATTGTAAAAAGCAGGATGATAATTTACTTTTTTACGAATCATGGGTACACATTCTTGAAGAACATTATTAAATATATCTTTAATGGTGTACAATTTTTCAGATATATTTTTAACCAGAAATTCATTTGACCAATAATTATTTGTAAAACAATTATTCATATTAGAAAGATTACTAGAAATTTGTAAAAACTTACTGAATTACTCAATTTTCCAAAGTTATTTTAATTATAATTATTAATAAAAATATTGATTGCCTTATGATGAAAAGAGTTCGATAAAAGAGGATGACACTGTACAACAGATGCATATGAATCTTCAGGAAGTGAAAACTAAATTTAATAATCTATTCATCGAATTAGCAACGTAATTAATTTGATTTAAATTAATAAAATCTCAATATATGAACATATAGAATATGATATTACTTTGGATTCGGTAACTCTATGTATGTTCTCGATATGCTTCTTGTAAATTTCGAATGAACCTTTAATGGAATATAGCTGAGAAATAGCAGCATACCTATTGCAACAGCACATAATTGATGTATGTGCAACTGATTATGAATGCATACGACATCAATTTCGACCTTAACAGGCCCAAATAAGCGTCTCGCAGCAATCAAAACGGCACGTCCACATAACTTAGTGACATCAAATCGATCATAATGAAATACAGAGTATAAAAAAATGTCAAATAACTCTTCATTCTTTATGTCGTCATAGAGCCACGTCTTAGTCAATGGGAAAATATCAATTTCACAAGCATCAAATGTGAAGGTAAACCATTATTGCTAGAAGAAGGAGCTGTAGCACTGTTAAGAGCATTTGGTTTAAAGACAACACTATTTGAAGCGATAAAACTAGGTTCATTTCTACTCCGCAAGTTAATACGAGTAGTCTCCGCGCAAGGGTTAATAGCAGAAACAACTGCAGAAACATTGCCACGAACATGATTTAAGAGTTCATTCACATTTTATTGAAGAGTGTCCAAATTTCCAATTTTTTTCATGAGCGCATCTACTACTGAGACTAATACCCAGTTTATCCGACAGCTCAATGTGCGTTGAAGCAATCCGCATTGGTTCAATACGCTCGAATAAATACCACTTCAAACCGCACTGAAATATTCAACACGCATACGTTCATTCCTGCTTATAAAACGCATTCAATATTTGTAACCGCTTTGAAATATCATATAAACATTTTCAAATAGCATTGAAATTTTACTCTCTCGCGCTCTCATCATTCTTTCATCATCGGGCAAGTATTAGTTGTGTATTTAAAATGTGGGATTGCAAACGAAATATTTGGAAAGCCAAAGAAATAAGAACAATGTATTCTTCTATTATCGGGCAGGTAATCAGTTGTGTATTTAAAATGTGGGATTGCAAACGAAATATTTGGAAAAACAAAGAAATAGGAACAATGTATCAGTGTTAGTGTCAAGTGTCAGTTCAATCAGCTGTTTGTTAAACTTCTCTCAATTTTCTCTCGCTCATTTTGGACAATTTCATATAAACACCTGCATTTCTACGGGTATTGAACCAATGCGGATTGCTTCAACGCACATTGAGCTGTCGGATAAACTAGGTATAAATCATTTACTTGAGTAAATAATTGTCTAATTGGAAACGGTGAGCACTCAAAATAATGAAAAACCAAATTTAAATTTTTATTCGTAATTTCCTAAAAAAGAACTTCAGATATTTCTGTACAAATTTTGTGGTAAGATTTCCCACAAAATAAACCACATTTTATACTCTCATCAAGTAAGAGTTTTGGGCAATTCGCACACTTTAAGTTATTCTTATTTGCCATATTAAGTGAAAACACAACTGCACAGTTCGAAGACTGTGGAAAAATCCGTAGCTTTTAAAAAAGAAGAAACCCCAAGACTTTTTGAAACCGTAGATTGTATGTTAACTCTTTGAAAGTATAAAAGCGAAAAAGAAAAACAAGAAAGAAGAGAATTTGGATGGAGTGGTTAAAAAAAAAGCAATCAGCTCACACACGAAAATCTTCATCATCAATCATTTTTCCGACAAGTTTCCTTCTTCGCGACACAAAACACAATGAAGTAATTACTATAGCTCAATCCTACTCTTACACACCTCAATCAGCACGACGCTCATCATGCAAAATCAATCAGTCTTCATCAAATGTGTGTGACGCACACAGATGCATTTTTACAAACATGTAAGTGATTGACGGTGGCTCTTACACTTAAGTTCCTTAAGTTTCTTTTGATAAACATTGTTGGGGTAAATTTTTGTATTTCCACCTTTCTAGGAGAAGGTTTTGTTTTTTTTTTTCTTAAATTGTAGGACAATTATAAGGGTTATTTTATCGCTGACCAAGTTGCCTTATCAGCTACTTTGTTGACTCCGATTCCCGTGTGCCCAGGAATCCAAACGATTTTGAATGTTTTACTGTTGGATATACCGTGACCGCATAATGTTTCATCAATCCCAATGGAGTTAGAGATGCTTTTCACAGCAGCTATTGTAGATAGGCTGTTAGAAAATATATGCTTTAAATGCAAGTATTGATGAAAAGCGTGAAAGAAGTCCTTTGGAGCAAAAAAAAAAACATTTTCGTCAACAACTGCAAATGATCTGTGGTTAACAATTTTAGAGGCGTCAGTAAAAAGAAGATTCCAACAAAGGGATTTGCATTTGTCTGCAATGCTAAGCAATAAAGCTATCATTGGTTGTAAATTTGGCATAGTTACAACGTTGAGTTTTAGTATATATATCGTAGCGTGGAAGCTTCCAGCGTGGTTGTCTGTTTCTTTTGTGATTTTGAATAACGATTCGAATATTTAAATCTTTTGCGGACGTTAGTGTGTTGCATAAAGTTGATTGAAGTCTCTGGGTAATTTTCCGGTTCAAAGCTTTATTGACATCAATATTATTTTTTATTTTTTAAATTTTTGTTTAAAGTTAGATCCTACTGGCCAACTGGAAATGTGCTGCTTCGGTAAGGTTATTGTTGACTGGAGTTGAACGGAGAACTCTCATACTTGTTGTAAGGAAGATTTAGAGCATTTCCCCTATATTGGTAGATCGTAACAAATTTTTGAGAATATAACAAGCTTAATTAAATTAATAAGATCATTGACATTTGAACAATTGTTTTTAAAGAGGATTTAATTATTTTAACCCTGGCAGTGAGGTTTTTTCTAATTTAAGTCAGTGATTTCTAAGAGTAAACATAGAATCAAAATAATTTCAAGAATTTTGATAGAATTGAAATTTGTAATATGATTATTGTTAAAGTTTACTACAATAGTTTTATTAAATTTGTGCTTCTTGCAAATATGAAATATTTTGGATTTTAAGCCTGAAACAATAGAGCCTGAATATTCACTCCAATTTAGCAGAGCTTCAATAATGAGGGAAAAGCATATCACCCAATTACAATTAGAAAAAAATATAAGATTGCCGGCATAGAGTTTTTAAGTTAATTAAGCTCATTTGTAAGCTTATGAATGATATAAAATAAAACGGCATTTAAAATGAAAAAAAAAATGCATTGATGTAGTGAACTGGCTTCCAAATTGGAAGGTTCGGCATTCGAATCTCTCGTTGTGTGCAAAAATTTTAAGGGTATAACGCGTGCGCTAATTATAAAAGAAAACAGTGCAGGAAAGATTTTTTATTCAGTTAACTAAAATCAAATAAGAACAGCAGTTGATTAGAAAACAACACCAAGCCAACTTCCACTAACAATCAATTTAGTCTCTCAATCGCAAGAGACTGAGCCGGTCCAACTCTTAGTGGTATGACCATAGAGTTGGAATTTGCGGTAGAGCGTAGTATTAGCGCCAGCCTTTTAAGCAATAGAAAATGCAAATATTTGTGGTGTTCATATTGAGCCCTTTTCCTAAACAGACACTTTCCCCTCCCAATCTATTAATTGGGCCTAGTAATCTCTCTTTCCTGGATTCAGCAGGAGGATAATGAACGAAAACATTTTTGTTTTCTTAGTAGACTTATATTCGCTAAAAAATAATTACTTTCTGTACGAATTGAGTGAAATAATATGTAAGCAATGTATAGTATTTATTTGTAAGTAACTTATACTTACAGCAGCAACCGGAACAAGGATTTCGACAAAAAGGCCAGCCAATGCGTGTTTGATATCTTTATCTTTAACTTCCAAAAAATACTGCCCACATTCATGCATAAATTGAAAAGAGGCTTCAAACTCCTCTATAGGTACCATCTGTAAACAAAATATAACAAAAATTCTTAATTCTACTCTTTCAATGTCTTCATATTAATTGCCTTACCTTTACACGAAAGAATTTCATACCCATTAGCAAACTTATCACACTCTGTGTAGTATGCGGACTCGGTTCTTTAGCACGAAGATCTTTTAGTTCACTCATGAAACGCTTTCGCACTGAGGCGAAACGACTCTGAGCGAGTGCACCTATGACTTCAGCATACAGATCAGCTATCATGTGAATATTATGAGCATTTGGATTGTTTTGTAGACCATCTTTGTATTTAAAATGCTTGAATGCCAAATTTTCAATATTCCTTATAATATCTTCATGACCCGGATGAACTGGTAATTGTTTTAGAATTTCAATTAAAGCCAAGCAAAAAATGAACTCAACCGCTGCTTCTCGGCGTTGAAATTGAGAATCCATATCAATATTGGGCTTCGGAACTGTGCTCTTTTCCATACGCTTTAAATCATTTTTAATTTCAGTATCGGTTAATTGGCGCTTATGCCAAGCAAGTATTGTATGTAGGAGTGAAGGCAAACAATGTTCAGCAACTGAGCCCAACGCTGAAAGCAACTGATCAAATTGTGGATCTTCGCCACGCTGCAATAACTTTGCAAGATTTTTATCCGCACTTTCCATCATAACTAATTCAATTTTCTTTTCAACCTGTACTGTAAAATCGGTAAAGAGATTTCTCATAACAATTTCGCCCGGTCGCAACGCCATTTCCCCAGTTTGTAACTCAGTTAAATTTAATGGGATGGTATTAATAACTGAGATACGTGACGGTGCCCCCCAGGGAAGCAATGCGTGGCGTGTAGATGTAGAAACTTGCCGAATATTATCCGCAGCATTTATTAAAACATGAGATTCGGAGAAAGCTACATCTGATGCCGTAATAACTGGAGCAGTGATTGCGTCCCCTGATGTAGTTATATTAATACCTTTTGATTGACCCTTTGAAGAACTTTCGATGAAATTTAGTGAACCCCGATTTAATAAAGAACCTTGACTATTTTCAATATTCACGGATATATTTTGTTGACATCCATCATCAAACGGCTGACACTTTGTCTCTCTGAAGCTTTCATTAGCAATATCGGAATTTAATTCTGCAAAAAGTAGTTTTAAATTTTAAAATTTTTCATAATAAAAATTTTATTAATATATTATTGCAATATTTTTTATACTATTGTCTAACACCCTCTTATAAAAATGTAATAAACCTAAACCTGAAAGTTAAATCAATACACAATGTGTTTAACTATGGCAAAACACAAACAACCCTTCAGTAGTTTTCGTCATATAATCAACGACTGTCTCGATGTTGGTTTTAGAATAAATGCAATTATTGTTTGAATCCATTGAATGTTTACATTAAACTTACTTATAACAATTATTTTTCGCACAAATAAAAACTTAGCATAATGTCAAAAGAGTGCATGTGCACATACGCGACCAAACATATGTATGTACATAAACGAAAAAATATTCTTCTTCCATTTGAATGCTATTGAATTTCTTTAAATCACTAGGAAATAGAAATAGGGTTGAAAATTAAACTCATATTTTTTTGACTTATGCAAAAATGCTTTACACTAACAATTACGACATCACTTAACAATGAAAAATAGTACACGTTTTCAATGACTAAATGACTAAATACTTGCTGTTTATTTTTTAAAAGCTGCCTGTGCTTGGAAAAAAAACGTTTAAATTAGATTAAAATAGTTTAAATAATTGTAATATTAGGAGATGCCTTCGTTATCAAAACTTATAATACATTTAGTATAATATTTATTGATTTAGCTAAGCATTATTTATAGCAATAACTTCAATCAAGCCATCATAGAAAAACTGTTTAAAGATTAATATGGCTATCCATTTGTGGTTGGAGTAACAAGCAGAGAGAAAAATTGAGAGCTAGTACCCATACTCATACAAGTCCTTTTAATATGTGTACGTGTACCATTATTGTTGATCCTGAGGAGCAATAAAACATGATAATAATAAGTAACTAAGATCTGTATGTGTTTGCCGGGTACTTATGTTTGTAAACTACTTGATTTACGATTTTTAATCCTAGTTTGTTCAGTATTAATCAGCGCTCGCATGTACGACAAACACATTCTTTTAAATAAAATTCTCCTATGTTGCTCATTGTGTGTGAACAGGGAAATTGTTCAGGCTTGAATTATTTCGCTTTACGTTTCCCATCTAATTATTGGAATGGAACTCTTTGGATTTATTTTTAAAGAACTTCACTCAAGTGGTTATTATACCCTTATAATGCCTCAACATATGTTAAGTTTTTTTTTGGAAAATGAGATAGAGAGAGAAGGAAAGACACAAAACAGTGGTTATTTCGCTTCATGGGTGGCATCCAACATTTAATGGGAGACTTAATTCTTAGTGTAAGTTGGCTTGTTATTGATTTCTGGGCAACTATGATAAAAGCAATTAAAGGTAGGTGCGGAAAAATCACCAAGGCATACATACATATACGCCAGTTTGTACAGCGACTGTGGAACTAATTTCCAACGGGTTGCAAGAATCCTCGACGACGAAAAGGCACACAAGTCAAAACAATGGACCGAGGACATCGCAAAGCAAATCCAAGCCAATGGTACTTCGTGTCCTTTCAATCCACCTGCTGCTCCGCATTTCGGCGGTTTATGGGAAGCAGAAGTTAAATCCATGAAACACTACCTAAAACGAATCATCGGACACTATACGCTAAGGTATGCCTTAATTCTCGTCCACTTTGTCCTGACCGTGAAGATCTATTCTTTTTGACACCAGGACAGTTCCTAATTCGATCATCGCTCAACCCAAAGGGACTTGACCGACATCAAACCTAATTATTTGTACAGATGGCAGCTCATGCAAAAAGTAAAGCAGGAATTCTTGAAAAAATGGAAACTTTAATACGTTGTTCGTCTCCAATACCGTCCGAAATGACTGTCTTCAAATGTGAACCTGAAAACAGGCAGTTTAGTACTCTTGCCTGATCAGCGGTCGCCGCCTACGCTTTGACGGTTTAGTAGAGTTATAGAAACGGAGCTGACAAAAGGGGTCGCGCCGTCACAATTAAGACGCCAACAATGTCAATTATCAACTAAAATAAATAACTTTATTAAAGTGTAAATAAATTACAAAATTAATAAGTGATTAACCAGAACTAGTTGCCAGGGCCAAATAGATGAATATAAAATAAAGAAAACAAAAATAAATAGAAATATTTTGATAAATTAAATGCAGTTTTCGAGATTTAGAGCAAATGTAATGATATATATTTTACATGAATAATATGATATATTATATATATGATAATATCATGATCTGATATGTTTTTGCAGTAGAGTAAGTGAGACATTGAAAGAATTAGTTTTTCTTCACAAAGATAAAATAATGTAGGTGCTTCCTTTGTTAAAAGATGTTTGTGTGTGATTTATGAGTGCCAAATTCTAAGTCTGATCTAGAACTTAAGTTTCATTTGAGAAACGTTATTGGAGTAGATTGGTTTAGCGCCGTTAAAGTTACGATTTTTGTAAGTGTAGTTATAATTTGCCCAAGAATTTTTTCTTTTGTATTTCCAACTTTCTAGGAAAAGGTTTTTGATGTCTTTTTTGCTAAACTTATAGATCGATTTTGAAGGTTCCTTTATCGCTAACCGGGCTGCCTTGTCAGCTTCTTCGTTGGATATACTTCTAAGGTGATCGCGTATTGTTTCAACAGTCCCAATGGAGTTAGTGTTAGTGTATTGCATAAAGTTGATTGAAGTCACTGGGTCCTTTTCCGGTTTAAAGTTTTCCGACATCAATATTGATGGTGAGTTTATTTTTTGAATTATGTCTAAATTAAGATAGTAGATGCTATGGGCCAACTAGGGGAGTCCCACTTTGGAGTTGAAAGGAGAGCTCTCATTTGTTATATTGTGTTGTAATGATTTTTAATGAAGATTTAGAGCATTTCCCATATATTGGTAGACTGTAATCAATTTTTATAATACGAGGTGTGTGTTTGCTATTTTTATAGCAAAATTTAATGCAAATTTTCTGATCCATTTTTCCAACAAATCAAAAATCGCCACTCGCAATCAAACACACGTAACCTTCCGCACAACTGACGAGAGACTAATCACCCAATATGGCTACCAATGTACAGATGCGTTTAAGACATGTTTACCAACATAACTACGAAAAATTGCGCGAATCTGACTAATTCAAACTCTGGAAATACAAAATTCGCCGTAACTCTTTGAACTGACTTGAATAAATTAATAAGAGTATTTACATTTGAACAACTTTTTGAAGATAAAAGTTAAATTATGTTGACCTGGCAGGCTTTTCCTAATGTAAGTGCAGTGATTTGTAGAAGTAAACGTTACAGTATTAACATAATCTATGTATGTGTCTATACATTATTCATGTCAGTCCATAATAAAGTCTGTTCTAATCTAAACTCCGAACATACCACCTTGATCAACTTATTCCTGGAATAACCACCGTGTGGCCCCATTGTTCCGATTTGAGTTCTGTTTTTGTTTTTGTTAAGTTGACAAATCTGTTGTTGACATTCCCTCTAAATCTTAGCGTCATAGCTTGACATTTGCAAAAGTTACGTAGCCAAGAGTACATCTATCTCTGTATGTGTTGGCTATTTTTTAACAATTTTAGAAATGGATTTAAATTTGCAACAACGAATTTGTATTAAATTTTGAGAAAAAAACGGATTTAATGGTGCGCGAACGTTGGAAATGTTGGAAAAGTGTTTCGGCAACGATTCTCTAAAGAAAACAGTCGTTTACCAGTGGCACGAGCGGTTCAAAAGTGGTCGTGAGTCAATCGAAGATGATGAACGCAGTGGAAGACCATCGACATCGAAAACCGACGAAAACATTGATGGAGTAAAAGAAATGTTGGTCAATAACCGCAAATTAACCATCAGAGAGATAGCGGAGGACTTTAACATTGCCTATGGATCCGTCCAAGACATTTTGTTTAATGATTTGGGTTTCCGTCGTGTAGCAGCAATTTCATGCAAAAAAGAGACCGTCTTGACGTCGCAAAAGAAATGATTTGCGAGGCTGAATCCGATCCCACATTCATCAAAAGGATCATTACTGGAGACGAGACGAGGGTTTATGAGTACGACACGCAATCCAGACATCAGGCAAGTGAATAACGTTCACCAAATAAGAAGATACCAAAAAGACCACGCCGTTTTCAGGCAATGCTCACGGTTTTCATGGATTACAACGGTATAGTGCATCATGAATTTTTGCCAGAAGGCCAGACAGTAAACAAAGAGTATTATTTGGGCGTTATGAGACGTTTGCGTGAAGCAATTCGCGGAAAGAGACCAGAATTGTGGATTTTGCACCATGATGACGCACCGTCGCACAGTGCCATCATTATTCGTAATTTTTTGACGGAAATTGCAACAGCCACCGAATTCACCTGATTTGGCTCCCTGTGACTTCTTTCTGTTCAATCGAGTTAAAAAACCACTAGGGGTAACGCGTTTCATCAGCTGAGAGAAGTAATGGAAAAATCGCAGGAAGCACTGATGGACATACCGAAAACCGAATATAAAAAATGTTTCGGCATAAGTGTGTTGCAGTCGATGGGGATTACTTTGAAGGGGACAATATAGATTTAGATGAATGAAAAAAACTACATAAATATAGTAATAAATATTGAGTGATCACACAGAACTGGATCAAGCCCCAAATTTGTTTGAAGAGTGGTCATTTTGGGAGCAGAAAATACAGCTATACATGCAGGCAATCGGAGTCACAGAGGAAGACAATGATGCCAGGAAAACTGCTATTCTTCTCAATAATATAGGAGACGATGGAATTAAGCTATATAATACGTTTAAAGTGGCCAAAAATATTAAATTCAATGAAGTAATAAGGAAATTCAAGAGCCATTTTGCACCAAAAAAAATTTGGTCTACAACCGGTATAAATTTTTGACCAGCAGACAAAGACCACATCAGAACTTCGAGCATATTTTAACCGAGCTGTAAGTATTGGTAGCTTCGTGTGAGTATTTGAGCGAAAACGAGATGATAAGGGACGTCTTTATCATTGGCATTGTGGATGAAGTGCTAAAGGAGAAACTCCTAACCCCGGAAAATCTTACGCTCACAAGGTTAGAAGAGCGTGTGATGGATATGACACTTGCAACTCACCAACACAAAGAAGTTTTATCGGTACAGCAATACAAAAAACACAGTCTACAAGAACCAACACGAAATCACATGCATCGGTCATGTGACAGGTCTATCACGCCAACAGTATTCAGCGTCCAACAACAACAGTATTAGACAGCATTCAAATATAATACCTTCTACGTCATCAAAGAAGACATGCTCTAAATGTGGATACCAGCATATTTTGCTAATATGTGTTATATGAAAAAATATATGAAAAGCTGACTCTCATAGTAGAGATGACAGTTCTAGTTCATCTATTATAGAGGAAGAATGCGGAGATTTCTACTCGGGTGCCGTTATTATCAATAAATAGATTTTAGTAATAGTACAAATATTTGGATGGAGGAATTTAAAATTTTAGATAAAATTTTATTGTGCCAGTTAGACACTGGGGCGTAACTAAATTTGATTTCATATAATACCTTGAAAAATATTACAAATGACAGTCAGAAAATTAAATTTTGTAAAGTTACAATAAGTTCATTTAGTGGGGGGAAAATACCTGTGGTCGGAATATGAAATCTGGATGTTAAGTGCATGAAATCAAAAAAGAACTTTGAGTTAGAGTTTTTTGTTACGACTTTGAAATCAAATACCATCACAGGGTTATCTGATTGTATGCGTCTTGGTTTTTTTAATTTAAGTTCGAATATAGAATCAAAAAATAGGTATTTCTTAGCAAATCACTTGCAAGTTGATCACGTCTCCGTAGATTATTGTAAAGTTTCTGAGAAATATGAGAGTTTATTTGATGGATTAGGTTGCGTTGAAATGAAATGTCATTTGGAACTGGAGCAAAGGGCTAAGGCTAGTATTGATCCACCCACCAATGTGTGTGGCCGTGGCTCAAGTGGTAGTGGACAGGCTTCAAAATCGGAAGGTTCGGTGTTCGAATCCCAGCCTCGCCCGAAAGACGAATTCATTTTTTCAGTTAACGAAAATCAAGTATGATGAGTAGTTGACTAGAAATCATGAACAAGCCAACCTCCACTAAGAATTTAGTCTCCCCATTAAATGTTGGATGCCCCCATGGAGCGAAATAACCACTGAGCCTAAACATCTTTCTTTCTACCTCTATCCCATTTTCCAAAAAAAACTTAACACGTGCTCAGGCACTTTAAGTGTATTCATACCCACTTGAATGTTAAGTTATTTAAACAAAAAAAAAAAAAGCCACGTAAGATCCCATTTAAGTTACATTTTGCATTGAAGGAAGAATTGAAAAGAATGGTAGAGGCAGGTGTTATCAAGAAAACAACAGATGCTACTGAGTGGGTTTCGTTAGTGTTGTTAGAAAAGAAAAATAAGAAAATACGTGTTTGCTTGGATCCCCGAAAGTTTAATGTGGCCATTAAACGTTCCCATTACCTACTTCCAACACTTGAATTAATCAAAAATCGTTTGAAAGGTGCAAAGATTTTTTCGGTTTTGGATGCCAATAAAGGTTTTTTGATGATTTCTTTAGATAGCGAAAGTATTAGAATTTCTACTTTTAACACAACTTTTGGTAGGTATTCCTTCAGGAGACACCCATTCGGTATAAAGAAAATTTCATCGTGTTATGGTAGATATATTTAGTGATTTGGAAGTTTAAATTTATTTAGATGATATGTCAATTTATGGCAAAGATAAAGACGAGCAAGATGCGTGCCTTTTTGCTATTTTAGATGGAGCACAAGCAGCGGGTGTAGTTTAACAAAGAAAAGAGTCAATTCACATACTTTGGTACATATTTTTAATTAGAAAGGTATTTCACCAGATCAGTCTAAAATTAAAGCAATATTAGAAATGCCAACCCCAAAATGCATAAGAGATGTACAAAGATTTTTAGGCATGTTAACGTATTTAAATCTAATTTTTCTGAAACCCCACAGATTTTGAGAAATCTATTGAAAAAGAACGTCTTTTGGAAGTTGGACGAAAATATGAAAGGGGTTTTCAACACCTTAAAGTTGCAATACCATCCCCTCCAATTTTAGCTTACTTTGATCCGGAATCTGAGATTATTTTGTCTGTTGATGCTTCTTAGTTTACTGTAGGTGCGGTACTGCAACAAAATGAGAAACCGATAGCTTATGCATCTAAGACATTAACACATTGCCAGAAAAGATATGCATAAATCGAAAAAGAGCTGTACGCAATAAGTTTCATCAGTACATATACGGCCAGAAAATCTCCGTAGAGACTGATTACAAACCTCTGATATCATTATTTAATAAACCTCTTGCAAACGTTCCACTACGTCTTCAAAAAAGATGCTTTGAAAACAAGCTACGATTTACATGTCATTTTCAAACCGGGCGAATTAATGCAGATTACAGACACATTATCAAGGGCCCCACTTCCAAAGACAGAAATCTTTGACAGTGAAAAAGAGATTCATATCCATGTTGGTATCATATCAGCTTCCCTCTCAATATAAGAAGATAGACTAAAGGAAATTCAGAAAAATACTTCAAACGATAAGACCTTACATTTGATTAAAAATTACACTGACTATAAGTGTCCTGAACAAAAGTGACATGTGGATAAATTAGCACTTCCTTTTTGGTCAGTTCGACATGGAATATATAAGCGACATCTTATCAAAACACAAACACTTAAGTCACTGTGTATATGCAGATGACATATACAGTGTTGGAAAAAATAATAGAAACAGATGCGGTAGCATATTTAAGGGCTAAAAAATTATTATTTATAGTGAGTCTATTTTAATGGCGGTGGCTATATGTAAGAGTCACCTAACTGTAGTTTCATCAAGAGCAATATTACTCCAGTTTATTTGAAAACAGCTGCCCGGTGTGCAAATAACTGTTTATTGTTTACTTCTTGGTTGGAAAAAAAAATAGAAACAAAATAAGTATGCATTTCGTACGAGTACTTTCTAAGGTAAGGACGGCTTTGTTTTGTTTTAATTTGTTTAATAACGTGTTGCATACAACTTTCAAATAGATTTTACACAATTTTTCCGGGTTTTTTGTGCACTATTTACCAACAATGGGTCGCGGTCTTCACAGCACCGAATCTCAGAAAACATTGATTCGCGAATTAAGGAACGACGGCAAAAAAATGGATGAAATCGCGAAATTAATAAAGTGTTCCAAAAAAAAGGTGTTTACTGCTCTTCACTCTCTTCCAAAAGAGGAAACAAGAGGCAGAAAAAGGAAAACAACCGCCCGTCTCGACAAGCTCATCGTTCGGGAATCCAAAAAGAATCCCTTTTATTCTTCGGAGGAGATCAAAACGAAGGTGAGTGCAACAGTGACAAGTCGAACGATAAGAAATCGTTTGATTGAAGCTGGTCTTAAGGCCAGAAGTCCAAGGAAGGTTCCTCTTCTTAGCAAGAAAAATATTCAGAAGAGGCTGGCCTTTGCTAACAAACACCTCAACCGAAAAAACTGGAAAAATGTCCTATGGTCAGACGAAACTAAGATAAACCTATTCGGTTCTGACGGAAAAATGTTTGTAAGAAGGCCAAAAAGCTCCGAGTTTGATCCCAGGTTTACTAAAAAAACAGTAAAGCATGGTGGTGGCAGCCTTATGATTTGGGGTTGTTTTTCTTCATCCGGAGTAGGACCAATTTTCTGGATAAAAAACAAAATGTGTGCTGTGGACTATGCACAGATCCTCAGTGATATAATGCTGCCATTTGCTGAAGAAAACATGCCTTTAAAATGGGAATTTATGCAGGATAATGATCCCAAGCATGCATCTAAACTAATTAAAGCTTGGATTCAAACAAACGGGATAAACGTTATGGAATGGCCTTCACAATCCCCTGACCTAAACCCCATAGAACATCTTTGGGGTGTTCTAAAGCGCAAAATAGGAGGGTTGAAACATAAAAACAAGCAAGAATTGTGGACAAACATACAGGATGCATGGTACTCCATACCGAACCAAACCTGTGAAAAGCTGGTTGACTCAATGCATCGGAGATGCGAGACAGTTTTAGCTAAAAAGGGTGCTACAACAAAATATTAGAAAAATAAAAACCATTTCATAATAAGGTATTTCATTAACTCACAAAAAAAGGTTAAAGACTGACTTTGTTTCTATTATTTTTTCCAGATCAAAACCGTGAATGTGATTGAATTATCAGTTTTTTTTTAATTCTATTTATTTTAATAATTGAAAAAATAAAAGACACTTTTTCAAACATATTTAAGGAAAATATTTATAACTTTTTCGTTTAATTTCGTTTTAACATGCTCACCATGTCGCAATTTAAAAATGTAAAACTTTTTGTTTCTATTATTTTTTCCAACACTGTACATATTATACAAAAACCAAAATGTAAACGAAATAAAAATACACTTATCTAACGCACTTAAAGATATTTTGGAAAGGGCAAACTCTTCCGGAGCCAAACTCTCGTTACCAAAATGTAGAGTCCTACATGTTTGTCGTAAACATTCTTGTACACCTAGCGCTATAAATGTTAACAATGTAGAAATAGAAAATGTTAAAAATGTAAAAATACTTGAACTGATATTTAATCAGAAATACAATTGTGGTAGCCACTGTTTCGATCTTAAGAAGTCTCTAGCTGCAAGGTCTAATATTATTAAGTATTTATCCTGTAGAAAGAGTAGTGCGCATATTAACACCCCTTGCAATATCACTAAACTCATTATTCTAAGTAAAATCGATTACAGCATTTACATCTTTGGCAACTCTCCAAAACCAACTCTTCAAATTTTAAAACCAATTTACCATCAAGCAGCCAGATCCAGCGTCGGCGCCTTTCACACAACGCCCATAAAAAAAATATATTGGCTGAAGCAGGTCTAACTACTATAAAAGAGCGAAGAGATTCAGTGATATCAAAACTTTTCCCGAAACTCACTTTATCAAGCAACTCAATAATCGATAAAGAAGTCTAACTTACGCTGATACGCAAACGGGTAAATAGAATTCCTTCCGCCATCCATAATATCCTTAAAGCGAACGAAGACATCCAACCAGCAAAACGGAACTTCATCAGCCCTACAGCCCCAAATCTCCATGGATTTTCAATATTGACTGGTGTATAATGGATTTATCATCACATGAGAAAACGGACATAAATAACGAGATATACCGCAAGCTTTCTTAAATGTTTCAGCCGATCTCAAAGCCAAAGATTGGAATTTTATATTCACGGACGGGTCCAAAACTTTGGACAACACATTTTTTGCAGTCACATTCGAGGATGGACACACAATAAAACTTATAATTCTTCCACAAATCGATTCCATCTTCATTGCAGAAGGCTTTGCCATTCTAATAGCCCTTCAAGCGTCCATAAAAATGGGAAGAAAACACGTGATATGTACTGATAGCCTCTCCACCATAAAAGCTATCACAAATACAAACAACAACACAGATCTGAACAGTAACATCCGAAATTTATTGAATAAATCTTCCAAATCCAGAAAATTGTTGTGGATCCCTGGTCACGTTGGAATCGGAAGCAGACGAAGCTGCCAAATATTTAAAAAAAGGCCCAGGCAGACGAATTAACAGACTGGATTATTTACCAACACCACTACACAAAAACCAACCCCACAAAATCGCACCCTGCTTATCCCAAAAACATTTCAAAAGCCAAGATTAAAAACTCCAGCTAGGCCACACTTCGCCACCCACCTTCATCTCATAAAGGGAGAGTTTCCATCAACCTGCCACAATACACCACTATAAATCTTCAACACTGCAAACGAGTAAAACCATTCATCAACAATATATTGGGAGGCGAAGAGATCATCGAAATATTAAAAAACCCAAACAAACACAACATCGAAATAATTAATGATTTTTTAATAAACACAGGCATACTTACATATGTAATTAAGTTATAAATAAGGTAAAATTAAGCTAAACTAACATATAACATTGCGGCTAGAAGCTCTTTAAAATTAAATTGTTAGCTTGTAATTTATTACATGTTTAATAAATATATAATAATAATAAAATATGTTCATGATTCTTTGTGTTTTAATGGGCATAATGTCACTGTTCCATAAGACTTGATGAATCACTCAAGCCATAGACAGATTTTTAGATTGTTGTGAGATTTGATAAAGTTTTCGGAATAACATTACCAAAGAACCACTTAAACCACACGATATCCCGAAATTGCCCTGGGATACTATAGGAATGATATTTTTCAAATTGAAAATGACTTCTCCTTGCTAATTGTCGATTATTATTCCAAATACATCGAATTCTGCAGGCTTACGAAATGCGTCAGCTCAACCATAGTTACAAAACTTAAAGAAATCTTTGCAAAACCAGGTATTCCAAGAGTTATTGTGTCGGACAACGGGCCCTCTTTTTTTCTTTTTAAGCAATCCAATACTGATCCTTTTATTGCCTTATTGAACCTAAGAAATACCCCCAACAGGTCCGGCCTTACACCGGCCCAATTGCTAATGGCTAGGACCTTAATGTCAAAAATACCAAGTCAAATTGAGCAACTGATACCATTGGTTATAGACAGTGACGCTTATAGAGCCAAGTTAAAAAGTAATCAAGGACGCGCGAAGGAATTTTATGATAAATCGGCAAAACTCTTAAGTAACTTGAAGGAAGGAGATAAAGTTATCTTTAAAATCAATCCAGGAGAAATTTCATGGACTAATGATACTATATGCGGACTTTGTAAAGAAACTAGATCTTACGTTGTTAAGTCTGTAGATGGTCGTCTTTTTAGAAGAAATAGGCGCCAATTAATTTTAAGAAAAACTAGTAGTCTAACAAGTGCGACAAATGAAGAAGATGTAGAGAAACCACAGGATTTCGAGTTAAAAGATAACGACGTGGATGCCGCTGCTGATATGATCACAGACACCATTCTCTTTGGAATGATATGCTCTATATCAAAGAGTATCAAACCAAAAGAAGAGGCGTGATATGATTCGAGCAAAGAGGCTCTCATGGTTAGAGAAATGTTTTTTCGGTTGTACAAGACCAACCCGACAAGGAAAACCGGAAAAAGTTTAAATGAGCCAGGAATGACTGCAACGCCTTTCTTAAGCGTGTGAAATTCCAATACGACCCAAAACTGAGGCAAAAAATAAAGGTAGTAAACATTTTTGGTCGTTCGTCAAAAACATTAGAAATTTTGTCTCATTCTCCATCCCAACGCTCATAAACAATGACATTCCAGCAGTCAGCTCTGTGGACAAGGCCAATCTGCTTCCTGCACCCTTTGCGGCCAGCTCAACGCTTCCAGATTGTACTTTGTCCGCACCTACGCTTAAGTGCGTCAAATCCACTTTCGCACTCATGTAGTAACAAGAGTACTTAAAGATTTCAACAATTATAAATCCGCTGGTCCAGATGGTATATCTTTCCATCTTTTGAAGAGGTATTCTTCCAGGCTGGCTTTTATATCCATCTTTAGGACACTTTTCCGTAGAAAAGGCTAATCTTTTTCTCTCTCTTCCTACAGACCCATTGCGCTTACGTACCAAGGTAATGGAAAACCGTCAACTCATGAAATATCTCGAAACGCGAAAACTTCACAATGACCAGCAGTATAGTTTATCAATCTGGCGAAAGTAAAATAGTTGCACTTGATATTTCGAAGGCATTTGACAGAGTTTGCCACCAAGCTCTTTTGTCGAAAATGCATACTTTTGGGATCGATGACTCTTTTCTTCAATGGATTACAAATTATCTTTCGGAACGTACAATTCAAGGTGTCTTGGATAGTTTCAAGTCTGATATTCACAAAATAAATGTTGGCATGTCCCAGGGATCCGATTACTTGTGATTTCGATTGATATTGACATTAACATTCGAATTTGAATGTTGAACATTCTTGAACTTGAACATTCTAAAAGAATTAGAGTTCCGATTTTGTGAATTCGAACATTTATATTATAGAATCATATTTGGCCCCCAGATAGGAAAGCGAAATAAAATATTGTACAAATTTAAGGGCTGCATCATATGTGTGCCTGCAATTATGTAAATATGTATATCACAATTAATCCCACGCCATTACAAATTTCGATTTAACATCATTTCTAGCTAAGTCCAATAAGGGAACGAGAAAAAGGATTATTATAAAATAAGTCAGATTGTTCGTAACAAAGTGAGAGATTGTTTGAAAAATACATATATTTAAATAAACATGCATAGTACTCCGTATTGATATATTAACGTGTGCGAATTAATAAGATAAACAAATTTACTACTAAATGAGTTAACTATCGGTGTGCATATATGGTACCAAGAGTATAACAGTGGGTGCAGATTATGGAAATAAAAACAAAAGTACAAATTCGTATATTTGCAGATACCACAACGCCGTTCAAAATATGAAAAACCTCATACTTCTTGCATCAATGAGCATATGAATAATTTCATTGATTTTTCTTTTACAAGAAATTATCAATTATAGTGCATTTCAACAAAAAAATATAATTGCAATATATATCAATCTTCAAGTGCATTTTCGTTTCAAAATTTACCATCACTTTCTTCATTCCGACCTTCTTCTGAATTTGGATCAGTACATTCCATTTTTATTTAACTTAAATATTTGTAGATCTATTTATTCATGAAAACAATTGCTATTTCAATGTTTACCGATGACAGAAAATTATTTGCGGCCATGTTTTTATTTGTAAACTGACAGCAAAGTGCGGGGTTAACGTCAATTACACAGCTGATTGAATCTTAATTTTAATGGTGATTTTGATTCACATTTTCTTAGAAAATTCAAATTATATTTCCTCAAAAAACTTACCATAGTTTTAATTATAATTAAGGGTATCTTTTTTTCCTCTTGACGAATATACTTGACTACAAATGGTATATGAAATTACAAATTAAAGAGACTACGAAATGTAAACAAAACATTGTTGAATGTAAAAAATAAATTTCTAACAGTGTTAATAGACCACTTTTTTGGTACTATTCAGAATAAGCAGTGAAGCCTTATACTGCGATTTTTCTATTACTAAATTACCCAAAAACAATTTTTAAGCTTGTGGCGTTTTCGATTGGCCGACAGAAACCTTCTTTTTTCATTCAGGGGGGAAAAAACATCATCATGTGATTATGAAAAAGGACATCACACTCTGCTCATTTTTTCAGAAGCAAAATTCTATTTTGGATTTTATGTCAGAATATACTACAAATATAAATACAAACGTCAAATAGCATTGTTTGTCAAACCAGACTTTTGTTTTCGAACAATCGACTTTTTGTTTAATGTTTAAAGTTTTTAATGTTCCATTAGAATCCAAATTGCCCAACTTCCGGAGAGAATCAAAACCGCCATTATATTAATAAAAATTTTTCGATTTTTGCACACATGTATATGAAACTAATAGCTTTTTCCATCAGACAAAAAAACTTCTCGACGTGTTTTATGTTTATTCCGGGCGGCTAAAGTAGATTTTTGTTTGAATGTTGAAATTGATAAAACATATAAGAATACAGAAGCAGAAATAAATATTTAATTCGATTCTAAATTCTACCAAACAATGAAATTGCTAAATAAAAATTTGACATTTAACATTTACTCGTAAAAATTATGATTTTCAGAACTATTTTTTAGTGTCCCTTTATAATTCGGGGCGTCTAAATTCTGAAAAGAAACCAATGGAAACGCCTTTAAACTCCCTTGAAGTGAAGACCAAGTGAAATTATGACATTACACTACATAACGCACTATAAGCTCACTTATTACTATTCTCATTGGTCGACATCAACATTTTGCACTCCGGAGAGCAAAGAATGATATGGAACAGTTCTCATTGGCACTCTTTTCACTTTTTCAGGAGAAAAATTTTGTTTCAAATTTTGATTTCAGAAGCAAAATTTCTCTTCTGGATTTTATGCCATAACACATTCAAATAGTATTGTGTGTCAAATTAGACTAGACTGTGAAACTGGAGCAATTTTACAATTTTATAGTTTTTTAACTCAATAAATCGGTCTTCTGCCATTTTGCCAAACAATACAGCAAAGTCAGAAGAAATTTTTAGTGTTCCGTTGGAGTCCAAATTGTCCAACTTCCAGAGAGACACCATTGGTGAACCCTACGAGATAACGTCCAATGAAGAAAGCGAAAACAACGCAATACCCGCCGTCATTTTAAACGACGTCAATGTCGAGGATATTTCGAGGATTCGCGTCCCTCCACGCTATGGTTTGCACACCTAGAAACCATGTTCAATTGCATCGCATACACAGCGATGCTGCGAAATATGCAAAGCTCATCAGCGAAATAAACTCTACTACGCTGAACCAGGTCAGTGATATCGTGGAACATTATCAAACCCGTTGAAATTTTCAAGGAATCCGATTTCGAAAGAACTGAGAAGCTTCCTTCCGATCTAGGGCCTGGTGACCACAAACCGTCGCAGAAATTGCGCAATATGAGAATGCTTGCTGCGAACAGTGTACACGACGAATTCCTTAGCACTGGATGTGGATACAACATTTGAGCACACCAGTACGAGCTTTTGGGTAATAAGTGCATCAGAGACCTAACTAAACTCCCTGAGATCGCCGACAAAATACTCGAAGTCACCGAATCATCAACGATTGATCCTCATGGCCGTAACTATCCCTATAACTTCCACGCAGAAAACCACCACTCTTATTGCGAAGATCAACTATCAACCGATTGACGATTGATAGAATTGAAATCGAATTTAGTTTTCTAAAACTGAATTGATAAAGTATTGTGCTATTATGAATGCCTTATTAATCCATTTGACAGATTTTTTTTTTGTTAAGAAAGTGCAAAGAAAATTATAATTAAATTATAAACAAAAGACAAGATATGATTTCAATTGAACTTTTTTTTGACGAAGATGAGAGTTAAATGATCCTGATTTCGTTGCGATAACTAACATAAAATGCGAAAAAGTTTGAGGGATACATCTAACACTTTGGAATTGGAAAGTTCAATGTAAGAACAAAAGTTTTTATTTTTAGATAACAAATAAGTTATATGTACTAATTTTGCCGCATTTCCAGTTTAATAAAAAGCTTCCGGTTATCGAAGGATGGATTTTTTAATCTTTTCGAAGAAATAGAGGACAAATTGAAGCCCTGCAAAAGCCGAACATTTTAAAACTAGCAACAGTTCTAAGATTGTGTGCACATGGGAACTACCAGTTCAGCTTGGGAAATGACTTCAATCTTGGTCTTGCACAATCAACTTCATCGCTTATCCTTAAAGAAGTCTTTGATGTTCTAGAAAACCATGTATGCCCAAAATGGATAAAGTTCCAATACACAGAGGAGGAAGAACGGAGGGCAAAATTATATTTTTTTGAAAAAAGTGTCATTCCAAATGTAGTAGGATGCTTGGATGGTAAGATCATAGGCCCAGGAAAAAATATACGACACTTATATTTCAACCGTAAAGGATTCCATAGCCTTTGATCGTAAATATTTTTGAAATACAATTTTAATTGAAAAAAAAAAATTGAATTTCATTTTCTAAGGATGTGATGATTTTAAGTATATAAAATATATTGATCCTAAACATCCTGGAGCTGCTTATGATTCGAACATATGGAATAGGTTCGCGCTAAAAGCAAAAATGGCAGCCGATTACAGTAATGGACGCAACGACTTTCGGCATTGTACACATAAATATGTATGTATATGTATGTTTTTTTTACTTTCTTATTTTTAGGAGACGGTGGTTATCCCTTAGCACTGTATCTTCTGACTCCATATAGAAATGCTGAAGTAGGTTCATTGCAAGTAAGATTCAATGAAAATCATTCTCGGGTAAGAAATATAATAGAAAGAATTATCGGCGTTTTGAAGGGCAGTTTCAGATGCTTACTGCAGGCAGGGAGCTTCATTACAAACCTGAAAAGGCAACACAAATCATAAATGTTTGTGTAGCACTGCATGGGGCACCCGCCCAATTATTAAGGCTTCGCCCTTTAATGACGTTGTCTAATAATGAATGGGGGCAGAGCAACGTACTGGTCTTATCGTAAACATCTTCAGATGACGCTACCGAAGGTCGCTACGATTCGATTAGTCACAAGTTGCCGCTCATAGGTCTTGTTGGCGGCTGGACCACCGGCAGTCCCTACCAGGACTTAAATCACGGTACCATGGGAGTCAGGAGCCCCCCGGATCTCGGTCCGGGCCTGACTTGTTAGAGGTAGGCCCCCTTGTGGGAGCGTCATTATGGCTGTGGTTTAAACCCAAAATCGCGGGAATGGTTTCGGCCCAATGTATAGTTGCAATAAGTACTGGGTGCTGCGACCCTATGAGCAGTAAGAGGTTTTAGGTCGACCTCGACTCTTACCAAGGGTGGAACTTGTGCCGGCAACACAGTTCGGAATTGGTATCAGTGGATTGACGGTGAGCGATGGCAAAGCGTATCCTTGTTCCCATGGATGTATGCCCACATGGCAAGTACTTACGTTAAACACAAGAGACGTTCTGTAGCACTGCATGGGACCCCCGCCCAATTATCAAGGCTTCGCCCATTACTGACGTTGTCTAATAATGAACAGGGACAGAGCAAAATACTGGTCTTATCGTAAACATCTTCAGACGACGCTACCGAAGGTTGCTACGATTCGATCAGTCACAAGTTGCCGGTAATAGGTCTTGTTGGGGGCTTGACCAACGGTGGTCCCTACCAGAACTTAAATCACGGTATCATGGGAGTCAGGAGCCCCCCGGATCTCGGTCCGGGCCTGACTTGAAGAGGTAGGCCCCCTTGTGGGAGCATCATGGTGGCTGTGGTTTAAACCCAAAATCGCGGGAAAGATCTTCCTTTGGTTGACCCAATGTAGAGTTGCAATAAGTACTGTAAGAGGTTTTAGAGGAGAAAGGAAAATTTGTTTTTTTAGTTGTTTGAAACTCATGTGAGTTTGGTTTCGATATTCGCTCTCCAGGGGTGGGAGGCCGAATAGGACGGTGAGTTTTTTCTTCACTCAGAGTGATTCGAAGTTTATAATTCGCACTATTTTTTTTTTGTGCTTGAAACTTTACAACAGCCAAATCTACGTGTCAGTGTTATGCCTTAACACGTATAATTTTTCTGTCTGAGTTCCAATTACACAAAATGAAAAAGTTTAAAGACTTGTCATGCAGAATTCGAACCTTGACCCTCCGAGTGAGCAGCGATTTGCTAGTACCACTACACCACGGCCACCCCTAAATTTCAATCTTCAACTTCAGTTTGAGTTTCCTATCCATTTCTTTGTTCTCTTTATTTTCCTTGTAGAGCTTAAATTTTTCCCTTTTAGCTTTTAGAATTTCTTCCTTTTGTTCTTTGGCTATTTGAAGCTTCTTTTTTGAATACTATTCAATATTGCTCATACTTTTTTTAATATCACCCAAAATATTAAGCATATTGTAAAATGTTTGTGTGGGTACAAATGATAGAACTTATTCTTTTCAATACAAATCGCTTTATTCAGTACAGTTACAATCCACTATTTAATTGTTCTCTCAATAAAATCCAATTTCTCAACCGCTTATACTTTTCTTATCTTTTACTTAAACCACTTAATCACTTCTCCTAATTAACAATTCAAATTCAACTGATGAACTGCTTGCATACCTTGGGGATGCTGGTATTTGTACTCGAATGACATACTTCGAGATCAATCCTCGCCATACAATTTCCAATTTGCTAGAAAATTCGATTCCACTCTCCAGTCATCAATGGTCGAGACTTTGTTATTCAAGTATCGAAACCTTCTGCTCTTCGAGTATCGAAGTCTTCTGCTCTGTAAATCTAGATGTCGCTGCTCACATTTAAGTGGTTATCACATTACTCCCTCCCTACAGTTGTTCATCCCGAACAACTTCGTCTTTCAACATCCCGTTGAAATGACACATTCTATATAAATGGACGACTTTCAATTTTCCTCGATCACCACGCTGGATCCGGTAGACAACGTCATTAATGCGGTTTATCACCTTGTGATCACCTTACGCTGAGGATTATACAACCAAGCCAGTTCTCCTTCGTTGAAGCCGGAAGATTTCGCCTTCATATCGTACCTAATCTTCATGCGGCTGCTTACTAGATTAATTTTTTTTCTGGTGTCTTCATGCAATTTACGAATACTGTTGCGCAAGTCATTCACGTACTCGTTCACCTCGTTGGGCTCCGTTGGTTTGTAATCCGAATTTTGCTTCACTTGGCAACCGAATTGTTTGACCAAATAAGATCTCGGATGGTGTGTGTCCTGTTGAGCTATGGACCGTGTTTCGGTAGGCCATTAAGAAGAGGGGTATATGTCGATCCCAATCCCGCTGGCAGTTGATAACGATCTTAGATAGATGCTCATTCAAGGTCCGATTAAATCGCTCGACCATTCCATCAGATTGAGGGTGTAGTGGCGTTGTCCTTGTCTTTCTTATTCCCAAATATTGGCATATTTCCTGGAAGACTTTTGATTCAAAGTTTCGCCCTTGATCAGAGTGCAGCTCCATTAAGACCCTAAATCTGCTCACCCAGTTGTTGACTATCTGTTCGGCTACGGTCTTAACCTCTTAATTTGGGATGGCATACACTTCCGGCCACTTACTGAAGTAATCCATGACCACGAGGGTATATCTGTTACCATTAAAGGTTTCGGGAAACGGCCCAGCGATGTCGGTGGCTAATCGTTCGAAAGGTACTCCGACATTGTATTGTTGCATTTGTCCATGTGGCTTTACTTTTGGACCCTTGGTAGCCGCACATCTTATGCACTTTTTGCACCGATTCTCGACATCTTGTTTAGCGCTTCGCCAATAGAAACGTTCCCTTACCTTTTCCAACGTCTTGTTTATTCCCAAATGGCCTCCTGAGATTCCGTGATGTATTTCATGGAGTACTTGGCTGACTCTGGACCGTGGCACTATTAGCTGCATACGAGATGTTGTCCCATCTGCACTTTCCCATTTTCTCTTCAGCAATCCATCTTGCACACAAAGCGAGTCCCACTGTGCCCAGTATGCCTTCAGAGTTTGGCTTCGATCTGATATCTGCTGCCAGCTTGTTCTTTCCTCGTGTCCTTTTCAGGCCAATATTGGTTCGATGTCATTGTCCGCCTGTTGGGAGGAACGGATTTCGTCTATACTCCAACCCTCTATTGGCTCAGTCCTGATCATTTGGATAGTTGCCTGTTCTTTCGCTTCTTTACGGTTGCAGTGTTCGCATTTTACTCCGCACGGTCAACGAGAGAGAGCATCAGCATTTGAGTGGAGTGTTCCCTTGCGGTGTTGCACTGCAACTGCTCGATCCATCTTGCAACTTGGCCTTCAGGGTTCTTAAATTGGAGTAGCCATTTCAGAGCTGTGTAGTCTGTCCGGAGAATGAACTTTTGTCCGTGGAGGTACTTATGGTACTTTGCTGTAATATGCGACCACTTTTTTTTCACCATCATGAACTTGGGAGATCACAGCTCCGACCCCAATATTGCTAGCGTCTGCGCGCACGATTAACATTTTTCCGGGCGTGGGGTAACCCAAGATGGGGGCATTGCACAGCTGTCGCTTCAGTTTTTGAAATGCTTTTTCACATTCTCCAGACCACCTGAACTGTCGGCCTTTTTCCGTAAGTTGATGCAGGATCTTTGCAATACCAACAAAATCCTTTACGAACCTTCTGTAGTAAGTGGCGAGTCCCAAGAAGCTTCTCAGTTGGTGCTTATCTTTTGGAGAAGGCCAACTTTTCACGGCTGCGATTTTGTCAGGATCCGTCCTTACTCCTTCCGCTGATATAATGTGACCCAGATATTTTACTTCCGGACGGAACAAGGCGCACTTTTCTGGGTTGAGCTTTAAATGAGCACTTCGCAGCCTCTCAAACACTTCTTTTAGATTTTCGCGGTGCTCCTCGAACGTCTTGCCTATGACGATAACGTCGTCCAAATATACTAAGCAGGTTTTCCAGGTGAGACTTTGCAATGTTCGTTCCATTAGTCGCTCGAAGGTGGCCGGAGCGTTGCACAGTCCAAACGGCATCACTGCAAACTGCCAAACACCGCTTTCTGTATTGAATCGATCCGATCCGTA
This sequence comes from Volucella bombylans, assembly GCA_949129095.1. Lineage (NCBI taxonomy): Eukaryota > Metazoa > Arthropoda > Insecta > Diptera > Syrphidae > Volucella > Volucella bombylans. The sequence goes on along the minus strand of OX422142.1, from coordinate 73,749,383 downwards.
CGATTTATCTCTACCTTCCAGTAACCGCTCTTCAAGTCAAGAGTTGAAAACCATTTAGCTCCAGAAAGCAAGTCCAAAGTGTCATCGTTGAGACGTCGGTAGTCTACATAAAACCTCGTGCTTCCATCTTTCTTCTTCACGACCACTGGAGATGCCCACGGACTTTGTGATTCTTCAATCAGTCCCTCAGTTTTCACCTTCGACACCATTTCGGCGACTTCTGTTTGCAGGTTGACGGATTGGTCGAGCGTCTCCGGTGTCAATGTGGTGTTGAACAATATGCGTACGTCCATATTCTCCGTCTTGTGCAGCAAATATATCAGCGTACTCACCGATTAGTTTTTCCGCCAGAATTCGCTGATCTTCGTAAAAAATACAGAGTCTGAGAATTTTGTTCTTGATTTTTATGCTCTGAACTCTTGCGACCGGTGTTGCACCATTTGTTTCCGTTGTGGTAGATATAGCCTCAACAGGTACACTACACTATCTCCCCCTTTTTAACCTTCACACTGAATGTCTTTGGGTTTAGAATCCTTACAGGGACCATGGTGTTCTTTGGATCCACTAAGGACTTTCCCACCATGAAGTTTCTCCGATTTTCTGGCTCCATTAAATAGAATCGATGGCTACCAGGACCACCTTCCACTTTTGCCCACAAACAATTGCTTCCGACGAAGGCTCTAGGATCTGATTTCTGAAGATGACGACGTTCAAGACGGAAATATTGGCGTTTCCGTATATCATTGGTGTCTCCATGTTTCCGTATTTCAGGGTTAGTGCCCCAAAGTCCACTACTAGATTTCTTTCAAGAAATCTGTACTGTGATAACCACTTAAATGTGAGCAGCGACATCTAGATTCAAAGACCAGAAGATTTCGATGCTGGAATAACAAAGTCTCGACTGGACAGTGGAATCGAATTTTCTAGCAAATTGGATATTGTATGGGACGCTGGATGGCGAGGATTGTTCTCGAAGTATGTCATTCGAGTATAAATACCAGCATCCCCAAGGTATGCAAATGAGTTCTAAAGTGAAATTTGAAGTGTTAATTAGGAGAAGTAATTAAGTGGTTTAAGTAAAAGAAAAGAAAAGAAAAGTATAAGCGGTTGAGAAATTGGATTGTATTGAGAGAAACAATTAACTAGTGAATTGTAACTGTACTGAATAAAGGGATTTGTATTGAAAAGAATAAGTTCTATCATTTGTACAAACACAAACATTTTACATTGGTGTCAGAAGTGGGATAGGACTTATTGTGTGTAAAAAAAAAAAGTGTCTTTTGACTATTTGAAAAAGCTAGAATGGGTCGAAAACTATTGCAGTTGACCCTCGTCCAACTCAAACCCGAGTTGAACAAGAGAAGCCTCAGCGCCAGTGGAGGAAAAAGTGACCTGGTGCACCGACTTCAGAAGGCTTTGAACAACGAGGGACATGATCCTGATGCATATTCCTTTGATGTTGACGAGGATGAACAGACAAGTACCGGCAGTGACATGTCTGCGATGATGCAACTCCTCTTGTTAAAAATGGACGAACAAAAGAAAAATATGGAAGAACAGAAGAATAGCCACATGGACAAATGCAGCAATACAATGTCGGAGCACCTTTCGAACGAATAGCCATCGACATCGCTGGGCCGTTTCCCGAAACCTTTAATGGAAACCGATATACCCTCGTAGTCATGGATTACTTCAGTAAGTGGCCGGAAGTGTTTGCCATCCCAAATCAAGAGGCTAAGACCGTAGCCGAACAGATAGTCAACAACTGGGTGAGCAGATTTGGGGTCCCAATGGAGCTGCACTCTGATCAAGGGCGAAACTTTGAATCAAAAGTCTTCCAGGAAATGTGCCAATATTTGGGAATAAGAAAGACAAGGACAACGCCACTACACCCTCAATCTGATGGAATGGTCGAGCGATTCAATCCGACCTTGAATGAGCATATATCTAAGGTTGTCAGCAACTGCCAGCGGGATTGGGATCGACACATACCCCTCTTCTTAATGGCCTACCGAAACGCGGCGCATAGCTCAACAGGGCACACACCATCCGAGATCTTATTTGGTCAAACAATTCGGTTGCCAAGTGAAGCAAAATTCGGATCCCCACCGACGGAGCCCAAAGAGGTGAACGAGTACGTGAATGACTTACGCAGCAGGATTCGTAAATTGCATGAAGACACCAGAGAAAAGATGAAGCTAGCAAGCAGCCGCATGAAAACTAGGTACGATATCAAGGCGAAATCTTCCGGTTTCAACGAAGGAGATCTGGTTTGGCTGTATAATCCTCAGCGTAAGAAAGGCAAATCACCAAAATTGCAACAGGACTGGGAAGGTCCATACAAGGTGATAACCTGCATTAATGACGTTGTCTACCGGATCCAGCGTGGGGATCGAGGAAAATTGAAAGTGGTCCATTTGGATAGAATGTGTCATTTCAACGGGATGCTGAATGACGAAGTTGTTCGGGACGTACAACTGTAGGGAGGGAGCAATGTGATAACCACTTAAATGTGAGCAGCGACATCTAGCAGAAAATGTCGAAGACCAGCAGATTTCGATATTGGAATAACAAAGTCTCGACTGGAGAGTGGAATCGAATTTTCTAGCAAATTGGAAATTGTAGGGGACGTTGGATGGCAAGGATTGTTCTCGAAGTATGTCATTCGAGTATAAATACCAGCATCCCAAAGGTATGCAAATCAGTTCTAAAGTGTAATTTGAAGTGTTAATTAGGAGAAGTGATTAAGTGGTTTAAGTAAAAGATAAGAAAAGTATAAGTGGTTGAGAAATTGAATTGTACTGAGAGAAAGAATTAAATAGTGAATTGTAACTGTACTGAATAAAGGGATTTGTATTGAAAAGAATAAGTGCTATCATTTGTACCCACACAAACATTCTACACTACAATCAGCAGTAAGGATGGCCGGGAAAAGAACCCTTGCTGAAGCACTTGCCTTCACTCTGGCGATGGAAGCATCCAATCAGGCTTCCAAAGGAATGCATTTCGTCAGGGAAATAGTATCTGGTGAATGCTCCTGCTCAAGACTAACTACCGAAATATCCCGCGGGAGAGACGAAGGATGCGCTGCTGGAACTGCGATAAACAATGACATCTGCAAGGGCATTGTAAAGAACCAGTACGACGAGAAGGCTGCCTGCACTGGGGTTACAGGCAAATAGAAAGAAAAACCGGCAGAAGTGCAGATGGGACAACATCTCGTATGCAGCTAATGTTCCACGGTCCAGAGTCAACCAAGTACTCCATGAAATACATGACAGAATCTCAGGAGGCCATTTGGGAATAAACAAGACGTTGGAAAAGGTAAGGGAACGTTTCTATTGGCTAAGCGCTAAACAAGATGTCGAGAATTGGTGCAAAAAGTGCATAAGATGTGCAACTACCAAGGGTCCAAAAGTAAAGCCACATGGACAAATGCAACAATACAATGTCGGAGCACCTTTCGAACGAATAGCCATCGACATCACTGGGCCGTTTCCCGAAACCTTTAATGGTAACCGATATACACTCGTGGCCATGGATTACTTCAGTAAGTGGCCGGAAGTGTTTGCCATCCCAAATCAAGAGGCTAAGACCGTAGCCGAACAGATAGTCAACAACTGGGTGAGCAGATTTGGGGTCCCAATGGAGCTACACTCTGATCAAGGGCGAAACTTTGAATCAAAAGTCTTCCAGGAAATATGCCAATATTTTTGAATAAGAAAGACAAGGACAACGCCACTACACTCTCAATCTGATGGAATGGTCGAGCGATTCAATCGGACCTTGAATGAGCATCTATCTAAGGTTGTCAGCAACTGCCAGCGGGGTTGGGATCGACACATACCCCTCTTCTTAATGGCCTACCGAAACGCGGTCCATAGCTCAACAGGACACACACCATCCGAGATCTTATTTGGTCAAACAATTCGGTTGCCAAGTGAAGCAAAGTTCGGATCCCCACCGACAGAGCCCAAAGAGGTGAACGACTACGTGAATGACTTACGCAGGAGGATTCGTAAATTGCATGAAGACACCAGAGAAAAGATGAAGCTAGCAAGCAGCCGCATGAAAACTAGGTACGATATCAAGGCGAAATCTTCCGGTTTCAACGAAGGAGATCTGGTTTGGCTGTATAATCCTCAGCGTAAGAAAGGCAATCACCAAAATTGCAACAGGATTGGGAAGGTCCATACAAGGTGATAACCCGCATTAATGACGTTGTCTACCGGATCCAGCGTGGGGATCGAGGAAAATTGAAAGTGGTCCATTTGGATAGAATGTGTCATTTCAAAGGGATGCTGAATGACGAAGTTGTTCGGGACGAACAACTGTAGGGAGGGAGTAATGTGATTAAATAGTGAATTGTAACTGTACTGAATAAAGCGATTTGTATTGAAAAGAATAAGTTCTATCATTTGTATCCACACAAACATTTTACAATACTATTTCGTTCTTGATAGCATCGAATTCAACGTCTCATGATTCAATTTTCTCTAATAATCTAAAAAAAAATTCTACCTTTCGGATGTCTTATATTTCGTTTTTATTCTCAGTGTTCGAAAAGCTATTTTTCCCGAAACATTTAAAACCGCTATAATAATTCCGTTGTATAAAAAAGGCGATAAAACTGATTTGAGCAATTATCGTCCTATTTCGTTATCTGTTTTTTCTCGCCTGCTTTCATTCCTCAAGAAGACACACAAGACGCGTTATTTAAATCTTGTTGGGAAATTTATGGTAGTCTAAACAATTCAAACATCTTTGCTGAATTATTTATTGACGTTGCTAAAGCATTTGGCCATAGTTGTTGCAAGATAGGTTATTCAGAATTGGCTTTAGGGGATATATACATGACTGGTTACAATATTTTTTAACAAACCTTAAACAACAAGCTAAAGTCAATGGCATTTTAAGTGCCTATAAGTATATTAATCGTGGGGTCCTCCAAAGTTCAGTTTTGGATCCACTAATTTTTCTTGTGTATGTCAACTCCTTGTTCTATCAACCTAAAGCAAAACAACAGCTTTTGCTGATGACACAGCTTAGGTTTATAAAAACAGTAATCACTTTAATGTATTCACTGATTTACACTATGTTTCAGAATTTAGAATTTTACGGTATTACCATAAACTATTAAGTACCAAAACAAAATTTATGTTTTTGTTATAGCATAGGGGTATCTATTTGCGAGGACTGTTTTCATTATCTTGTGATAGTGATTCCATGAATCGCTGTTACCCAAATTTTGATGTACATAGTAATGGCGTTTTCGTTTGGGCAGGCAGAAGGCTTTATTTGTTGTACTCCGATTCTGATTTCAATGGAGCACTTAAAACTTCTTCGTACTTTTATTTTTTAAATATACTCGTACATAAATATTTGCTAACGAATCAATTTGAACACTCAGAATAATAAATTGTCCAAACAGAGCTGATTGCACGAAAACACAAATCTAGTTTGGTACACAATACTATTTGACGTTTATACACATTATTTATATGGGTTAGTACATTTTAACATAAAATCCAGGAGAGAAATTTTGATTCTGAAACAATAACTGGAAGCAAAATTTTGTTTCTGAAAAAATGAGGGTATACATTTTTATGTCACTTTTGTGCTCCGGAAGAAAACGCCATAAGTCTACGTTCTTAAAAAATACTAGAAGTTTGTTGTTTCAATTTAATCATGCTACTATTGAAACGCTACTTACTCAATAGTAGTTTTACTTGTTGCATATGTTATCTTAGCTTCCATTCGTTTTATAAATTCAATCTATTTATTATTTATTTATATATTTATTTTATTTTTCGATATTTATTTTTGGTATTTTATGGTGTTTTCTGCGTGCATATAATGCTTCGTGTTATCCATATACTAAAAGTTTTGTAATTGTTTTGTACTTTCGCCCCAGCATCATAAAAAAAATAACTAGATTTCAAAAAATTTTATATACCTACATGAACACCCTAGGTCAGTTGGACCATTATTTTTACAAGCTTCAATAGAAATTAGAGGCTATTTTGCTTGCAAAGTGGGAGCACTGTTAAAATAGTTTTGGGATGTCAGATTTTCCAATTTCTTACCCTGGCATCAACATTTACCATTGAATAAAATAAACGGGGAATCGCGTCGCGGTGATTTTACAAAGAAAAGTATAAACTATTCACTATTACGCATATCAATATTCTGCATATTATTGCTTTTATCTTCTTTAAAATCCAATTATTTTGTTATTTTTATATATTATTAATTTTATTTGCAATCACTTCCAGAGGTAGGAATTTTTTTTGTTTTTTACAACTAAGTCGCTGCGGAAATTCTATAACTTGTTTATTTACTTTCTATACTCAAAAATGACTTGGTTTATTGTTTATCTTATCGTTTTCTTTCGAAAGCTTTTGTTCCTTAAAATAAATTTGTTTTAGATTATTATGACATCATGTGTTCTTGCCTTATTCACATGGTTTTCTAGTTGCTATGGAAGTCCCTATTCATCCTTTAACACATGATCCAACGGCAGCATGGAAAGAACTGTCCAAGACGCAGAGAGTAATAAAAGTGACAATGAAATCGCCTCAGACAACTGTGGCACCTAATAAAGCACGAATTGTTTGTATGAGCGATACTCATTCGCTCACACCTTACATTAAATTTGATATTCCGGATGGCGATATTTTCATTCATGCCGGGGACTTTACTAAGTGTGGCCAGCTTGAGGAAGTTGTGGAGTTCAACAACTGGATAGGTACTTTGCCGCATAAACATAAAATAGTCATAGCCGGCAACCATGAACTCAGTTTCGATTCAACATTTACTCATCCGTTTCAAAATAAATCGGTTTCACAAAGGTAATTATTACATTAATTGTTTTGTGATTTTAGAATTTCTTCTAGTCTATTTATAAACGAAAACCGCTCTGCACATGATTTTTGTTCCAGTTCTCAACCGGCGTCAGCGGTCACGTCATTTGTTGCTACTTAGAGAATAGACAATCATTTCAGTATCTTGTTTTTATGATCAATCATGAAGCGTTGTAAAATTATAGGAATAAATTGTAGAGGCTACTTATCTGAGTTGATCTGGTTCAGAAGGCAGTCTTGTTAAAGAGAATATCGAATTATTTATATCATATGAACATTGCGAACCGCTGCGAAATCGGCGCATGAGTCGTTTTAGTTCATACTGAGTGGCTGACCGATTGAACGAATAGTCCTATGTTACAACTAGAAATTTATTAAGCGAGAGTTTTTCAATTAATTTTTAAACTTTCATTGACACATTCAGCTGCTTAGCTTTCATTTTTTTAATTTTATTCTCGTATCACGTATATTGAATTACGAAAATATAAGAGCTTTCGATATTAAAGTTGGAATACTTGTAGGCAGGGTACAAAGTCCGTAGTACAAGGGTATCTATTGAAGGAGCATATTGACTAGCCTGTAACAACTTCTTTTCTTCGCCGATGGTAGTGCTATTATAAGCCACGACAGGCCTTCAGGAAATAATTGGATAAAGGCGCTTGAAGATAATCATCCATGCAAATACCTAATGTCTGCATTGTCGTTTTTCTGAACCTGTAAACCCAATTTCTGATATCTATTTAGTAGAAGTTATTATGTTAAGGTGCAAAGAATTTAAGGACCAGTCGTTAACCACCAATGAAATTGCGATGACGATGTTGCATATACGAAAATATAAACAAATTTTTGCCTCACTACGAGGCTACTCGAAACAGACAGAGTATAGAACCTATAAAGTAGTTCTAAGGTATGCGAATTAGGTTAATGCCACAAGGAGGCAGTAACAATCCAGAAAAACAGTAACACCCGATTTAAATATACGCTTTCGCTTTTTAGATGAAAAATAAGTCACATAAATTAAATTAAAGCCTTTTCTCTATTTTGTTAAATTTAGCGATTTGTGATTCTCAGACTGTCTAAAAATTCAAATTATTTCAATAATTTATTTTCGAATGTGAACAAAAATTATTACGTCTGCTCTCGTGCTTTTTACACTGGAAATGTGAGAACTGTCAAATTCGAGATGATAACATTTTCTAAAGCGGCATATACTCTGGTCAAAAACTCATCAAGCATACGAGAGTATGTTAGTAAATTCTTTTTGACGTTGCATATGCACACCATGCATGAGCCTTAAATCATTCATTTTTTGGTAAATGTTGAGGTGAAAGTACGTGCGATGTCTTGCGCGATTTCAATTTAACTCGGTTTAACAAAAAAAAAAAGAGTGACACGAACGATTGCTGAATCGCTGTGGAACTAGCACTAGCGTTGAAGAAGAAAAGTAAAAAGATTCGGAAGAAACGGGTGTGAATGAAAGAATGGTTGAAAAAATTAAACGATTTTTCACACGAAAATCTCCCGAATGAGCAGATATTAAGTTCATAAAATGATTTTGTAAATTTCATTCGCATAGATGAGAAGGCATATGATCAACTTCTTCAAATGATAACATCCAAACATATAATAAAGGACACACAATTGCGAGATGCTATACCTGTCAGTATATATATATACGATAAACTTGTAGAAATTCCAAAATAAAATTTTTATCCCCCATCTTCAAAAAAATTAAACGTTTAAAAAAAAATTCCGCTGTCTGCTTGAGATGTTGCCTCGTCGCTATCCAGGTGAAAATGAACAAATGCTTGATTTTGCTATATCAAGCCTGATTGAGCAAAAATCCAAACATTTTGATTTTGCGTCAAGCAAGCAAAAATCCAAACATTTTGATTTCGCGTCAAGCAGACACAACGTATACATGTCTCAGTTTTACTAATACACTTTCACATGCTTGAAGAGTTTTTGACCAGTGTATATGCCGCTTAAGAGATAAGTTTTGTATAGACATTTTAGGCAGTTTTGTATAGACAAAAAATCTGTTGACAGTTTTCACAAGTTTGTCTGAAGAAATTTCTTCCACTAAAACTTACGCAAGAGGGAAAATGTGTGCACCCGGATGAGTGTGATTTTCACATAACACGGCGCGAACAGGATTGAATCCCTACAGACGTTATAATTTCATATCTGTTTTACGGTAAAGACAGTAACAACAAATATTTTGGAATCAATGTTTTTCAGGGGAGCAGAAGATATTACCTAAAGCAACTTTACCGTTAAACCTAAGCTCTTATGTCGTTGTTGCTGTTCTAATGCAACCCAGTTTTTGCCAACTTCAAAATACTAAAATGTCATGGCATTTTAAATAAAACAAAATTTTTTGTTGGTCGAAATTAGCAAACACAATCTACTTTTAATTCCAATAAAATGAATAAAATATTAATTCACCTTGCTTAAGAAAACAGTCGTCCGACTATATGATTAAAACTTAAGAAATACATTAACAATAATACAAAATCTTTGTTTTTAATCGTATGGCATAATTATTTTTTTATTTTTTGCACTGAAGGCAAATTTATTAATTATGATTATATGTGTATCGCCAGGATACTTTGCACAGGTGGTGTAATAGCCACCAACGTATGTACACATACTCATAACTGGGCCTTGCTCTGAGGGCGGTGTCGAGGGCGGAGCCGATAGGTAGAAACATCGCATTTTTTTTTTCATGCAGATTTTCTATAATGACGACTGTTTTCATCTACGCGTCATGTTCCTGCTGCTCTCCTAAGCGCCAAATTTTATCGTTCGGCTGTCAACGATGGATGTTTTCCCGTCGGGTTTTGCTTGAATGGGACGGGAGCCATGCCAACGGCAAAATGTGGATGCTGGTGAGCGAAAGGCGATATTTGGGCAAAAATGTTCGTTGCGTTGCAACATCTTGCCGGGCCACAGGAAAGGACGTCCGCTGCATTCATCTTGTCTCGTGTGTTGTCTTTGAAGTTTCAGATTAGTTTAGAGATGTATCCTGAATGATTATTTTAGCTGGCGGCCCCTCTTCAATCAGGTGGACAGTTGGTATGTACATGCAAAGAATAAAAAAGTAGGTGTGGTGAATGGTGTAATACTTGCAGGCGACTTTAATGTGAGGCATCCAAATTGGGGTGATATGGCTATCAATGACAATGAGAGACTAGTGAACAATTGGTTTTATAATGGGGCATATATTCGACTTGATTTAATATCCCATCATAGGCGACGTTCGGTAGATTCTCCGTTCTGGACTTTTTCTTGTTCAATAACTGCTATGCAAAATTCTCGAAATGGTGTAAGCTGTAAAACCTTTTCCACACCTTCTGACCATTTCGGAATAGACATGTCGCTAGACATATTTAACATCATCCCCATACTTGTACCACCGGAATCTTATATTTCTTTTAGGAACACAAATTGGAATACATTTAGAACCTAACTCCACTTTAGTTTATCACAGTTAAACATTCCTATTGAAAGAAATATTTCTAAGTCTGAAATAGATAAAGTGATAAACGACTTAAATGTTAAAATTCTGTCATGTATTCAAAGCAACTCCTCTAATATTAATTTAAAAAATCAAGGATACAGTCATATACATATCTGTGCAAACTAAGAACCTTATGAAAATTCGATCAATTTGGCTTCGAAAACTTATAAGAATCTATCACCGTCATTTTAATAGGGTAAATTGAGAATATGTGGAACTCAATTCCATGATACAATGTTTAAGTAAGATAATAAATCAAAGAGTGAAAATAGACATCGCAAAAGCTTTCAGGGATCGTTTGCAGAAAATAAAACCTTCCCCGCAAGCCATCGGGTAACTGGAAGGAAATATTTTGGAACTGATATAGTTAAAGATGTTCCTTATTATAACGGTCAAGATTTAACTGATATTGAGTCTAAACTGAACACTTTCACAGAAATATATTCAAACATATATCTTGAAAAAAACACTTTCTTTTGACTCTAACCTGACTAGCCAAGTACTTAAAACCGTCAACGATTTTAAAACCTCTCAAGAAAACTCATACCTGATATCCTTCTCCTCTAATAACACGGTCAGTTATCTCCTCTATTCACCTCACCAAATAAAATCAACCTATATAGAATTAATATCAATAACAAAAGGTCACATGGTCCAGATCAGATTTCAAATTTTGTGCTGCGAAAATGTCCCCATTCATTAGATGTTACACTTTCGACCATATATAACCACTGCATAGACAGTGGTTCTTTTCCTGCAGTATGGAAAAAGTCAAGGATTTTACCTATAGCCAAAAAACAAAGGATAAGGGATGTAAAGGAATTCCGTCCTATTTCATTGCTCTTAAATGTGGGAAAATTATTCGAGCGAGTTCTAGCGGAAGCCTTATATAACTTTTGCGAGTATATGAATGTCATTCCAAATAATCAGTTTCAGAAACAGGCATGTGACGGAAAATAGTGCACAACCTGAGGCAAAAAAAATGTACTGTTGCATTGGACATAGACTTACAGGCGGCTTTTGATTCTATTTGGCATACAGGAATGATTTATAAGTTACTTAACCATAACTTTCCTCTTCCTATTACACGAATGATTGCTAGCATCCTAAGTTCAAGAAGCGCCGGCATATCTATTGGTTTAGAAGTATCTGAAGAATTATCTGTCCTTTCGTGCATTCGCCAAGGATCTATACTTACTTGGACCTAAGCTGTTCAATATATTCCTCCAAGATTTTCCTTTCAACGATACTGCGAACGAGCCAGGAGCTATTTTGTATGCTGATGACACCATTATCATAGCTAGTGATGTAAGACCTCATGTTGCTCTAAATAAAATTAGAAATTACATACCCGCTTTAGTTTCCTATCTTAGTTCTTGGGGCCTAAGTATAAATACAGGAAAATGTAGACTGACATGCTTCGGAAAAGGACATCGGTTAGCCGTGAAGGAAAGTAAAACACTCTCCTTACATATTTTTTTAAGAGGTAAAACAGAGACGAAGTACTTGGGCATTCATCTACACAATAGATTTGAATTTAACAAACACGCAAGAAAAATTCTGAGCAAGGCAAAGACAGCTACGTCCATATTGAAGCAGTTGCTTTCATCTAAACATCTGTCACAAAATACTAAACTGCTACTATATAAAACATTAATTAGACCAATCGTAACATATGGCTTTAGATCTAGGTTTACCATATCACTTACGGTAGCGAATGAACTTGAAGCTTTTGAAAGACAAATCCTAAGATATTGCAGTGGTAAATTTCGAAGACCAAATAAAAAATTGTTTTCTAACAAGATTTTGTACAATTTGACTCGAGTAGCAACACTTATGGCTTACATGACCTTCAACTTGCAGAAAAGACTGCAATGCGCGGCTTCTCACCCTAATCCGCTCATTGTAGCGAATGAACTTGAAGCTTTTGAAAGACAAATCCTAACAAATTGCAGTGGTAATATACCACGCTATATAATCGAATTTAGTCAACATATAAAACTTACACATCCCTCTTTCCACATAGATTTAAGTTAAATTAGTATTGTATTTAGTTCTAGTCATTAATTTTAAGCTGGCGTTTACGAGCCAAACTGTGAAACTATGCCGGGAGCAAGCATATGTAATAATGTTCTCCAGAGAAAAAAAAATTATTTTATAGTTGAAATTTAAATTTTAGGGAGAACATGTCTAAATCATCTTTAAAACGAATTGCTAAGCCAGATTAGTTTAATTAAATCGGTTTGTTGAAAAAAAACAAATCAATGTCATTTTATGTGTCTCAATAAATATAATTGAATTGTGTGGCAATATTGGTTTATGAGTAGGTATTGGTTAGTTCTTTGTTATTTTATTCAATATACGAGGGGCGTTCAATATATTCGCGGTATCGATATGAAGGAAAATGCGAATTTAATTTAAATTGTTTTTATTTTTCAATATAATCTTCCCTAACATCAATGCATTTGCTACATCTTGAGATAAGCTTTTTTAAACCCTCAAAAAAATAAATTTCCTCTTTCTCTGCAAAATACCCATTTATTGCCGACTTGAGTTCTTCATCAACCGAAAATCTTTTTCCACGAAGACATTTTTTCAAGTCCGGAAACAGGAAATAATCACTAGGGGCAAGGTCTGGACTATAGGGTGGGTGTTGGATTTCTTCGAAACTACAATCGCGCAGCAGCCTTGGAAACTCGCGCCGTGTGAACAGGAGCGTTGTCATGAAGAAGCAACACACCCGCTGCGAGTTTACCCCGTCTTTTCTTTTTAATTTCCTCCCGCAAATTATGCAAAGTGGAAGCGTAGGATGTGGCGTTGATGGTTTCACTTTTTTTTGTACTCAATGAGCAAGATTCCCTTTGAGTCCCAAAAAACTGTGGCCATGAGCTTCCCGGCAGACGGAGTGACTTTGAACTTCTTCGGGGGGTCTGTTCCTTTTTTATGCCACTGCATGGACTCTTGTTTGCTTTCAGGATCATAGTGGTGGACCCATGTTTCGTCCCCAGTAACAATTCGATCCATAACACCGTCCGCGTTCTCACTACACATCTCCAAAAGCTCTCTACAGCATGCGATTCTCACTTTTTTCTGAGGCGCTGTGAGCATTCGTGGCACCCACCTTGCACTGACCTTTGAAAGGTTAAGATGGTCATGAAGAATGGTGTGAATGGTACCAATTGAAAGCTTGGCGATCTCTGCCATCATTTTCACCTTTATTCGGGCATCCTCAAGAACAAGTTTTTCGACTACTTTGATACTTTCTCCCGTACAAGCAGTAGCCGGGGCGCCGGAGCCGGGGTCGTCTTCAATGCTCTCTTGAACTCACTTGACCACTTTTGCACAGTTGATAATGAAGGTGCGGAACCCTGGTAAACAGCCACCATCTCTTCATGAATAGTTTTTTGACTTTTTCCTTGCTTAGTGAGAAATTTAATTACAGCGCGATGCTCAATTTTCACCATCATCGTCTCAGTTGCCATTATGATTCTGTTTAAGTAGAGATAAAACGCGAATTAATAATCACATTTATATGAAATTTTACATGAATGCACTAAAATAATAGTATTGCTTGATAAATAAGTCAATTTATATATATAGCCACAGCTTCACCCCGATACCGAGAATATGTTGAAGGCCCCTCGTAATTAGAGCATTAGGTTAAATGTTTACATTCATAGGGTGGGTTTATTATTATTTTATTAATAGTAGTGGGTGTGATTCTCTGGACGTGGGTTTGGGATGCCTGTCCTAAGATGCCAGTCGCAGAAGGCAAATTTTAACTATTGGGCGCTTCAATGTTGTAGTTGCCATCTTGATTGTGATGACGCGGATCTTGTCATCGGCCCCAGAATGAGGTGATTCGATTCTTCCAAGTCGCCACAGGGTAGGCGGTGTTTGTTCGTCAGGCAGGATCACCAACTGTCCTGCTTTGAGCTGCTCATCTGAAGTTAGCCAATTTGTTCGCTGTTGAAGCCGCTCAAGGTATTCTGACTTCTATCTTTTATAAAAGTCTTGTTGGATCCTTTGAAGATGATGCCATCTATCTAAGTGGTTCTCCTTGATTTCTGATAAGTCCTTTTCTGCTGTTGTGTTCAACTACGCACCAATTAAGAAATGTCACGGCTTTAGAATCGACAAATCTTCGGGATCATCAGTTATCGGACAGAGTGGACGCGAATTCAAACATGCTTCTACTTGAGCTAATACTGTCGCGTACTCAGATGGTGTTTCATAGATTTTACTTCCGCTTAACACATCCCACCAAAGTGTGGTGCAACTGAAGGATTGATGTGTTACTTAGTTCCTGTTGAAAACTAAATACATACAATTCATTTGTCATATTCATTACATTCATTATAGTAATCACATACATACATTTGTCCTATTAACTTATATTTACTCACACTTAATCACATATTTCATTTACCATACATTATGTTCTTAGTTATTATAAACATACATACATACTAGCGAGGTTTTTTTATTTTTGTCAGTCTAGTTGCCATAAATCATTCGACCCGACGATTTCGGTTAATAAAACTATCAATTTAGAAAGAAAAGTAAAGTGTTTCCCTTTTTTCGAATATAAAATCTTACAATTGGTGCCGAAAACCGGGATTAAATCGCGAACAGCTTAAATAAATTTGTGATAGCTCGACGATTACAATATATAGAATTTGTTTTTGTGTTCTTGGAGAACATGGAATTTCAAGCACGTGCTAGATACTGCAGCCAAATCACTAAATAGTTAATGAAGTCACTGAGTATCTAAAAACCTGCAATATAACTGTAAGGGACACAGAGGACTGGACGCAGTTGGACTCCATAGAAAAAGAACTTGCAACATACCTTCAGCGCTTAATGACGGCCAGGGATAATCTTTGTTCGATTGAGAAAGATCTTCACGAACGAAAATTACAGGACAAAAATGAGAGAATAGCCGAATATGAAGACAACGCGGTAGGTATGAACGCGCGATTACAGGTATGGCTGTTAAAAGTTCAACAGCGCCTTAATCCGTGCCAAAATGAGGGCAATATTTCGCGCGCATCAGCTTCAACGAACCCACGATGCAGTTATTTGCCTAAATTGAAGTTAAAGACATTTTCCGGTGAGAATCACCAAAACGAAGGTCTTTCTGGCGTCGAAAAGTTTAGTAACTTACAATCAGTTTTAACGGGTATAGCGGCAAATACTATATCAGGATTTACTCCTACTGATGCCTGTTACGATAGGTTAGGTTAGGTAAGAGTGGCTGTTGGAAATACCAACCCACTTATCTCAGATCTTCTTACTACTGGAACCAGTTTGAGCTTATAATAAAGCGTAGGAGACTGTTAACGTCTATTTTTTCTAGATCGTTTAGGTCGTTGTAGAAGAAAGCTCCTAGATGAAGCTTCCTTCTCTGGGAGAGAGCTGGGCATGCGCAGAGTAGGTGGGGGATTGTATCCTCCTCCTCCTCGTCCATGCAGCTTCTACAGAAATCATTAGTAAAAGCGCCAAGCCTTCTTGCGTGCTTGCCTATGAGGCAGTGTCCAGTAATGACACCTATTATGGCGCTGAGATGTTTCCTATCTAAAAGGATCAGACACTTAGAGCGACTCAGATCCAGCCTTGGCCAGATCTGTTTGGTCGCTAGACATGTTTGTCCAGCAATCCACCTAAGGTCTGTTCTTTTATTGGCATCTAGCTTTAGTGTTAGTTTGCACGTAGCGATTGGTATACCTATACTACCTTTGTCCGGTAGGATAGGTAGAGTGGTTCCAATTTTGGCGAGTTCATCGGCTCTGCAGTTCCCTGGAATGTGTCTGTGGCCCGGCAAAGAACAAAGGTGAATGTTGAACTGTTCTGCCATCTCCATGAGAGATGATCGGCATTCAAGGCCGGTTTTATAATTTAATGAGACTAAGTTCAGGGACTTGATAGCTGCCTGACTGTCCGAAAAGATGCGGATATCCTTTGCAGATATCACGTTTTTCTGCAGCCAGGACAGAGCTTTGTAATCGCCAAATTTCCACCTGGAACACGCTACAGTGATTTGGAAGACGAAATGAGAGGCTTAGATTGTGGATTTACTTGTCCTCCATGAAAGCATCTTCCTTCCAGAGGGACATGGAAGCCTTTGTCAAATCAAAGTTCAAGTATGCTGTAATCGATGTTCTGTGTGAGGATTCCTAATTTATTAAGAATATTAGCATGGCCAAATAAATTTTTTGTTCACTTTCGCTTTAAGGCAAATAGCTGCAGTCGCAGCAATTCAAGTGAAACAGAATATTTAATGCCGTGGAGTGAGTAGAACGTAGGGCTCCGCTTATGCATAGATATGCTGCTTTTTGGACTCTAACAGACCAGACAGCAACCCCGTAGGCGAGTATTGGTCTTATGACCGAGTTGTATAGCCAGTGGGTTATGCGAGGTTGAAGGCCCCATTTGTTCCCAATGGCTTTTTTTCAAGAGAATAAAGCTACTGTAGCTTTCTTGACTCTTTTTTGAATGTTTTTCCTGTATCGTTTTGTTTGTTTTGTTTTTCCTGTATCGGAAAATACTAAACTGGTACCGTTTATTGAGAGAGGGTCTATAATTGAATTTTTATATTTCCTGGAAAAGAGGACAAGATCAGGTTTATGGGGGTTAAATTTAGATGAAGGAGTTCTTTAATGGTAAGAGTTTAAAGATGCTTACCTGAGACGGCTATAGCAACCTCATCCGCATAGACAATCACCCTGCCACAACCCGCTTCCAGGTATATAGCACCACTAAGTTCCAGAGAAGGGGGGAGAGGACAAAGCCTTGCGGCGTATCTCTGCTGACACATATTTTAGCAGAAGCCCCACCCAGTTTGGAGTTGATTATCCTCTATTTAGCAAAGAAACTAGAACAAGAGAGGCAAAAGGCTAATAGAATTCAACCAAGTAAACAATCTAACAATAATGAGTACCAGGTTCAGGAAGGGCATATAACTGGACATCCCCAAGGCATGCCCCAGGTTCCATAGCAAGAAACCAAAATAGACTACATCTCCACAAACAAACTATTCTGAAACTGCATAAAATCAACAAAGTGCCACCCAGGTGTACCGAAAATAAATATAAAATCATATAAAATCAAAAAAAGCCTCGGGCAGAAAAAGTTAAAAATAAACTTACTAAAAAATGAGGTAATACAAAATAACCTTAAAAGAAGTTAAATGAAAAGCTGAACCACATAAACACAAGTGGATAGTCGAGGAAAATATCAACTCAGCATAGTCAAAAAAAGGAGGGATCTTAATGGAGACGAGTCAAGAGTATTTCTGCAGCGGAATCCAACATCAGAAAAAAGAATGGATGACAAACGAAATTTTGGCTTTAAGGGAAAATAGATAAGAAGGGAAAATATATCAAATCAAAGCAGATATAAAGATATAGACAGATTGATAAAATATAAAATCAGGGAGGCAACGAATCACTACATTCAACAAGTATGTGGGGAATTGAAACGATATAACAGAAACCTCCATACATAGTTTTAATCTCCATATAAAAGTAAAGGAAATCTCCGGTGTTGAACGTAAAACGATATCTAATGTTTTGAAAAATAGGGACGGAGAATTTTCGCTAATACAAGGGAGAAATTAAGTACATAGAAGATCTCTTTTCGGATGGAAGACGTCAATTGGACCTCTATAATAGGTCAGAAGAAACAGAAATAATAAAAGAAGATGTCAAATAAGCACTGAGAGAAACGAAAAACCGAAAAGCGACAGGACCTGGTGGGATACTGAATGAACTCTTCAAACTGTTCGATGACGAAAATATTCAAATACTAATAAACCTATGGTATTCAATACTATGTACTCCATTTACAAATATGGCAAAATTCCAGATGAATGGTTGAGATCAAAATTTATTTCAATTCCAAAAAAAAGCTACAAATTGTTCTGATTACAGGAAAATAAGCTTGATGAAGATATTCTTGAAAATTATACGTGAAAGGATTTACAATAAGCTCGAGGAAGACATAATTAACTCTCAATTTGGTTTCATGAATGAATGTGGTACACGGGAAGCACTATTTGCGTTTAAAATCATAATCCAACGAATCCTAGAGATGAACCAAACGGTTTTTGTGTGTCGTTGAAAAAGCTTTCTACAAAGTGCAACAGATCGCACCCTTATCGAAGAAAAATTACAAGATCTCAATGATGAATTTGTACCCGGGCCAGACGGGCTCTCAACAATATTTCTCATCCACTTTTTCACCTATTTCATCTGTCCTTCACACAAGGGGAATTCCCCCAAGTTTCGAAGACCTCTTTCATAACCCCGGTTCACAAAAAGGGATCAAAGAATGAAGTAACAACTACCGCCCCATTGCTAAGCTTTCTCGAATACCTAAAATTTTTTATATATGAAGTTCTAAGCTTGCAGTGTAAGACGTTGATATCACCCAGTCAGTATGGATTTCTGAAAGGTAGATCAACTATTACAAACTTAGTTGGATTCGTATCCTTTGCGCTTTCAGCCCTAGAAAATGGCAGCGAAACCGATGTTATTGCTACAGATTTTGCTAAGCCTTCGGTAAAATGTTACATAAATTGATTTTTTTTAAATTGTCTTCCCTCGGTTTTGTCCCAATATTGTTAAAATGGATATCTTTATATCTGGAGAACCGTTATTATGGCGTTCGCTTTACGTCAGCCTTCCCAACCCCGTTTTTAGTCACTTCTGGTGTCCCACAAGGCAGCCATATAGTTCCCCTCTGATTATCTTTTGATAAAAAGTCTTACGATCGTTGATAAAGTTGGTCTGCGCAGTATCGAGAAAACGCGGATAGAGGGAGTAATAGAGCTGAATAAATTGCAGGTAGGTTCCAAGATAGTTAGAGTAGTCAGAATAAGTGCGAAGAAAAATCGCCCACAATTTGATTTTTATTTCGTAAAGAGCGTAGACTTTTGTTATAATAGAGAGGGAAAGTAGATGATGTTTTATGTCGAGAAAAGGGGTAGAAAAGGTAAAGAGAAATAAAATTAAATATTTCTCTGTAAAAAATAGAAACAGCATCAGTTAAAGATAGGCTGGTAAAATCAAAAGAAGATTTGCTAAGATAGATATTAATTTTGCAAACATTAGCTTTAGGGAAGTTGTACGAGGAGAGAGAGTAGAGGAATGACGAGTATCATTGAAAATCTTTACTGGAACCAATGTGTACAGAAAAAGAAGTGCCAGAAGAAATAGAAATTCCCAGAGGAGTTAGACAAGGTGGCATTTTATCAACACTTCAATATGTATTCCGAAGAAATTTTCAAAAACCTTCCATACACCCAGTAGGGGGAATTAAAGTAAATGGAGATTTAATCAAAAACATCAGATTCGCAGATGACGCGGTAATAATTCCAAGTAGCATGAACGCATTAAACATCATTATGAACAAAGTTTAGCGCCGAAAGTAACAAGTTTGGGTTAAAAATAAATGCAATTAAAACAAAATGCATAGTGTTGAACAAAAGTCAAGAAGTTCAAAAATATGAACTTAAAATACACAACGTTGCAGTAGAAAGAGTAGACACAATTAAATATTTGGGAACAATAATAACTAATAATGCAAGCCCTGCCAATGAAATCCTATGCCAAATCGAACAAGCGAGAACAGCATTCTGTAAATTAAAAAAAAAAAACAAAAAAAAACATTTATAAACAGGGAAATTAATTTAAACCTTTAAAATAAATATAAAATAAGATGGAACAGAACCATGGACACTTAACAACGCAACGGCAAGGAGAATAGAAACCTTCGAAATGTGGGTGTGAATCTCTTGAGTTGACAAAATAACAAACGATGAAGTCTTAAGAGGAATATAAATGAAGAGAGAGTATAAAAAAAGAGAAACAATTGTTTTAATAATAATAAAGATCGAGTGCTTAGGTCATATTATAAAGAATAGTAAATATCAATTTCTTCAATTAATTGTACAAGGGAAGATCGAAGGAAGAAGTGTTGGAAAACAGAGGTGGACATGGTTGTCAAACTTAAAAGAATTACTCATTCAAACAAACAGTTCAGTCGATGATTGCCAACCTCCGGAACGGATTGAAACTAAAGGGTCCGCCATCTAACTTTTTTTTTTCAACTAGTGCTTATTTCGTGAATGGTAACACTTAGCTCATGTCTGATTTGACAGATAATTAGTTTTATCCTTCCGGTTAATAATGGAAAATAATTTCATTCAAATGGCTGCCTCGGCTGGCCATGCAGTAGCCTACACGATCGGTCCAATTTTTAAGCACATTATCGATTGTGTGCAGCTGTATTTCACCAATGGCTTCACGAATATTGTCCTTTAAAGCGTCAATTGTCTCTGGCTTGTCGGCGTAACATTTATCTTTTACGGCACCCCACAAATAATAGTCCAACGGTGTCAAATCGCAGCTCCGAGGTGGCCAAACGACATCAGCTCTGCGGCTGATAATGCGATCTTCAAAAACAGGGCGCAAAACATCGAGTGTAGCTTCGGCTGTGTGGCACGTAGCGACGTCGTGTTGAAACCAAATGTTGCCAATATCCTCCTCTTCAATTTTTGTGAACAAAAATTCGTTCAACATGGCCCGATAACGATCGCCATTGACTGTAACGGCCACTCCTTGCTCATTTTCGAAGAAAAATGGCCCAATTATGCCTCTGGACCAAAATCCGCACCAAACAGTGACTCGTTTTGGGTGTATCGGCTTTTCAATGTATGCGTGTGGGTTTTCTGTGCCCCAAATGCGACAATTTTGCTTGTTTACATACCCGCCAAGATCAAAATGAGCTTCATCTGAAAAGATGATTTTTTTGGCAAAATCGGCATCTTCTCTAAGTCGATCGCAGGCCCACTTAGCGAAGCGAAAACGCATTTGATGGTCAGTTGGCTTCAACTCCTGAACCAATTGGACTTTGTATGGCGTCATACCAAGGTCTTTATGCAAAATTCGTCTCAATGATGTCTCCGAAATGTTCAATTGTTGAGAACGACGGTGAATTGATGTTGATGGCGCTTCACGCACACTTTCTGCCACAGCAGCAATATTCTCTCGTGTACGCATTGTTTTTGGCTTTTCACGCTTTGGTTTATCGATGAGGATGCCATGATTTTCAAAGTAATGTCGCAATATTTCCCAGCGTTGTTCAAGCGTATACACAACCATATTCGTTCAGCGGAAGGATAAAACTAATTATCTGTCAAATCAGACATGAGTTAAGTGTTACCATTCACGAAATAAGCACTAGTTGAAAAAAAAAACGTTAGATGGCGGACCCTTTATAAGAAGAAGAAGAACAGACTTATGGAAGTGTCGAGCAGTAGTTGAAATGTGGTAAAGTATTGGTATTATATGTATATTAAAGTCATGCTTTCATAAGTTAATACCCTTCTTATTCTTTTTAGAAAACCTATGTGTTTTTTATATATATAATTAATATGCTCCTTAAAGTTCAAATTATAGTCTAACACTACACCCTCAATAATCTCTCCATCCATTCTTATATTCATATCCGACGGATCAACGATTTTAAATTTCAAACACTTTGTTTTATTTAAAAGTACGTTTCAACTTGTTCATTTGAAGTCACTCACTTACATTTTCCAAGTCTGTATTAAATTTCTCACACATATTCTCAACATTCTTACCACTGTTTGGGAATCAAGGTATCATCAGCAAACAAAATAACCTTATATGTATTTTACTTCCTTTTAGTATACCCAATTCGACATTCAATAAACCCGACAACACCTCATCCACTTTGGTTCTATGAGACCTTCCCATTAAGTTAGAATTAAACCCTCAAGTGTTGTGCCTTTCACACCATACACTTCTAGTTTTTGTACCAAGATACCCTGATCTAC
Organism: Volucella bombylans; assembly: GCA_949129095.1. Classification (NCBI taxonomy): domain Eukaryota; kingdom Metazoa; phylum Arthropoda; class Insecta; order Diptera; family Syrphidae; genus Volucella; species Volucella bombylans. Next base: position 73,727,134 of record OX422142.1, on the reverse strand, counting down.
AATATTGTATTTTAAGTTTTAAGTTCAAAAACGATTCCAGAGTCTATTTCTTACTTCCACTCATAAATTAGCCAATTTAATGAATGTTTTCCGCATAAATATTTCCCCCTAAATCCAGACTGTTCCTTAATTAACAGTAGTATTTTCTTCTAAATAATGTCGAAAGGGGTTAGCCACGAGCCGCTAACTCGTCCAGATTTGAATCGTTGAATATTTTCGTTAAAACAGGATCAGTTAATTCTATTGAATTTACAATAATGTTCTTAACGGGATTAGTTAAGACCTTTTTTATTGTTTCACTTTTAATTCTATTACAGTATTTAAATTTAAAAATATTATTTACAACCGATTTCGGAGAACTGTATTCCACAAAAGGGATCGACATATTTTTTTCAGATATGCGGGCTATAAAGTATGAATTTAACCGGTTTGGTATTTGGGATGGCACGTACAACAAATTTTGAGTGAACTTTATACTTATTTTTATTATTTTTTAATAATAAACATTTAGCGTAGACCAAGCCTCTTTTTGATTGCTATCACATTCCGAACTCATGAAACTATAAAGCCTTACGCTGCCCTGTTTTGACTCCTATTGAAAATAACATCTTTCAAAATTAAAATTTGGGAAGAAATGAAATTATAATTATAATATTAAAGTATCGGTGTTTTTATTAATAAAGATTCAGATAATTTTTTTTATGTTCAAAATTAATTCAATTGAACCAAATATTGCCCATTTTGTTCGACCACCTTCTGACATTTTTCGGCTACAAGCATTATGCGATCAGTTTCTTGTCGAAGAACTGAGTTACGTGATCTTCACATTCCTATTTTACGCAAACAAAAGACTATGACTACGCGGTAGATGCATCAAAATTTCACAGGCAAGATCTTGATCAGATAGATATTGAGTTAATCGTTTGACCAGGCGGTAGTAGCTCATTACGGATGATAGATATACCCTTCGAATCGCACCTTCCTGTTGCGCTCAGCTTTATAGGTGATTTCATCGATTTTTCATATCAAAATTTCCAGAACGAAAGCGAGCGAACCATCTCTTGGCAGTAGTTTGCGATAGACTACATTCACCAATAAAAAAACAAAATCATTCAAGTTCCTGCCCATGCTTTTCCTTTACATTATTCTTTAGCATTTTCATTGACTTTTCATTCTCGAATGACAATAATACTGCGCCGATGGGTAATTTTTTATTACCTGACCAACCCAAATGGAAGGGGTATCAACACTTAAGTTTAATTCCGATTTTTTTCTTATCCACGCATTTCCTTTTCACTCACTTGCATATGTTTTTTTTTCACTTAGTTAGACCAACTGCCTTTTTTATTTCATTTAAAACTACAATAATTATTTTCCCCTACATCAACTTTCTCTTTGAAAACTTTTTTTCGAAAATTTCTTTTAACATGTTAAAGCCAGTTTTAATTCATTAACTCAATATGTTCTCATGACACTTTTCATATAATATTACAAGAAACTTTTTCTGTTGCAGTGCAGAAATACCATAGTCTGAAAGTTTAATACATTTTGGATGACAAATATTACCGTAACCACCCCGTACCCACCTTGACAACGTACTGTGTCCGCAGCATGGCTACCCACCTTGCAGGAGTCGCACTTCATCTTTTCTCCTCTTCCATAGCAACTTTATTATTTATTATTCATTCAATCTACGATATTAAGTCTACAGATTTCGAAGTTTATATGTAACTGAAATTTAAATAAAACAAAGTATAAATATAAATTCATTGATTATGATACGAGTAGTAAAATAAAATATTTTTAAAGGAACTTCTGGGCAAACAAATATCTAAATTTAAACAATATTCATTAAAAAATTTGATACTAAGAGTAATAGGTTCATTTTGACCATAAAGTGTGTAATGCCGACTCTCCATGAGAAACGGTCTTGGTCTTAAAGATCTACAAGAAGCATATAAGTTCATAAAATTTAACAAATTTTCGCTGTCAATTGTCCCACATAAAATGTCACGAACCAACATAATGCTATACGTCTTTCTCCTTGACTGAAGCGTTTGCATACCAAGTAAAAGGCATTTAGTACGATAGGAGTGGTGAACATCAGTGCCATTTCTAGAAAAAAGTGACGTAATGCAAACTTTAAAAATTTCTTTTGAATATTTTCAATTCTACGTAAATTTGAGGCAATGTAAGAGTTCCAGATCACACAAGCATACTCCAACACAGGGCGCACTATACTACAATAAAGAGCTTTGAGTGTGTACGGATCTTTAAAATCAACCGAGTTCCTTTTTATGAATCCCAAAAGTGAGTTTGCTTTCGAGACAACGTAATTTATATGTAAATGAAATGTCAGCCTGCTATCGAATATTACACCAAGATCTCTATACTATTCGACTACCTTAACTTGGGAATTGTTTAAAGTGTATCTTGGTAAAATTGGATAAAAAGATCTATTATAATTCATACAAGCACACTTCTCAATATTTAGCTGTAGATCGTTCAACCTACACCACATACTGAAGGAATTGAGATCATACTGTACCATCATGCAGTCATTCATAGTCTTTATTTTGGCAAATAGTTTAATATCGTCCGCATAAATAAGGCAAGAGCAATATTTTAATAAATTCGGAAGATCATTAATAAAAAGTATAAATAAGGAAGGACCAAGGTGACTTCCTTCTGGAACACCAGAAGCCACAAAGATCTCATCAGAAAAATAGTCACCAATAGCAACATATTGTCTCCTGCCATACAAATAAGTGCTTAACCATTCTAGCAATGAACCATAAAACCCGTAGGTATTCAGCTTTCTAAGAAGTATTGCTAAATTAACCCTACTGAAGGCTTTCACAAAGTCAGTGTAGATCATATGAACCTGTTCATGGCTTTCCAATGTTCTTATGCAATAATTTGTGAATTCCGCTAGGTTTGTAACAGTAGACCTACCCTTCCAAAAACCATGTTGATATTTGCTTACATATTGTTTAATTGTAAAATTTAATTTATCCTTCACAAGGCTATCCAATATTTTGGGAATAACTGGTAGCTTAGAAATTGGCCTATAATTTGAAATGAGGTTTCTATTCCCAGACTTTAAACAGGATCTATGGCCGAAACCTTCCATTCATCGGGAAAAATTCCACTTGAAATTGACTGATTAAATAGCACATGTAAAGGAAAACAAAGTGAGCTGGAACAATAACGTAAAGCGATTGGGAAAAATCCTAAAATATCTTGTTTACTCGTCGGTTTTAAATTACTTAAAGCAGTTTAAACTTCACAAACATCTAACGAATAATGTGAGCACTCAAAAATAGATGGGAGTGAATTGATGTACGTAGCTTGCATCAATAGAGGTAGAGCAAGCAGAATTGTAAATGCATTGAAAATATTCCGCAAACATGTTTGCAATGGTCTTAGGATCACTTGACTGTTAATCGTTCAGACACATCGTTGTTGGAAATCCAGATCGTTTTCTTTTTGCATTAACAAATTGCCAAAAAGCAGTAGGTCTATTTTTTAAATCACTTTCAATAGAATGAATATAGTTACAATAAAGAAATTTAGATAGGAGAACAAACTCTTTTCTTAGTCTTGAGAAAACTGTATAGTCGTCATTTGATTGAGTTCCTTTGAACTTTTTATGTGCAGCATAGTAACATAAATTGCCGTAGATATATCGAACAAAGTGACCTATTTTAAATCAAAATGAGAAATTAAAAATCAAATTTCATGATTTCCTATTTTAAACTTAATACAGTGCATTGGTTGTGGAAATTATGTCAATACTATTATTTAAAATTTTTTTTTTTTTCACCAGTACAGATTTATACTATACGTCTGTCCAATAACAGTGTTTCTCTATTGTGCAAATGCAAATATTCTAATAATTTGTAGTTAAGTCATTTTTATTTTTAAATTTGTTAAAAAACTAAAAATATAGCTAACTTAATTTATTTACAGAACAAAGCATTCGGGGATGTCTATATTGGATGAAATTCCTACGTTAGGTAATGCAAAGGAAAATATAGAAAATGCAGTCCAAACACATAATATAAGGCAATATCTGACAAATTGTCATTATATAGAAGATAACCTAGTTACTATATACGGCCTTAATATTTATGGAAGTCCATGGCAACCAGAATTCTGTAAGTGGGCTTTTAATGTACCACGCGGAAGAGAATGTCTTCAACGCTGGAATAAAATACCTGAAGGGATAGATCTCTTAATAACACATACTCCACCAGTCGGACACGGGGACTTGTGTTGCTCTGGTGTAAGAGCTGGTTGCGTAGAATTACTAACAACTGTTCAACAAAGAGTTAAACCAAAATATCATGTTTTTGGTCATGTTCATGAAGGATACGGAATTACATCTGATGGTCGTATAATATTTGTTAATGCTTCAACTTGTGACATTAATTATCTACCAAATAACCCGCCCATTGTATTCGATATATCTCTACCAAAGGGATTCTCTAAAGAGATAAAATAGAAATTCAACATTAAGCAGCAGCTTTAATTGCTTTTATATTTTTTAAGAATCAACAACTTAAAAGTGATATCAAAATAACGAATTATATATTAACAATTTATTACAAAAAAGTGCCATACGATTATAAACATAGTTTTGAACTTTTGCGAACCGTTTTTTATTTTTACTAAATAAATAATATTCTGTCGAATTATTTAAAGAACCATTTTCAATACCTCTAATATATTTTACTATTGAGGTTGTCTGCTTTATAAATATATGATGCAATCAACATCTAAATTATACATAAATTATACGAAATTTGATATCTGTATTAAACTTATTGATGGCGTAAATTAATTGCGAATTCAAATGGCAAATGCTGCAGTGCCGTTGGTTACATTTTTTTACCTCTAGTTCATAGATATCGTAATTAAATTATATAATTTTCTCTAATATTATCTATGTAGGTACTTGATAATTGTCTTTTCCGAATTACGTAATGAATATAATCGCGGTTAATTAATAACAATCCGCTTTAAAAGAGAGAACATCACAGTTTCTCTGCTTTGCTTTTAAGCGCCTCATATACATATATGTATATGTAAATATTGTAGGTACACAGTTAGTAATTTTGGTAAATGTTATGTTGATTGTCCAAATAGACATAATAGCTTTTGTTTGTAGAATTTATATTTGTTATGTTAAAGTAAATTATTACAGACATACTCATGCGTTTTTTTTTTAAATAAAAAAAAAATATTTTTAAATTTAAATCATGAAATTCAACATTATAAGATTAAAATAATTAAACAAATTAGATAGATTAACGAAAACAAATTTTATAAAGAATGCACAGTAGACTTAAAAAAAAACAACCTTATATTTTTTATAATTAACCTAAACTGATCAATTGACATAGTAAACAATATATTAGAAATATACTAAGAATCATAATAGAATACACTGTTAGTGTTTTTTGATACCCTCTAAGTTTTTTTCATATAAAAAAAATTATGTTAATATACGATCTCAACAAATAAAAAAAAATGTGGCTTGCTGTTACTGTTACCTCAGATTACCATCAGTTGCGAGTAGTGCTAAAGAAATAATATACATAATTATATTCTTGATGTATTAGTTTTTATCATACTGTATACAGTGCAAACTCGATATAACGAAATTGAAGGGAATTAGAGAATATTCGTTATACCGAATAATTCGTTAATATGTGGTTCGTTATATAGAAGTTATATTAATCTAAGATTTAAACGAAAGTTAAAAAAAAATGATTAATAATCTCAACTTTACATATGTAGGTTCTAATCTGCTTCCTCGGTTATAGCGAACGATTTTCACTAATACAAACACACTAAACATCAAACAACAATAATTGTCTTACGACATACTGGTTATGTTTGAACATGTCGAGACATGAATTATTGAGAAATTGAGTGTGCAAAATTTATAGCATTCGTTATGTAAAGGTTATAAGTATAAAATTCGTTAAATAGAGGTAAATAATAATTTCAGTTTATATTTTTCAAAGATTGAAAATGCGTTATAAAAAGGTTTTTGACAAATGTATTTGTAATGTAAAGGTATATTTTGCATTAGCTCTTACGGACAGTACTAGGGGATTTCGAAGAATTCGTTAAATCGAGGAAATCGTTATATAGAGGATCGTTATATTAACGTTACACTGTATTATAAAAAAAAAACATTTAATTATCTATACTCATTTAATAAATGATGCAATTAGAGTTATAATTTAGGTACGTAGATACATATGTGCATATGTGTGGGTATGGTCTGGCTGAATTCATATATGAATCGTATCATTTATGCACATACATATGTAGTATTTGTCTTGTATATTGGATTCACTGCAAATCTGATCCAAAGATTTCTCACCTGGGGATTCGAATATCTAGAATAGTGAATAAATTTCCACGTATTAGTGTTTAAACTTTGTAGTCACAGCGTTAAAAAAAGTCAAATTACCTCTTAAAATCCTTGTAGAACTGAGTATCAAGTATTGTATATCAGAGCAACACTTATAAGTCACGCCTTATCTTTCTACTCTACTGACGTTAGACTCAAAGCTTGGTTAAATCAAGGGAAGACCTGGGGGCCAAATATGTAATTCGATTCTACTTTCGATTTTACTCGAAAGCAATTTCCGATTTTACTTTCAATTGGCTAGCACTATGTACTAAATTAGAATCGAATGTAAGTTATGCCAATAACTATTTATGACACTTTTCTGTTTTCGCTTAACTGTTAACGTCTCCAAATATCGTTTAATAACAGAATCCACTGTACTGCGTGCTATGTTTAAATTTTTTGCGATTAAAAGATTTGGACGCGAACTAAACTCAACAACAAACTGAAATTAGAGAATATACAGGCTAATTTGGGTACAAAATGGAATTGTAATTTTTACGCATTGGAAGTATAGCCCGTATTAAAATTTAAAGATTTTATACGTTTCAGTCCTTACCACAAATAGTATTCTATGTGCCTGTTCACATTGGCGTGGGCATGACCGTCCTGCCCGTGAACACTCGTTTTAAGTTTCAGTTTCTATGCATTTTTATTTATGTCACTTAAATTACTCTTACTTGCTAGACAAAAAAAACCCTTAAAAATTAGCTTAAATAACTTAAAAATATCTTATTATAACTTACTGGCCCCATGCGGGCACAAGACCATGAACACTCGTGTTCACGTTTTCATGGAGATAACGACTTTTTGACACGCGGAACACTTGAATCGGACCATTTTTAGTTTTTAAATGTGAGCAATTGGATTGAAACATACCTTTTTTCCTCTTTATCAAAGATCAAAACTAAAATGAAAAAAACATGTCAGAAATAGAGCGATATGGGAAAAAATGTCATGCTTCACCATGCAAGTACCGAAGAAAGAGTATTTATAATAAGAGGGGACACTTCATCGAAAGACGCTTATCTTTTTGTGACACAGGCACTTACTTCTTTTTATCTAAAATTTTAAAAAGTTGATAGGTATTAAAAACCCATTTGTAAGAAAGAGATGAAAAGAAACGATGTACGTTTGAAATTTACAGGGTTTTCTCAAAAAAATGAAAACATTTTATTTTAAAGCGTAAAGGTATATATAAATATTTATATGTGCGTAACATTCAACATTTTGTGTTTATTGTTAACTGCTTTCATCCGTTGATTAAAAAATTTAATGATGTTAAAAATCCTTACCCTAATGTACAATTTTATTAAATAAGCTGTATCTTGCATATCGCAGCAATGATAACTAAATTCAATAAGTTAAATTCTATATTAAATTCTATATTTTTTTTCCAAAAAAACATTATTGAAATTTGATTAAAATTTATTTTCAAGGTTTTCTAAATTATATAAAAAGTCTTAGAGAGGCCGGGTAGGCAGGTAGCCGGGTTTTTAAGCTGACTATTAGTAGACCAGGACCTGAAGGCCAACTTTTAACAAATTTAAATAATGTTTTTTTTTTAAGGAAAATTCATGTTTTTAGACAAAAAAAATTAACCTGTGCGCGATATAAAATATAAGCTTAAGCTAAATTATTTAAAATCACTTGAGTACCTGAATCTTTGACGAGAATGCCTAATATTTATGACTTGACTTCCTACAATCCGTGTTAATTCTGGTGGTAAAATAGACTTTGATTTCGCTACATAGAAATCGTCACTCTTTTTCCATAATCTGTTTTGTGTTCACACTTTGTTCTCAATTTCAATACTTAGCCTTCAAAGCTCCCACTTTCAATTGTTTGAGTCCGTTTATTTGTTTGTTGAAAAAATAAAATGCTGAATAGTGTCCTCGTCACCTGAGCTTACAACTTCTTCATTCTTACACTCATCCGCGTCTTGAGTATTTTACATTCTCTCTTCTTTTTTCTGTCCTCCGCCGACCTCTTGCTTAGATTTGATTTTGATTTGCGGCCCGGGTCAACCCCGGACAGATTTATTAAGCTTATTGCAAGCAAATACATATGTTACTTAAAAATAACATTTTTACTTAAAAACTAAAGGGTGGCAGCTTAGCTCTACAACATCTTGTTCGATTTCTGTTACTTCCTGGTAAAAACTGCAGACCATTATAATCGCCGTTTTACTTGAAAAATGTTTTCCACAAATCCGATAGTCATTCGAAAGTTTTGAATGAATTAGGTCCTCTTTATTTATAGCTTATAGCCATTTAGGCCTCCTCGTTAATAATAATATTCGTTAATGTTAATATTCTTTTCTTACTTCTCACTTTCAACGGTAATTGAAACATAATTAATCCTTCAAAATCCTGTGCAGATGCGTTACACACTAAACACTTTAAAATATGTTTACCCATTCCTTATATTTGTACGAATATTTCTCACCACTTAACAATTATAAAAGCCTTAAAATGTATTTTCTTTTTTTACTAAATTATCTCGACTTCAAAATTGTTGGTGCATCTTCTTTAAAACTGGATGAAATCAACAATTAAAAAACCTTTAAAAACCTATGGTAAAAAAATATTGGATGGAGTGGTAACTTCGTTTCAAACCCACATTTCCCTATGCTTTAATATTAAGAAGAAAATAGGGGTTAATTAACACAAATGCATGAGGTTTACACCGCCTTTGAAATTGCATTATGGGAAAAAGGCACATACTCGTAATTTGTAGTAAGAAAATAAATTTGTTATAGCAGGTAGTTCTTTGCTTCTTCTTCTAATGGAATTTTTTTTTTTTAATTTTGTGTAAGGATTAGTGACTTTGAAGTTGTATTGAAGGGTCCCTTCTCATTGTTTGCTAAATATGTAAAAAAAACTCAGAGACAAAATTTGTTAAAAAGTTAGCGAATGGAAGTTGTAGAGACGAATGTCAACAGTTTCTTTTTTTTGTTTGCTTTTTTCCGTAAACAATTTCAAAAATAAATCTTAAAAAAGGTCAGCAGTTTTTTATTTAAAATTTTTAAATTCAAGGTGAAGTTTCAAGCTTAAGTTCTAAATTCTTCTGATAATTTATCTTTGTATTGCCCACATAAATGCTATTTGTAGATGCCTAGAGGTGTTTGGGAATCATTTTAATATACGAGTAATTTGCCTGTTTTTCCATATATTTTGTATTTAACCACTATCTAGCAACATTTTTCCGTTTGAAACTTTAATTAGTAATTAACTTTCTATTCAAATTTCGTTTATTTTTGGCAAATCAAAGTAAGAACAATATTCCAATTCGAAATAAAAACAAACCTGTTGACAGTTTCAAATATTTCTCATTTCGCTTTCTTCTGCGAAAAACTACAAAAAATATGAGTACGCGAACGGATTTTTTTTAGTTTTAAAAGTACGCGAACAGACTTATAGTATGCAATAAATTTTAGGTTGGGCGTTCATGGCTTACTTACTATGTCATTCGGTCAAATGTCGCTGAGCAAATCACTTCCATACTTCATTCATACGCAACTCAGCCTTCGCGACAAGAACACAAACGTCTAACCCATGAACAATTTTCATTGCATGCTATGAAAAATTGCTATGGGGACGGGGTGTAAAGGATGACAAATTTTTCTTATTGTCAACTGTTTTGAAATAATAAGTGGGGAATATTTTGATCATGGTCAGAATTAACGTACAGAATTTAAAAAAAAGTATGAATTAAATTTTAGTGATCAAAACTACTAAGTTAAGCTCCATGTTGAAAAAAATTTTCTCAAAATCACACGCTTTTTAGTCTTATTAATCCCACTTAATGACTCTTTTCGACTAATATATTTCGATTCAATTTGATTCCATTAAATGTCTGAAACATTATTTTCTGTAGATTAGGTTACTAGCTTACTTGCTGAATAATGAATTAAATTGTTCCAAAGGGGATCCAACTGCATTCATAAGAAAAATAACTTTGATTTTTGTTAATTCCATGCGTTTTTTTTTTTCTAAAATTCTAAAACCGTATTGAATATAAAGTTTATATACGTTATATACATATCTACTTACATGACTTTCCCAAATTGACATTTAACTGATTGTCGTAACTACGCGTCACCTACCAATTGTCTACTTTTAATCATTGCAAATTCTAATTTCGAGACTCCCATATCCATGTTGTTGGATCAAAAGAAAATAGTTTTTTTTTAGAGTTTTATATTTTGAACTATATAATGTTTGTTCGCGCAATATGCAAACCTACGAACTACAGTCTAAAATCCGTTCGCGTGCTTGCATTTTTCGTAGTTTTTTCGCAGAAGAGAGCGAAATAAGATTTGTTGATTTTGGTCAAAGAAAAATCTTCCGGCAAAATTGTGAAAACTGTAGAAACTCTTTTCTTTTTTATTTGAATTGTCGTAGTTTGTTTTAATTTCAAAATTAACCCTTTCACCCCTATTGAGATAATACGTCCAAACGACCTTTTTTGCTTTCCTACTGAGCAATTTTCAAAGCAATTTAAATGCATGTTTTTTTCATTTCAGTGTATTAGTGTTTTATCACCATTTAAAATATTTACAGTTAGCATTTTGTGTTGCATTTTGTCATAGTAGACAGAAAAGACGTTCGAAAAACCCTATTGGGATTTATTATCCCAGGACATTCTAGGATATCCACAAACGAATTCTTCGAAATCCCCTAGTACTGTCCGTAAAAGCTAATGCAAAATATAGCTTTACATTACGAATACATTAGTCAAAAACCTTTTTATAACGAATTTTCAATCTTTGCAAAATATAAACTGCAATTATCATTTACCTCTATTTAACGAATTATATATTTATTACCTTTACATAACGAATCCTGTAAATTATACACACTCAATTTCACAATAATTCATGTAAGACATTCATTGTTGTTTGATGTTAAGTAATGCATTCTTGATTTTGTTGATTTTTTATGTTTGTGCGAATATTATTTTCATTATTTTGTGACAAAAAAACAATTTTTAAATATATAAAAATAATTTTTTTTAAATAAAATGAAATACATATAATTAAAATGTGTTTTTATTAGCGAAAATCGTTCGCTATAACCGGGTAAACAGATTAGTACCTATGTACATATGTAAAGTTGAGATTACTAAACATTTTTTTAACCTCCTTTAAACGAATCTTAGATTAACGTAACTTCTATATAACGAATCTAATAGTAACGAATTACTTGGTATAACGAATATTCTCTAATTCCCTTCTGTTTCGATATATCGAGGTTGCACTGTATATTTACAGCCTTTTTACAGCACACGTTTATAAAAGTAACTCATTTTTCTTTTCATCTACTAAACATGATTTATATAAAAACAATATTAATTTTAAGCAGAGGAGTGACTTTAAAAACGAATGTTTACATAAAAAAATTGTTTTTTTTTTCGAAAATCAAAAACGAAAAAAAATTAAAATACCATACCAGTTTAAATATTCTCTTTTGAGGACAATTTATTTTCTCATGAATTTATTGTATTTCCTTGCGATGTGCAGTTCTCGATGCTGAACCAGATGGCATAACTACAAATTCTTAAAAATAATGCAGTTTTAAGTAATGTTTGAAGCGTATGCTTAGGTTTTATAACTATCCTACAATGTTATTTGTTTCAAAATATGTTTGAAAAAAATCGCAACATTTTGATTTTTGTTGCTGTTAAAACATGTTTTCTGTATGGTGATATGACAAAATAATTTAAAAATTAGTTTTTCAAATGTATGCTCATGTTGATGAGCATACATGACTTATTTGAATGTTATTGAAATAGAAGATTTAAACCTACAAATTTGTGGATACCTCAAGGAGTTTGGACGGCATTTTTTTTGTCTGTTATCCAATATATTTTTCAATTTAAAACTTTCTAGGCCTAAAATCGTAAAAAGGTGTAAAATGATTTCCTCTCTCATTTTTTGTTTTTATAATTTACGCGCGCCTAAGGGGTTGATACCCTTTTACTGTTGCCAGGGCGCGGGCGGAAAGGTAGAAGGAGGAGAAAGGAAAATTGTTTTGTAGTGGTTTGAAACTCAGGTGTGTTTGAACGGAGAGTTTTTTCTTCACCTAGAGTGATTCGAGGTATAATTCACAGTATTTTTTTTCTGTGCTTGAAACTCTACAACCGCCAAATCTACGTGTCAGTGTTATGCCTTCACACGCAGAATTTTTCTGTCTGAGTTCCAATTACACAAATGAAAAACTGATTTGCGATGGGCAGAATTCGAACCTGGACCTTCCGAGTGAGAAGCGATTGCTATTACCACTACACCACGGCCACCCACACTCTGCTCTGCGAAAATTAAAAAAAATTAGCGAGCAGATTTATGGTTCCGTGCAAATTTTGGCTGTGGTACTATTTGAACATTAATGGGTGGCCGTGGATCAAGTGGTAGTGTATTGGCTTCCCAATCAGAAGGTTTGGCGTTCAATCCCAACCGCGTCCGAAAACATTTTTTTTTTCAGGCAACTGAGATCATGTAAGATGAGTGGTTGCTTAGAATACAACTGGTCCAATTACACTAATAATTTATTCTCTCCATTAAATATTGGATGCCACCCATGGAGCGAAATAGCCCAAATATCTTTCTTTCTCTTTTTGTCCCATTTTCCGGAAAACTTAACACATGCTTTGGCATCATAAGTGTAGTCATACCTACTTGAGTGTTAAGTTCTTTAAAAAAATTAAAAATAATAATCCTGCGACTAGATAAAATAATTTTTTGGCAGATTGCATTAAAATAAATAACAATCATCCCGAATTATAGCAAGTTAAATGTGTTCAATATAACTATGCAAATGACAAATAGATTGAGCGCAACAACTCTTGATAAATAAAAGAATCATCCGTTAACGAAGGTCCTGTGGGCTACAATTCATTTTTTTTTTATCTTTCACATAAGCATCAATTGTAAGTAGACAAACGACAATATCACTGTCATTGTCGATCCCAATATGTCTTTACTTGAAAGATCATCGAACGGCTGATGTTTTAGCGAAAAAAATTTTAGTTCTAAAACACACTTCATGTGTATGGGCCAAAGAATTGCATTGAGTATGATCGTGTCGATTCGATCATTGTCGCCAAAAATTCGATACAAGTCAATCGAACGCATGGTAGATGTGTGGTCGTTCAAGCTGCGCACTCGAAACAAAAATTCTTGAGCAAACATATATGAGACACAACATTATTTTTTCGAGTTTGTGCGGTAGTGTACTATAACTGATTTTTAATCTGGTGTATGTCTCGTCACGAATGAATGTTACCGAACGGATGGATGTCTCCATCTGCATGAATTCATCGTGAGTGTATGGTATATTCGAGTGCTTCGAGTATCTCTATTGTCTCGAGTGTGTTCAACCACCCGAAGAAACGATAATGCGTTGACTTTCATTCTTTACTGATAAGGAACAAAATTCATAATTACAACAAACAACAACAAAAAAAGCACAACATATGAAATGTAATATTGTTTTGTGTATGGACATGGGTAAGGTGTCTGCAGTATCTCGATTGTGTCGAGTGTGTTCAGCCACCCGAACAAACGATCATTATTTGCTAATACTGCACAAAATACCCGAACACTCGAATGCATGTATCTGCATGTTTCGAATGTTTCAACCAACATGTATTTGTTAAGTTAAAGTGATTGCTTCAAACAAAATCTGAGTCATTGATCGGGTATACACAAATACAAAGTACCCGTTGCAGCTCTCTGGTATGGGCTTAAGTTCAAAACTTTAGTATCCTTTTATATAACTTCGATTACCAATTTTCATTGTTTTAATTAAAAATTTAATTCTCATCTTCTGTTTGTTTTTAAATAAATACATTGTCAATTATGAAGAAAAAATATAAAAAGCGAAAATGTATTTTATGGTAAAACGTTAAGTTGTAAAAAAAAGTGTGATTTTATTTATTATTTTAAAACCAAAGTATTCAAAGATAATGTTATTAAACAAAGTACACATTCATTTCTAAGTTTTTGTTAGTTCTTATGTCATTATTATAAAAATAGAAAAATAAACTAAGTTTTTGATAACTTTGTAAATAATTTTTTGAAGCAATAAATTAATTCTGTTTGATAATTTTCTACTTTTAGCAAAATTTGTGGGAATAAAAATTACTCTATTCCACGTTATAAATTAGTTTTATTGAGTTTGGGTTACAAATATAAATAACGGATTCTAAGCTTCTGGCTTTAATTCGGGCAACAAAGCATTTGCATAAGTACCTTTATGAGTCAAATGTGAACACTAAAACCGTAAAAAGGCGAAGCACAAGGCCACTATCCAAATGAGCAGGACTGAGCCAATAGAAGGTTGGAGTACAGGCGAAATCCGTTCCTCCCAAGCCAAAACTAAAGCAGCAGGGACGAATGCAACAATACATTGTTGAAGCACCACTCGAATGAATAGCCACTGATTTCGCTGGCCCGTTTCCTGAAACCTTTAAGGCAAACGATACACCCTCGTGGTCGTAGACTACTTGAGTAAGGGGCCGTAATGTTGAATGACAAAGTTCTTCGGAACGAGCAACTTTAGGGAGGTAGCAGTGTGATATCCATTTGAATGTGAGCAGTGTTCACATATCACATGAATATCAGAAGATTTCACTATTTGAATAGCAGCAGACTGAACCATTGGAGAATGGAAACTTTTAGGAATTTGTATGGAACGCTGGTTAGTACAGAAATTTCTCGAAATATGTCAGGAGAGTATAAATATCAGCGTCCCACAAGAAGTGCAAGTCAATTCTAAAGTCGATTTTGAAATGTGAATTACGAGAAGTGATAAAGCGGTTTAAGTAAAGTAGAAGTGGTTGAGAAAAGCGATTGAATTCTAAATTGTATGTATTGAATAATGCGATTGCATTGGAAGGAAACATTTTACAATAATATAGTATTGCCAGTGGACGATTGTGATATTGTCGGTTAACATGTACTATTGAGTCTGGGTAGTTAACAAATTAATGGGTTTGGTAGACCAGTTTATATATTTCAAAATGTGATTAAAAAATTGTAAACAAAAACTTACAGTGTGTTTCCAAATGTTAGTTAATGAATCCCTACTACAAGATCGTGACAAATAAGGCGAACTAGGAGGCTAAACCTCCACTAACCGTTCGACCTACAATCAAAAAACGAATCCCGATTAATATCTTAATTTTAAAACTCCTAATCAGAAACGGCAACTTAAAAATTGACTTATGTCATCTAACCTTAAGCTGGCTCTTCCTAGGTAATGCGTAGGTTCAGTGGCCAATCAAATTGTTTCATGCGTCAAGCGGATGGAAGGTATCGCATTTCATGCACGTGTAGTTGGGAAGTGCTAAGTTTTAACTTTCCTCTTCTATGGTATGCAAGGTGCCATGTTAACCGTTTTCCCTTAGAAAATCTGTGTCCCGCAGATCACAAGGCTAGTTCGTGATGCTGGGAAGCGGAAAATCTGCTTTATTGTCAATTTTCCTCCATGTAGTGAAAGCTCCGACTGTTATTAGAAAGAGGGTAATGGCATTAGTGTTACGTTGTGCACGTATTCCACATTGATCTTATCACCAACTGAAGTGATTGAAAGAATTGGCGGTAGTACTTAGAGAGATGTGACCCCGTAACTGGAAAATGTCCTATTAGTTAGCTGGACAGTCTCATTGTGGATTCGAATTAGGAAATTACCATACATATTCTTTGATGTATCACAAGTTGGCGATGACGGGTAATGGAAGTCCGACAAAACACCAAAATTTTTCTCGTGGTTCATTAGCATCCTGCTAAATTTTAGGTCAACTTGTTTCCCATTCCAGATAGACGCTCTTGTTTGCAGAAGGTAGTCAGACTTGCTAACCTTTAGGAAATAGAGAAGACATACAGTATGGTGCTGTTCGTGAAGACCGACGGTGTTCCGAATTCTAATCCTTCTAATACGTTGGAATAGGGTAGCGTTTCGCTTCCAGCCAAAAGTCTGTTCATTTGCGCGAATCTTATCCTAGTCCACCGCGTCGGGGTTACCCGCCAGTCATTTCCAAGCTCCACAATCCAGTTGGTCGATCTGGATCTCCTGTGGATCTTGCTTTTCAGTGAGTCGATTCGTTCGCCAATTTGCGATAGATGATGTTCCGACAAGCTTCCCCTATCTCAGTCTGTAACTAGCTTTCTTACCATCTCGCTCATTTTTTCCAGCAGAGACACAAGTTTCGATGAGATGAACCAGTTTGAAGTATTCATCAACGACCCACCCCTTGCCTTCCTTGATTGTGACGATTGGTGATTGATATTTGATGACGTCATACGCTTGCACGGCGATTGCTGATATTACTAAAAACCTAAATAGCATAGTGTACATAATTGCTTAGTTCTGGGTAAATACAGTTCGTGAGGAATGTGAAATATATCTCTACAGTTTCTAAACATCAGATTAAATCGTTTCTATACATGATTAATTAAAAAATGAGTACATTGGTCTAACATAAGTTCAAGGAATATAGAATGCTATTAAAAATAGATAATACGTAAGTACGAGGGCGGGTCAATAAGTCCGTGACTTTGTTGACACTTTGTCCAACGCTTCTCCAATTTTTTTATCCCTTCCAAAAAAAATGATTTGTCGAGGTCCTCAAAATAGGCCTTTGTTTGCGAGATGACTTCATCATTGGAGTCAAATCTTTTTCCACCAAGCCATTTCTTCAGGTTTGGGAACAAGAAGTAGTCGCTCGGAGCCAAATCTGGAGAATAGGGTGGATGAGGGAGCAATTCATAGCCCAATTCATGGACTTTTGCCATGGCAACTGCACATGTGTGCACCCTTGCATTGTCTTGGTGGAAAGGAACTTTTTTCTTGGCCAAATGAGGTCGGTTTTTTTTCAAATCGTCATTGAATCATTCCAATAAGTTGGCATAATATTCCCCATTGATTGTTCTTCCCTTTTGAAGGTAGTCAATGTGGATTATCCCGCGTGCATCCCAAAAAACAGTCGCCATAACTTTATTGGCTCACAAACCCACCTTGGCCTTCTTTGGCGCCGATTCACCCTTAGAAACCCACTGTTTTGACTGTTGTTTGTTCTCTGGTGTGTTGTGATGGATCCATGTTTCGTCCACGGTTACAAAACTGCGCAAAAACTCCTCCATATTGCGATTAAACAACGCCAAACCTTCCTGTGAAGTTGTTACACGATTGCGTTTGTGGTCGACTGTGAGCAAACGCGGCACCCATTTTGCGGAAAGCTTTCTCATGCCCAAGTGATCATTCAAAATTGAAACCACTGAGCCATGCGAGATCCCTACGGCTTCCACAATCTCTCGCACTTTCAATCTTCGGTCGATGGTGCAGAGTCCCCATAGTATTTATCAAGCTTAGCCTTGGTCTCGGTAATGGTTTTTTTCGCAAGAAATAATGCTTAATAAGCACACGAAATTCACTTTTTTCCATTTTCTCCTCAAATTAGTGAGTAGTCTGATAAAAATAGCTGTCAAACACAAACTAACCGACGCAGCAAGTTTAAATTTTGACAGGAGTCAACTGACAGATGCCTGTTGACAGGAGCAGTGTTGCTGTTTCAGTAAAGAGGTCAGAAATTCAAAAAGTCACGGACTTATTGACCCGCCCTCGTATAATCCTAAGACTTATTATAAAAAAAGGCCTTAATCTAAGAGTGAAATCTAAAGCGTGCCGAAAAAATGCCTTGTTCCATAATACCACTTTTTTTATTTTTTTTATACATTTATTTTTTTTATACATGTATTGTGCCATATATTGTATTCATTTAATACATTTTATGATTCAATACAATGAATAGTGCCACAATGTGGTTGATCTATGAGCGTTAGAACTTTACACCTTAATTTGTGCACTTTTCTATCTGTTGAAGTCATGACAGAGGCATATTTTTGGCTTTAATGTTTTTTTTTTTACTCCGTATAAATGACTTCGCCTGTTTTATTGTAAATATATGCTCTCAGTTTTATCGTATACTTGTTTCGAACCATAGTGTTTTCCCTATGCTTTCATTTGATTTCAGCCCTAAGATCTTGGTCAACTTTTTTTCGAAAATTTACAAGGGTAATTTAATTTTTGCGATCTGTCGAAGAATATATCATTTGAGACGCGGATCCTTGTATCCGACCTTAAGACAACGATATACCTCAAGGATTGTCTTCTGAAATCGTTCAACCTGGCCGTTCACTTCTGAGCGTCACACTGGTGTTCGATATACTTTTGTGTATAGTATTCACAAAGCTCATTACTATTGGATTAATGAAGCTATTATAAATTTACTATCAATAACTAAAATGGTTGGTGCCGTAAAATAGTGCAATATCTTAATAATTTTTTCCCTAAGTTTTTAACGTGAAAGAGAATTTATCCAAACAGCTCACGAATTTCTCATTTTGAATTTCCATAAGCTCCATGTGCAATATTTCGCAAGGGTTGTTGGGGCAGGCCTAGGTTGGAAGTCCGGATGAACAGGGTGTCTATCATATTTGTTAGAATTGCACGCCTCACAGGATTTGATGTACTTGGTTATCAATGCTCAGTACCGGGAAGTAATAAATTTCTCAATTTCAAAATTGCTCAAACTTCCGTTTCTCAATTGTTACGTCCTCAACTCTGCTCTGTATTATCCTTATCTAGTTCTTAGTGAGGGATTCAAGAATGAAATCTTGAACTCTAGAAATGTCACTCCATTTATTAAGTTCGGGTTGTATTTTTCCCTTTGCTTATTTGGATCGTCGAAAGCAACGGAATGTCGCTGATAACTTGGATGAGGTATTTCGCGGATTACCAGGACCTTACCGATTTTAATTATAATTTGACTGCGGGAAACGTTAAGCAGAGCTGCCTCATAAGGGACGAGATTGTAAGCATATTGGTGGCCGATATGTGCTATGTTTCTTCTGAGACAGTGGATGACACACATTCAGTTGATTCTGAATTCTGCAAATAATTTATTTCGGTCTTTAGCCTAATTTTGTAAATTAATTCGTAGTTGTACGCAAAAGTCAGAGTTTGGTGATCTATGAATATCCGAATTTTTTTGCGTCCTAAAGGTACGAAAACAGATTGTCCAGAGTCCATACAATGGCCAACATTTCCTTCTCATTTGCCACATAATTCTCTTCAGTCCTGTTCAGCGAACGTGAGATATGCGCCATTGGCCTATCATTTCCGCATTCTCCTTGTGACAACACTGCGTTATATTAAAGAGTTTCTCGAGATCGAAGAACGGAAGATGTCAGCAGAATGTTTAGTTCATTAAAAGCTCTTAGTGCCTCCTCATTGAGATTAATTAGAATTCGACTTGTTTGATTTGCATTCACCTGCACATTTTGACCTCTGCTCCGGTTTGTCAGAGGTTTAGCGATCTTTGCGTAGTCCCGCATAAATCTTCGGAGATACGAGGTTAGTCCAAGAAAAATTTAAGTTCAGTTAAGTCCTCGAGAGGCTTGATGTTCTGAATAGCATTGAATATATTAACATCAGGATTTACTCCATCAGGTGTAATCACGCAGCTCTTTGTATAGATTGGTTTGGCAGTGCTGGTTCTTATTTCAGCAAGAATGGAATTATTCGACTATAGGACCAAAAAGGGAATTATATTTGTTGACTAATTTACGCAACTCAGATTCCATATTATCAAAGAGTTTAGGGTTATCTTCTTTTAACAAAATTTCCGTAAGTGGAATTTCGATGTTTGGTTTAAGCCTAAGCACATTCTCCTTTCTAACTATTACTGCCTCGATTTCCATTAATGTATCATATCCGATAATACCATCAAAATAACTCATGCCATAGAATTTAATTAATGTTTCATTATGAATGCGTTGGAAAATCTTCCCTTCGACAGATTCAAAGATTGGAATATTACCACCTGCTGATTGCACTCTAAAAGGTTTGTTGAGACGGACCGTGAGTTATTTGATCTTAGCACTGATACAGTTCTTGCTCGCTCCCGTATCGACAAGAGACTTTAGCACAGATCCGTCTCTCATAACGTACTCTAACTCGTATGTATGGTGTGTTGAACCAATTGCTAGTGCATTTGTAAAATGTTTGTGTGGGTAGAAATGATAGAACTTATTCTTTTCAATACAATCCAATTTCTCAACCGCTTATACTTTTCTTATCTTTTACTTAAACCACTTCCCCTAATTAACACTTTAAATTCAACTGATGAACTGACTTGCACACCTTGGGGATGCTGGTATTTATACTCGAATGACATACTTCGAGAACAATCCTCGCCAACCAGCATCCCATACAATTTCCAATTTGCTAGAAAATTCGATTCGCCTCTCCACTCATCAACGGTCGAGACTTTGTTATTCAAGTATCGAAATCTTCTGCTCTTCGAGTATCGACATCTTCTGCTATGTAAACCACATTTAAATGGTCATCACACTGCTCCCTCCCTATAGGTGTTCCTCCCGAACAACTTCGTCATTCATCATTGCGTTGAAATGACACATTCTATCCAAATGGACCACCTTCAATTTTCCTTGATCCCCACGCTGGATCCAGTAGACAACGTCATTAATGCGGGTTATCACCTTCCCAGTCCTGTTGCAATTTTGGTGATTTGCCTTTCTTACGCTCAGGATTAGACAACCAGACCAGATCTCCTTCGTAGAAGCTGGAAGATTTCGCCTTGATGTTGTACTTAGTCTTCATGCTTGCAACTTACTGAAGTAATCCATGACCACGAGGGTATATCGGTTACCATTGAAGGTTTCGGGAAACGGCCCAGCGATGTCGATGGCTATTCATTCGAAAGGTGCTCCGACATTGTATTGTTGCATTTGTCCATGTGGCTTTACTTTTGGACCCTTGGTAGCCGCACATCTTATGCACTTTTTGCACCAATTCTTGACATCTTGTTTAGCGCTTAGCCAATAGAAACGTTCCCTTAGTGACCTGTCCTTTCGCTTCTATACGGTTGCAGTGTTCGCATTTTACACCGCACGGTCGACGAGAGAGAGCATCAGCATTTGATTGGAGTTTTCCCTGGCGGTGTTGCACTTCAAAGTCGTAGCCCTGCAACTGCTCGATCCATTTTGTAACTTGGCCTTCAGGGTTCTTAAATTGAAGTAGCCATTTCAGAGCTGCGTGGTCTGTCCGAAGAATGAACTTTTGTCCGTAGAGGTACTTTTGGAAATGCTTCGTAGCCAGAATTAAAGAACAGTCTAGACCAACAAAAGAAAAATCTGGAAGAACAAAAGAATAGCCTCGAACAAAAGCTAGATGAACAAAAGAAAAATCTGGAAGAACAAAAGAATAGTCTCGAACAAAAGCTGGATGAACAAAAGAAAAATCTAGACGAGCAGAAGAGCAGCATTGAACAAAAATTCAACAAACAAACCAACAATCTGCACGGTCTTCAACAGAAAATGGATGAACAAAAGAATAATCTGGAAGAACAAAATAACACTCTCCAGCAAAAATTCGAAGAAATCGATGACAAATTTGAAAGAATAGAGAAGAACGTTGATGACAAATTTGATAGAATAGAGAAGAACGTTGATGACAAATTTGATACAATAGAGAAGAATGTTGGCGAAAAATTCGAAGAAATGGACAGCAAAGTTCAGCAACTGGCAAAAGAGCTCGACACAGTGCGAAAACAGAAACTGCGAGAATGTTCTTTAAGCGGTCCAAGGAGAAAAGATTTGAAGCCTCCCTCATTCGATGGCCAGACCTCATGGTCTACTTATAAGAAGCAGTTTGAAATGGCTTCCTGTGCAAACGACTGGGAAAATGAGGAAAAGTGCTTTGCCCTAACAATGGCCTTGCACGGTCCTGCAGCAGAATTGTTGCAAACAGTAGACATCGAAAAGCATAAAGATTATGTGACTTTAGTACAGGCTATCGAGAAACTGTTTGGGGACAGCCACATGCAGGAGGTCTACAAGGTTCAATTGCAAAGCCGAACGCAGCAAAGAGGAGAAACACTGCAGCAGCTCCAAGCAGACGTGAGTAGACTTGCACATCTGTCATACCCCACCGCAGGCCAGGAAATTATCGACGAAATGGCAAAAGATGCATTTATCAGGGGAATTCAAGATTCGAAGCTACAGTCAGCAGTAAGGATGGCCGGGAAAAGAACCCTTGCTGAAGCACTTGCCTTCGCTCTGGCGATGGAAGCAGCCTGATTTTCCAGGGGAACACATTTCGTCAGGGAAGTAACATCTATCGAATGCTCCTGCACAAGAATTAGTGCCGAGGAACGAGATACTCGACGGGATAGACGGATAATGCGCTGCTGGAATTGCAATAAAATAGGACACCTTCAAAGGCAGTGTAAAGAACCGTTGCGACGAAAAGACTGCCCTCACTGTGGTGACAAGCAAATAGAGGAAGAAACCCGCAGAAACAGCTATCAAGAAGCCGGTCAACCTTCCCGAAGCCATCAGTCGGGAAATGCTTAAGCACCAACTTCGCGGGGCAGAAGTTGGTAGCAGGAGTCGACGGCCCCAGGAACATCATCCAAGTCTCGCTGGCAAAACGACGCAGCGAAAGCCTTCTAGTAGAAGTAGTCAGTGGAAAAGAAAAATGGATGGCAACAATAGACACCGGTGCCACGGCCTCAATCATCAGGAGGAATCTTGTGCAGAAGTCTTGGCTGCATAACACTAGCAGCTGCAGCTTGCGAACAGCTACAGGAGCAACGATTAAGGTATATGGTGAAGTCCGCATAAAAATCCAACTGGCCGGAATAACATTCACTCACGCGTTTCTGGTAGCTGACATATGTGACGAGTGCATCATTGGTACAGACTTCATGAGAGAACATGGACTTGTAGTCGACTTGGGGGCACAAACCCTGAAATACGGAAACATGGAGATACCAATGATATACGGAAACGCCAATACCTCAGTCTCAAATGTCGTCATCTGCAGCAATCAGAGTCTAGAGCCTTCGTCAGAAGAAATTTTGTGGGCAAAAGTGGAAGGTGGTCCTGGTAGCCACCGATTCTATTTGATGGAGCCAGAAAAGAAAAGAGACTTGATGGTGGGAAAGTCCTTAGTGGAGCCAAAGAACAACATGGTCCCTGTAAGGATTCTAAATCCAAAGACATTCAGTGTAAAGGTGAAAAAGGGGGAGATAGTGGGAAAATGCGTACCTGTTGAGGCTATATCGACCACAACGGAAAAAAAGTGTGCAAAACCGGTCACAACAGTTCAGAGCATAAAAATCAAGAACAAAATTCTCAGCCTCTGTAATCTGGACGAAGATCAGCGAATCCTGGCAGAAAAACTAATCGGTGAGTACGCTGATATATTTGCTACACAAGACGGAGAATATGGACGTACGCATATTGTTCAACACCACATTGACACCGGAGACGCTCGACCAATCCGTCAACCTGCAAGGCGTCTTCCATTGGCAAAGCAAACAGAAGTTGCCGAAATGATGTCGAAGATGAAAGCTGAGGGAGTGATTGAAGAATCGCAAAGTCCGTGGGCATCTCCAGTGGTCCTCGTGTAGAAGAAAGATGGCAGCACGAGATTTTGTGTAGACTACCGACGTCTCAATGATGTCACTAAAAAGGACAGCTACCCACTTCCGAGAATCGATGACACTTTGGATATGCTTTCTGGAGCGAAAGGGTTTTCAACACTTGACTTGAAGAGCGGTTACTGGCAGGTAGAGATAAATCGTGCGGATCGTGAGAAAACTGCCTTCACTACAGGAAGCGGTCTTTGGCAGTTTGCAGTGATGCCGTTTGGACTGTGCAACGCTCCGGCCACCTTCGAGCGACTAATGGAACGAACATTGCAAGGACTCACCTGGAAAACCTGCCTAGTATATTTGGACGACGTTATCGTCATAGGTAAGACGTACGAGGAGCACCGCGAAAATCTAAAAGAAGTGTTTGAGAGGCTACGAAGTGCTCATTTAAAGCTCAACCCAGAAAAGTGTGCCTTGTTTCGTCCGGAAGTAAAATATCTGGGTCACATTATATCAGCGGAAGGAGTAAGAACGGATCCTGACAAAATCGAATCCGTGAAAAGTTGGCCCTCTCCAAAAGATAAACACCAACTGAGAAGCTTCTTGGGACTCGCCACGTATTACAGAAGGTTCGTAAAGGATTTTGCTGGCATTGCGAAGAGCCTGCATCAACTTACAGAAAAAGGCCGACAGTTCAGGTGGTCTGGAGAATGCGAAAAAGCATTTCAAGAACTGAAGCGACAGCTGTGCAATGCCCCCATCTTGGGTTACCCGACGCCCGGAAAAATGTTCATCGTGGACCCAGACGCTAGCAATGTTGGGGTCGGAGCTGTGATTTCCCAGGTTCATGATGGTCAAGAGAAAGTGGTCGCATATTACAGTAAAGTACTCTCCAGACCTGAAAGGAACTACTGTGTAACCCGGCGCGAGCTTCTGGCTTTAATTCTGGCTACGAAGCATTTCCATAAGTACCTCTACGGACAAAAGTTCATTCTCCGGACAGACCACGCAGCTCTGAAATGGCTACTCCAATTTAAGAACCCTGAAGGCCAAGTTGCAAGATGGATCGAGCAGTTGCAGGGCTAGGACTTTGAAGTGCAACACCGCAAGGGAACACTCCACTCAAATGCTGATGCTCTCTCTCGTCGACCGTGCGGGGTAAAATGCGAACACTGCAACCGTAAAGAAGCGAAAGAACAGGCAACTATCCAAATGATCAGGACTGAGCCAATAGAGGGTTGGAGTATAGACGAAATCCGTTCCTCCCAACAGGCAGACAATGACATCGAACCAATATTGGCCTGGAAGGAACACGAGGAAAGACCAAGCTGGCAGCAGATATCAGATCGGAGCCAAACTCTGAAGGCATACTGGGCACAGTGGGACTCGCTTTTTGTGCAAGATGGATTGCTGAAGAGAAAATGGGAAAGTGCAGATGAGACAACATCTCGTATGCAGCTAATTGTGCCACGGTCCAGAGTCAACCAAGTACTCCATGAAATACATGACGGAATCTCAGGAGGCCATTTGGGAATAAACAAGACGTTGGAAAAGTTAAGGGAACGTTTCTATTGGCTAAGCGCTAAACAAGATGTCGAGAATTGGTGCAAAAAGTGCATAAGATGTGCAGCTACCAAGGGTCCAAAAGTAAAGCCACGTGGAGAAATGCAACAATACAATGTCGGAGCACCTTTCGAACGAATAGCCATCGACATCGCTGGGCCGTTTCCCGAAACCTCTAATGGAAACCGATATACTCTCGTAGTCATGGATTACTTCAGTAAGTGGCCGGAAGTATTTGCCATCCCAAATCAAGAGGCTAAGACCGTAGCCGAACAGATAGTCAACAACTGGGTGAGCAGATTTGGGGTCCCAATGGAGCTGCACTCTGATCAAGGGCGAAACTTTGAATCAAAAGTCTTCCAGGAAATATGCCAATATTTGGGAATAAGAAAGACAAGGACAACGCCACTACACCCTCAATCTGATGGAATGGTCGAACGATTCAATCGGACCTTGAATGAGCATCTATCTAAGGTTGTCAGCAACTGCCAGCGGGATTGGGATCAACACATACCCCTCTTCTTAGTGGCCTACCGAAACGCGGTCCATAGCTCAACAGGGCACACACCATCCGAGATCTTATTTGGTCAAACAATTCGGTTGCCAAGTGAAGCAAAATTCGGATCCCCACCGATGGAGCCCAAAGAGGTGAACGAGTACGTGAATGACTTACGCAGCAGGATTCGTAAATTGCATGAAGACACCAGAGAAAAGATGAAGCTAGCAAGCAGCCGCATGAAAACTAGGTACGATATCAAGGCGAAATCTTCCGGTTTCAACGAAGGAGATCTGGTTTGGCTGTATAATCCGCAGCGTAAGAAAGGCAAATCACCAAAATTGCAACAGGACTGGGAAGGTCCATACAAGGTGATAACCCGCATTAATGACGTTGTCTACCGGATCCAGCGTGGGGATCGAGGAAAATTGAAAGTGGTCCATTTGGATAGAATGTGTCATTTCAACGGGATGTTGAATGAAAAAGTTGTTCGGGACGAACAACTGTAGGGAGGGAGCAATGTGATAACCACTTAACTGTGAGCAGCGACATCTAGCAGAAAATGTCGAAACTCGAAGACTAGAAGATTTCGATACAGGATTAGCAAAGTCTCGACTGGAGACTGGAATCGAATTTTCTAGCAAATTGGAAATTGTATGGGACGCTGGATGGCGAGGATTGTTCTCGAAGTATGTCATTCGAGTATAAATACCAGCATCCCAAAGGTATGCAAATCAGTTCCAAAGTTGAATTTGAAGTGTTAATTAGAAGAAGTGATTAAGTGGTTTAAGTAAAAGATAAGAAAAGTATAAGTGGTTGAGGAATTGAATTGTACTGAGAGAAAGAATTAAATAGTGAATTGTAACTGTACTGAATAAAGGGATTTGTATTGAAAAGAATAAGTTCTATTATTTGTACCCACACAAACATATTACAATATAAATAAAAATGCATATAAACTGAAAAACTGAAAACAAACAAAACATGTACTAAAACAAAACATATGTAACGACATAAATGCCAGTTATAAAAATAACATTTTGGATTAGCAGTTAACTTTTTTATAACGTTTAAGATACCGAAAAGACATAGTAGTTTATTTTTTGGAAAGGTTCTTTTTTTGGAAAAGCAACATTTGGTCCTTCGAGCCGGACCAAGAATTTTAATACAAAACTGTACAAGTACGTTTGTCAACACAAGAATCTACACATAGATATACTCGTACATACATATTTATAAACGACATTATCAACACTGAAGTTTTATAATATTAAAACATATATTACCAAAATCAACGCAAGAAATTTAACATAAGAAGAAGAAAAACTGCAACCAGCAATTCATCAAGGATCCCATCGCTGCAGTCTTCAACAATAGTTTAAGAAAGCTCCAAAAGTGTGTGTCTGCACAGGAAAAATCATCAGGAAAAGCACATACCTGGAAGAAATTAAAAGGAAATCATCAGTCGAAAGTTCAAGTGAGTCCTTTCCATTATAATTACTTACACTGTACACAAAAATTTACATATATAGATATATAACACGCTTATTAATCCCCATCGGTGTAAATTTTAAAAAAATACATACATATATACAGAGTAATTTATACCGTAATTTACAGAAGAGTCACTCAGGATTACGTGACAAAAAAAATCGAAGAAAAATAAAGATTTGCGGTCGCAGCACTTGAAAGATCGTCACAAGGTGTCAGATTTTTCGATTTTTTTTTGAGTGCCAATAATTTTAAAAGTACATAACTTAGATTTTTTTTATAATTTTGTGATAACCGACACCACTTGACCCATCACCCGTTTCCGGCTCGATGTTGATTTCTGGGACACCTTGTATACAATATACATATTATTAGTGGTTTTGTGTAATAATTTTCCACATCTCGCATAAATTTTCCTTCGGAAAATTACAAATTAATGTCCTTGCATTATTTAAAACTTGGACGCAAATCCGTTAGGTAAACTTCCCAAAATAATAAACTCACCACACGCAATTTTCTTCTTTCCTCATTCATACAGTTAGTTAATTGGATCACTATATTGTCAACATTTAAAGCGAATAGTTTAAATAAAATGAAGATAAATTTAAATTTATCCTCAACTTTAACTAATCCATTTGGAATATTTGAAACGTTGATTGTCTATACCAAACCTCGTGTTGCCGTCTTTTCTGAGCCCAACTATCTTACTTCTCCCCCTGTCCAATTTTGAAATTAAACTTAGCACATGCATTAACACTTGAGTGTTAAGTTCGTTTTCAAAAGAAAAAAACCAGAACACACTTCATTCATATTACATCGGCTGAGATTTTTGTCCGAATAGGACGGATAGTTTTTTCTTCACTCAGAGTAATTCGAAGTTGTAATTCGCACTAGTTTTTTGTGGTTGAAACTCTACAACAGCCAAATCTACGTGTCAGTGTTATGCCTTTACACGAAGAATTTTTCTGTCTGAGTTCCAATTACACAAATGAAAAACTGACTTGTCATGGGCAGGATTCGAACCTGGACCCTCCGAGTGAGAAGCGATTGCTAGTATCACTACACCACGGCCACCCGTTGATTTATTGGCGAGCGGTGGGGTATGACAAATGTGCCAGTCTACTGACGTCGACTTGGATCTGTCTCAATGTTTCTCCTCGTTGCTGCATTCGGCTTTGTAATTGCGAGACTGAATTCCCCATTTGTTCTCAATGGATTTTTTGAAAACATAGCTTCCATTACTCTTTCTTGAATATTAGGTTTCTAGTTTAGTTTCTTATTAAAACTAAGATCCAGATTCTACGCTGTATCGGAAAAGTTAGTACCGTTGGTCGAGGGAGTGTCTATGATTGGAATTTTGTATTTCTTGGAAAAGAGGAAAAAAGGAAAAGAGCCTAGCGGGTTAATCTGTTAAGATTTTGCTGTATGATTTTTTTAAAGTGATAACCAAACTAATGTCCCTCCATAACATGGAAATGTGAATCATTTCTACGCAACTCCTCATGATATTCACTAACGTTGACAGGATGATATCTGAAGCCCTTTGTAGTTCGGCAGTTACTACACCGACCGGCCAATAGGCTTGTACGGTTTGAAGCTATGCAGCGCCCAGAGCAGCTTGTCTTTTGTAATCAGAACGTGAAGTTTAGGCTAACTAAGCTTGTTACTGCCCGTGAATAGAAAGCTACCTGGAATTTGGGTGTCCAGTAGCAAGTTGAGTGATTCATCAATTGAGGTGGCCAAGAGCCCTCGGGTTTCTTCAGATAACTAGGTTGTAGCTGTAGCTAAAAGTTTTGTTTAAACATTTTTGATCGTGTTCGCAGTGACATCTGTTGTCGACTATCATTTGCTGCTACTGTTTTATTATCAACCCAGATATATGTATATATTTATTTAGATATAAATATTTGAATTTCAAATCAAATGAAATTAATAAATATAAATAAAAATAGAAATGTCAACACGTAATTTACAAAACAAATAAAACAGGACAAACATATAGTTCGGGATAATCAATTCGGTTTCAGGGCGGGGCATTATATCATTCATGCTGCGTCTAAACTGGTTTTTGATATCCAATGGAACAAAGGCAAGAAACAGTGCACTGGTGCCTGCCTGATTGACTTGGAGAAGGCCTTCGATACCGTATGGTTAGAAGGACTCTTTTTCAAGCTGGACAGGTTGGGCATTAGTAAACCACTGCTGTATATTCTTTTTGATATGCTCTCCAGTAGACAGTTCATCGTGAAGAATGGCGATGTGACTTCTGCTGGAACATTTAACATTAAAAACGGTCTGCAACAAGGTGCGGTGAATTCGCCGATCTTGTTCAACATTTACACGAGTGATCTGTAATGATCACCATGCCATAGCGTACGCCGACCACATAATCGCGTACAGATCAGGTGCCAAGATTGAGGTTATTAATATACTTTTGCAGCGTGACTTCGAGAAAATTAGGCGATATTGCGATGACTGGAAGTTGAAAATCAATTTTCGGAAGTCGGAAACCATTCTGTTTAGGCCGCCTTTGTCTGTGGCCTCTAGGGATACTAGAAAGAATTGGCGAAAGTTCTCGATCGTGGGGCAACACGGACAACCACTTGCTTGTCGAAATGTGGTCAGATACCTTGGGATGATCTGGCTAGATCAATTTCTGTATTTTAACAAACATATATGTTAGATGTGGCTCTGGCCAGAGCCAAAGGTGCTTTTGCCTTACAAAGAGACTGTTTTATAACAGCCAACTCGATGCGAGGGTGAAGGTAATCTGCTACATGGCCCTTATCAAGCCCATGCTTGTATTTCGATTCGGGTGTTTGAGAGGGCTTGTCATCTTAGGACTTGTCTTCGCTTATACAGAACACCAGAGTCTGAGTACATAAAATTCTATCCTAATGAGGTCTTATACAATAGGGCGAACCTAATAAGAGTGGACAAGTTCATTATTAAGTTGACTCGAAGGCACGTTGCAAGAGCATTGATCTCATGGAACAACTTGATCCCCGGGGCTTACTACCCCAATTATATGCATCACGAGAGAGTTCGCTTCGACGGCTTTATTCCTCCAGAAGCGTTCCTTTATTTAGATAACAAAGGTCTGATCCAGGACAGATTGGCGGTGCCACCAATCTTCGACGTCGCTCGAACAATTGCGGACAGGTGACTCAACTACGACAGAGACGTCGCACATGGCAGTGCGGAGCGTCTCCGGTTGAGTAGGGCGGTAGGGAGTCGCGACATGATGGATGTTGCTCGGCAGCACCAACACTTTTGGTGGCTTGTTGAAGGGGAGGATGCTTCGTCGTCGAACTCCTCCAGTGATAGTTAGCATCTTTTGAAGCAAGGTGGGCCAGCCTAATTTTTTTTTAGCCACGGCCGGCTTACATACTCGTAGTTTTAGGTAGGTTTAAGTTAGATTTTAATGAAAAAAAAAAAATATATATACACATTTATTTATATATGAGGTATATATATATTATGTGTATATATATATGCATGTAGATGTAAGTAGGTTAAGTAGATTAAGATTTAGTTTTAGGTAGTATGTTTTTTTTTAGGTCTTATAATAAAATTAAAATAGTCCATATACTAAGTTTTTCAACATGTTTTCTTAGTTTAAGCTGTAGTTAAGTCACTGAAGAAGAAGAATAAAATCCGTCATAAACGTCGCAAGACGTAATATTTAAGTATTATGTTTAACTTAGAGTGCCTGCATGGAGCCAGTAAGTTAGTTTAAGATAATTTTAAGTTATTTAAGCTAATTTTTAAGCGTTTTTTGTCTAGCATGTAAGAGTAAATTAAGTAATATAAATAAAAATGCATATAAACTGAAAAACTGAAAACAAACAAAACATGTACTAAAACAAAACATATGTAACGACATAAATGCCAGTTATAAAAATAACATTTTGGATTAGCAGTTAACTTTTTTATAACGTTTAAGATACCGAAAAGACATAGTAGTTTATTTTTTGGAAAGGTTCTTTTTTTGGAAAAGCAACATTTGGTCCTTCGAGCCGGACCAAGAATTTTAATACAAAACTGTACAAGTACGTTTGTCAACACAAGAATCTACACATAGATATACTCGTACATACATATTTATAAACGACATTATCAACACTGAAGTTTTATAATATTAAAACATATATTACCAAAATCAACGCAAGAAATTTAACATAAGAAGAAGAAAAACTGCAACCAGCAATTCATCAAGGATCCCATCGCTGCAGTCTTCAACAATAGTTTAAGAAAGCTCCAAAAGTGTGTGTCTGCACAGGAAAAATCATCAGGAAAAGCACATACCTGGAAGAAATTAAAAGGAAATCATCAGTCGAAAGTTCAAGTGAGTCCTTTCCATTATAATTACTTACACTGTACACAAAAATTTACATATATAGATATATAACACGCTTATTAATCCCCATCGGTGTAAATTTAAAAAAAATACATACATATATACAGAGTAATTTATACCGTAATTTACAGAAGAGTCACTCAGGATTACGTGACAAAAAAAATCGAAGAAAAATAAAGATTTGCGGTCGCAGCACTTGAAAGATCGTCACAAGGTGTCAGATTTCTCGATTTTTTTTTGAGTGCCAATAATTTTAAAAGTACATAACTTAGATTTTTTTTATAATTTTGTGATAACCGACACCACTTGACCCATCACCCGTTTCCGGCTCGATGTTGATTTCTGGGACACCTTGTATACAATATACGTATTATTAGTGGTTTTGTATAATAATTTTCCACATCTCGCATAAATTTTCACCTCATGTCCTTCGGAAAATTACAAATTAATGTCCTTGAACATATTAAAGAGGACTATGAGAATTTTGGGAAGGCAGACAGTGCGCGTTTGAGAAGGGCGAACTATATTCAAACTCGTATTTCAATATTAGACGAGCAAATGGTTCAGGCAAATAAATACCATGAATATATTATGGTATTTAGATGATGGCAAAATTGATTCTGAGCAAGTTTGTGTGTTAATGCAGACATTTGATAAAATCCGCGAATTGTTTGCGGATTAGAAAGCAGATTTGTTAGACGCATAAGACAAAATTCCAATTATGAAAGCTGCTATAAACGGTTCAAGTGCATCTCAGGTAAAGGCAGATACCAAAGAACGAGGCCACAACGAGCTGCGATTGCCGGTCATCAATATTCCAACGTTTTCTGGCAGTTATGAAACATGGAGGTCGTTTCACGACGTGTTTGTGGCATTAATTCATAACAACCAACCTTTAAGCGACGTCCAGAAGCTTCATTATTTGAAGTCGTCGGTTAGCGGTGAAGCAGATCGTCTTCGACAGCACTTGGCTATAGATCAAAGCAATTATGGTCCAGCGTGAAAGATCTTGACAGAGCGCTACGATCATAAAAGATTGTTGGTTAATACTCAGCTGAAACTTTTATTTAATCAACATAGAATTACCTCTGATTCATCGGCTAACATCAAAAGAATCCTGGATACTTCACAAGAAATAATTCATACATTGAAGAATTTAGGCCTGCCAGTAGAAAGTTGGAATATTAATTTTATTTTTAATATTTTGCAAAAGCTTTCGAATAATACATAGCAATTATGGGAAGAAAAGCTAGGTTCGTGTAAGGAATTGCCATCAGTCAAGGAGTTTGTCGAGTTTTTAGAGTATCGGTTTCGAACATTAGAAGCAGTAGATCCCAGAGGTTCCAGTAGAAAATACGAGCAGCGTAGATCAGGAAAGAGTAATGTTTTTTATAGCCAGGAGGAATCAAGAAAACAGGTCAACTGTAGAGTGTGCCAAAGGGATCAGCATTCGCTTAGGAATTGTGATAGATTTTTGCATGTGGATGTGGAACGTCGGAGGCAAACTGTACGTAGAGTGAAAATGTGCGAAAATTAGTTGGCGTACAGCCATTTCAAACAAAGATGTCCCAGTGGGAAATGCTGCCATTTCTGTAAGCAGCGTTACCATTCCCTGCTACACAAAAATACGCGAAGCATTGGGAGAGCCACACACGGTGCACCTTCAGCCACGCAATTTGCTCCTCATCCATCTACGTCCAGGCACACAAATAACCATCGGCCACATCAGACTTCCACCGTTAGTCCAAATGCTTCAGTGTTCCAAACAAACACATCTCAACAGTTATCATGTCAACACGAACAAGAAGGTTTTGTTAGCTACAGTGTTGTTGAGGGTTAGATCTTCAGGTGGAGGTAGTAAAGTTTTGAGAGCTTTAATAGATCCAGGGTCTGAGGCTTCATTCATCACGGAGTCAGCCGTTCAACGACTTGTTCTGAAACCAAAGAGGACGTTTATGAAGGTTAATGGGCTGAGGTTGGTCAGCAGTGGAACCACATAAAAGGCCGTCGACCTGGAACTTGAGTCGTTAACCTCAAGCTATACAGGCAACACATTGACTGTCGTAAATGGAATAATATTCGAGGCTTACCTTTAGCGGATCCAACATTCAATATACCGTCCGTGGTAGACATACTATTAGGTGGTGATATTTACAGCGACATCCTTCTCAGTGAGGTCATCAAGGTTGCTAGGAATTCCAGTCCGGTCGCTCAAAAAACCCAGCTCGGATCCATTCTATTAGGAAAGATACCCAGCAGCGTTCAAGTAAGCAGTTTTTCCATGCCAACTCGACTCAACCATCGACACAACTCTTCGAAAATTTTGGGAGATGGAAGAAAAACCATTTTCAAGGTATGAAGCTGAGGAAGAAAAGGAATATGAGGCACATTTTATAAGAAATACCATATGATTGCCTGGTGGTCGGTATCTGGTTAGTCTATCATTTAAGGGTGGCAAGCATCCCACCCTTGGGACGAACACGTCACGGTACCTTAAAACGATTTTTACAGTTGGAGAGGAGACTCCATTGTAACACTGCTAAAGGAGTATTCAAATACCATGCAAGAATATCTGACACTCGGTCATATGTCTCCTGTAAATGAGTCAGATTACGTTCTTCAAAGACCACGTCATTATTTTATTCCTCACCACGCGGTCATCAAGGAGTCCAGCACGACAACCAAGCTGCGAGTGGTCTTTGATGAGATATTTAAAACAATCGGTGGGGCATCACTCAACAACCACTTGATGATCGGATCTAAGATGCAGAAGAACGTAATAATGAGATGGCGGTTATACAAGTACACATTTACAGAAGACGTCGAAAAAATGTACCGTCAAATTCAATTCAAGCAGCCAGGACTCCTATTATCAACACATACTTTGGAGAAAATAGCCCGAGGAAACGGGACGAATTTTAAAGTTGGACAAAGCGAAAACGGTGGCATGGACGGATTCCCTTATAACGTTGTGCTGGATTAGAGCTCATCCATCGAAACGGAAAACCTTTGTATGCAACAGGGTTTGCCAAATCCAACGGCTTAGAAGTTGCGCGATATGGAAACACATTCCCTCACAGTTCAATCCAGCAGACTTAGTGTCCAGAGGAATCCAAGCAGAAGATCTCGTTGACAACGAACTCTGGTGGCAGGGACTGGAATTCTTACGACATCGATGGTACGCACCATTACCAGAACAACCGCACGTCCAGGAAACCCAACAAGAAGAACGTCCAACGAGAGTCCATCATCAAGTCCTGGAAAAAGGAGTAGTAGAAGCCTTGTTGAACAAACATTCAACACTATCCAGAGTAACTCGCATAGCGATGGAAACGAGTGCAGGCGTTATTGCAATCGTTCTGGAGATGCTGGAGTTCTGAATACTTGTCGCGATTGCAGCAGAGACCAAAGTGGATGAAGACAATACACGACCAAATCAAGGAAGACGATGTAGATCTCATCAAAAATGAACGGCTGCCACCACTCAAATGGAACATGGCCAGCATAAAACAGCTTCACCTCGGTCCCGATGGTCTGGTCAGAGTGGTGATACTAAAAACAGAGACAGCGGAACTAATTTAAAATGATTACTATGATTAATTTAAATGATTACTAACATTCCAGATAAAACAACAACACAACACTCAGCAAGCAGAAATAATTTTAGTAAAATTGCGCAATTTCAAATCAAGTCGAGAAACTAAAATGCACATAACATTAAAAAAGGGGCAACAATTACAGGATTGTAAGCAACGGCGGCACTACCCAATGGTAAAATCATAGTCCACTCAAACATAAGATCTACTCAACTTTACTGCGAACTCATCCATCGCATACTTCATACATCCCATTCTCAAAATAATAGTACAATACAAACGGCACAACCAACGCAGTTCGATCAACCCACTCAGCAGCCATATATCCATTAATACACAAACATTCACATACACACATACACATGCAAGAATATTTACGAATGGAGGCGAAAACTAATAAACTACATTTTCATTAAACTTACCCGAAATCACAGCAACAAATCCTCAGGAACAATAAAAGCACAAAAAACAACAGAAAACAAAAAAATATATATATTGTAAAATGTTTGTGTGGGTACAAATGATAGAACTTATTCTTTTCTATACAAATCCCTTTATTCAGTACAGTTACAATTCACTATTTAATTGTTTCTCTCAGTACAATGCAATTTCTCAACCGCTTATACTTTTCTTATCTTTTACTTAAACCACTTAATCACTTCTCCTAATTAACACTTCAGATTTCACTTTAGAACTCATTTGCATACTTTGGGGATGGTGGTATTTATACTCGAATGACATACTTCGAGAACAATCCTGGGCATCCAGCGTCCCATACAATTTCCAATTTGCTAGAAAATTCGATTCCACTCTCCAGTCGAGACTTTGTTATTCCAGTATCGAAATCTTCTGGTCTTCGAGTATCGACATTTTCTGCTCTGTGAATCTAGATCGCTGCTCACATTTAAGTGGTTATCACAATATATATATTTTTTTTTTCGTGGGAAGGTGAGAAATCTATAGACACTATGGGCCCGGAGTATATAGTAGTGTGAGATTCTTACTCACTAAAAAACACCTTCCTTATGCAAACCACGACTGAGTTCACACTCAACAAGCAGTTCGTGTCGTTTTTATAAGTTTATTTTGTTTTTATAAGATATCCTGCAGGCCATTTTCCAGGATTAATTCCTGTGTACTTTAGAAAATAACGCGCTGCTAATCACCGCGCTAGATCGAGAGGCTTAGTCATTTTCAGACGGCGCAATAAATTTGTCTCGTCGAGGATCTGTTGAACAGAAATATTCGTATGACCTTGTAATCGATTATTATGTTTTCGCGCAAACATTCTAATTACGTTCTGAACGTTTTCGACTCCTAAGTCTCTGTGGATATCATCGTTTTTAATGTACCGGCGCATTAACAATACCTCGAAGAACTTTGTTTTGGAATGTCTGTAATACATTAATGTTACTATTTTTAGTACAATCCCAAAGTTGTGCACCATATGTCCAGACCGGTTTTAGCACTTGCTTGTATAACAGCAGTTTGTTCTCTAAGCTAAGCTTGGAATACTTTCCAATAAGCCAGTAAATATCTCTATATTTGATTTCAAGCTCTTCACGTTTTCTCTTAACGTGTGCTCTCCATTTTAGTTTAGCGTCGAGTGTCATACCGAGATATTTGGCCTCGTTCGCGTAAGGAATTCGTACTGCGTTGATAAACACCGGTGGATTCTTAATTTTCTTGAGAGTGAAGTTCACGTGGACAGACTTGTTTTCGTTAAGCGCGATTCTTCAAGTCTTTGTCCAATTGTTAATCCGTGTAAGGGCACGTTGCAACTTGGCAGTTGCTTCTTCGACTGTTTTAGCGGTTGCCAAAATGGCAGTGTTATCTGCAAATGTGGCTAGGACAGTGTCGTCCGTTTGCGGTATATCGCGGGTAAAAAGCAAATATAGCAGAGGGCCAAGTACACTTCCTTGCGGTACCCCCGCCTTTATTGTCTTAAAAGTGGAATATTCGTTTCCGTGTCTCACACGGAAGAGTCGGTCTTCCAGGTATGAAGCTGAAATACGAGACAATTGCTGGGGTAGGGCTTGTCGAAGTTCATATTTTAGGCCTTCGTGCAATACCTTATCAAAGGCTTGCGAAACGTCAAGGAATGCGCTTGAACAGACTAACTTACACTCGATTGCTCGTTCAATTACTTCGGTTATTCGATGCACTTGGTCAATTGTAGAGTGTTGGCTTCTAAAGCCAAATTGATGATCAGGCAAGAGGGAATTTATGTCGGTAATTGGTTTAAGACGATTAAGAAGGATTCACTCGAAGACCTTCGATGTAATCGGGAGAAGCGATATTGGTCTATATGACTTGACTTCAGTCAGCGGTTTACCGTGATTCGGAACCATAATAACTTCGGCTACTTTCCACTGGTGCGGTACATGCTCTAATCTAATGCTGGCATTTATAAGGTAGAGAAGCTTTAGCAAACCTTTTTTCGGCAACGCTTTAAGTATCTCTCCCATTATTAAGTCATATCCCGGGGCTTTATTGGGCTTAAGCGTGTCTATAACTTGTCTAAGTTCCTTAAGTATAGCCTTTTCTACTGGAAAGTTTGTCGTCACGTCTAGCGTATTGACATTCTCTGTAAGCACTTCCCCGTCGAATGGTTTAAACGTTTCTGCAAGATGGTTGGCGAAAACATTAGCTTCTTCCTTATCTTCTTTCGCCCAGTCATCCTAGTTTCTTCTTATTGGCGCCACGTGTATTTGGGGCTTTCGAACACTTTTAACGGCTCTCCATATGGAGTAGTTGGTATCCTTTGTCGCTGTGAGTCTTTCAAAGTAGTTATTATTACCTTGGTTATTGAAGTCCTTGATCGATTTTTTCAACAAGTTGCAAAGCCTATTGAAGGACGTTTTATCTTGTGGTGCCCGGGTTTCATGCCACTTTTTCCGCGCTCTTCGTTTCTTCTTTATCATTTCTCTGATTTCCGGTGGGTATCTTATGCCGACTTTGTTCGATTCGTGTTATTCCAGGCCGCTTGCTGTATGACTTCATCAAAACGTTCAACTTCTTTTTCAAGTTGATACGGCGTTCTATGT
The DNA here is from genome assembly GCA_949129095.1 of Volucella bombylans. Classification (NCBI taxonomy): domain Eukaryota; kingdom Metazoa; phylum Arthropoda; class Insecta; order Diptera; family Syrphidae; genus Volucella; species Volucella bombylans. The sequence continues at coordinate 73,688,685 of OX422142.1, read as the reverse complement.
GCTACTTTCAACTCAGTATTTTCTACGACGTCTATTCGGAAATCTTCCCAGTGAGTTTTGCTGTTAGTTAATTTGGGTGGTCTTTGTTTCTTAACCAAGGATTCGCACAGTGAAAGGATAACTGGAGAATGATCGGAGGAAAGATCGAAGCTTTCTTCAACTTTGACGTAACTAGCGTTTACTCCTTTTCCGATAAAGAAGTCTATTCGATCGGGTGTTTTGGCGACATCCGAGGGCCAGTATGTCGGCTTGCCTGTTGAGTAAAAATAGCAACCAAATTCCATACCAGCCCTGTAAAGAGTTTTGCCTTTTTGAGAGATACATCTTGAGCCCCAAAAGGTGTGCTTCGCCTTAAAGTCGCCACCAATAATGAAGATTGGTCCAAGAGAGTTGAATAGGTCAATAAATTCGTGTTTTTCTATTTTGCAGCGCCATTGGCAATAGATTGAGGATATACTAAAAGAGTAATTTTTATTTTTAGCGCGCACCACGGTCATTTGAAATTTGTCAAGTTCAATTATTACTTCCAGAGTATGTTCAATGCAGTCTTTTATGAATAGGGATGTCCCGCCTCTTGCGTTTTCCGATGGATGATGGGCGTGGTAGTCGCGGTAACCTTTTGGTTCCACGCGCGATTCTGTCGCCAGATGAGTTTCAGAAATTAAACATATGTCAATTACTTTTTCCTGAATGAGAATATTTAGTTCATCAAGCCTTTTCTGTAGCCCGTTGGCATTCCACGCAAGTATATTGAGCTTCTTTGCCGTAATTAGTTGCAGAAATTGGCTTCGAGCTTAAGAAGCCGTTCGACTATTATCTTATTTATTTTAGTCTGTTCTTCTAGTCTCTCGAGAATTACTGAGAACACCTTTGGGGGCAGGATCCGGTGATGTACATTTAGTCATATTTACCCGCGCCGCTATTTGCGCGTAAGTTTATCCACTTTCCACATGCGCATTGTTATTTTTGACGTTGTTGTTATTGGTGATTTTAGCATTTGTCACCATTACCTTCTTTAAAGGCTTTGGAGTAAGACCGCTGTTGTTATATCTCATTCTAGCGGTCCCTGCGTTTTTCAAAGGCTTCGTTTTTGATTGATCTCGTAGCTTTTGCAACTCCTTCGCGACTTCGCAGCCTCGATAATTAGCTGGATGTTTTCCCTTGCAGTTAATGCATATCGCTGGGGACTCTTTCGCGGCATTGCAGTCTCGAGTCAGATGTTTGCCAGCGCATTTAGCACAGCGAGGTTCCTTCTGGCAGTAGGCCAGAGCATGGCTGAATCCATGGCAACGTGTGCATTGGGGAATCAGCCTAGAGTTTTTCCGCGGAGGTTCAATTTTGACAACAAGTCCCAAAATTGAATTTATGGTATAAATTCTTTCTAAGCTTTTGGTTTTGTCGAAAGTTAGCCTAAAGAGGGGAAGACCGCGTCTTGGGGTCATCCTCTCGCTTTCAATATTGCGCTGTTTTTGCGCAACTATATCAACTGCGTCGATTATCTTAAAGCCTTTATTTTTAAGGTCATTTACGATGTTTTCTTTAAGGAAAGAGGAATGCAATCCTCTAGCTACAACGCGTATGGGTCTTTCCGTTTTATTTTCGTACGTATGCCATTGAATCTTCTCGGCATTTAATTTTTGCGAAAGCGAACGGTAGTTGTCTGGATTAAGGACATTGATAGTCCATGTATCATTATTACGAGATCTTACTTTATAATCGGTTGAGCACAGTGATTTCAGGATTATGTGCAACTTGTTGTAGTCCGAGATTCCAAAAACGTTTATTGGCGGCGGCGGTCTTTGTTTGGGTTGCTTTGTTGCCTTATAGACCTCAGCAGTGTTAATGCTGGCTTGCTTCTTTGTTTGTTCGATATCAGGCGAGGAAGTAGCTTTGCGCTTCTTACCTTGCTTTTTTTTAAGTATCCCGTCCGTTTCGCGGACTAGCTCTTCTTCGTCCATGTGAAAACTCGAGTTTTCGGGGCGGTCAAGTAGCGAAACAGACTCAGATTTAGATTGCGGCTTAATGGCATCTAGTTGCTTTTTCAGTTCGGCACAGAGCAATTCCATATTTTGGAGTCTGGCGCGGAGATCAGAATTTTCGCGTTCGAGATTTTGTAGCTTATTCGGTGTAATGCTATTGCCCTGAGCTACTTTCGCATGATTTTCCTAGCGATCCGCGTGCTGGAGATCTCGTGACCCTTGAGCATTTTTTAAAGGGGTCCTGGTTTATATTTGTATTATTTTGAAGATTATTTGAACTCATTTTAGTTCCCACGAGTAGCGGAGAAAGGGTAGTCCATCTGTCCAAAGATCCGCATTAGACAAATAAGGCTGGCTGATCCGGAGGTCGCCAAGTATCCGGATGCTCCATTAGGGATTGAGCTATTTTTATACTGGTCCCCCAACCTGGTCGATTATAGCACGGGTCGCTTAACACCTTAATCCGGCCCAGTGGATTTTAGTCGTCTCTTACGACAGGCATGCCTTACCTCGGGTATATTCTAACCCCTAACCCGAAGGGTTTCGAAATATGCGAAATTTTTACCACGCACTTATTTTCACTTCTACATATTTGATTTGAACCACCATTTACGGAATTTGTAGTATGGTGACAATGAAGAAAGGAGATGGGCAGTAGAATCTGCATTACGCCAATGTTGTTTTATTTTGTTTGTAATGTCCTCTCGTTCAGGTCCATAAGTGTGCATTGTAACTTGTTCTAATGACATTTTTCTTTTTTTACATGAACAAATTTAACCAAATTATCGAAAGTGGTGAGATAAGCAGAAGGCAGCATCCAGGGACATTTACGATTGCGAACGTTGTTCACGAGCGGGGAGAATGTTTGAACATCAACCCAGATATATGTACATATTTAGATATAAATATTTGAATTTCAAATCAAATGTAATAAAAATAAATAAAAATAGAAATGTGAACACGTAATTTACAAAACATGTACTAAAAGAAAACATATGTCACGACATAAATGTCAATTATAAAAATAACATTTTGGATTAGCAGTTAAATAAAGATCTTCAGTTTTATTTTTTTTAACGTTTAAGATACTGAAAAGACATAGTCGTTTATTTTTTGAAAAGGTTCTTTTTTTTTGAAAAGCAACAGCTACATTATCCCCCTTTAATGAAGAAGAAATGACACGTCAAAAGATATTTTTTTTATTTATGTTTTTCTTTCTTTTATTATATTGATGTTGTAAAATGTTTGTGTGGGTACAATTGTTAGAACTGACTTTTTTCAACACAATCGATTTATTCAATACAGTTAAAATTTACAATTTAATGGCGTTTCTCAACCACTTTTACTCTTACTTATTTTTTACTTTACCACTTTATCACTCGTAATCGAAATTTTAAACTCTTATTCTCCCCTGCAATCTTTCGAGAACATTCTGCGTTGCATACATTTTTCCATTGAGTGCTCCGCTATTGAAATCTGATATTCAATTACAAACTACGCTGCTCACATTCAAACGGATATCACATTGCTCCCCCTAAAGTGTCTCGTCCCGAAACACTTCATCATTCATCGTTCCGTTGAAATGGCACATTCTATCCACATCGACCACCTTCATTTTACCTCGATCCCCACATTGGATCCGGTAAACAACGTCATTAATGCGGGTTATCACCTTGTACGGACCTTCCCAATCTTGTTAGCAATTGATACATAATATACAGCCACACCAAATCCACCGCGAGCATCGAACTTGTCGAGTTGTAGAGGCTGAGTAGGATCAATGAATCTCGAGAAGAAATTCTCTAGGCGAGTGCTGAAACCAAAAGATGCTCAACAGGCTGAGGGCCCAGGATCTTCAAAAATAGCTCAGTCGCGAACGGAGTATCCGGATACCTGGCGGCCTCCGGATTAGCTAGCCTTATCTGTATACAGCGGATCTCTGTACAGATGGACCACCCTCTCTCCGCTACCCGTGGGACCACATCATGGGTAACTCACCAAATAAAACAAAACCCGAGGCTGGTACTCCTTGAATACCGGGCGGTAGAACGGTAACTGCACCGACTACCGGCAAGGCTCCTGCATTGTCGAGAGGAGGTAAAACTGTGGCAGGCCATGGTGTACCATCCTCTAAAGGCAAGCGCAATGAGCCTAAAAAGAAATCTTCAGGGAGTGTTAAGACTGTGGCAAGTCATGATCCTATCACTTCCTCCACCCCTAGCAGCAGCAAAAATGTGGCAGGCCACGTACTTGTCGCCATTCCGGGGGTTGAGAGAAGTGCGGACGTAAAGAGCAAGATTGAGTAGGCTAAAAATATCCTAAAATACGGATTACCCACTGCTTCCACTGTTCCCAAAATTCCAAAAGACTCCTCCAAGCGCCAGAGATCGTGGGAGGAAACCGTGCCGGTTTCCAAGAGGCCCAAAACTCATAGTACCAAAACCCCTGGGCCATCCAACAGCACATCTCTGAGGTCTTTCAGTGAAGTCTTAAAGGAGGCAGTAGCGATCGCGGTAATCGATAGGAACGATACCGGCGGTTCTATAACACCAGAATGGTGAAAGCTGGTGAAGCTGAAGTTTTCGAGCAACTTTTTGGCCATCATGCGGGAAAACCCCGGACCACCACCTCCCATCACAAGAGATGCACCAAGGCCACGTCAAGCTCATTGCGTGTGCCAACCAGAGATCTCTTGATCTCTTCACTAAGGCCAAAGTGGCTTAAGAGAGTTTTAGTCAGGTGCAAAACTCGAGGTCGTGTCTAAGGAGGACATCCCTAGTAGACCTCGAACTCGCACCAGGATCCCAGCCGAGCCCTCCTCCCCAGAAAGTATTCTGGAAATCATCAGGCTCAGTAACCCGACTCTTCCACCTCATGACTGGAAAGTCGCGAAACTGGAGGAATTAAGGGGCTCTTATAGATGTGCGTTGATCGTGATCATTAAGCAATCCCTTACCCCTCTAGCGCAGACAAAAGACATGATTCAGTTCGTATTCGAGTCTATACAATTAAGGGTCTGCAAAATGGATGAGCTGGATGCTAATAAGTAACCTCCTCCTCCTCCTTTAACGGAGACACCAAAAAACTCAACCTTAGATCTTGGAGCATCGATATGCTTTTCAGAAATGGATAGCGACGGCTCCAATCTATCCGTCGGTCTCCGCTTCTGACACCCTGTCCGAAATGGAAACCGATGATGAAGGAAAAAGAGGTCCAATGCGATCAGAGGAAGAAGATGAGCTCTTGAGCACATCTTCAGAATCTTAGGACTTTAACAGGACCGTGGTGGAGGCTACTCTGGAAGACTGTAGCAATGATATGGTTTTTCCAGATTAATCTCCATCACTCAAAAAAGGCTTCGGCCGCACTCATTCTGCGTCCTTCAAAAAACTTGAAGACATTATCCTAATCCAGGAACCATGGATTGTAAAAGGTGTGGTTCGTGGACTTAGGACACCCGTATACGATCCGCTCTATACAAGAGACAAAAGTAAGATCAGAACTTGCATATTGGTGAAACGTAGCCTTAATGTATTTGTATGAGAATATGAGTCTGAGAAAAATGAAGGACCAGCACTTGAACTGAATGTATGTAAGAGTGAGGAAAAGGCGACGAAAAATATAAAAAAATGTACAATATATTTGATTAATAACTTATCTGTTCTGTGTTCGAAATCCAAGTGGAAGAGAAAAAAATCTTGGACACAGTTGTGGACTGTCTTAGACAATTCTAAACAATTTCTTAACCTACATGAGCATTAATTCTGAACAAATTCTTTAAGGTCTGATTATAATATTGATAAATCCAACAATTAGACAAAACATTTTTTTTTTAACAACATAATATTTTCAAACAGTATTTTTACTTCCTAACCTCAGCGATCCCGACTTAACCGTTGCCAGACTAGAGACTGCCACAGGCTCCTACTGGCTGGCATCTACTTATCTTGGCCACGATCATGAGGACCCTCGCCCTGGTTATAACCTAGAAAGAGTGGTACTGGAAGCTGGAAGGCAAAAAACTGACCTCATCATCGGTATGGGGCAGTACCGACACCAATGATCGAGGTGAGTCACTTTTTGACTATATTTTAAGTACTAACCTCTTTATTTGCAACATTGGTAATGAGCCCACTTTTATAACTACAAACCGACAGGAAGTACTAGATATCACTCTTGTCTCCGACAGCATCACTCAAAGGCTAACGAATTGGATGGTATCGTCTGAACGCTCTTTTTCAGACCACGGGTACATCCAATTCAGCCTGAGTGATGCTCCCCCAGCCAACCAGCATTCCGGAACTATCGGAAAATTGATTCGCCAAAATACAGAGTAATACTGTCAGGAACGCTATCCCCTGAACTATCAAGTCCCCCGCGTGACACCAATGAGCTTGACATGAAAATCAAGGAATTTACTCTGGTTCTCAATCAGGCTATGGCCGCTTCCTGCCCTCTTATTCAACCTAGAGGCAAGAAAAAGCCACATTGATGGACATCAGCACTAGGACTGCTTAGAACCATTTGTAGAAAACTTTTCAACATTAGAAAAAGCACAAGAAAAGTGACTGACTGGGACTCATACAAAGAATTCCTCAAATTATACAAACAAGAACTGAGAAAGGCAAAGCGACAATCCTGGAGGTCATTCTGTAACAAAATCATAAAAACATCTGAGGCATCGCGGCTAAAAATTCTCTCTACAAATCCTATGATGCCTAGCTGTTTGAAAAAAACCGATGGCTCTTGGACAATCTCAAGTGATGAATCACTCAACCTGCTACTGGACACCCACTTTCCAGGTAGCTCCCAATTCGTGGCCAGTAGCAGCCCAAACAAGCCTACTGCAACCGGGTCCAAAAATCATGGTCTGATTACAAGAGACAAACTGCTCTGGGCACTGCGTAGGCTTAAACCATACAAGTCTGCTGGTCCGGACGGTATAATACCTGCCGAGCTACAGGGGTCCTCAGATATTATTCTGCCTGTACTAGAATATTGTGATAACCACTCAAATGTGAGCAGCGACATCTAGCAGAAAATGTCGAAGACCAGAAAGTTTCGATATTGGAATAACAAAGTCTGGAGACTTCGAGTGGAATCGAATTTTCTAGCAAATTGGAAATTGTATGGGACGCTGGATGGCGAGGATTGTTCTCGAAGTATGTCATTCGAGTATAAATACCAGCATCCCAAAGGTATGCAAATCAGTTCAAAAGTGTAATTTGAAGTGTTAATTAGAAGAAGTGATTAAGTGGTTTAAGTAAAAGATAAGAAAAGTATAAGTGGTTGAGAAATTGAATTGTACTGAGAGAAAGAATTAAATAGTGAATTGTAACTGTACTGAATAAAGGGATTTGTATTGAAAAGAATAAGTTCTATCATTTGTACCCACACAAACATTTTACATTGGTGTCAGAAGTGGGATAGGACTTATTGTGTGTAAAAAAAAAAAAAAAAAAAAAAAGTGTTTTCTGACTATTTGAAAAGGCTAGAATGGGTCGGAAACTATTGCAGTTGACCCTCGTCCAACTCAAATCCGAGTTGAACAAGAGAAGCCTCAGCGCCAGTGGAGGAAAAAGTGACCTGGTGCTCCGACTTCAGGAGGCTTTGAACAACGAGGGACATGATCCTGATGCATATTCCTTTGCTGTTGACAAGGATGAACAGACAAGTACCGGCAATGACATGGCTACAATGATGCAACTCCTCTTATTAAAAATGGACGAACAAAACAAAAAAATGGACGAACAGAAGAACAGTCTCGAACAAAAAATGGACGAACAAAAGAAAAATCTAGACGAGCAGAAGAGCAGCATTGAACAAAAATTCGACGAACAAAAGAATAGTCTAGAACAAAAACTGGAAGAACAATATAATATTCTCCAGCAAAAATTCGAAGAAATCGATGACAAATTTGAAAGAATAGAGAAGAACGTTGATGACAAATTTGATAGAATAGAGAAGAACGTTGATGACAAATTTGATACAATAGAGAAGAATGTTGGCGAAAAATTCGAAGAAATGGACAGCAAAGTTCAGCAACTGGCAAAAGAGCTCGACACAGTGCGAAAACAGAAACTGCGAGAATGTTCTTTAAGAGGTCCAAGGAGAAAAGAGTTGAAGCCTCCCTCATTCGATGGCCAGACCTCATGGTCTACCTATAAGAAGCAGTTTGAAATGGCTGCCTGTGCAAACGACTGGGACAATGAGGAAAAGTGCTTTGCCCTAACAATGGCCTTGCACGGTCCTGCAGCAGAATTGTTGCAAACAGTAGATATCGAAAAGCACAAAGATTATGTGACTTTAGTACAGGCTATCGAGAAACGGTTCGGGGATAGCCACATGCAGGAGGTCTACAAGGTCCAATTGCAAAGCCGAACGCAGCAACGAGGAGAAACACTTCAGCAGCTCCAAGCAGACGTGAGTAGACTGGCACATCTGTCATACCCCACCGCAGGCCAGGAAATTATCGACGAAATGGCAAAAGATGCATTTATCAGGGGAATTGCAGATTCGAAGCTACAGTCAGCAGTAAGGATGGCCGGGAAAAGAACCCTTGCTGAAGCACTTGCCTTCGCTCTGGCGATGGAAGCAGCCAATCAGGCTTCCAGGGGAACACATTTCGTCAGGGAAGTAGCATCTGTCGAATGTTCCTGCACAAGAATTAGTGCCGAGGAACGAGATACTCGACGGGATAGACGAATAATGCGCTGCTGGAATTGCAATAAAATAGGACACCTTCAAAGGCAGTGTAAAGAACCGGTGCGACGAAAAGACTGCCCTCACTGTGGTGGCAAGCAAATAGAGGAAGAAACCAGCAGAAACAGCTATCAAGAAGCCGGTCAACCTTCCCGAAGCCATCAGTCGGGAAATGCTTAAGCACCAACTTCGCGGGGCAGAAGTTGGTAGCAGGAGTCGACGGCCCCAGGAACATCATCCAAGTCTCGCTGGCAAAACGACGCAGCGAAAGCCTTCTAGTAGAAGTAGTCAGTGGAAAAGAAAAATGGATGGCAACAATAGACACCGGTGCCACGGCCTCAATCATCAGGAGGAATCTTGTGCAGAAGTCTTGGCTGCATAACACTAGCAGCTGCAGCTTGCGAACAGCTACAGGAGCAACGATTAAGGTATATGGTGAAGTCCGCATAAAAATCCAACTGGCCGGAATAACATTCACTCACGCGTTTCTGGTAGCTGACATATGTGACGAGTGCATCATTGGTACAGACTTCATGAGAGAACATGGACTTGTAGTCGACTTGGGTGCACAAACCCTGAAATACGGAAACATGGAGATACCAATGATATACGGAAACGCCAATACCACAGTCTCAAATGTCGTCATCTGCAGCAATCAGAGTCTAGAGCCTTCGTCAGAAGCAATTTTGTGGGCAAAAGTGGAAGGTGGTCCTGGTAGCCACCGATTCTATTTGATGGAGCCAGAAAAGAAAAGAGACTACATGGTGGGAAAGACCTTAGTGGAGCCAAAGAACAACATGGTCCCTGTAAGGATTCTAAATCCAAAGACATTCAGTGTAAAGGTGAAAAAGGGGGAGATAGTGGGAAAATGCGTACCTGTTGAGGCTATATCGACCACAACGGAAAAAAAGTGTGCAAAACCGGTCACAACAGTTCAGAGCATAAAAATCAAGAACAAAATTCTCAGCCTCTGTAATCTGGACGAAGATCAGCGAATCCTGGCAGAAAAACTAATCGGTGAGTACGCTGATATATTTGCTACACAAGACGGAGAATATGGACGTACGCATATTGTTCAACACCACATTGACACCGGAGACGCTCGACCAATCCTTCAACCTGCAAGGCGTCTTCCATTGGCAAAGCAAACAGAAGTTGCCGAAATGATGTCGAAGATGAAAGCTGAGGGAGTGATTGAAGAATCGCAAAGTCCGTGGGCATCTCCAGTGGTCCTCGTGAAGAAGAAAGATGGCAGCACGAGATTTTGTGTATACTACTGACGTCTCAATGATGTCACTAAAAAGGACAGCTACCCACTTCCGAGAATCGATGACACTTTGGATATGCTTTCTGGAGCGAAATGGTTTTCAACACTTGACTTGAAGAGCGGTTACTGGCAGGTAGAGATAAATCGTACGGACCGTGTAAAAACTGCCTTCACTACAGGAAGCGGTCTTTGGCAGTTTGCAGTGATGCCGTTTGGACTGTGCAACGCTCCGGCCACCTTCGAGCGACTAATGGAACGAACATTGCAAGGACTCACCTGGAAAACCTGCCTAGTATATTTGGACGACGTTATCGTCATAGGTAAGACGTACGAGGAGCACCGCGAAAATCTAAAAGAAGTGTTTGAGAGGCTACGAAGTGCTCATTTAAAGCTCAACCCGGAAAAGTGCGCCTTGTTTCGTCCGGAAGTAAAATATCTGGGTCACATTATATCAGCGGAAGGAGTAAGAACGGGTCCTGACAAAATCGAAGCCGTGAAAAGTTGGCCTTCTCCAAAAGATAAACACCAACTGAGAAGCTTCTTGGGCCTCGCCACGTATTACAGAAGGTTCGTAAAGGATTTTGCTGGCATTGCAAAGAGCCTGCATCAACTTACGGAAAAAGGCCGACAGTTCAGGTGGTCTGGAGAATGCGAAAAAGCATTTCAAGAACTGAAGCGACAGCTGTGCAATGCCCCCATCTTGGGTTACCCGACGCCCGGAAAAATGTTCATCGTGGACGCAGACGCTAGCAATGTTGGGGTCGGAGCTGTGATTTCCCAGGTTCATGATGGTCAAGAGAAAGTGGTCGCATATTACAGTAAAGTACTTTCCAGACCTGAACGGAACTACTGTGTAACCCGGCGCGAGCTTCTAGCTTTAATTCTGGCTACGAAGCATTTCCATAAGTACCTCTACGGACAAAAGTTCATTCTCCGGACAGACCACGCAGCTCTGAAATGGCTACTCCAATTTAAGAACCCTGAAGGCCAAGTTGCAAGATGGATCGAGCAGTTGCAGGGCTACGACTTTGAAGTGGAACACCGCAAGGGAACGCTCCACTCAAATGCTGATGCTCTCTCTCGTCGACCGTGCGGGGTAAAATGCGAACACTGCAACCGTAAAGAAGCGAAAGAACAGGCAACTATCCAAACGATCAGGACTGAGCCAATAGAGGGTTGGAGTATAGACGAAATCCGTTCCTCCCAACAGGCAGACAATGACATCGAACCAATATTGGCCTGGAAGGAACACGAGGAAAGACCAAGCTGGCAGCAGATATCAGATCGGAGCCAAACTCTGAAGGCATACTGGGCACAGTGGGACTCGCTTTTTGTGCAAGATGGATTGCTGAAGAGAAAATGGGAAAGTGCAGATGGGACAACATCTCGTATGCAGCTAATTGTGCCACGGTCCAGAGTCAACCAAGTGCTCCATGAAATACATGACGGAATCTCAGGAGGCCATTTGGGAATAAACAAGACGTTGGAAAAGGTAAGGGAACGTTTCTATTGGCTAAGCGCTAAACAAGATGTCGAGAATTGGTGCAAAAAGTGCATAAGGTGTGCGGCTACCAAGGGTCCAAAAGTAAAGCCACATGGACAAATGCAACAATACAATGTCGGAGCACCTTTCGAACGAATAGCCATCGACATCGCTGGGCCGTTTCCCGAAACCTTTAATGGAAACCGATATACTCTCGTAGTCATGGATTACTTCAGTAAGTGGCCGGAAGTGTTTGCCATCCCAAATCAAGAGGCTAAGACCGTAGCCGAACAGATAGTCAACAACTGGGTGAGCAGATTTGGGGTCCCAATGGAGCTGCACTCTGATCAAGGGCGAAACTTTGAATCAAAAGTCTTCCAGGAAATATGCCAATATTTGGGAATAAGAAAGACAAGGACAACGCCACTACACCCTCAATCTGATGGAATGGTCGAGCGATTCAATCGGACCTTGAATGAGCATCTACCTAAGGTTGTCAGCAACTGCCAGCGGGATTGGGATCGACACATACCCCTCTTCTTAATGGCCTACCGAAACGCGGTCCATAGCTCAACAGGGCACACACCATCCGAGATCTTATTTGGTCAAACGATTCGGTTGCCAAGTGAAGCAAAATTCGGATCCCCACCGACGGAGCCCAAAGAGGTGAACGAGTACGTGAATGACTTACGCAGCAGGATTCGTAAATTGCATGAAGACACCAGAGAAAAGATGAAGCTAGCAAGCAGCCGCATGAAAACTAGGTACGATATCAAGGCGAAATCTTCCGGTTTCAACGAAGGAGATCTGGTTTGGCTGTATAATCCTCAGCGTAAGAAAGGCAAATCACCAAAATTGCAACAGGACTGGGAAGGTCCATACAAGGTGATAACCCGCATTAATGACGTTGTCTACCGGATCCAGCGTGGGGATCGAGGAAAATTTAAAGTGGTCCATTTGGATAGAATGTGTCATTTCAACGGGATGCTGAATGACGAAGTTGTTCGGGACGAACAACTGTAGGGAGGGAGCAATGTGATAACCACTCAAATGTGAGCAGCGACATCTAGCAGAAAATGTCGAAGACCAGAAGGTTTCGATATTGGAATAACAAAGTCTGGAGACTTCGAGTGGAATCGAATTTTCTAGCAAATTGGAAATTGTATGGGACGCTGGATGGCGAGGATTGTTCTCGAAGTATGTCATTCGAGTATAAATACCAGCATCCCAAAGGTATGCAAATCAGTTCAAAAGTGTAATTTGAAGTGTTAATTAGAAGAAGTGATTAAGTGGTTTAAGTAAAAGATAAGAAAAGTATAAGTGGTTGAGAAATTGAATTGTACTGAGAGAAAGAATTAAATAGTGAATTGTAACTGTACTGAATAAAGGGATTTGTATTGAAAAGAATAAGTTCTATCATTTGTACCCACACAAACATTTTACAATATTATGAGGAGCTGTGTAGAACATATCCATATTCCACTGTCATGGAGAGAAGTCAATGTAGTATTCATTCCCAAAACCGGAAAATGTTCTCATACCATTTCTTACATCACTTGACGAAACCAGCATTTTTTGCGAAATCGAATATGTGGTCATTCTAACGTAAGTTGTCATACCGAGGATGTACAGTTTTTCGGTTTCGACGACGCAAGTGCCATTCATGGATAATGGCTGGGTGTTTAAATTTCGCTTTAACGACAGCAGACAGCATTGTGTATTGGAAGCATTAAATTCTACTCTGTTAATACTTCTCCAATTGGTTATGCTGTCAATATCTGTCAATTAATGAGCTTAACATTCGCAGCCGCTCTCGTTCTACATCCGAAGAGCAGGGACGTGAGTCCGGAAACGAATATGAAAAGCAGAGAGTACTGTCATCAGCAAGGGAATATATTGAATTAGAAGTGGTAGACAAGAGATCATTGATAAAAATTTAAAAGAGTGACGGAGACTGAACGGAGCCCTGGGGCACATCAGCATTTATTTGAATTGAACGTTCCGAAAGGTAGTTTCTAATCCATTGAAGAAGAGAGTCGTCGATCCCAAATTCACGCATTTTCGACAAAAGAGCCTGATGCCAAACTCTGTCAAATGCCTTAGAAATATAAAGTGCAACTATCTTGCTTTCACCAGATTGATGTACACGATATTCATTTCATTTTTAATGCATTTCATTCTATTGATCTTAAATTTGCTAAACTTACATGCTAACAGAAAAAATGCTTAAATGCTAGCTTATCATAACTTAATTAACTTATTCTAACTTACTGGCCCTTAAAATAGCTCTAAGCTTAACTATAATATATGTTTATTTTATGTCTATCGACGTCTAATTTACAATTTTCAATCTTAATTACTGTTCACGATACTTACTTGCGGGGTGGTCGTCTGGTTGACGGCCTTAGAAAACGCAGTCAACTGAATTAAATTAAGCCGAGTCCAAAGAACAGCACGTTTATGCATTGCGGTCTACCTCCTCTGTTTCATTTGATGTCCTCGATATTTTCAGCAAGCAAGTAGCTGCGACTGTAGCTATTCGCCTTAAAGCGACTAAACAGTGAACAAATAATTCATTTGGCTACGCCAACATTCTTAATACATTAGGAATCCACACAGAGAACATCGATTATACCATACCTGAACTTTGGTTTAACAAAAACTTCCATGTAAGCTTCCCCTCTAGATCATTCTGGGAGGAAGATGCTTTCATGAAGGACAAGTCAATCCATATCTACACAGATGGACCTAAAACCGACAGCGGAGTTGGTGGCGGTGTTTTCTCAGATAAGCTAAATCTGAGCCTCTCTTTCCGTCTTCCACGTCACTGTAGCGTGTTCCAGGAAGAAATTTTGGCAATTAAATAAGCTCTGTCCTGGCTCAAGAAAAACGTGATATCTGCAAAGGATATCCGCATATTTTCTGATAGCCAGGCCGCTATCAAGTCCCTGGACTCGGTTTCAATATATTACAAAACCGCCCTTGAATGCCGATCATCTTTCATGGCGATGGCAGAGCAGTTCAACATCCACCTTTATTGGGTCCCGAGCCACAGAGACATTCCAGGGAATTACAGAGCCAATGAACTCTCCAAAATTGGAACCACTCTACTTATTCTACCGGAAAAGGGTAGCATAAGTCTACCAATTGCTACGTGCAAACTAACATTAAAGCTGCATGCCAATAAAAGAACAGACCTTAGGTGGACTGTTGGACCAAGTTGGTCTAGCGACCAAACAGATCTGACCAACGCTGGATCTGAATCGCTCTAAGTGTCTGATCCTTCTAAATAGGAAACCTCTCAGCGCTGTCATAGGTGTCATCACTGAACACTGCCTATCAGGCAAGTAGGCAAGAAGGCTTGCCTTTTATACACGATTTCTGTAGAAGCTGCTTGGACGAGGAAGAGGAGGAGACAATCCTCCACCCACTCTGTATATGCCCAGCTCTCTCCCAGAGAAGAAAACTTCACTTAGGAGCTTTCTTCTACAATGACCTAAACGATCTAAAATATATAGACGTGAACAGCCTTTACGCTTCAGCATAAGCTCAAACTGGTTCCATTAGTAAGAGGATCATAGATCCATGTGGCATTACAATGGGCCAATAGGCCTAAGTGGGTTGGTATTTCCAACAGCCACTCTTACCTACGTACCTACCTACAGCCACACCAGATCTCAATCGCTTTGATGTCGTACCTAGTCTTCTTGCGGTTGATTGCTTGCTTCATCTTTTGTCAGGTGTTTTCGTGCAAATTACGAATCCTGTTGCGCAAATCATCCACATAGTAGCTCAGACTCTTGGGCTCCGTAGGAAGGGATCCGAATTTCGCTTATACGAGTATTCGCCAAATAAGATTTCGGATGATGAATGTCTTTTTGAACTACGAACTGCGTTTCGGTAGGCTAGTAAAAAGAGGGGTATGGGTCGATTTCAGTCCCGCTGGGACTCCCGAGGACCTTAGACAGATGCTCATGCAAGGTGCTATTGAATCGCTCGACCAACCCTTGATTTAGGATTACGAACACTTCCCGCCACTTATTGAAGTAACTCATGACAAGAGATGGTATCGCTTGTCATCAAATTTTCGAATAGGAAAACAGATTTTCTCAAATGATATGCCATTAAAAGTAAAATTTGAAGTGTAAGTTGGCAGGAATATGACTAAAACAAACGAGCTCAGCCCCTTACCAAAATTATTCTGGAATGAAAAACATGGCAACCTCTTATCAAACTAATTTAAACTTCGAACTCATTCAACTTTATTCCAGCCAATTCCAAGTATTGATAAATTACCAGGCATCATCAAAAAAGCTTCACCAATTCCATCACAATTCAGAGGCAAGAACAAAGCAAGGTAAGCAAAAGTTATTCGACAAGGACTCCTTTTTTTATAATTTGCGCGCGCTCAAAGGATTTAAGCACCCTTAAAATGCTTGCACACAGCGCGGTAGAAGGAAAACCAGGGAGGATAGAAAGAGAGGCACCGATGAACGTTGATTTTAAATGTTTGAAGGTTATATTGACTAGGAAATAAGGAGCTAGACAGGGCATTTCATATGAACCATGATATTTTAGAGTATGTCCGAAAGTGGGCTTGAGGATGCGCATTCATGGCGAGACGAGTGTTACGATTCAAAGTTTGAAGGGGCGGTTTCGACGATACAAGTGCCGTTCATGGACAATAGTGTTTAAATTTCGCTTTAACGATAGCGGACAGCATTGTGTTTTGGAAGCATGGAATTCTACTCTGTTAGTGTTGGTGTTAATATTAGATTTTAATGGGCTTAACATACGCAGACGTTCCCGTTCTACAGTCGAAGAGTAGGGACGTGAGTCAGGGAACGAATATGAAAAGCCGAGAGTACTGTCGTCATCAAAGGAATATGTTGGGTTAGAAGTAGCAGACAAGAGATCATTGATAAAATTTAAAAAGAGTGTCGGAGACAGAACGAAGCCCTGGGGCACACTAGGATTTATTTTGTGGATATCAGACTTGAAACCATCCAAGACAATTAGAATTGAACGTTCCAAAAGGTAGTTTCTAATCCATTACAGAAGGGATTCATCGATCTCAAATGCACGCATTTTGGGCAATAGAGCCTGATGCCAAACTCTGTCAAATGCCTTTTGCAACTATTTTGCTTTTGCCAGATTGATGGACGTTCGTTCCACTTTTCGATGAGACATGCCATCAGATCACCAGTGGACCTGTTACTACGAAAACCATACTGCCTGTCATTAAGAAGTTTTCATGATGCGAGATATTTCATGAAAGCAAGAACCAGGTCGTTTGCTTTTTTTAAATTACTACGAAGACACAATACTTATATTTTTAAAAGACTACAAATAAAGAATTTCAAATTATCTGTGGTTTAAAAAGGTCAGCGTACGAATAACAAAATATTTCCAAAATAAATAGTTCCAGATCTTCATCGTACTTTTGTAAAGCAGTAAAACCTTAAAATGGAAGAAAAAACCGTATTGGATCTAGTCTCGAAGCTCACGTCTTGCACATACTCGTATACTTCAGATCTCTGTTAAACACCGCATAGACATCTCTGAGAATTCAGTACACAGAACCTTATATTATTGATGGGCATCATCAACAGATGCACCATTCGAACTCGCACAAATACTTCAAGTCATCAACAACGCTAAATACAACAAAGCCCCGGAAAAAGATGGAGTTCCTTTTGAATTTTACAAAAACTGTTCTTTCGAATTCGCACTCTTTAAGAGCGCATAATTACCACAAATCTTTAGAAAATCGATAATATTTCCACCATAAAAAATGAGATTATACAAACCCAGTAAATTATAGAGGAACATCCTTCCTAAACACCTCTTCAAAATTATCTACCACCCTAATTTTTAGCAGGAAAACGAAATAGATTCATAATAAAAACACCTGGCATGAATTCCAAGCTGGCTTTAGAGAGAGTTACTCGACGGTTGACCAAATTTTCACCCTGTAAACATTGCGCAAATATACAAGCAAAAACATAAAAGACTTTATGCCATGTTTGTAGACTTAAAATCAGCTTTTGATTCAATTCCTCGTGAAGCGCTTGTTTACAAGTTATATAGAATGGGTGTAAGTAGTAAATTGGTTAATGTCATAAAAGCTCTGTACGTGAACAACACCGCTGCGGTATGGGATGATGAATTTCCAACGACGATATGTGTGAAGCAAGGTTGTATTTTGAGCACGTTACTATTTATCTTGTTTATCAACGAAATAACAGACGATATTGCGGATTGTGTGATAGTTAAGCATACAACAATACCAGGTCTAATGTATGCCGACGATATTGTCTTTCTAGCCGATACAGTACTGCAAAAATTGGAATTTAACGGTAAATCTCGAAAAGACGAAAATTCTGGTGTTTCGAAATGGAGGAGGGCAATTCTCGAGAAACGAACCATAAACTGAATTCCCATACGAGTACAAAAGGAATTCCAAGATAGAATGGGATTTATAGTTGACCGGCCGAGGACTGGTTTCGGTAATTCTGATGACGGTAAAACTGCAAGACGATTTTTCGACAACCGTGATTTATCATCTGTGATCACAGGAGTAGATGGAAACTTAATTAAAAAAATGTAAATGATCAATAGCAATATCAATTGGCTAAGATATTAATGTTGATAATTTCAGAAAGTTTACCCTTGATAATGTAGGAGATTGATCGTAAGCTCCATTCCTTAACACTCTCGCTCTCGCTTACTCTGAAACGCTCTCGAGTTTTAGTAAGATCGTAAATCGAAGTCAATCAAGTGACATGACGGGCAAATGCTTAGTCGATGATGGTCCGTTCAATAAAACACGTCTCTTTAAGTTAAGGTTAAGCTAATCAAATAAATGAATTATTGTACGAATAGATTGAACTGTAATTTTTATTTTGTCTAATGATAACGAACACATCAATTGATGACCCCGAAACCAGATCACTAAAAAAAAAGAAACCGATAATAAAACAAAAATAAAGTTTAAATGCAATTTGTGTACTAAACAGTGTCAGTCATTCAGTTCAACAAATTATACCAATTCAAAAGAAAACTTAAAATAAATAAATAAAATAACAAAGAGCGTGAAAGTACCTACAAAAAAACGGCATCTGTGATAAAACGGAACATCAGGCAGGTGTAGAATGTTCAAAATTCACACATTCACATAAAAATATACCAACATCCAGAGAAAAATCAACGGAACTGAGTAATATTGCAACTGTACAGCCTAATACCATCAAGAGAACCAGTATGAACATCTAAGCCGAGTTCCAGTATTTTATATACTATATTGTTTTATTTTTTCGTGAATTCTTGTTATTCATTTGGTTAAGTTAGAAATTGTACAAAATATTACTAAAATAACCTTTGTTGAACAGTAATTAAAAAAAATTTGTGTGCTCTTATTTTTCTCTCTAAATTGTATGTCTATCTGAACGAAGTATCTGTTCTGTAAATTTTTTAACATAAAATAAAAAAACAATCATCAACTCAAAATTAGTATCACAGCAACACTATATTAAGCAACTTTCCTTATTGTTACTCATACAAACTTGTAAAATGAGCGATTCACAACAGGGGGAAGTGAGACCAGAAACAAATCAGCGAACAAAAAGAAAACCCTATCAATTCACTCCAAACATTGCTCACCCCGAAAGTGGGGCAAATATAAGTGCGGTGCATAGTAAACTTCAGCCACTTTGGCCCAAATCGCCAGCCATTTGGTATATGCAAGCGGAGGCAAAATTTTCCATTGCAAAGATAAATATAGAGTTAACAAAGTTATGTGTTAGCTGCTCTGCCGCAGGACGTTGTTGAAACCGTTCTCGATTTTATTTAGTCACCACCAGACCGCGAAATTTACTCAAAATTCAAAATAACTCTTATTGAGCGTCACTCACTTAGCGAGGAACCACGAATCGAGAAATTTCTATGTAACGATCAATTAGTGGATAG
Source organism: Volucella bombylans (assembly GCA_949129095.1). NCBI lineage: Eukaryota > Metazoa > Arthropoda > Insecta > Diptera > Syrphidae > Volucella > Volucella bombylans. The sequence goes on along the minus strand of OX422142.1, from coordinate 73,669,286 downwards.
AAAACCTTCTTCCAGCAACTAGCTGGACCATCAGGAATATTTAGTAAAGATCTTGTGCGTAAGTTCTGGGTACGCCATTTGCTCCAAACTATAAATATTGCTCTCATTTCAAACGAAGGTAAAAGCGAAATCGAATTCACAACTCTCACCGATAAAATTTGGGAAGCCTCAGGGTCAGTATCAGGCATATCCGTAATTAGAAGTAGATAACAGGGTTTTGGTAGTTTTTGGGTATTGGCAGATCATTCTCTTCTCCTGTATCGTCGCTTCTTCACATGGAAGAAAAGAAAGATATCGATGACTGGAGACAACGTGGGGATTTTAGGCATCTAAATTCCATTACAATACCAGATAGGTATCCAATTCCCCACATCTACGATTTCTCGATGCAACTTCATAATTGCACAATAAGTGCTTACTATTACTTGCTATTACTACGCGCCTTAGACTTTCCGAATTCGAAAGTAGTGAAAGTTTTATAATTTGTCTTTGCCTATATTAATTATCCTCTCATAGCCAGTAGAAATGAAGGCTTGTCGAATACAGTCTGTGTTTGAAACCTTCAAATTGTATATTTGAGGTAAAATCGCTGGAGTTTTTAAGTCACACAATTACAGAAGATGGCATCACTCCATCCAACGAACGTGTTGAAGCTATAATAAATTTACCACCTCCCACATCGATTCCCCAAATGCAGCAATTTGTACGAATGATCAGCTGTTATAACCGCTTCATTCCGAAATTAGTTCACCTACTGGCACCAGTTCAGTTCCACCTAATTTTCCTGCTAAGAGTCAAAAATAAAAACAAAAGTCATTTTTGTTGGCCGGAAGCCAGAAAGGCAAAAGAAAGTTTATGTAAAGTAATCTTACTGGCACATACCATTGAAAACTCACTATTCAATATTACGACGTATGCATCAATGACTGCAGTTGGTGCTTAATAATAGCTTAATAAAGAACATTGGAAGAGTGGCTTCTTCTTCTCAAAAAAATGTTCAGAGGGGGAGCAAAAGTATTCAGCTTTTGACCGTGAACTTTTGGCAATTTATATTGCAATACTGCATTTTCGATTGCAGAAGGAAGAGATTTTATTATTTACACGGATCACAAACTCATGACAACTGCACTCACATCAAAAACAGAACGCAGCCCCCGCCAAGCTCACCAAGCTCGCCATCTTGACTACATATCTCAGTTCACGAATGATATATGTCATATAAAAGGTAAAGAAAACATGGTCGCGGATTTTCTCTCACGTTCGTTTATTAAAACACAAAAACACAGGTATCGGACAACGAACTGCAGTCACTCATCGAAGACTCAGTAGACAACAGGTGCAGATTCAAACTTGAGAATTTCAATATACCGCTCACAGAAGTAAAAATCTGGTGTGAGACGAGCACAGGAACCCAGCGCCTATTTGTATCTGAGACATTGCGTAGAACGGTATTCGATACACTTCATAATCTGCTTCATTAGGGTATTCGAGCAAGGTATTTTGGCCTTCAATCAATAAGGACTGCAACCAATGGGCAAGAACGTGTAGCCCCTGCCAAACTTTCCAAAATACGCAGACACACTAAACCTAAACCTGAATCCTTTGGACTACCCCAGGATCGTTTTTAACACATCTACATAGACATAGTAGGGGCACTACCTACATGGACACAAATTCAATCTTCGCACGGATTATTCATCTCTGATATGGCTACTGCTACCCGAAAGACGAAGTTGCAAAATGGATCGAACACCCGTAGGACTACGACTTTAAAGTGCAACATCGTATGGAAAACCTCCACTCATGCTCTTACTCGTCGACCGTGCGGAGATAATTGTGAACACGAACTCGGGTACCGAGTCGATCACAGAAGAGTGCATACGTTGACCAGTGCACTCGTAAATTATCGTGTGCTGTGCAAAGAAAAAAAAAATAATCCGCGTGCGTGTGAAAAAAAAACCAGTGCAGTGCAGTGAAAAAAACCATCACACAATGCGGGTATCCCACCGAAGTACTGTTGCTTGCACCCAATCACTGTCGCTACTGTATTTATCATACGGCATGAGCAGTGACCTGAGTGACAGTGACAACTGATGTTGTTACCTGTTTTGAGTGTGAATTTTGTTGGTGCACTGTTGGTGCACTTGTTGTAAAGACATAAAAACTGCAGCAATTTGATTCGGTAAACCAACGTCAAAATTTTCACTTCGCACACTTGCTTAGCATCGTCGGTATTTTTGTTTTTTGTGCTTGTTTGTGATTATGACTAGGGAATTCAGGGTAGACGTAGCCAATATATGCGGGCTAAAAAACAATCAATAGTCTGTGTACATCCACGTCTATAAATACAGACCAGCAGTTTTGGCACTTAGTGAAACACAGATAGATCCTCGCCTACATCTCTCAAATCACTCTGATCTGGAGCTACCTGGCTACGAACTAGTGCCATTATTCATTTACGTGCGTAATGATATAGCTTACCAAACTCCACCACAATGTGATCCATGTTCCAATCCGGAATTAAACTTCGTGTGGTTAAAATTCCATCTCCGTAAGCAAATTATCCACTAATGCTTTATTTACAGAAGCCCCAATCTGGACAACAATTCGACCTTGAACGATTTGATGCGCTGTCTGACTCCATGCAAAGAATTGTATCCCTGTATCCTCATACTGAAATCGTGATTACATTCGATTTCAATATACACAATTCTGGTTGGCTTCGACATTCTGGACAGACAACACGCAAAGGACGATGTGTTCGCTACAGGACGTTAATAGTCATACCGCCAACACCCTGGACTTGTTTTTAACTTCTAACGCTGATAAATACACTGTTGATGTGCTTTCCAATCTAGGCTCGAGGTACCATTGTGTCATATCAGTTTATTTCTCGTTCACCCATCACACAGTTAGAGAAAAAATTGCTGAAAGAACGGTATTGCGATACGAGAAAACCCATTGGAGCGAACTTAAAAGCTCCTCTAATAATTGTAACTGGATACCGCTGCTAATATGATCACAGACACTATTCTCTAATAGCAATGAGAGGCTTTATCCCTCATCGGTTGAAGAATATTAAGCCAAAAGAAAGGCGTGATACGACTCGAGCTGTAAAGATGCTGTCCAGGTTAGATAAATCTTACAAAACCAACCTGGTAGAGGAAAACCGAAAAAAGTTTAAACGAGCCAGAAAAGACTTCAACGCCTTTCTTAAGCGTGTGAAATTCCAATACGACCAAAAAACTGAGGCAAAAAATACTACAATGTCTCAAAGGTAGTAAAAATGTTTGGTCGTTCGTCAAAAGCATTAGAAAGTTTTGGCTCATCCTACAACCCTACGCACATTCCAGCTGTCAGCTTTTTGAACAAAGCCAATCTGCTTGCTGCGCAATTTGCGGCCAGCTCAACACTTCCAAATTGTGCTTTGTCTCCGCCTACACTTGAGTGCGTCGAATCTTCAATGGGACGAATATACTTTCGCACTCGTGTAATAGCAAGAGTACTTAAAGATCTTAATATACACAAATCCGTTGGTCCAGATGGTATGACTCCAATTCTTCTAAAGAGGTGTTCGTCCACGCTGGCAAAACCAATCATCCCTCCTAATCTTTAGAACATTTTCCGAGCAGACGAAAAAAATAATTTGTCCAGCCCCTCCCTAAGGACCCATTACACTTACGTCCCTTTTTCCAAGGTTATGGAAACGAAGAAAAACCTGGTGGGCAATTAGAACGAGCAAAAGGCTCAGAGTTGCTCCGGAAGAACTGAGGAGTTTAACAACGGGCCTTCCGTGGCGTAAGGCTCCTTGCCCAGACGGGGTACAGAGCGAAGTCCCCAAGATCGTAGCTGCGGAGAAACCACACGTGCTCCTGGACTTGTTCAATGCGTGTTTACGTGCCGAACTATTCATTGGGCGTTGGAAACTCAAATGCTTAATTTTTTTGGAACGACAGCGTTGTCACTCTGACCGCTGTGTAAGCTGGACAACACCGGAAAAATACTGGAGAAGATGGTACGAGCGATGATAAAAGAATGCTGCAAACTCTCCGGTAATCAGTATGGGTTCCGCGAGGGCCGCTCGCCGTGTGTGGCAGTTGCCGAGGTTCTAAAGATTGTGAAGCTAGTTTGGCAGGCCCCCCTCAAGATGAGGAGTGCCGGCATTTAGGTCACGCTCAACGTCAAGAACGCATTTAACCGTGGCTGTACACTGAAGTAATGCTAACGCGGCTCAAGAGTGAGCATCAGGTTGGCTCGGAATAACCATTGCATTCGCGACGAACAACCTAAGGGCGGGGGCAGTGTTTTAACCTCTTATCGTGAACAGCGCCATCTAAATTTGAATAGCATAAGACTCATCCAATGGAAGAATAATGAAATCTGTTAGACAGTAAAATAAAACAAATAAATCGAAAGATTTATGGAAAGCTGTCTTACACATGGTTCTCGAAAGATGACAGGGAGTATAAATACAGGCGTCAAACAGAGTTGAAAACCGTTCTAAACTTGAATTTAAAAAGTGAATTAGGGGTAGTGGTTTAAGTAAAAGATAAAGTAAAGTAATTAAATTATGAATTATCGTTGTTGTTGTATTTTGATTTTGGGTAAAGCGATTATGTTGAAACAAATAAGTTCTATCGTTTGAACCCACACAAATAAAACCTTACATTTATTGCGTCTTAAAAATACTCGTATATGCTGTATATGTAACTAATTACGCATATACATAGATTTCCTTGTCTGTTAAGTTAAAATTAAATTAATTTAGAGTGTTTGTTGGAAAAACCAACCCACTTAGGCCATTGTGATGCCAAATGTATCTGTAATCCTAATACCATTGAAACCAATTTGAGCACTTTTGAGAGAGTAATTCGTTTCCCACCCTGCAAATTGTTACAATTGTAGAAAACACATGTAGAATTCATCTCTATTCTCAAACTCAAGCAAAAAATTCTCTTCTGCAAATTGTTACAAAATTATCTCGCAGGAACAGACCTAATATGTATGTATGGATATAATTGGACCAGTCGTATAAACATTTAAACGTTAAAAATTACCCTTTTTTATTAATTACCTTTATTATTAAAGGTAATACACATGTACATATGTTAAATTTATGTTAAATTTATTGAGAAATAAAAACACAGGATGAAATACCCACAATCAAGTGTCTTTTTCTTGAGTTACTAATAAATGTAATATACTTTTCTTTCTTTTTACGAATTATTTAGGTTTGTATATGCTTGTATCTGAGTTTGTGTAAATTTTTTATCGTTTTTGAAATTCATCCTGTTATTTCTAAATAGTCCTTCGCGATTTCGTATTCACTAGCATCCTGTCGGGCTAATTTTGAAGAGAATTATTTAACCAGAGAAGATACGATATGCTGTTGCTTTACGATATGAAAACAAAAAACCCGTTATCAAATCTGTAATCAATTACATATGTATGCATAATTCCATCAAATATTTTTGTTTTTTTGTCAACCGGCTTCGTAAGCACCGTTAATCACTCGTTGGCAGCCGTTACTCTATTTTAACTGAAAAGGTTTTTGTAACACATATTGTTCGAGTAGTTTACGGAATGGTAATAATTTATATATACTTTGAATAAATTGAATGTTCAACATATTTTTTTTGTTATGCAGCGCGAAGTTATCTCTTTGCAAATCGGCCAGGCTGGCGTTCAAATTGGAAACTCGTGCTGGGAATTATACTTATTGGAACATGGAATAAATCCGGATGGTTCAAGCAATAAAGTAAAATCAAGTGCCGATGAAAGCCATCACACCTTTTTCGCGTTGACTGATTCAGGTCGGTATGTGCCACGAGCTATATTTGTCGACTTGGAACCTTCCGTTGTCGATGACATAAAGACAGGCCCGTGCCGCAGCCTTTACCACCCACAGCAACTAATATCTGGGAAAGAGGATGCAGCTAACAATTATGCTCGAGGCCATTATACCGTTGGCAAGGAAATTATAGATCAAGTTATGTCACGTGTTCAAAAGCTTGCGGAGCAATGTGAGGGATTGCAGGGTTTCTTAATATTTCATAGTATGGGTGGCGGGACTGGTTCTGGATTTACTTCATTGCTTATGGAACGGATCGCAAGTGAATATTCTAAACTCTGCAAGCTGCAATTCGCTGTATATCCATCTCCAAAGGTTTCGACGGCAGTGGTTGAACCCTATAATTCGGTTCTAACTACTCATTCTACACTAGTGCATTCGGATTGTGTATTTATGGTTGACAATGAAGCAATTTATGAAATATGTCAAAAAAATTTGTCTGTTGATCGCCCAAATTATACTAATCTTAATCGGCTGATAGCGCAGGTCGTTTCATCTACTACAGCTTCCTTGAGATTCCATGGATCAATGAACGTTGATTTAAACGAATTTCAAACGAATTTGGTACCGTACCCACGAATACACTTCCCACTTGTTGCGTACGCTCCTCTAATGTCAGCGAATGCTGCAGTGCATGAGCAATTTTCTATATCGTCCATAACAAACAGTTGTTTTAATCCAGGCAATATGATGGTAAAATGTGATCCACGTCGTGGAAAATATATGTCTTGTTGCATGTTATATCGTGGCGATGTAGTCCCTAAAGATATCAATGCAGGCGTTTCAGCAATAAAATCGAATAGAAATATTACCTTTGTTGATTGGTGCCCAACCGGATTCAAGATTGGCATAAATTACCAAGCTCCAACAGTAGTTCCAGGTTCCGAGCTAGCTAAAACACCTAGAGCTGTATGCATGCTATCAAACACAACAGCAATATCTGAGGCGTTCACCCGTCTTAATTATAAATATGATCTTATGTACCAGAAGAGAGCATTTGTGCACTGGTATGTAGGAGAAGGCATGGAAGAGGGCGAATTTTCTGAAGCTCGTGAAGATTTAGCTTGTTTAGAAAAGGATTTTGAAGAGGTCTCCGCCGATACAAATGATGGGGATGCAGCTGACGATGATGATTGCGAATTTTAATTAGGATGAACATATCTAAAATAAAAAAGCTTGTCCATCAATTAACGGCAATAAATAAAACACTTCCATCGATTATGTGCAAATATGTATGGTTTTATTTTTAAAAAAAGGATAGTCGTTTTTCGGAACACATCTATGTGTATCATATATTAAAATAATTGTCGTTTGGCGAGCGTAAATACATATGTGAATGCAACGAAGCGAATTTACATAGCTATTATTTTCAAGACAATTAAAAAGCTACACCTTAGAATTTTGAAATAGAATCAAATATGTAAGTAAAACCTTAACCAACTGAATGGTTGAATACTAATTCTTCAGTTGTTACTTTAACAGTTGTATTCTTCTCAACCAAATCAAATTTTCGGTTATAAACCAAAAATAAATTGTTCAACTTGTATTTGAAAAAATTGCAAACATCTCTTCCTAATCTATCGAAACATCTACGGCGTTTCATACAATTCTAGCAGCGTTCTACTATATTAAAAACTGTTACACAGCGTAGCGCTATCCAATTTCAAAGATGTAAAGTTTAATTTAGATCTAAAATTTTCTGTCGAGACAGAGCGCTCAGCCAAACAACTAGTCCATTGTACCATTTCGCCATCTACCCTCACCAAAAAAGAGAAATAATGTTTTTTTTCTGTTACGGTCAGTTCTGATAATCAAACCCGTTATTGCTGATTTTTAATATCATTGAACGCACAGTGAAATAGTAAAAACTCGCAAAAAAAAAAATTGTGCCATTCTAAGCTTAATTACATTTACATATATGTATATGCTATGCGCTGCGCCTAGCAAGTGTGTAAACCATCTTAATATGGTACATAGTTTCTGCTACATATGTGATGAACTTGGTTTTAAAAATTAAAGGCGAAATTTTACACAAATTTGGCATTTCTGTAGCTCACCAATGCTAGGTCCTTTAATTTTCTTTACTAAGCCGGAACAAAATTAGAAGTTGTTTCAAAATCAAATCGGTGTAAGTATTTTTGTTAGATAACTAGAAAAAAACTTACTAACAAGTCGATCGGATTTAGCTTGATGACTAAATTGAAGTCGAAACAAAGTTATGTGGTGGACTGACTGCTGGTATTGATACCATGGTATAGCAATACTGTGTTCTATACTTCAGGTCTCTCACTAAAATACCACGAAACATACTGTTAGCGATTGTTCGCAGATTCTTTGACAATTCAAGGCAAATAATCACAGTAAAAATGTATAGCATAGAACTATTTTACCCACATGCGAAACAACACAAACGTCAAATTATACTACTTAATGCGAAAATCAGCGTGTACTACGAAATGCTGTCAGGGGTTGTGATATTCACACCATGGTATTAATACCAGCAGTCTGTCCCCCACTTTACATGACGCCATCTCGAAAATTTCTGATCATCTCAAAATTCATAACACCTACCCTGTGCTAGGATTTTTAGAGCTTAAGCAAAAGGAACACGCATGTGGCCTTCAGAATACGCATGATTGGAGATAGCTCACATATCGAGAATCAGATTCCTATTTAACTAATATTAATGGAATAAGTATGAGATCAAACACACCGTTAAATATTGAGATTCTATAAAACATATTAATGGAATAAGTATGAGATCAAACACACCGTTAAATATTGAGATTCTATAAAACAAACAGTTCTTGCAACATACATATGTATGTTGCTTTTTGCACCAAGATAAAATGTTATGTAAGTCATCTTATAGTGAATATTGAGTTATATAATACAACAAAAATAGGTTATATCATATATAAATAGATTATTTGAAATCGAAATACCTGCTTTAATTTTTTTTTTTTTAATTAAAAGGTAAATAAAAACAAAGTATTAAAGTTTAATGTTATTTTATTTTCCCTATTATTTGCTTCTTAGAATATATTTTTGTCTGGCTTACGTCAATGATACATAAAAAAATAATCTATGCTGTAATAGAGGTCGAATATTATTAGTCAATAATTATTTAACATTCAGAACATTTCGTGTAACTGATTGCCGACAACAAACGCAAAGTAAATTACAATATTCGATGCGTGGAATAACATTACCATATTATTTTATATTCAAATCCACAACTATTGTACATATTATCTCACTTTTATTTATTTTTTGATTTATTCATATAATTTTCCTTCCATTTTGAAGTTAAAATATATATATCTGTATATATGTATGCATATAAAAAAAATGTTTAAATTCAAAAACTAATATGGAACATTAGAAAAAAGATATGAAACACTCTCCCCGTTATGTGTCCTTCTAACAGCCTCAGCGAACATCATTGAAACGTCTATGCACTGGAAAAATAAAATAATAATAAAATGAAGAGCAGTTGTTTTGAATAAAATTAATCGTAAATTCTGCTATAACAGACTTCATAATAATTTACTACAAAATTAGTGTATAAATATTGATCCTGATTTAAATACAAAATTGTAAAACACATGTAATAATGGTATGTTTATCAAAGTAGGGCAGTTTTTATAAATCAAAATAAATAAACTATTAAATATTCTTTTAAGGCGCAGTTATAAATTAAAAAAAATATTTAACTGTTATTACCTGAATTTTTGGGCAATCTCGCATATGACCATCTTGGGGAATAGTATTTGTGACCACAACAGCTTCAAAACAAGCGTTATTAATTCGGGAAATGGCTGGTCCAGAAAATATTCCATGAGTCAAAATAGCGTAGACCTATATTTACACATATAAATTTCTAAATTTGTTGACTTTTCTAAATCCGTTATTTATACCTTTGTAGCTCCTGCTTCGACTAGTCTGTCAGCAGCGTGTACGATAGTTCCGCAGGTATCTGCCATGTCATCAACAAGAATAGCGATTTTATCTTTGACATCACCAACAAGTACCATGGATGCAACTTCATTTGCTTTTTTTCGTTCTTTATGTATCAAAGCAAATTCAACATTTAGACGATCGGCTATAGACGTTACACTAATAAAATAAAACCAAGGAGATATAATTGTGTCATAAGCAAATAAAATCTGATGTTATATAATACCGTTTAGCGCCACCAGCATCTGGAGAAACAATAATCGAATTTTTCCATTCTGGAATGTTTTCCTTAATCCATTTGAGAACTGCTGGTTCTGCATACAAATTATCGACTGGTATGTCAAAAAATCCCTATAAAAAATAAATAAAAAATAAGAACCAACTAATAAATTCTACAAAAAATTTAATGGTTTGTCATTATGCGAAACCTGCGAAACATACTATAATACTATGAGTAAATGAGGAATTTAAGCCTAAAACCCGCTCGGAAAACCTAATGCTCAAAGGCGAGTCTACTGAATGTTACAACGAACCTGATTTTAGTAAAAAAAAAATCTGAATCTTAATTCCTAAATCTAGATTGATTTTCTTAAAAAAAAATTATGTTTTTGTGATTCAACATTTTTTTTTTTTTGGAAATTGCGTATTTTTTATGCATTCCTCTTTTATTAACCGTTGAAATGTTTAACACGTATGGTGCTGGGCCGTACTCAACCAGGTCTCGAAACCGCTGTTTGACAAAGAATGCAGGTGAGCATATGAAAACAACCCTGCATAAAAGAGAGCGGCTTATGCAGTATGCGAGCAAAACAGAAAAAGGCCCGATCGAGAAAACAAAGAAGAGCCACTCTATAACCAACCTTACCCTTACCAAAAAGACCCGAACAGAGATCTGCAGAAACAAGCAAGGAAAGTAAGGGATTAGAGCCATAGTCTGCGCTTAAAATATTGAAATAACCGCAGCTGCGGACTGTTTAACAGCGGAGACGACTCAAACTCCGTTGTCAGGCAGGACGAATCATTCAACTTGGGTATTGGATCTATCCACACAACTGAACTAAAGTAAAGATATCAATAACACCTGGCTTTCCTGCCTATAGACCATATACCTCATTTATTTTCAAGATTTAGAGGAAAGTATGAGTAGTAAATGGTAACATGAGCATCGTTGGCCCGATCCACATGAAAGCAGATCATTTAAATTGTTTAAACTACCCCAACTATAGAAGCATCAATTTGCTTAATATCACGTACAAGATTTATTAGATCTTATCTTGGTAAGATTACATTTAACCAAATGTTCACACTACGGCAGATCTACAAGCTGTACTACGACGTAAACATTGTCAGAAAAGTGCGCATCAGTCGTTTAAGATACCTAGGACATGTAGAGCGAAAGGCTTTCTACCTGGAGGGACAACGCAGTAGAGGAAGAATTCACTCCAAATAGCGCGCGCAAGTTAAAGAGGACCTCAACAATCTTGGAGTAACCAACTGAGAAGTTATTTGGTGTGTCCCACGTCCATGACGAACTGTACCGCCATATAAATCAGAAATTGTATTCTCCCTCGCTCTCGTTATGTACCTTATATATGTAAATGTACACGCTAAAATAAACTTCATATCTGATTGGCTTTGAAATTAGTCAGTGAACGTAACGAACCAGGAGGCATGTTAATCGCTTATGCGCCTTTCGGATATTCAGATATTATTTACAAACATTTCTGGCGATTAGTGCATCGAGAAATTTCAGTAATCATAATCATCATATGTCTCATATACAGTGTCAAGTTTCTGTGGTCAGAAAATGCGTGGTAGGTTTAAAAAACCGCTTCAAATATGATTAAACCAACCAAAATCATAAGGAATTGACGAGAAACTGAAGAGCGTATAGTCGGCCACTGAAACCGACTACCAAAATATGTAAAGATGCTTAATAATTTCTTAATCTTAAACGCCAAAATTGTATTACTTAAATGGGTTTTGTCCTATCATGATATCATTAGCATAAAACTCCAGGCCCTTTGCTTCTATTTAAAGAAAAAGTTTTTTGTTTTATTATAGATATTTCCATTGTTTCTTCCTCGTTATTATGATACCCTTTTTTATCATTTTTTGACACCTTGTATAGTTTTAACCCTATACATATATACGTAACTTTTAAATTAATCAAACAATCAGCTGAATTTTCTGTCAGCGATTTTAAAAATATAAACAAACACAAATGAATGCGTAAAAAGTTTTATATTTTGATAGCACAAGCAAAAAAAAATCATATTTTTAAATGGCAAAAGAACTTTCCGAAACCGAACTGCAAGAACTTCGAGATTGGTTAGATAAATTTCGTCTTAATAGATTAATAGTTCTAAACAAAATACATCGTGATTTGTCTGATGGCGTGATTGTTGCATTAATATTGAAAGAAATTTCTCCGAAATTGATTGATTTGCATAATTATACTTCGGGTAGTTCTGTTCAATTAAAAAGAAATAATTGGGAAACTCTTAATAATAAAGTATTTAAGAAACTAGGGATTCAACAAACCACAAAAGTCTTAGAATCGATTTCACGATCCGTCCCCGGCTATATTCAACAATTACTATATGATATTATGAAATTTGAAAATTCCTTGCGGGGAAAAATATCAAAATCGTTAAGCAGAGAAGAAACAGCACCTTTCGCTATAAACGATGAAGTACTCGTGGTTAACTTTAATAAACAGATTGGCGACGCAATCATGCAAGTACCACAAAAAATGATTCTATACTCGGTTTATGAACAAGCTCTTCAAGAATCACGGGAAAAGGATACCAAGCTTGGAGTTCTGTGTCAAAAACTTGTCCATTTAGAAAATGTGATTAAATTGAAAACTGAGCGCATTGAGGAACTTTGCGACCAATTGACAAATTTATCTTTCCGTAAAACTATAAAAAATAATTCATATACCAATAGTTTGGCCAGTGACATCATAGACTGTAATATAAAAAATGACAATAATGGAATTTAAATATAGTGCTCCAAAAAAAATTTTTCTTTTCTTTTCTCAAGTATACATAATTGTTAATTGAAAGTGTCTAAAAGCCAAAATCTGCTATCTACGATACTCGTACATGAGTTGAAAAAAAATTATGGGTAAACTCTTGTTTGTATAAAATGGCAAGTGCGAGATGCTATTAAACATCTGGCTTCTTTAAATTATTTATTTTTATAACGAATACATTGTGTTTTTGCCTGCATCGTCTTAAAATGTAAGTTCGTCAAAATATTCAATATTATTTAAATTTATTTTATCATTATCTTTAAATTATCATGATACATATAATATTTGGCTTTTTATGTTTTGATAAGCTTCGGGTACATGGCATACTTAAAAGCTGTTGTATTTTATATCGCTCATTAAGTATTTGAACGGCAGTGCGCATCATTTCCATGAGCAGAAAACAAAAGCATATGTAAATGTATCTGCCATAATCAATATTTTCTTAAAAACAAATTTAAATTATATCTGCCAGTACAAGATGAAAAAATCTAGAAAACAACTGTAAAGTAAAATACGACAACAACAGTTGAAATAAAAACAAAAAACAATTGAATGATTGGACGTTTCAACTATTTTGTTGTTGTATCTCATTACAAAAGACTAACTTTACTTTGTCCTACATTTTCTACTATCGCACATTTTTTACTGAGAGCATTCTACGTCATATTTTTCGTAGAACCTTTTAGTTAAGGTCAACGTCATTGACTTAATCTACAAGTCTATAAAAATATTGGAAAATAATGCAACTCAAATGACTACATAATGATAACACATTGATTGAAAAATAATATTTGGTTTCACAAATTAATAAATTAGAATAAAACATCGTCAACATCAGTGTTGATATCAGATTTGTTTATAGCAAAAAAAAGAAATTATTTATCTTAAAAGATTTAAAGAAAAATCCAATCTAAAGCTACATTTATTTCGTTGATAAAAAAAAAACTAAAAATATCTTTAAAAAAAGTTACATAATTCACAACAAACTAAATATACAGCATACGTTCGTTGTCTTACATAATTCAACAGGATATGATAAAACCGAAGTAATGTACCTGAATTTGAGATGCGTGCAAATCCATAGTTATAATGTGATCAGCTCCAGCCACTGATAGCATGTTAGCAACCAATTTCGCCGATATTGGAGCACGACTCTGAAAAAAAATAACAAAAATTATATATAAAATATTCGAACCTATACTTTGAGTTTTTTTTAATTATAAATATGCAAATGTGCATGGTGAAACAAACCAGACAAATTTCAACCATTTTAGTTGACACAAACTGAATAAACTTAAAGAAACAAAACACAAAATGTCTGCTTTATATTCGATGGTCGCAGATAAAAAAAAAACATTAAACCTCTTTTTAATTCCTCCAACACGTTAATCTAACAAATAATTAAGGATCTAAACTTAGCTTAATATAACCAATAATACTAATAGTTTTTGGGGAAAATATAATATATGACTAAATAAATATTTAAACTTTCCGATATTACAGGAGCAACTCCTGGAACTATAATAACAAAAATGATGGGTAATTTGTGAGTTTTGGCGAACTATTGCATAGTGTAAATATATGCTTCAAAAAATGTATATTTTATCTTTATTTTAGAAGCCTTGATAAGCAATATTCGTATGGTCTTCAGAAAAAGAGAATGTAAAACAGGGGAGAAACAAATTAGTAAAAAACAATAAAATAAAATGGCAACATTTTAACCTCATGCTTTTAAAAACTACGGAAAAATATATTGCTTAGCTGTTTTAATACAGTACATAAGAAAAAAAATCAAACTATACAAAAATTAAAAAAAAAGTTAATAACAATATAAAGACAAAATGGATTTATAAGGAAACTTAAAATAATAAATAATGTCGTTAAAAACGCCATAAGTATTATATTTCCTTCAGCGGACTTGAATTGCAATATCTACTCACAGCATATTGTTTTGATGTATAATCCTAAAAAGATATCGAAAAGAAAATATAAATCATATACGGATAATACGGGGGCATTAAGTTCTAGGCACAGGGTCTATATTTTTCGGTTGAATCGATGTTTTGAAAATTTTTGTGACAAAAAAAATTACTACAAAGAAATATAACCTACACATTTTTTTGTGTAATTCTTTTTTCATCTTATTTTTTGAAGCTTTTTTTCTGTGTGGCTATCAGTGCTTATATAAACGTACAATACCTCTTGTTTTAACATTTTTTAAGTAGAAAGATTTTTAGAACAGTATAACATAATCGTAACACACGTAGAAAAGAAAATTATTATACATGTATCCAAAAAATCATTTCATAAAAATCTATGAACACAATAATATAAAAGCATAATTCAAGAAGCTGATCTTTTTTTAGGCCACTAAATAATGTGGAAGATGTTATGATGTACTTTTATTTCATTTTGCAATCATCAGCTGTACAAAATTTCGAAAATATTTCTCACCAATTTGTTTTTCTTCTCTTTTCTCAAAATAGACATTAACAAAAGTAATACCTAAATATTTGCATTAATTTAGCTTTGCGGAGTATCTGTTACATTTTGTTATTATCACCATACTCCAAAGCATTGGAAATTGGTAACCCGAACTTAAGAGCAAATGACTGGTTAACCTGAATATATTTCCACCACTTCAAGGAATTGTTCTACGAACCGATGGCTAATGAAATTTAAAAGGTTTTGATAAGATCGTTGTAAGAATAACCTCCTAAGATATAAAAGTCAAAGCTCAATTAAGGCAATGCTTGACTCGATAGCCCGTCCAAATTATTGAAATAGTCCTGCAATACTCTATACGCGTCAATAAATACTTATGAAACTGAACAAGCTACTTCATTAGACTAATTTTCGACTAAAAATATGACATTTCAAAGGAAACCAAGTGCGGTTAAAGTAAGTTATTAGGTAATATAAATCCAAGTTATTAGAAATGATTTACACTACTTTTGCTCTTAACGCAATTGACCTGATTAATTTCGAAAAAAAAAAAATAAATAAACGCAATTTTCCAGGAGAGGCAAAAACTAAATCCGTTCCGGCCCACATAACATTATTTTTGACAATTTTTTTTAATTCAGTTGCTCAAAGGAAATTGTTTTTATATATCTTAATTTCCCGTGATGGAAAATTTTGAAAATATTCTAGCAATGTACAAAATTTTGATCTTTTAGGACCACATTCAAAATTATAATTTTTTTTCTATAACATGTAAATAAAAGTTAGATTTTCGAAAATTAAATTTTGAAAAAGTAGTGAATGGAAAAAAAACATGTCATATACTGACAGTTTTATATATTAACAACGAAGCAGCTTTACATGACACTTATTAAAATAGTTTCTAAATAGGAACGATTAAATAGTTTCTGATCCAATGCTGGTTTAAAAAATGCAATTCCATCTTGTCCCAGGTTTGGACTTAAGTAAGAAAAAAAATCGTGAAATATCAGCTATTGTTCTATAGATTGGTTGCTTTGGTTTACATGAATAACGCACAAAAGGGATAAAATAAAATAAAAAACGGTTTTAAACTAGACAAGCACTTACTTGAAGTACATATATAAACACATATATACATATTCAAATAAAGAACATAACTTAACTTAAACAAAAAACTATTTTAAAAACAACGATATCTAGGTTTTTTCTTGAAGCGTAACAATTTTCAGACCAAGCGAACATACACATGTACTTTTATCGCACTGTAAAATCAAGTTTTTTTCCTAACTAATTTTTTAATGTGCAATGTTCTACCCTCGGCCAGAAATAAAGAAATTCACTATAAAATAAGAAAAATTTTAAAATCAAAGATGGAAGAATTTTTATTGGTACAATCATTACGGAGAATCCGATTGAGTTTGAAACAACAGTCTTCCTTAAAAAATTTATAACGGGAGAGTTCCATTTGAGCAAATTAGGCACTATCGAAAATCTTAGATAAAAGGATAACAAAACTCAATAGAAAAAAAACTGAAATAAGACATTTTGTGAACGAAATATAAAAATACGTGTATTAGTAGAAATATTTTATAATGAATAAGAAAAAAAAATATAGATTTATTTTATACCATATCTACGCTGGGATTTATTAGTTGTTTTTTTTTTTAGATATTTAGAATAAAATTAAAAATAAAAACATACACATACATACGAATATATATTTTGTTTTGAATAAACAGGTTTTTAAGAGTTTGCATAATAAAATTCAAAAGAATACACAGTACATGCAATTACAATTTTTTTGATATATTTTTCCCATCTTACACATAGTTTGGACGAGCTACGAGCGAACAAATAAACACTGCAGTTAATTAGCCTGAAGCTTAATCTTGTACGTATATGGATTGTAAACGACCAACAGTTTAAGAAGTTTAAAAAGTTTTTGTGAATAGAAACAAGTATTATGTATACCAGGATTTTCTCACCAATAGCACAGAATGCATAGAAACTATATAAAACATGTATACAAAATTGACACGAACATGGGTTTTGTTCACATGACATGCATTTTTGCCAATCAAAATCCCAACTAATTTAAGTAAGTTTTTTTGCTGTGTTTAAAACCTTCATGTCCATAGAAAATCTTTCGAAATTTTGTACAAAATGAACAATTGTGATAACATTTATATACGAATATATGTATAGTTAGTTTTCCCCAATTCTATATAAAATTCATAAAAAATGTATGTATACCCTAAATTTCCAATCGTAGTTTTTCTTTGATAATTTCATCAAGGAGTCTTCTTCACCACCTGTCTGTAAGGAGGCAAAAACAATTACATTGTCTGATCGTTAATATAACTTATATTAAGAAATATTCTAACAGCTTCCACATTAAAAAAACACTTTTAAAGTATTCAACAATAGTTATATGTATATGTACTCGTAAAGATATATAAAACGAAATTCTTCATAAAATATATATTTTTTTTAAAAATACAATTAAACGAAAATAAAAACGTACATATATACATAAATCGTACAAACAACCGAATTCTTTGTTAAATAAACAGTTAAAATAGGTTTAAATTCTCGATAACAGCTTAATTTGGTTACCTTATCTTTTTTGTCTTGGCGGGCATAAGGAAAACAAGGAATTACAGCTGTAACACGAGAAGCTGACGCAATTTTGCAGGCGTTAATCATGATCAGCAGCTCCATTAGATTATCGTTTATTTCACCTGATCCAGACTGAACAATGTAGACATCTTCACCTCGAACCGATTCCCCGATTTCAACACTTTGGTAAAATGAAATTAAAGATAAAATAAGCATGGGTTAAGGTTAGTATAACAGCTAAAGCTATATCAAATAACTTTATGCAAAAAACCTGTTATATTTTGTTGGTTTATATTTAAATAAAACAATAGTTATATTAGTGTTTAAAATAAAATTGTTTTCTAAATATAAGTGCAATCTGAAATTCTTTTTATCTAATCATATCGACCATATTTGTGCATATAAAATTAAGCACCTTATGATGTAATATTTTTAAACGGTTTTAAAAACAAATGCCTACAAACATACTCGTATGTAGTTACAATAAAAAAATATCAGTTAGATGAAAACAAACACCTATCAGATAACTCTTCTTTAATTTTTTTTCTTTGTTCAGCTATTGTATATAAAAATTTAAATCTCCCACTTTTGCGGTTAAAAATAAACAACTCGTATTTGACATATTTAAATGATAAGCCACAGTGATATGACTGAGCCAACTAGAAGGTGGCGCAAAATTAATTATCCAATTTTATTTTTGAATTACTTTTTAACTAAAAAAAAAAATGATTTTGAGTGATCGAAATCTTTATTTGGGCCTTTACAATTGTTTCTGTTGAGTGGAAAAGATGATATCCTGTCGAATATTCTCTTTAAGGGCTGCGATTGTCTGTGGCTTGTTGGCATAAACCTGCGACTTCAAGTAGCCCCACAGAAAGAAGTCTGGGATGGATAAATCAGGCGATCTTGCTGGCCATGATAAATCGGAGATTACGCGACTAGGAAACGCTTCCTTCACAATATCCATTGTGGTTCGTGCTGTGTGCGCGGTCGCACCATCCTGTTAAAACCACATGTTCACCAAACCCCGCTCATCCAATTCCGGCAGTAAGAAGTCGTTTATCATGGCCCTGTAGCGTTCGCCAGTAACAGTGACCGTATTTCCGATGGCGTCCTCAAAAAAATACGGCCCAATCACTCCTCCCGCGTGAATGCCGCAATACACAGTGGCTTTGAGTGGATGTAATGGCTCTTCGTGCATCACACGCGGATTTTCAGTGCCCCAGAAACGAAGATTTTGCTTATTGACGTAACCGCTTGAGTGGAAATGCGCCTCTACCCTCATGATGATTTTCGACACAAAATCGTGTCAAAAACATCGACACAATTATTCCACGCTCTTGCGGAGTATAGCACTCCATTGCTTGTCTGTTTGTATACTGCAGCTGTCTAGTTCACAAATGTCAAATTTGATCGACGTACGACGCCATTTGCAAAAATTATACCATCTTCCGATAGGATGATTAATTTTGCGCCACCTTGTATTACTACTGTTACATTATGTTGACGGGAAGATATTTGGTCTCTGCGACCAAAATATCAAATCATTTTTGACATAAATAAAAGTTTGGAATTTCGGAATAACCAATACAAATTTGGTATGAATTGTTTATACTTTAAATAAACAAGGCTTTTTATATTATACTCTGATGTATTAGCAATGAAAACGAAATTGGAAGAAACGATATGTGCATACATGTGTATATAAACACATACATATAAAATTCACATAATACACGGCATACAGTTACGAAATAATGTTAACCTATTATACATAATTGAGTTGTTCTCTATTTCCTTCTGAGAAGTAACATTTTAGTTTCATAATTTCTGAGTAGTTTCTTACTTTGTTTCAAACTACTATTTTTTAAAATTTAGCTTTAGAGGCCAATTGAGACGTTCAATTCGCGAAACCACATCGCTAAATTATAGATTCGTTAAAGTTGCGGGCATTATGAGAATTTTCCAAACTATACTCAATAAAAATAAAATATACATTCGCAAAATTTGACAGTCATCCCAACGAAAAGTTTTATCATTCAATCGCTCACAGCTAATCTCATTTTTGCCGCTTCAGTACTTCCAAACGCACAAGCGACAGCATGCAGCGTTCTGCCAATAGTGTCAATGTCATCAGCGTATGTAAATAGTTGAACAATTTTTTTTTTGAAAATGATGTCTTTGGTGTTGTTTTTTCGATTTTAATAAAATTTTCTCAAGTACAACGTTGCAAGACTCATTTTTACGCAGAAGGTCTCCTATATTATAGATTTTTTTTTTATAATGAGAGCACGCTCAAAGGGTTTGTACACCCTTAAAGTGTTTGTACACAGCGCGGACAAAGGAAATTTAGGGAGGAGGAAAAAGAGACGTATCGATGTACATTGTTTTTAAATGTTTGCAAGTTATAACGACCATGATATATACAGATCGGCAGGGCATTCCATAAGTGAGTTGTACGGCTTAGGCACGAATCA